>BPTQ01000009.1:352931228-353026568 GCA_019973895.1 Chrysanthemum seticuspe
GTGTGTCGGTTCACAACAGCGGGTCACAGTCGCCAGGGGTTCAGTTTGGGAGTTCGAAAGGTTCGGTTCACAGCGCCGGTTCACAACAGCCTGGGGTTCAATTTTGCGCAGGTTCATCAGCAGGTCCACAACCGCAAGGGGTTCCGCAAGGGACTTTGATCGGTTCACCACAGCCGGTGTTTGGTTCAGTTTTTAACCCGGGTCAACTACTTGCGTCGGGTCAACAGGGTTCGGGTCAAGCGACTCTCTTGCCGCATGCTTTTGCTACTAACACTCTTCAGGACCCGTCTGCTGGAAATTGGAATATGGATACAAGTGCGAGCTCTCATCTTAATGATTTTGTACATTGTCTTAGTGATATTCTTAATGAGTGCATTTATCCGTCTGTCGCGGTTGGTGATGGGCGTTTCATTCCCGTTACCAATTCCGGTCATAGTATCTTGTCTACACCTTTTCGTCCTCTTCGTTTAAATAATGTTTTAATTACCCCTCATATCGTAAAAAATCTTATTTCTGTGCGCCAATTTGTTCGGGATAATTATTGCACTGTTGAATTAGATCCTTTTGGTTTTTCTATGAAGGACTTCATAACTCGATGGGTACTCCTCCATTGTGATAGCACGGGTGATCTTTACCCTGTTACAAAGCCTTCTCCAATTCCTCAAGCCTATCTTACCAGTCAGAATACGTGGCATCAACGACTTGGACATCCAGGAAGTGAAGTGTTGTGGCGTCTTGTGTCTAGTGATTCTATTTCTTGTAATAAAGAGAAGCTTCCCGTTCTTTGCCATGCTTGTCAACTTGGTAAACACGTGAAGCTTCCGTTTGTTAGTTCGTCTAGTTCTGTTACTTCTTGTTTTGACATTGTTCACTCGGTTTTGTGGACCTCCCCAATTCCGAGTCTTTCTGGTTTCAAGTATTATGTTTTGTTTCTTGATCATTATTCTCAGTATGTGTGGGTTTATCCATTAATGAATAAATATGATGTTTTGTCTAAATTTCAGTTGTTTCGTAGTTATGTTCGTACTCAGTTTAAGTGTGAAATTAAGTCGTTTCAGTGTGATCATGGTGGTGAGTTTGATAATACTGCATTTCATAAATTATTATCAACCCATGGCATCCAATTTAGAATTTCTTGCCCCCGCACCTCTCAACAAAATGGAAAATCTGAAAGCATGATTCATACCATCAATAACCTTATTCGTACCTTATTGTTTCAAGCACATTTACCACCCCAACTATTGGACTAAAGCTCTTAATATGTCTGTTTATTTATTGAGCATCCTACCTTCCCGTGCCATTAACAATGACATACCCTTTACCCGCCTTTTTGGTGCTACACCTGATTATAGTGTCCTTCATGTTTTTAGATGCCTTTGTTACCCACATATTGATACCAACCATAAATTAGGACCTCGCGCTACACCTGCCATATTTTTGGGACATGCTGCCAATCATTTTGGCTATCGTTGTCTTGATCTAAATACCAACAAAATTATTATCTCTCGTCATGTTACCTTTGATGAAACGGTTTTTCCGTTTCAAACCCACCCCTCCTATGATTTTTTGGAAGATTCTTCCAATCTCATTTCAACCATTATCAACACCACCCCAATTGGTCCTCCTTTAAACCCGATTCTTATACCCCCAGTTGATTTATCTACACCTCACGAACCAGTCAACATACCTACCTCCCCTCCCCCACCTACACCAACTGTCCCTAACGCACCTGTCCCTGACCCACCAACGCCACCACCTGTTGTATCTATTCATCCCATGGTCACACGTTCTCGTGTCGGGACTTCTCGTCCTAATCCTAAGTATGTTGGTCATGTGTCCACTGTTTCTCCGTCATCTAGGTCATATAAGGATGCTCTTGATGATCCAAATTGGCGAAATGCTATGTTTGATGAATATAATGCGCTTATTAAGAATAAAACTTGGACTTGTGTACCTCCTCCTGCGGGTGTCAATGTTGTTAGGTGTATGTGGTTATTTCGCCATAAGTATTTGGCTGATGGCACTCTTAGTCGGTACAAGGCACGTCTTGTTGCCAATGGTAGCACACAGGTGGAGGGAGTAGATGTTGATGAGACTTTTAGTCATGTTGTTAAGTCGGGCACCATTCGGACTGTTCTTAGTTTAGCTATTTCTCGACATTGGCCTGTTCATCAGCTTGATGTCAAGAATGCATTTTTGCATGGTGATTTGGCTGAAACTGTTTATATGCATCAGCCACCTGGTTTTCGGGATCCTGAGCATCTGGATTATGTTTTTTATTACAGCGTTCTCTTTATGGTCTTAAGTAGGCGCCTCGGGCATGGTTTCAGCGGTTTGCTGCTTATATTCTTACTGTTGGGTTTACTTCGAGTCGGTGTGATTCTTCTTTATTTATTTACCAACAGGGTGATGATACTGCTTTTCTGCTACTATATGTGGATGATATTATGCTTATTGCTTCCTCTGATAGTTTATTACAGCGGATTATTGCTTCTTTGCATAAGGAGTTCTCTATGACAGATTTGGGTGCTCTTAATTATTTTTTGGGTGTGTCAGTTACGCGTGACTCTTCTGGGATGTTTTTGTCACAGCGTAAGTATGCTATGGAGATTTTGGAGCGTGCACATATGGTTAGTTGTAACCCTTCTCGGACTCTTGTTGACGCTGAGTCTAAGTTGGGTGATGATGGTGATCCGGTTTCTGATCCTACGTTATATCGGAGTCTTGCAGGTTCTCTTCAGTATCTCACTTTCACTAGACCCGATATTACTTATGCTATGCAGCAGGTTTGTTTATATATGCATGATCCTCGCGAGCCTCATTTCACTGCTCTCAAGCGGATATTACGGTATGTTCAGAGGACTTTGGCTTATGGTTTACAGTTATTTTCTTCTACTACTGAGTCCTTCGTTGCTTATTCGGATGCTGATTGGGCTGGTTGCCCTACCTCTCGCCGATCTACATCAGGTTATTGTATTTTTCTTGGCAACAACTTACTTTCATGGTCCTCTAAACGTCAGCCGACGATTTCTCATTCCAGTGCTGAGGCTGAGTATCGCGGTGTTGCCAATGCTGTTTCTGAGACATGTTGGCTTCAGAATTTACTACGTGAGCTTCATACACCATTGCCATCTGCTACTATTGTTTATTGTGATAATGTGAGTGCAGTGTACTTGTCTTCTAACCCTGTTCAGCATCAACGTACCAAGCATATTGAGATTGATATTCATTTTGTTCGTGATTTGGTTGCTACTGGTCAAGTTCGAGTTCTGCATGTTCCTTCTCGGTTTCAGTATGCTGATATTTTTACCAAGGGGTTACCATCTCCCTTGTTTTCTGATTTTCGTGACAGCTTGAGTGTTCGGTCTCCTCCCGCTCAAGTTCGAGTTCGAGTTCTGCCTTGGTTGCTACTGGTCAAGTTCGAGTTCTATTAGTATTAGATTAGTATTAGTATTAGCCCATTGTATATTCGGCCCATTATGTATCCTATATAATCTTGATGTACCAAACATTATTATTCATTCAATATACACAAACTTACAGTCTAAGACTTATGTCCAATCGAATACAGGTTCTCCAACGGTTAATGTAGGTTCTACTTCTTGTAACGAACCTACTACTGATCCTACTAGTAGTACGGCTCCATCTCGGGATGACCAAGGTAAGAATAATAATTGGGTGGATGATATCAACCTTTTTTATTTGAAAAACAGTTTTGATGTGCTTATGGAACAAGATTCGATTTTGGAACCTGTGATTGGCACTACGTGTACTCCTGAGGTTATCTCTAATTCTTCCAAAACTACGCCTCCATCGCCTATGAAGAACATTCCTATTGTCGACAAAATTGGGAAGCTTGAAAAACTTATTATTGGTGGAAAAGTTACCCTTGTGGATGATGATGGTAAACCTCTTAAGAATGTTGTTTCTTCAACTAAGGTGGGTAGTAACCCATTCTCTAATGTGGGCAATGTGGTAGTTTCTGACAGCGAGGATGATGAAGTTTTTGATAATCACATTGGGACGTTGTATTCTGGAAGTGGAGGTAAGGAGCACAGTCTTCATAAGCAGTGGAAAGCGGATACGGGTGATGGCAACAATTATGATGATGATGATTTTAGCCTCTTTCCTGCTCAGTTAAAGGCTGCTGGAATTCAAGATTTTTGTTTTAACTAGGTTGTTTTGTATTTTTTGCATAAATTGTATCTTTTATGCTGGTTTTTGGTTTGGATGTCTAGTTGGTTGTAGCTAGTTGTCGTTTATGGCATGTCATAAATGATTTAGTGGTTGTGTCAAGCAATTGCTTGCCGGTTAATGTGATACCTCAGCTACATTCTATTGTACTTTAACCTTTTTTTGGAGTAATATATTTTATCGGGTGGAATATCCCTACTCAAAAAAAAGTCACCAATAAAAGAACAACACATATGTTTAGGCATGTTTTTAAATCAAGACTCTAAAATAAATTGAAACTCATCACCATTCGTTTATGAAAAAAGTACTTTACCAACCTAAAGAAATACAAAGCTTTACAAGTATAAATAAACTAATAATTTATATTCCACATTCGTTTATGCATAAAGTACTTTACCAACTTCAAGAAATACAAAGCTATACATGTATAAATAAATAAACTTGTAAAATTATATTTCACATACTAATAGACTAATTAATCAACTACTAAAAACAGAATTCTTTTGAAGTAAATGCATCTATAAAAGCTCATTACTTTTTACAAACTTTAGTTGTACGAAACAAATTTCCATCAAGGTTTTGTGACACCCGGAATCTTAGGGTCCGCTTGGTTCAAAGTGGGGAAAGGAAAAGGGAAAAGGAAAGGGAAAGGAATGCAAAGGAATGAGTGAGGTGGGTAATCAATACCTTACCCTCCAATTTACTCTATAATGGTTCATTACCCACTACGGGGTAATCAAACCCTTACCCCTCCCCAACCAAGCATCAATTTATTTGTGATGTGGGCCCTTTTGAATACTTTACCCATTCCCCACCCCCCCTTAACCCCTAACCAAGCACGCCTTAGTTGTGGCACTGAATATGACACATATGATGTGATTGAGGCCGTTCAATAGATTTCGGAGGCCATGTACAGTAAACATAAGTAAGCCTTCATGTTTGATTAGCATAGCTTTTTATCGATCTATATACGAGCATGCATTTAAATTCTAGTATTAAAAACAATGAATGATCATCTTTTTCATTTTCAAACATGCAAAAGCTTAAAAAAAAAAAAAAAAAAAAAAGAAAACCTTAAGATACAAACATATAATATGTAACTTGATAATATAAGAGAGGCCTCGTAAAATTGGTGGCCCTGTGTAGCCGCCCCACTTGCACACGGTGTTCACCGGCTCTGAGGAACAATCATCGTTAAGCATTATGTTAATACAGCACGGTACCAGATTGATATTGAACCCATACCGAATTGGTAGTACCATTTTTTTCCCGAGCATGAAAGGAGAGTACATATGCCGTACCGGACGGGATTTGGGTACCGGTACCCGATACTGAGAAATCACTACCTATCCGGTTCTTCCCCTTTTTAGTGTTAAAACAAAGAAAATTATGATTTCATATTATTACATGTACGTGATAGCAATAAAAAAAATGGGACAAAACGTGTATTTTTGAGTGATTTCGAAACACAATGTGTCAGAAAACGCAACCAACAATTAAATAAACATATCTTCAAGATGGTCATAACTTACAAACGTTCCAAAATTTATAAAAAAAGTTAGGGTTTAACTTTTGGGAGAGTTTATGAAGGATCTATAGTTGTCACAATAGGTTTTTGAGATGTTTGGCTTCTTTCTTAATGTTTTACATGACACCTGCTTGACATGAAACTAGCCCAATGAGTGTTTTGATAAGTTGTTTAATTAAAAAATATGATTATTCAAATTTTGGGAATTTTTTTGATACTATCCCGCTTTGGCACCGATAGCATATCACTTGTCCTATATTTTTTTTCTCGATTCATGATACCGATCATATACTGTGTATTAGAAGTCGATACCATTTCGTTATAATTTCGGTTCGATACCGAGAATCAACTACAAATGCTCATCCGTACTTGCATCTACTAGTAATTGCTACAACTACCCAATGCTTACATTATTTATGAAAATAATAAAAATAAAAGATTAATTTCATATATCACCTTACTTTCACGATTAATTTCATATCTACCTAAAGTGCAATAATGAATGTATAATGTACAATGCTTCTAAAGCATGCTTGAGTATATATATGAAATTTCCAAACTTTAAAAAACGAGATCTGAAATTGCCCAAAAGTAAAAGGGATAATGACAAAAAAATGCATCGAACTTGACTACTTCTGCGATTGTGTGTAGCCAACTATTTTTTTTCTATTGTAACACTAACCTTTTGAATTTGTGTTATTGTATGTACTTTTTCAAGCGTGTCCTAACACTTGGTCTGCCAACGTGTCCGGGTGTTACACATCGACTGCCAATTCATTTTCCTACTATTATTATTTAGAGATAACGACAAAAAAATGCATCAAACTTGACAACTTTTTTGATTGTATGTAACCATCTATTTTTTTTGTCAACATATGCATCCAGTCAAGCTAAACTTGGCATCGTTAGTCCTTTATACTAACGGTCGTTAGTACATAACTTAAATTTCCGTTTTTTTTTACTTTTTCATTCGTTTTTGTACGTTTTCATTTGTTTTCATCCATTTTTACACGTTTTCATCCATTGTTTATACATGTTCGTCTGTTTTTATACGTCTTTTGTCCGTTTTTATACGTTTTCATCCGTTTTCGTACATATTTATACGTGTTCGTCCGTTTTTATACGTGTTCGTTTGTTTTTGTCTGTTTTTATATGTGTAAAAAATTATGAAAACACAGAAAAACGTAGGAAAACGTTATAAGAACGTATGAAAATGTATGAGAACGAACGAAAACACGTATGATCAAATGAAAACGTATAAAAACGAACGAAACATATAAAAACGAACTAAAACGTGTAAAAACGGATGAAAACGTATAAAAACGGATATAAACGTATAAAAATGTATGATAACGTATAAAACGAACGAAAACATGTAAAAATGAACAAAAACGTATATAAATGTAAGAAAACAGGCGAAACCGTATAAAAACATACAAAACGGATGAAAACGTATAAAAACGGACTAACACGTATAAAAAGGTAAGAAAATGGATGAAAACATATAAAAACGTAAGAAAACGGACGAAAACGTATAAAAATGAATGAAAACGTAAAAAAACGGAATTTTAAGTTATGTTCTAACGACCTTTAGTATAAATGACTAATGGTGCCAAGTTTAGCTTGACTGTATGCATACAATGACAAAAAAAGTTAGATGGCTACATACAATCACAAAAGTGGTCAAGCTCGATGTATTTCTTTTGTCATTATCCTTAAAAAAATAATATTAGGGAAATGAGTTGGCAGTCGATGTGTAACACCTGAATGATTTGGCAATCCAAGTGTTGGACACGCTGAAAAGAATACATACAACAATACAAATTCAAAAGGTTTGTGTTACAATGCAAAAAAAATAGTTGGCTACATACAATCACAGAAGTGGTCAAGTTCGATGCATATTTTTGTCATTATCCCAAAGTAAAAACCAAAATTTTCAAGATCGGGATCCTACCCAGGAATGTTTTCGTCTTTGCAAGATCGTGATCATAAGATCGGATCGAAATCTTAAGATCTTACTTTAATGTTATTTCTTAATTACTTTAATGTTATTTCTTAATAGTTTTTGTAATATCATACAAATCTACAAATTATTATACATTATAAACACAAAATATTATGAATGTTTCATAGAAATGTTGTCCTAAATCATGATTATGAAATGTATAAAAAGATTAACATGTAGTTTTTTGAATTCTACCAAAAAATAACTCATAAATTTGTAGTTTTAGTTTGTAATTTGAGAAAATAAGATTGGATCGGATTAAATGTTAAAATCGTATGGTCAATCAAGATACTATAAGATTGTAAGCTTACAAAGATCCTATTTAAGATCCAGATCGTTTTTACTTTGCAGTATTGTAAAATCGTAAGATCCTAAAATTAAGATCGAAATCATGACAACTATGGTAAAAACCATCATAAAAGATACAAGTAGCTAATCATTTTAAACACCACATTCCCGGTGTTTCAAAAACACAAGGGTATAACTACAAAATACAACTTGCATCATTTAGCAATTTAGCATAAGTTCTTGGGATGAGATTCTCTCAAGTTGGGGCAATATGAGCCATTGGATTTGATCCAATGGCTTAAATCAAAAGAACCCATTGGATCAAATTAAATGGCTCATATTGCTCTAACTTAAGTCAAGTTGTGCTTAAAACTTGAAAAGATCCTTATCCTAAGTTCTTCCCCCCTATCTTCCTTCCAAAACAAAAAAAAATACCACTAGCTTCATCACAAATTAATTGTTCGCGTTTTTCCAGCATGTATCAATTTAATTGTCAGATACTAAAAATAAATATAGAAATTTCATCAATTTTATCATATTATCCTTACTTAAAATATTATTACAAATTAAAAAAAAAAAGACATTAATTAATTAAATAAATGCTAAACGGGTCTAGCGGGTTTAATTTTTTTTTTTTTCACATTTATCATCTTGGGCAAATTATCAAAAAAAATATCATACTTGCCATCATTCTTTTTGTGGGTAGCGAACAAACTTTTTTGCTTTTGTGTATACTCTTCTTTCAAAATCATCCTTTTAAGGTATTATGTGACATTTTTGCATTTTGAGAAAAAAAAAATTCTATTAGCTGAAAGGGCAAAAATGTCCAAACTTTTTGCAAAATACCTTAAAAAGGATAAATTTGAAAGAAAAATACCCAAAAGTGACAAGTATGATACTTTTTCTATCATTTGCTGCGGGAAAAAATTATTGTGAACCTGATTAAGTAAAAACACATCAACTAGGTAAAACTCTCATCACTCTCCTAAACAGTAAAAAACACCAGACCGCGTCGGCAAACCTTACTTTTTTACCGTCTCCTTTTCCCTTATATCTCCACTTCCTTCCTCGCTGTCCTTCTTCTCCAACCCCCCCCTCCCCCCCCTGAAATCCGCCATTGACCTCCATCCAAAACCCAACAAAACCCAGATCCCACATAAACCCAAAAACCCATCAAATGAAAGGAAGTCAATGGACAACAATAAGCCTAGTCTCATCATGGTACGCCTCCAACATAGGCGTCCTCCTTTTAAACAAATACCTCCTCTCCAACTACGGATTCAAGTACCCGATCTTCCTAACCATGTGTCACATGACAGCCTGCTCTCTCCTCTCCTACATTGCTATTGTTTGGTTCAAAGTTGTCCCTTTGCAAATGATCAGGTCTAGATCCCAGTTTGGCAAGATTGCTGTCTTGTCTTTTGTCTTTTGTGGGAGTGTGGTGTCTGGGAATGTTTCTTTGAGGTTTCTGCCTGTGAGCTTTACGCAGGCTGTCGGGGCGACTACGCCGTTTTTTACGGCGGTTTTTGCGTATGTTATGACGGTGAAAAGGGAGGCGTGGTTGACGTATTTGACGCTCTTGCCTGTTGTTACGGGCGTGGTTATTGCTAGCGGGGTAAGAACATGGAAATTTTGTTAATTTATTTTATTTTGTTATTATTGTGTTAGTGAGGCGTTTTATGTGACTAGTGTGATTTGATGTTATAGACGTTTTATAGTTCCGTAAAATAGGAATTAGGGTCCTAGTTTGACATAGGCGTCCTTCTCCTAAACAAGTACCTCCTCTCCAACTACGGCTTCAAGTACCCGATCTTCCTAACCATGTGTCACATGACAGCTTGTTCTCTCCTCTCCTACATTGCTATTGTCTGGTTCAAGGTTGTCCCTTTGCAAATGATCAGGTCTAGATCTCAGTTTGGGAAGATTGTTGTCTTGTCTTTTGTCTTTTGTGGGAGTGTGGTGTCTGGGAATGTTTCTTTGAGGTTTCTGCCTGTGAGCTTTACGCAGGCTGTCGGGGCGACTACGCCGTTTTTTACGGCGGTTTTTGCGTATGTTATGACGGTGAAAAGGGAGGCGTGGTTGACGTATTTGACGCTCTTGCCTGTTGTTACGGGCGTGGTTATTGCTAGCGGGGTAAGAACATGGAAATTTTGTTAATTTATTTTATTTTGTTATTATTGTGTTAGTGAGGCGTTTTATGTGACTAGTGTGATTTGATGTTATAGACGTTTTATAGTTCCGTAAAATAGGAATTAGGGTCCTAGTTTGACATAGGCGTCCTTCTCCTAAACAAGTACCTCCTCTCCAACTACGGCTTCAAGTACCCGATCTTCCTAACCATGTGTCACATGACAGCTTGTTCTCTCCTCTCCTACATTGCTATTGTCTGGTTCAAGGTTGTCCCTTTGCAAATGATCAGGTCTAGATCTCAGTTTGGGAAGATTGTTGTCTTGTCTTTTGTCTTTTGTGGGAGTGTGGTGTCTGGGAATGTTTCTTTGAGGTTTCTGCCTGTGAGCTTTACGCAGGCTGTCGGGGCGACTACGCCGTTTTTTACGGCGGTTTTTGCGTATGTTATGACGGTGAAAAGGGAGGCGTGGTTGACGTATTTGACGCTCTTGCCTGTTGTTACGGGCGTGGTTATTGCTAGCGGGGTAAGAACATGGAAATTTTGTTAATTTATTTTATTTTGTTATTATTGTGTTAGTGAGGCGTTTTATGTGACTAGTGTGATTTGATGTTATAGACGTTTTATAGTTCCGTAAAATAGGAATTAGGGTCCTAGTTTGACATAGGCGTCCTTCTCCTAAACAAGTACCTCCTCTCCAACTACGGCTTCAAGTACCCGATCTTCCTAACCATGTGTCACATGACAGCTTGTTCTCTCCTCTCCTACATTGCTATTGTCTGGTTCAAGGTTGTCCCTTTGCAAATGATCAGGTCTAGATCTCAGTTTGGGAAGATTGTTGTCTTGTCTTTTGTCTTTTGTGGGAGTGTGGTCTCTGGGAATGTTTCCTTGAGGTTTCTGCCTGTGAGCTTTACGCAGGCCGTTGGGGCGACTACGCCTTTTTTTACCGCGGTGTTTGCGTATGTTATGACGGTGAAAAGGGAGGCGTGGTTGACGTATTTGACGTTGTTGCCGGTTGTTACGGGCGTGGTTATTGCTAGCGGGGTAAGAAACAAGGAAATTTTGTTAATTTATTTTATTTTGTTATTATTGTGTTAGTGAGGCGTTTTATGTGACTAGTGTAAAATAGGAATTAGGGTCCTAGTTTTATAGTTCCGTAAAATAGGAATTAGGGTCCTAGTTTTATAGTTCCGTAAAATAGGAATTAGGGTCCTAGTTTGACATAGGCGTCCTTCTGTTGAACAAATACTTGCTTTCCATATACGGATTCAAGTACCCGATCTTCCTAACCATGTGTCACATGACAGCTTGTTCCCTCCTCTCCTACATTGCTATTGTCTGGTTCAAAGTTGTCCCTTTGCAAATGATCAGGTCTAGATCTCAGTTTGGCAAGATTGCTGTCTTGTCTTTTGTCTTTTGTGGGAGTGTGGTGTCTGGGAATGTTTCTTTGAGGTTTCTGCCTGTGAGCTTTACGCAGGCGGTCGGGGCGACTACGCCGTTTTTTACGGCGGTTTTTGCGTATGTTATGACGGTGAAACGGGAGGCGTGGTTGACGTATTTGACGCTCTTGCCGGTTGTTACGGGCGTGGTTATTGCTAGTGGGGTAAGGGGTTTTTTATTGCTTTATGTTTACGTAATTGTGTTAAGTAGGAATTACCGAATTAGAGTACTAGTTTGGTATAGGGGTCGCAAATTCATAGGAAGTGGCAGCCTCACTTTTTGGAAATTTAACGTTTGTGGAATAGGCTCTTACCTTTGAACTATTGCTAGTGGGGTAAGATCCTTTTTTCGAGTAAATTGATGTAATTTTAGTAGTTAAGGACGTGTTTTGTTAATGAGGCGTTTTAGTATAATTAAGATACTAGGAGATGGAACATGTGCCATTGCCTGGGGCTAGGTCCTCGGGGAAGGGCCCAAAAGGGGTGCACGGGTTCAGGGTTTTTCCCTCCAATTTGACCAAAGAATTTTCTGTTGCGTGAAAAGGAAATTAGAGTCCTAGTTTCCATAGGTAGGGATCACAAGTTCAATAGAGTTTGAAACATCATGGCATGTATTAGAATTTTGTTTTCATAGTCTGCTTTCTGTACCAAACGTTAGAGTTAGTCAAGGAAACGATTAGCCTCACTTTTGGCAAGCTAATTTTTTTGTGGGTCAAACCTTTGAACAATTGCCGACTCAAGAGACAGTTATATGTTACCAAAGTTGTCTTCTATTAGGGTGATTTACTCGTTTATTCAGTTTGGAAGCAGCTAATTGCGATGTGTAGGATGTGTAGGCTTTTATGTGCGGCAATACAGACTTGTTCAAACTGCCTAGAATAAGACCAAGCTACGCTTTTGGTGAAATTTTAACATAGTATAGAGACATCTCGTGTGACGTTTGTTCTGATAGTTACAGTAAAACGATGTACTAGAGGTAGCAAGTTAGTCACTTGATATCCTAACGAGACTCAGCTTTTTTTGCTTAGTTATTAATTACCTCATTTTTTGTATTAAATGCAAGTTGGTTATCGTGTTACTTGTTTCTGTTTTTGTGTGCTCATTAGCTAACTTTGCCAAGGACAAAGTTAGAGAAGAGTTGACCTTCAATTACATAGGTTTCTATCCTGCTTGTACTAAACTTCAATAGCAAAATGTTACCCATAAAGTTGGTCTAGAAGAGTTTAGGCAATAATGTATTCTGCATTTCTGCTTTCATATGAATGGTCCGCTATCTTCAGTTGAGAGTATTAAGGCTAATCTTGATTGATGATAGCATACGCTAGTCACATAAAATGCATTTCTCGACGCCTATCATTCTACAAAGATCCCCCTATCTACTCTTTTGTTTCTGATATTGTCAAAAGCTGTTCCTTTTTAGTTTATGCCTTTACGTAGTACTGTATCTTGTTATAATTTTCCACAGCCTCCAATTTTGGTCAATAATATAAGGTAGCTTTTCAACTCGGCACTCGTCTTAATAGTATGAGTTTGGATACATGGTTTAGAGTGTAGGAACCAAGGATCAGCCATAAATACTTAAGTTGTGGTAATGCAACTGTTTGGATCACTACGGCCCAAAATTGCGCCAAGTCCAACATATAACCCCAACTGCGGTATCATCGTTAAACCAATTGGCAATAGAAGTAGTAGCCCACCAAACTTATATGTTAACTTTGAAATAATTATTTCTACCAATGTGTGACCTGTGGTTTTGTATACATTTACACTTTTACAGTAATATACTGTTGTTTAAGTCTGAATTCCTTTGAGTGCTTATCCCTATCTAAACAAGTTGCAGAAGAAGTTATCCTTTGTAGTATGAATTCCTCTATGAGCTTATTTACCATGTGCAGTTTATGCATTTCCATGTAATTGTTGATTCTTTTCTGGGATACATGGAATTTTACAGAATGTTAGCACTGAATGATCTATATTTTGAACTGCTATATGTTGTTGTTGGCACTGCGTTCTTTAATTCATAAGTGAGATTCAGGAGCTACTACTCAAGTGTTTCTAGTGGTGGAATAAGGTATATGGATGTTATTGTTAACTCTTCTGCTAATTTTCGGAAAAGGCAGAAGGTGCATTTTCGTTTATAGTGTTGTTGTCCTCCTCATAAAATCTATCCTAACCGACACGTGGTAAGAATTCATTGACGTGCAGAAGTCTTCATGACTTACTCTTTTGCTTAGTGTGCTCTAGGAGGATTTTAAGCAGGAAGCCTCTCTCCCCCACACCCCCCGCTGGGGGCCTTCCCTCTGAGCCCTCACCCTCCTTCCACCCGTAGACAGAGCCGGAGTTAGGCCTTTGTATGGCGGATTGATTGATAGTAGGATCAGCAATGGCCCAGGAAGGGGCAGTACTTGTGATATTTCGGCTTTGGACGCATTTTATTTGGCAGTTTAGGTGGATATGACATTACTAAAAAATGAATCCAACTATAAGTATACAACTTCTCATTCTAGTTTAGTTTATTGAGATCACAATTATCTGTCAGTAGAATCTCATAGTTAATAATAGCGAGTGCGTTTCAATATATTTACGTGATACACTCATTTCCTGAATGATCAATGTTTTAGTATTCATCTATCTGGAATTATCATATCTTCTTTATGCATACGAACTCTATCTGGTATTATCATATCTTCTTTATGCATACGAACTTACATATTTGAATTTTATGTGGCAGGGTGAACCAAGTTTCCATTTATTTGGATTTCTCATGTGTATTGGCGCTACTGCTGCAAGAGCACTAAAGTCAGTGCTTCAAGGAATTTTGTTATCGTCAGAAGGGTATTCCCTTTCCCTCCTCTCCCACCGTATAACCAGTTTCTTATATTTTTCTTGCTGAGAATATAATTAACCGTAACTGTGCTGGATTATAATAACAGGGAAAAACTGAATTCCATGAACCTTTTGCTGTACATGGCTCCGGTAGCTGTTGTGATATTACTTCCTGCAACATTGATCATGGAAGACAATGTGGTTGGCATCACCATAGCTCTTGCTCGAAAAGACGTCAACATCGTTTGGTATCTGCTCTTCAATTCTGCTATGGCATATTGTGTAAACTTGACGAATTTCTTGGTTACCAAGCACACAAGCGCATTGACGCTCCAGGTATGTCTGATTGATTATAGGCGTATTTTTGGTTCATTCATTTTCAATTTCTGTGCTGAAATTCTGTGTACGTGCTTTCTTTGCTTGCTGATTTTTCGGGTGAGATGTTACTGTGAATGTTCCTATATGCTCTTAAATTTCATAAACTCTTGCTGTTTCTTATGAATGTTCCTACATGCTCTTTAATAGTGCAACACAAGGGTCATGTGCATCTGTATAAAACTGTATTCGCGTTCTGGTGTTACACTCAAGAGATTGTTTTGGACTGTATAGATATTATAATAAAACATACTGTAAAATGTTTCCATGTGAGTATGCGAGACCTGAAATTTCTAACTGATAGGTTGATGCGGATCAAATGAATCTTTGAATTAAGAAAAACTAGGGACTTTGATAATGTGATGTTTATGGTAACACTTTTTTTTGATGATGTAATGTTTAGTGTAATTATGCGGTCACCTTCTTTTTGGAATTCATATCTTACACTAATTTTGGCTTGCTTTTTATGGATGCTGTATGCTATTTGGCTTTCATTGAATTATGTCACGGAACTTATCAAAATTAACTCACATAATGTACTGAAAAGGCTAAGCGTGTATGAAGTTTCAACTTTCAACTGCATAGGTAGTCATGTTTTTGTGTATGGCACTATGGCAACACGAAATTAATAAATTGCTGACCTTTTGAAAAGTATTCTCCTCTCTGTCGAAAATGTCATGTACTCAAAGTAATACCGGTGCTAGTGGTTAAGGACTTAAGGGACAGTTTGACAGATGTGATGTTAACGCTGAATATTTTAAGAAAGGGAAACTTGTCAGTTATGATATGTCGTTTTAAGAGTAAAATGTTACCGATGCGTTAGATGTCAAAACTTTCTGTTTTGTAGTTCAAACCTTACGTTTTTCCTATTGACATACCAGGTCCTTGGAAATGCTAAAGGAGCGGTTGCTGTCGTGGTGTCAATTATGATTTTCAAGAATCCGGTGTCGGTAACAGGGATGCTAGGATACTTGCTTACCGTCCTTGGAGTGATTCTTTACAGCGAAGCTAAGAAGAGGACCAAATAAACCTCTTATCGGAGCAAAAATTTAGCTGATTCTTTTTTGGGAAGAAAAACTTTAAGTATGATTCGTTGTTCATTAAAGTCCCATGTATTTCGATAATTTTTTTTTTGGTTTTGACTGATGAACACTTTCCATTTGTATCTTGTGACATGATTATGGGTTTACAATTATACGGTTGTATAAATACTGTAGAATATCATCAAATGAACATGAATACCTGACTGTTCAACTTCATTCTAGTTGTTCTGTTCTTTTCTTGCTCGATTTGCCGTTTGATTTTTCTTATGCAAATCAAAGGCTCAGTGACGGAGCCAGGGTTTTTCGGGACACCTATAGATTTTTGTGAGGTAGTGTTAGTTTTATTAAAAACCACGATCTTTATTAAATGCATTCGATACCTAAAAAATGTGTTTGTAGTATTGTTTAATCTATTTTAAGTGCGTCTGGTCGATTTGTATTATGGTTCCGTCTTTGTAAAGGCCTACCAGAAATGCAATTTGAGTGTGACAAGGATTCCAATTACATAAGAATATAGGTGTGAGTAGATATTATGCTTTACAAAGATGTTTCATTTGGAATTTTTTTCAATTAGGACAATTTTATTTTTATTATTCTTTTATAATTAATATTTTACATAGCTCATAGTTTACTTTCTATATGAGATACCAAGAAAAAGATATTTATTTACTACTTACCAGACGCTTTTACAAAACAAACAGATTATGAATACTGCTAATTTTGTCATAAATAATTATGACTTACTTTACTACAAGTAACAATATTTTGTTTTAAAATAATGTCTTTCGGCCAAATTCATATAATTTAAGAAAATTACAAGTGTTATTTTATTTTTTGCAAAATACCAATTTTATCTTTAATCAATTAATTAATGAATTAATGAATCTTTAAAATTTTGTAATGACAGTTTAAAATAAGAGCAATATGTTAAAAGTAACTTAATTTTTATATTTTTAATAGTTTAAACTTATGCCCATTAGGCACATGCTAAAATATCTTTAAATGGGAAGTTTTTGTGTATTTAAAGAGAAAATGTATCTAAACATAGTAATTTATATTTATAATTAATGTTCACTAAATGCATAATTTTTATAAGGAAAAAAAAAAAAAAAAAAAAAAAAAACAAATGTTAATTGAATATACTTTAACATATGTCCGGTGGATACATATTAACAAAACTCAATGTTTTGAAATACGTGCCGACCCGGTAAAAAAAGGTAAAAATTACCGAGTTTTAAAAAATGGATTAACTGGTTAAACCTTTCGGATTTTAAGTAACCCGGGTCAATTCGGTTTTCAAAACCCGACCGGGTTTATTTTTTATAGAAAACCAGATTGACTCGTTGGTCGAACCGGTCGACCCAGCTGAATTTCTTTTTCTTAATAAAAAATCGAATTAACTTGACGGTCGAACCAATTGAACCGGTAACCCGATTACTCGACCGAATAAAAAAAAAACCATTTAAAAATTGCAAGACAAATAATTATCCAAGGAGAGTTTTGACCAATAAAAAAAGAAAAAAAAGGTGACGAGAATCCATTAATGTAACATAAATAAAAGTAGTTGGATACCAACAAGTTGTATTGTGTGTCACATTTCCCAAGGAAGAATCTCCCTTTCTGTCTTTTTTTCCCTCATCATCATCATCTTCTTCTTTCTTTGCATTAAGCCACATGCAGTAGCTAAAACTTCCCAAGAAAGAACTAGTTAACTTACCAAGAGAAGAGAAAATGGTGGGTGGTGGCGGAGATTCCAAGGCCGCTGATATTTCATTTGCCGGTACCTTCGCCAGCAGTGCTTTCGCTGCTTGTTTTGCTGAGGTTGGTACCTATCTTATTTTCTTATTATTACGCAATGTTTTGAAAACCGGGTCTTTAACGAGAGTTACCAGTTCAACCGGTTTCTACCCAAAAAAAAACTTTTATTTCTAACAATAAAAAATAATTATGTATAAAGCACGACTAAAATAATTAACTGTGTAATTTGTAAAAAAATAAAATAAAAAAATCAAAACCCGGCCGGGTCGTGACTCTTGAAAACCAGGTTGACCCGGGTCGCTTCAAAACCGGCAGTTAGATGAAGAACCCGGTTTCATTTGAACTTACAGGAACTGGGTTTGGCCCGGTTCGATAATATTGCTATTTTGTTTATCACTACTGTACCATCGGTTTTTTCATTATCTTCATCATATATGTATTATTCTTTTATGGGTTTGAGGGATTCTCAATTCTATGGGTGTGATATATAAATTCGAAACCCATTCATGCGTACCAAACACCTGCTATGACTATCATTTCCAATCCCCATTCCCATACCTGTCAACCAAACACACCTTTTATACATCTTATCTTAACTATATTATAATGCATTTAGGCCATTCCTAAAAAAAAGTCTTAAAAAAAAGGGTTTAGTCCGTACAATAGCAACGTACTTTCAACTTTGTTCCATTTTAGTACGTGTACTTTTTTTTGTCCCACTTAATGTAACGTACTTTCAGGTTTTGTTCCATTTTAGTACGTCAAAGTACAGGCTACCGGTTAAGAAAATGAGTTTTACCGGTTAAATGACTACGTGGTTTTTTTTAGCACATAAATGGTCGAGTTAATGCAACGTACTTCAGGTTTTGTGCTACTTTAGTACCTCAAAGTACGGGCTAACAAATAAAAAGTCATTTTTTTACGTTTTCACCTTTTTTTTTAACGATTTCCTCCGTTTTTTATGTTTTCGTCCGTTTTTTTACGTTTTCGAATATTTTTTTTACGTTTTTCTTCTTTTTTTTACGTTTTTCTTCGTTTTTTTACGTTTTTCTTCGTTTTTTTACGTTTTTCTTCGTTTTTTTACGTTTTCGTCTGTGGTTTTTTACATTTTTCTTCGTTTTTTACGTTTTCGTCACTTTTTTTACGTTTTCATCTTTTTTTTACGATTTCCTCCGTTTTTTACGTTTTCGTCCTCTTTTTTACGTTTTTGAATATTTTTTTCTACGTTTTTTTACGTTTTTCTTCCTTTTTTTACGTTTTCGTCTGTGGTTTTTTTACATTTTTCTTCGTTTTTTACGTTTTCGTCCCTTTTTTTACGTTTTCGTCTGTTTTTTATGCTTTAATCCGTTTTTTTATGTTTTCGTCGGACGAAAACGTAAAAAACGGATGAAAACATAGAAAAAACAGACGAAAAATTAAAAAAAAAAAACGAAAACGTAAAAAACGAAGAAAAACGAAAAAAAACGTAAAAAAATAGGCGAAAACGTAAAAAAAACTAGACGAAAACGTAAAAAAATAGAAAAAAAAAAAAAAAAAAAAAAAAAAAAAAAAAAACAGACGACGTAAAAAAATCAGACGAAAACGTAAAAAAACCAAACAAAAACGTAAAAAAAATGCAAAAAAAACGAAAAAAAAAAATGAAAAAAGAAGTAAAAAACGGAAAAAAATGTAAAAAAACAGACGAAAACGTAAAAAAAATCAGACGAAAACGTAAAAAAAACGAAAAAGAAAGTAAAAAACGAAAAAAGAAGTAAAAAAACGAAAAAAGAAGTAGAAAAACGAAAAAAAGGTAAAAAAAACAGACGTAAACGTAAAAAAATCAGACGAAAACGTAAAAAACCAAACGATAACAAAAAAAAAAACGAAAAAAAAAGTAAAAAAAAAAAAAAAAAACGAAAAAGAAGTAAAAACGTAAAAAAATCATACGAAAACGTAAAAAACCAAACGAAAACAAAAAAAAAACGAAAAAAAAGTAAAAAATGAAAAAAAAAAACGAAAAAAGAAGTAGAAAACGAAAAAAATCATACGAAAACATAAAAAAATCAGACGAAAACGTAAAAAACCAAACGAAAACGTAAAAAAACAAAAAAAAACGAAGTAGGACTAAATTCGTGATACTCCACAAATCACAGGGACCATTCATGTAATTAAATGAAACAAAGTAGGTTGTTTTCGTTCATTATCCGGTAAATCAAACTTGCACGTACTAAAGTAGCACAAAACCTGAAAGTACGTTACATTAAGTGGGACAAAAAAAAGTACACGTACTAAAATGGAACAAAGCTGAAAGTACGTTGCTATTGTACGGACTAAACCCTAAAAAAAACAATCCTACACACTTGCTATAAAAGGAAGGTTAAAATTCAATACATTCCATTATTAAAAATCGCCCTTGGGGGTGGGGGTGGGGGGGGGGGGGGGGGGGGGGAGGGGAAGGATAGATTGTTAGTGTAGACGATTTGGAAGATATAATCGGAGGCCATGTATGGTTAGGTTCCATTTGTATACTTGGTGGAATTTGGCATATCTTAACCAAACCCTTCGCATGGGCTCGACGCTCGCTTGTATGGTCCGGAGAGGCTTACTTATCTTATAGTTTGGCGGTTATATCTGTCTTTGGTTTCATTGCTTGTTGTTTTGTCTGGTTCAATAATACGGCTTATCCTAGTGAGTTTTACGGACCCACTGGACCATAAGCTTCTCAAGCCCAAGCATTTACTTTTCTAGTTAGAGACCAACGTTTTGGAGCTAATGTGGGATCCGCTCAAGGGCCTACTGGTTTAGGTAAATGTTTAAACGTTTCCATTAAATTAAATACAGTTTTCAAATCATTTAGAGCCCATTATTAACTACATGTAACCGCTAAAAATCATTATTATTAATAATGATTATTAAAAACATATAACCGCATATAAATACACACAAACCATTACATATCTCTCTCACACACATCTAAAACATCAGCAATAAGGCCGAGTGTAGTAATATTTAGTCACAGGGTACCCGCCGCCGCATTGCGCGGGTACCCTGGTAGTATATCTACATGCACCAGGACTATAACTCACCATGTACACTAAGGGGCCGTTTGGTTTGTTGCTAGGAATCACAATGGGTATCGGATTTGGTATAGGGTAGAATGACAATGGATATGAAAAAATGTATCATTACGATTGTTTATGTTTGGTTGATAAAATATGGAATGAAAGAGTGTATAGATATTTGAATTTTGTAGTGGAAAAGAGAGGGACCAACGGGAATGGATTTCATAAACACCAAATTGGTGTGTAACGATTCTATGACTATGATATACCCATTTCATTACTGGGCCCACAAAACAAACACCTTTAATCACTTTCATAGTCATAGTCTCATTCCCATAGTGGGATACCAAACGCACCCTAAGTTTTTTTACGAGTATAATGGAAATAAAAAATGAAGTAAAAGGTAAGATTTCATTAAAGCTAGTAAACAAATTAACAAGACATGTATTTCTTTTGATATATTAGTGGATTAACTAAACTAGACATGTATTTGTGTGACAAAAAATTTCGGGAAATTGGGATTTTTAACGATAATTTACACTGAGCGGCTAACGTCTATCAGGTTCCTGGGAAACCCCTAGGTTCGCCCCCTGCCGCTGCAACCATCACAGTCGAGCTTTATCTAGCTTGAAATATGTAACTAGTCAATATCGATCTTATAAAGGCTTGCCTCAAGTTATATCGAGCTAGCTTTCTAGTCATATATATGTTTTCCATATATCTTATATGTGTATGTATATTTAAGGGCTTATAAGTAAATACCCATTTACCCCTGCTGTTAGATACTGTACTTATTTAGGAATGTATCAAGTTTTTCTAGCCAAATTCAGACGCGATCTTTAATATAAAGCTGAGTTGGATTAAATTATTAAGAATAAAGCTAGCTTTTCGAGCCAAACCAAAGATTTCTCGAGTCAAGCTCAAGCGTCCCTTATGACCTTATGAAG
The DNA here is from genome assembly GCA_019973895.1 of Chrysanthemum seticuspe. Classification (NCBI taxonomy): domain Eukaryota; kingdom Viridiplantae; phylum Streptophyta; class Magnoliopsida; order Asterales; family Asteraceae; genus Chrysanthemum; species Chrysanthemum seticuspe. The sequence continues at coordinate 352,952,798 of BPTQ01000009.1, forward strand.
GGTCGCTGAGCTATCAAGTCGAGCTTGAGCTGAACATAATATTGTCGAGTTGAGTCAAGCCCTGCCAAAGTTCGACTCAGTTGCAACCCGAACCTCAATCCTTAAATTATTACTGCACTTACTATTTGCATTAATGATCAGATATGTACAATTCCATTAGACACTGCAAAGGTGCGGCTTCAGTTACAAAAGAAAGCTGTTGCAGGGGAAGGAATAGGCTTACCAAAATACAAGGGAATGTTGGGTACCGTAGCTACTATTGCCAGAGAAGAAGGTCTTGCGTCTTTATGGAAAGGCATTGTACCTGGTTTACACCGTCAATGCTTGTTTGGTGGTTTAAGAATCGGCTTGTATGAACCCGTACGTAGCTCCTGCTTCTTTATTTCTCTTATCCGTTTTTCTGCTTAGAGCTAATCATATGCATTCTGCTTTTGGTTAAACAGATTAAAAACTTGTACGTTGGTGATAACTTTGTTGGGGATGTTCCTTTGACCACTAAAATACTCGCTGGTCTCACAACCGGTGCTCTTGCAATATCTGTTGCGAATCCAACTGATCTAGTGAAAGTCCGTCTCCAAGCGGAAGGAAAATTAGCACCTGGTGTCCCAAGGCGTTACTCTGGCGCATTAAATGCTTATTCCACAATCGTCAGACAAGTAATGTCATCCGCCACATTCTTCGTTCATTTCTTGATTGCTTTTATTTACGTCTTCTATATGCGACTTGCAGGAAGGGGTTAGAGCTCTATGGACTGGACTGGGCCCAAATGTTGCACGTAATGCTATAATAAATGCTGCTGAGTTAGCAAGTTATGATCAAGTCAAGCAGGTTGTTACACACACAATCATATACTGTTGAAGTATATAAGTTTTGTGTTTTGACGAGTTCTATATTTATATGTTTAATTCTGATATTACTGCAGACAATACTGAAAATCCCCGGGTTCACTGATAATGTCCTCACACATCTATTATCGGGTTTAGGTGCCGGATTTGTTGCTGTCTGTGTTGGATCCCCTGTTGATGTGGTACTACTTATTCAAAGTCTAATTATATTCTCCTAATCAAATTATTAAAAGAAATCTAGCTCACGTACACATAGTTACGCATCATCCATTATAGTTATTTTTGACATCATTAATGACTGCTAAAGACCACTTTGGACTGAATTTTATTACCCGTTTGTCTCTTTTTCCATGAAGCGTATCATGTCAACTAATTATACAAAAGGCCAACTTTTAAACTCAGCCCTTTAAAACCCCCCAAAACAGGTTCCTGGATTTACACTCCATAAAGCATTTCATGTCAGTATCGTCAAAACTATGCTTTTATGAATTAATTAAGAACAATAGTTGCATGTGTTCTGTTTTTGCAGGTTAAATCAAGAATGATGGGAGATCCAAGTTACAAAGGCACCATCGATTGTTTTGTCAAGACACTGAAGAATGATGTAAGCTCTTACGCTCACTGACTCGCTTACTAGCAGGCTCATATATACAACACACTTCTCTTTTTTTTAGTGAATAGACATTCAGTTTGTGAATTGGAGAAGAATCATGTGTCTGCTAAAATGAATCGGTTTTTTCTTTTAAATAGCCTAACAGTAACCTTGTACCATGGACCAAATCAAGTGGTCTTTATGCTCTCGTGTTTTTCTATGTTAACAGGGACCATTTGCGTTCTATAAAGGCTTTATCCCAAATTTTGGAAGGTTGGGTTCTTGGAATGTCATCATGTTTCTCACCTTGGAGCAGGTAAATACTATCATCCTCAAATATCTTTTACTATCCATCCCTTGGATATTTTTACAGTATTTATATTCTCAGATGAAGTTGAACGCTTATTTAATGTCTTAGTTACATGACGGGATGGAATTTTGGTCATCGTAAATTCTTTTGTTGATATCAAATGGTATTTAAAGATATTTTGGAAAGTTGAACATTCCTTTAGAATCCACATGTTTAGTCAACTTTTTCCATCTTTGTAAGAGATAGCGAGAAATGAGATTCTCTTTTTTGTTAGTACTAAGAGTTTTTTCAATTAAGTGCTACAATTATCAATGTATTCAAGTATACTAGAAGGGTACCCGCGCAATGCGGCGGTGGGTACCCGATAACTATTTTTGTAGCGAGCAAATGTTTTTTTATTTTAAACTTCCTTATTATAAAGTAGTAGATAAATGTTTTTCAAAAGTAGATAGTCTAAATTATTAATAGTTTAAATGGTAAACATTTTTATTTTTCAAATTTTAGCATTAAATTGGTGGTTTAACTATAGTGAGCTTTTCTTATAAACAATTCCATTAAAATGTATCATTATTGGAGGGCGGTTACATACGGTTTTAATAAGACTTAAATTTTCAGATTTTACATTCATTTTCTACTTTTCCTTTTATAGTAATGTTTTTGGTCTTAAAATTTTAAGACTTCCTTTAATAGAAAGTCCCAAATGCTTTATAATGTAGTATAGATAAATATACGGTACCTTAAACCTCGACCAGCATTGCATTTACTGTTATCCAAGATTTTTTTCTATCTTGCGCCCTTGTCATTTAAGGTTTCCATATATATAATTCATTACTGTCTCCTTTGTTGGACAGGCAAAGAAGTTCGTTAAAAGCATTGAATCAGGTTGAATACAACCGTGAGCAAGTACAAGATTGCCCTTATTTTCGTTCACATATTCTGCAGTTGAATAAATTCATCATTGAAGAACCATATTAAGAAGTCATTGAATATATACATGGGACTGAAGTTCTTTGTCCCTTTAACCATGGAAACTCCATTTGCCAAAACTCTGGCTAGCTCTTCTTTTTACTCTCTGGCACAATATGAATGAAATTTAGTTACAGTACATTTTACTTCTGTCGATTTTTTTCCATTATGATTTAAACTTTGTGATGCCGGGTAAGTAATGGGTAGGACGAGGTATCGGGTTCGATACAAATGGACAACGATGCTTACTACTTCAAGGAATCCACCTTGAAGATACAGGGGTTCACCACTCAATGGAAACACGAAAGAGATACAGAACACAGATAGAAAGCTGAAAGCTTCAATTTTATTAGTATAGTTTTATTAAACTTGACATGCTATACTTGGCTTAGGACTCACTTATTTATAAGGTCTTAGGACATAACCCCTGAACCTTGATACACCAAAAGACTTATTAAATAAGCTATAAATGATCAAAGACTTAACATAAAGTCATAGGAGACTCAAAAGGCTTGAAACTCAAAAGATAGGACAAGACTCGGATGAATCTGCTACATAAACAGGCTGTAGTAAAACAAGCATAACTCTGTAGAAATCTCCAAACGCTTCACCGTTTCTTTCCCGTGAAACTAGTCACGCAGGGCTTTCAATCCGTATAGGACACTAATGGCTCATCATCAAGAATCAACAGTGTTACAACAATCAAGATGATCAAGTCCAAATCAAAGCAACAAAGATTTTTTTTTGAACTAAATCAAAGCAACAAAGATGTAGACTTAGTATTATGAAGACTTGTAATTGTTTGTAAAATAGTCAAAGTTAGTTACATAAAGTCAACATAGTAGAAGTAGTATAAATAGTTCTTTCCCTTTCATTTCTGTAAGAATACAATTCATAATGAAATAATATCTTCATTTTTCCCTCTCTCCTAAATCTCAATATGGTATAAGAGCCACCACCTCCGGTGGCCTGTAACTAATTCCGTAACAAACTCCGATGGTCTGTAACAAACTCCGTCGTGAAAATAACTAACTCCGATCACAATTCTTCATCATAACTAACTCCGATCACAATTCTTCATCAATTCAGATCAAACAACCACCATTCCGATCACAATTCAACAAGAATCAAGATTCCGATCAAAGATTCAACAAACATCACGAATCCAATCACCAAAACAGTTAATTCACAAATCAAAACTCAACAAGATGGTTACATCATCAAGTGATCAAGATCCTTCAGGATCATCACCTACACCAATCAATGACATCAATTCCCCAAATCATCCACTCTATCTCCATCCAAATGACCATCCTGGTCTGATTTTGATATCCAAGAAGCTTACTGGATCTGAAAACTACAGTTCTTGGAAAAGGAGCATGATGATAGCACTCAATGCCAAGAATAAGCTGAAAATTGTTACCGGAGAACTTGTGGAACCAAGTGCAGACTCATAAATAAGGGCAATTTGGGATATAACAAATGATATGGTTATTTCATGGATACTCAACGCAATCTCTGATCAGATAAGCAACAATTTAAATTTTGTACATTCTACATTTGCTTTATGGTCTGAATTGCATGAACATTATGCCCAGTTAGATGGACATAGTGAATGATATTGTTCAGTTGAAGCAACAAAATTGCACCATAGAAGTATACTATCATAAGCTCAAGGGTCTTTGGGATGAGCATAATGCTCTTGAAGCCCCATATTTGTGTAGTTGTGCTTGTAACTGTGAAAATGGAAGGAATAGTGGTGATAGGGAACACAGGAAAAGATTGATCCAATTTCTCATGGGCTTAGATGAGTGTTACTCCAACATAAGAGGCCAAATCCTACTTTTACAGCCCCTACCTACTGTTGCAAAGGCCTATAGCATGATTAGGCAAGAAGAAAAACAGAGAGAAGGGATCTTACCCAAACCTCTAGTATCCACAGCCTTTTCTGTACACTCAAACTCACCACAGACCAGTAGATACAATGGCTCAACCACAAGATACAATCACCCAAAGCCTCAACAGACTACTGGTAGGAAAAGCACCTTCAAAACTGGTGTTTATTGCACACATTGTAGCAAAGAGGGACACACCAGTGAAGAGTGCTATAAGCTGAAAGGTTATCCTATTGGTCATCCTTTACATGGTAAGTACAAACCTCCAGTGTTCAAGAATGTGACAGACACAAGGGGATCCAAAACTGTGAACTCTGTATACACCCAAGACCCTACCACTTCAACAACAAACCAAACAGATTCAACCAATGGAAATGATGCTGTCTTTGTGAGGATGGATCAGCTACAGAACCAGCTAAACCAAGTCATGATGATGATGCAGCAATGTCAAGCCAATCCACCCACTGGTATTGTTAACTCTTACACTATTAGAAGGTTCAAATTTATTGCATCTATCATGATTAAGTTTAAAGCTGCTTGGGTTGTGGATAGTGGGGCAACAGACCATATTTGAATCACCTTAACCATAATGCATGATACCTACACATGTAACCCACCCATTCACATCACCCTTCCTAATGGTCAAACTGTAGCTGTCACAATATGTGGAAAAGTCCAAATCAACCAAGACATCACCCTTACAAATATTTTTTACATCCCTTCATTTGCTTACAACTTGCTGTCTGTAAGCAAATTAACTCAACAAATGCCTATCACAGCCATTTTCACATCACTATCTTGCTATTTTTAGGGTCTCAACAAGAGGATTGCACATGGCAACCTTTGTGAGGGACTCTACATCATCTACCCTGATCAAGTTTCACCTACAAAACCCACCATTTTAGCAGCTAGCAGCAGTGGAAACACCTCTTTATGGCATTCAAGACTAGGCCATCCATCCTACTCTACACTAAACAAATAAAGTCACTTTCTTCTCTTTGTAATCATGAAATTTCAAATTGTAATATCTGTCCATTAGCTAAACAACACACACTACCATTTCCACATAGTACTTCACATGCTACCTCTTCATTTGATCTTGTTCATGTAGATATTTGGGGCCCATACAGGCATCCCACCATCAATAACTGTAAATACTTTTTAACCATTGTGGATGATTTTTCAAGAGCTATCTGGACTTATCTACTTCCTCGTAAAGATCATTCTACATCTCAAATCAAAAATTTTCATTCTTACATCCTTAATCAATTCAATAAAACCATCAAAGTCATAAGAAGTGATAATGGTTCTGAGTTCTTAAACCACTCACTATCTTCATTCTTTCAACAAAATGGCATCTTACATCAAACTTCCTTCCCATACACACCACAACAAAAGGCTAGAGTGGAAAGAAAACATAGACAGTTACTTGAAGTAGCAAGAGCCTTAAAATTTCAAGCAAACTTTCCTTTACATTTTTGGGGTCACTGCATACTCACAGCAACTTATCTCATAAATAGACTCCCCTCCAAACCCATTCATAACAAAAGCCCTTTTGAATGCCTCTATAACACTCCACCAGACCTCACACACCTAAGAGTCATAGGCTGCAAAGCCTTTGCCCATCAACACCTCAATGATAAATTTGATGCTAGAGCCATCCCATCAGTTTTCATTGGTTACCCACACACCCAAAAAGGTTACATTCTTTACAATCTCACCACCACAAACTTTTCACCAGCCGAAATGTCACTTTTCATGAGGATGAATTTCCATTTCTTGTCTCACCTTCCACAAACCCCTCATCACCATCTCCATCAAATCACTTCAATCAAAACATATCCACTAATTTCACCACTACTTCATCAAACATATCACCCACAGAATCATCTATACCACCATCTCACACAGAACCAGAAATTGAGCACCACCCTGCTCCCACAGACACCACTACACCTTCTACTCCCACACCAACCACACCACCTACCCAACCAACACCACCATCATCTCCAATTCCACCTATTCAACCACCACCATCATCTTCAGTTCCATCTCCAACTATTCCTCCCATTCCACCCAGAACATCAAACAGGGCAACCAAACTCCCTACCAAACTTCAAGACTATCAACTCAATCTACCCAAATCCCTCACATCTCTCAAACATCACTATGCAAACTTCATAAATTACAACAACATCACAACACCATCCACTAGACATCTCATCAACACTATCAACAAAATCCTTGAACCATAATCCTTAAGTTTGGTAAGATCAAGAACATTATGTTAAACCTTAACATTTGGGCGTTATTGGATGTAATCTCAAAAACAATGATACAAACATAATCCATGTCGATCTTTTAACACTCATTATTATTGTTTTTTTGGATCATAACTAAACCCCACGCCTGATAATGGCATATATATAGGCACATACTTTTTCTCTTGCTCCAACTGCGGGGCGCTGTTAGTGGACTATTATTGAGTGTGTAATGGGCTAAAGCCCGTATAGTCGTTTTAGGGTATAGTATTGCATCTGTATTTATATTGTAACCTTTCTCGGTTATTGAATCAGTACAAATTAACCTCATTAACAAGAATAATGCACATGAAAACTAAAGGTGTCCAAATGAGCACATATATATTTTTGCTTGCATAAAACCAGAAAGAACTTGTGTTGTAGATACAAACTGGTTTTATTTAAGCTACATCTCGTAAAATCCCTTCTTACAACATTCTTTTACCGCAGCTCTTCTTCAACGGGGGGCCACACAACCCGTCGTTTCCCTTATACGACAACTCCGTAAATGCTTGAAACCTCGACCCTTGTGGGATCTTCCCCGAAAGATGATTGTAAGAAACATTTAGGAACGTAAGTGATGTTAGATTCGTAAGTTGCTCAGGTATCCTCCCAGTCAACTTATTAACCGAAAGATCCAATGATTGTAAGTCTTTCAGGTTTCCAATCAAAGGTATCGAACCTGTTAATCCATTACGCGATAAATCTAGTACACGAAGAGAAGTAGCATTACGTAGCGACTCAGGAATCACTCCAACCACTTTGCTGTTGGAAATTGAAAAGGTTAAAGTGGACCTTAGTACATTCCCAAAATCAACCGGGATAGATGATCCAAACTTGTTATTCGAGTAATCGAGAATATATACACGTCTAGGTGGGACTGGGATATCACCTTTGAGCTCATTAGAATGCAAGTCAAGAACATCAAGTAAAAATGGAAAAGTGTAAGGCTTTTGTAGACCCGAAAAATGATTATGTGAAAGATTCATAAACCGAAGATACCCGTTACCAACTTGCCATATCCAGCTCGGTATTTCACCCGTTAGTTCATTAACCGAAAGATCTAGCATCATAAGCCTTGTATGGTTCTTTATATCTGGAATCTTTTGCAACTTGCAAGAAGCTAGCATCAGTGAGTTGAGTTTTGTCAGTGACGAAAACGAGCCTCCCCTCTCGTTTACAATGACAGTAAGATCGTTATACGAAAGATCAAGGGCGTAAAGATCCTTAAACTTTCCAAAAACTTCCAAATCCACACTTCCTGAAAACTTATTTTTAGAAAGTTTAAGAGTCGAAATGGTGGGAATTTTGAACACGAATTCAGGTATCGGCCCTTGGAACGCGTTGCTACTTAGATCTAGATTATACAGCTTATTAGACGACACACGAATAAGCTTACTAATACGACCAGATAGCTTATTGTTAGAAAGATCTAGACCTAGTAACGATGGTATTTGCAACAAAGACTCGGGTAAATTCCCACTTAAAAAGTTGTCACCAAAACTAAGAAACTCGAGCCGATCGAGACCTTTCCATTGGGAAGACTTAATCCCGCCACTTATGCTTTCGTTACGAAGATTGACTACTATGACATGACCAGTTTCGTCACACGAGACACCGCCCCAAGAGCAACATTCGACACTTCGGTTCCACCCCACGAGCTTGGTCGAGTGTGAAGAGTCGAATATGAGATTTTTTTTAAGAGAAAGAAGTGACGATTTTTGGTCACTGAGACACTGGGCTGATACCATAGTATGCAGCCCGGATAAAAATAAGCAAAATGATACGAACAAAAGACATGATGATGGGATTTGAACACTCATTTCTTTTGGGCTAGTGAGGAATAAGAATATGATGATAAGTATGGAATTCTTTCTAGCTTAAATATACATAAAACATGTTATCTTGAACGTGTGAATTGTTGTTTTTAATGGCAATATATTTGTATTATATTGAATAAAGATGTGAAGAATGAACAAGCATGATGTAGAGTTGTTGTCAATCTTTGACTCTATTGTAAACTAGACACGTGCATTTAAATTTATGTTTTATGGGTTTTTCATATATTTTAGACGCGTCCTGTACATTGACCGAATTTTCAAAAGAATATGGTGATATGAATATAAAGGAAAATGATAAATGGACCTAATTAAAGAGGCTTAAAAAGAGACCTAATGCATAAATGACTTATACAGTAACAATACTATACAAGTTATTTATGCGTTAGGTCTCCTTTTAAGCCTCTTTAGTTAGGCCCCTATATCATAGCTCGAATATAAATATTGAATTATTCAAAGATAATGGAAGTTCTTTTAACTTAGGGTGGATGCTAACGTGGTGAGTGGTTCACGTTACACCTCAATATCACGTTAGTTTTTTTTCTCTCCTCTTACTCATTTTTTTGTAAACAAGGTTATTTTACCATCACCTTTCATTAAAATACCTACTTTATAAAAGTATATCTTACTAAATACCCCACATACAGTGACAAACCAAATAAATAATTATCAAACAGTTAAGATAAACGACATACCTTAACTTTTATTGGGAAGTCAAACTTGCGCGTGACTCGATATGGATGGCAAGGGACTCACATGTGACTAGTAGGCTAAGGTAACTCACTCACCATCCTTGCCTACTAACCTTACTAAATTGGTAGTAGAACTTTAGCACTATTAATAAAATATAAAGAAAAATATGTTAACAAATCACAACACACATAAAAAACCAAGATGCAAGATGAGGGACGAAACCAGAATTAAATAGCCAAGTGCATTTATGAAAAACTAATGGGTGTTGTTAGAATACAACCCTGATGATTAGTGGTACCCCTAAGCCACTTCTACCCATTTTATCTATTCTGTGAACAAGAAAAGACAACTTTTACCGTTTTCTGTTCTTTATTTTTTGTTTGTTAATACTTTTGATTTATCAAAATTTACATTTAATGTTCCTTACTTTTAATTTTGTAATTTTATAATAAAACAAAGTTATAAAAATAAAATAAAAAAAGAAAGGGAAGAGGGGTGCCAATATCCAATTAGGAATATGTATAACTAGGGTTGAGCACAAAACCAAGAAAACCGAGCCGAACCGGACCGAACCGAACCGAACCGGACCGACCATTTTCGGTTCGGTTTCGGTTCTATGTCTTAATGGATTTCGGTTTTCGGTTCGGTTCGGTCCGACCCAAAACCGACCAAACACGCACCTAAAGCATGTAAACCGGGCCGAACCGACCGAACCGACACAAAACCGAACCGAACCGAACCGATTCGGTTCGGTTTCGGTTCATGTTTTTATGAAATTCGGTTCTCGGGTCACGTCGGTTCGGGTCGGTTCGGTTCGGTTCCGGACCTTTGCTCAGCCCTATGTATAACCAATCTCAAAACTAAATAAGACTATAAATATGTTTTTTATGTACCATGTGCATTTCTGAAAAGAAATTATTGTTATAAAAAATGAGTGTAACTATCAAATAAAGATAGAAACCATGATTAAATAATCGGTTGGTGCATTTATTTAGTTTGTCTAGATACATATTAGTGGCTTAGTGGGATTAATAAAATTTTAGAGTAACTATGTTTTCACCATTATAAATAAAGGTGAATAATAAAATTACAGATTACGGGTTTATTTAATATCTAACATGGTATCATGAGCAGATATATCTTAAGACCTACTCGGTCATCAAGCCGCCACTTCTGTACCACCCCGTCACACCTACATATCTCAAACTCATCACCTTTCCATGATATACCTGCTCATCATACCATGTTAGTCATTAAATAAGCCCGTAATTTATAATTTTATTATTGATCAGTGTTTATAATTATGAAAACCATAGATACCCTAAACCAACAAACCGATCTTGGGCCTATTTATCCTCTAATAAACAAAACATATCGATGAGTGTCTCGAGACTTCCCAAAACTCATCATGGCTCCGTCACAGTGCACTACATTATATATTTGGCTTGTCTAGATACATATTAGTGCCCTAGTGGGGAAAACATATCGATGAGTGTCTCGGGACCTCTCAAAACTCATCATGGTTCCGTCACTATGCACGACATCATATATTTAGATACATATTAGTGCCTCGGTGGGGTAAACATGCCGACAGTGAGCTTTTCTTATAAACAATTCCATTAAAATGTATCATTATTGGAGGGCGGTTACATACGGTTTTAATAAGACTTAAATTTTCAGATTTTACATTCATTTTCTACTTTTCCTTTTATAGTAATGTTTTTGGTCTTAAAATTTTAAGACTTCCTTTAATAGAAAGTCCCAAATGCTTTATAATGTAGTATAGATAAATATACGGTACCTTAAACCTCGACCAGCATTGCATTTACTGTTATCCAAGATTTTTTTCTATCTTGCGCCCTTGTCATTTAAGGTTTCCATATATATAATTCATTACTGTCTCCTTTGTTGGACAGGCAAAGAAGTTCGTTAAAAGCATTGAATCAGGTTGAATACAACCGTGAGCAAGTACAAGATTGCCCTTATTTTCGTTCACATATTCTGCAGTTGAATAAATTCATCATTGAAGAACCATATTAAGAAGTCATTGAATATATACATGGGACTGAAGTTCTTTGTCCCTTTAACCATGGAAACTCCATTTGCCAAAACTCTGGCTAGCTCTTCTTTTTACTCTCTGGCACAATATGAATGAAATTTAGTTACAGTACATTTTACTTCTGTCGATTTTTTTCCATTATGATTTAAACTTTGTGATGCCGGGTAAGTAATGGGTAGGACGAGGTATCGGGTTCGATACAAATGGACAACGATGCTTACTACTTCAAGGAATCCACCTTGAAGATACAGGGGTTCACCACTCAATGGAAACACGAAAGAGATACAGAACACAGATAGAAAGCTGAAAGCTTCAATTTTATTAGTATAGTTTTATTAAACTTGACATGCTATACTTGGCTTAGGACTCACTTATTTATAAGGTCTTAGGACATAACCCCTGAACCTTGATACACCAAAAGACTTATTAAATAAGCTATAAATGATCAAAGACTTAACATAAAGTCATAGGAGACTCAAAAGGCTTGAAACTCAAAAGATAGGACAAGACTCGGATGAATCTGCTACATAAACAGGCTGTAGTAAAACAAGCATAACTCTGTAGAAATCTCCAAACGCTTCACCGTTTCTTTCCCGTGAAACTAGTCACGCAGGGCTTTCAATCCGTATAGGACACTAATGGCTCATCATCAAGAATCAACAGTGTTACAACAATCAAGATGATCAAGTCCAAATCAAAGCAACAAAGATTTTTTTTTGAACTAAATCAAAGCAACAAAGATGTAGACTTAGTATTATGAAGACTTGTAATTGTTTGTAAAATAGTCAAAGTTAGTTACATAAAGTCAACATAGTAGAAGTAGTATAAATAGTTCTTTCCCTTTCATTTCTGTAAGAATACAATTCATAATGAAATAATATCTTCATTTTTCCCTCTCTCCTAAATCTCAATATGGTATAAGAGCCACCACCTCCGGTGGCCTGTAACTAATTCCGTAACAAACTCCGATGGTCTGTAACAAACTCCGTCGTGAAAATAACTAACTCCGATCACAATTCTTCATCATAACTAACTCCGATCACAATTCTTCATCAATTCAGATCAAACAACCACCATTCCGATCACAATTCAACAAGAATCAAGATTCCGATCAAAGATTCAACAAACATCACGAATCCGATCACCAAAACAGTTAATTCACAAATCAAAACTCAACAAGATGGTTACATCATCAAGTGATCAAGATCCTTCAGGATCATCACCTACACCAATCAATGACATCAATTCCCCAAATCATCCACTCTATCTCCATCCAAATGACCATCCTGGTCTGATTTTGATATCCAAGAAGCTTACTGGATCTGAAAACTACAGTTCTTGGAAAAGGAGCATGATGATAGCACTCAATGCCAAGAATAAGCTGAAAATTGTTACCGGAGAACTTGTGGAACCAAGTGCAGACTCATAAATAAGGGCAATTTGGGATATAACAAATGATATGGTTATTTCATGGATACTCAACGCAATCTCTGATCAGATAAGCAACAATTTAAATTTTGTACATTCTACATTTGCTTTATGGTCTGAATTGCATGAACATTATGCCCAGTTAGATGGACATAGTGAATGATATTGTTCAGTTGAAGCAACAAAATTGCACCATAGAAGTATACTATCATAAGCTCAAGGGTCTTTGGGATGAGCATAATGCTCTTGAAGCCCCATATTTGTGTAGTTGTGCTTGTAACTGTGAAAATGGAAGGAATAGTGGTGATAGGGAACACAGGAAAAGATTGATCCAATTTCTCATGGGCTTAGATGAGTGTTACTCCAACATAAGAGGCCAAATCCTACTTTTACAGCCCCTACCTACTGTTGCAAAGGCCTATAGCATGATTAGGCAAGAAGAAAAACAGAGAGAAGGGATCTTACCCAAACCTCTAGTATCCACAGCCTTTTCTGTACACTCAAACTCACCACAGACCAGTAGATACAATGGCTCAACCACAAGATACAATCACCCAAAGCCTCAACAGACTACTGGTAGGAAAAGCACCTTCAAAACTGGTGTTTATTGCACACATTGTAGCAAAGAGGGACACACCAGTGAAGAGTGCTATAAGCTGAAAGGTTATCCTATTGGTCATCCTTTACATGGTAAGTACAAACCTCCAGTGTTCAAGAATGTGACAGACACAAGGGGATCCAAAACTGTGAACTCTGTATACACCCAAGACCCTACCACTTCAACAACAAACCAAACAGATTCAACCAATGGAAATGATGCTGTCTTTGTGAGGATGGATCAGCTACAGAACCAGCTAAACCAAGTCATGATGATGATGCAGCAATGTCAAGCCAATCCACCCACTGGTATTGTTAACTCTTACACTATTAGAAGGTTCAAATTTATTGCATCTATCATGATTAAGTTTAAAGCTGCTTGGGTTGTGGATAGTGGGGCAACAGACCATATTTGAATCACCTTAACCATAATGCATGATACCTACACATGTAACCCACCCATTCACATCACCCTTCCTAATGGTCAAACTGTAGCTGTCACAATATGTGGAAAAGTCCAAATCAACCAAGACATCACCCTTACAAATATTTTTTACATCCCTTCATTTGCTTACAACTTGCTGTCTGTAAGCAAATTAACTCAACAAATGCCTATCACAGCCATTTTCACATCACTATCTTGCTATTTTTAGGGTCTCAACAAGAGGATTGCACATGGCAACCTTTGTGAGGGACTCTACATCATCTACCCTGATCAAGTTTCACCTACAAAACCCACCATTTTAGCAGCTAGCAGCAGTGGAAACACCTCTTTATGGCATTCAAGACTAGGCCATCCATCCTACTCTACACTAAACAAATAAAGTCACTTTCTTCTCTTTGTAATCATGAAATTTCAAATTGTAATATCTGTCCATTAGCTAAACAACACACACTACCATTTCCACATAGTACTTCACATGCTACCTCTTCATTTGATCTTGTTCATGTAGATATTTGGGGCCCATACAGGCATCCCACCATCAATAACTGTAAATACTTTTTAACCATTGTGGATGATTTTTCAAGAGCTATCTGGACTTATCTACTTCCTCGTAAAGATCATTCTACATCTCAAATCAAAAATTTTCATTCTTACATCCTTAATCAATTCAATAAAACCATCAAAGTCATAAGAAGTGATAATGGTTCTGAGTTCTTAAACCACTCACTATCTTCATTCTTTCAACAAAATGGCATCTTACATCAAACTTCCTTCCCATACACACCACAACAAAAGGCTAGAGTGGAAAGAAAACATAGACAGTTACTTGAAGTAGCAAGAGCCTTAAAATTTCAAGCAAACTTTCCTTTACATTTTTGGGGTCACTGCATACTCACAGCAACTTATCTCATAAATAGACTCCCCTCCAAACCCATTCATAACAAAAGCCCTTTTGAATGCCTCTATAACACTCCACCAGACCTCACACACCTAAGAGTCATAGGCTGCAAAGCCTTTGCCCATCAACACCTCAATGATAAATTTGATGCTAGAGCCATCCCATCAGTTTTCATTGGTTACCCACACACCCAAAAAGGTTACATTCTTTACAATCTCACCACCACAAACTTTTCACCAGCCGAAATGTCACTTTTCATGAGGATGAATTTCCATTTCTTGTCTCACCTTCCACAAACCCCTCATCACCATCTCCATCAAATCACTTCAATCAAAACATATCCACTAATTTCACCACTACTACATCAAACATATCACCCACAGAATCATCTATACCACCATCTCACACAGAACCAGAAATTGAGCACCACCCTGCTCCCACAGACACCACTACACCTTCTACTCCCACACCAACCACACCACCTACCCAACCAACACCACCATCATCTCCAATTCCACCTATTCAACCACCACCATCATCTTCAGTTCCATCTCCAACTATTCCTCCCATTCCACCCAGAACATCAAACAGGGCAACCAAA
Source organism: Chrysanthemum seticuspe (assembly GCA_019973895.1). NCBI lineage: Eukaryota > Viridiplantae > Streptophyta > Magnoliopsida > Asterales > Asteraceae > Chrysanthemum > Chrysanthemum seticuspe. Next base: position 352,968,265 of record BPTQ01000009.1, read on the forward strand.
CTCCCTACCAAACTTCAAGACTATCAACTCAATCTACCCAAATCCCTCACATCTCTCAAACATCACTATGCAAACTTCATAAATTACAACAACATCACAACACCATCCACTAGACATCTCATCAACACTATCAACAAAATCCTTGAACCACAATCCTATACTCAAGCAGCTAAGGACCTAAAGTGGATAGTTGCCATGAATTCTGAACTAACAGCCCTTGACAAGAATGACACTTGGACAATCACTGATCTACCTCCAGGCAAGATACCTATTGAATGCAAATGGGTTTTTAGAATCAAGTGCAAGGCAAATGGTACAATAGACAAATACAAGGCCAGACTAGTGGCAAAGGGGTACACACAACAAGAGGGAATTGACTTTCATGAGACTTTTGCCCCTGTGGCAAAGATGGTCACATTTAGAGCCTTACTAGCTATAGCCACACACAACCAATGGCACATTACCCAACTGGATGTCAATAATGCCTTCTTGCATGGAGATCTCACAGAGAAAATTTACATGAAACTGCCTTCGGATATTCAGGGTCTCACTCCTCTAAAAGTGTTTGCAAGCTTCAAAAGTCTCTTTATGGCCTCAAACAAGCCAACAGGCAGTGGTTCATCAAATTGACCACCTTTCTTCAAACACAAGGCTTCACCCAGAGCTATGCAGACACATCTCTTTTCACCTACAAGAAGGATCACATCTTTCTATGTCTCTTGGTGTATGTAGATGACATAATTCTCATAGGCAACAATCTTCCTCTCCTCCAACACATCAAGCAACAACTTCATCAGGAATTTAGCATCAAAGACCTAGGACCACTTCATTACTACCTTGGTATTGAATTTCTCAAGAACACCACTGGCCTAATCATGACTCAAAGGAAATACACTTTGGAACTCCTACAGAGTGCTGGTCTTCTCAATGTGAAACCATCTTCTACTCCCTTTGATCCACTTATCAAACTTAATCATGATGATGGTGAACTTGTTACTGATCCCACAAACTAGAGAGCTTTAGTAGGAAAACTTTTATACCTCACCATCACAAGACCAGACATTTCCTATGCTGCTCAAACCTTCAGTCAGTTCAACCAAGCACCCATAACACCTCACTTAAAGGCCCTCATCAAGGTTCTGAGATACTTAAAATCTTGTCCTGGTCAAGGCATTCTATTTCCCTCTACTTGCACTCTTCAGCTCAAAGCCTTTTGTGACAGTGATTGGGCAAACTGCAGTTTCTCAAGGAGATCAGTTTCTGGCTATTGTATATTCCTAGGTTCTTATCAAATTTCCTGGCAATCCAAGAAACAAACAGTGGTCTCCAGAAGTTCCACTGACGCAGAATACAGAGCCTTGGCAGATGTTACTTGTGAACTCTCTTGGATCAAATGTCTCTTCAAAGATTTGTGTCTTTGTATCACCTCTCCTACACCTGTCTTCTGTGACAATGTCTCAGCCATTTCATTGGCATCCAACCCAGTGCAACATGCAAGAACTAAGCACATAGAGATTGATTGTCATTTTGTGAGGGATAAGATCAAAAGTGGCCAAATCTGCACCAAATACATCCCTACTCAACACCAAGTGGCTGATGTTCTCACTAAAGGTTTATCAAAGGCTCCTCATTATCAATGTTTATCCAAGTTTGGCATATGTGATCCCTACACACTGCCAACTTGTGGGGAGGGTAATGGCTCATCATCAAGAATCAACAGTGTTACAACAATCAAGATGATCAAGTCCAAATCAAAGCAACAAAGATGTAGACTTAGTATTATGAAGACTTGTAATAGTTTGTAAAATAGTCAAAGTTAGTTACATAAAGCCAACATAGTAGAAGTAGTATAAATAGTTCTTTCCCTTTCATTTCTGTAAGAATACAATTCATAATGAAATAATATCTTCATTTTTCCCTCTCTCCTAAATCTCAACAGACACTTAATTTGTAGATTAAAAACTGGAAATATTTCACAGTTTATGTGTCTTGATTACTTGTTTCAGAACTTTTGCTTGCACCTGTATCACTTTTAGATTTCAAAACTTGACGGCTTAGTTGGCAAATAGGTGGATACTTTTGTGAGTAATATCGTTGCCTTTCCTGGACAGACCAAGTGTCACTTCCACCTTTGCGCTTACAATCAAGATAAGCGGGCGCAAAACTAACGTAGTGAATGATCGTTAAATTTCTAGATGGGTTGTCATAAATTTCAAGATCGAGTGACTCAAGATAAGTTATTGAATGAATTTAACAATACTAATAAAGATGGAGAAATCAGGTATCTGAATGAGCAAAGACCAAAATTATATAAGCTAGTACAAAAATTCATAACACTCGTCCCATAAAATGAACATTAAGGCTTAGTGCTTGCGATTAAAAGGCCAAATATTGAACTCATCTTCAACGATATTGGGCTTTACTTCTACAATTGGATCTCTACTAGACATAGTCCCTCAAGTGGACTGACTTTATAGGGAGTCCTTGTAAGGCACTTTCAGTTTATGTGTAGTGATCTCTTTTTGCTTTGAGTCACTTGCTAGGATGCTTATAAAATCTCAACTTTTCCGTTAAAAAAACAGATGTTCCTGTTTCATCAATTTATTTTCCTCAAAAAACCAACTAGGTGACAATAATTTTTTCTAGTTGGATGATTGGGCCGGGATATTCAAACATGCTGATAAATTCTCAATCTCATTAATATCCTTTGGAAGCGTCCACATTTTGCAGGTTATGTGACCGCCTTAAGTTTAATGGTGTCTCTTATGTTTGTCTTTAGAACTATGATTGGCTACTTAGTTTTCATGTTGCATGTTCGTTGAGCACACCTTGTGCTTAGCTAGCTTCTGCTTGTTTCGTTTTGATAAGAAATGAGAGAAAACTATTGTATTGTATTAAGATGTGAAGTTTACAAATGAGAAATTACTACATTGCAATAACCATCAAAGTTGTATAAATACTACAAGATTAGAAGGTACTGAAATGTCTACTAACTAACTGTCTAAGTAACTAAACTTGCTACATTGTGCTACATTCCTTCATACTCTTGTTCAACATAATCATCATCTTGTGTGGACTGCTTCTTTGTACACTATGAATAGAGTTTTTGGCAATAGGGACTTGTGCAGTAGTTGATGTTATGTTATCATCCCCCTCGCAAGTTGGCAATGTGTAAGGATTACACATTCCCAACTTGGATAAGCATTTATAATGTAGTGGTCTGCTCAGTCCTTTTGTCAAGATGTCTGCAACTTGATCTTTAGTAGAAATGTAGGTAGGAAGAATTTGACCAGCTTTTATCTTGTCTCTAACAAAATGGCAGTCTATCTCAATATGTTTGGTCCTGGCATGATGGACTGGATTTGATGCAAGAGCTATAGAGGAGATATTGTCACACATCATGAGGGTGGGAGTTGGAACTGAGACTTGAAATTCCTTAAGTAAACAGTGTAGCCAAGTGACCTCACAAGTACTATCTGCAAGTGCTATGTATTCAGCCTCTGTTGAGGACCTAGAAACCACAAGTTGCTTCTTAGATTGCCAAGAGATGAGACAGGAACCAAGAAAGATACCAAAACCAGTGACTAATCTTCTTGAGAAGGGACAACTGGCCCAATCACTATCACAATAGGTAAGAAGATTGAGAGTGTTGTGTCTAGGAAAGAAGAGTCCTTGAGCTGGTGAGATTTTGACATATCTGAGTACCTTGATCAATGATTTCATATGGGAGTCCCTTGGATTTTGAAGGAATTGATTGAGTGTCTAAGCAGCAAAGGCTAGATCAGGTCTTGTAATTGTGAGGTACAGAAGCTTTCCAACCAGTGTTCTTTAGGGTGTAGGGTCTGGGAGAGGGTCTCCTGTTTCCATAGTAAGCTTGACAAGAGGATCCAGAGGTGTTGCTGAAGGCTTAGTATCCAGTAAACCATCATGAGTAATGAGATCAAGAGCAAATTTTCTTTGTGTCATAGCAAGACCTTTGTCATTCCTGAGAAACTCAATACCCAAATAATAGTGTAAAGGACCCAAATCTTTAATGCTAAACTTCTCATGTAAACTGCTCTTGATGCCTTAGATGATGGATTGATTGTTGCCAGCTATAAGAATATCATCCACATAAACCAAGAGTGAGGTGAAGTTTCCATTCTAACTGGATGTGAATAGAGAAGTATCAACATAGCTCTGCTTGAAGCCAAGAGAAATTAGGAATGTTGTAAGCTTCTCAAACCATTGCCTGTTGGCTTGCTTAAGTCCATATAGAGATTTCTTGAGCTTGCAGACTGTGTTGGGAGGTAGAGTGTTATTGTAACCTTGTGGAAGTTGCATGTAGACCTCCTTATGTAAATCACCATGGAGGAAAGCATTGTTTACATACAATTGCTCTATAATCCAGTTGTGGTGCACTGCCACTGCTAGTATAGTCCTTACTGTAAGCATCTTGGCAACTGGTGCAAAGGTCTCATGATAGTCTACCCCTTCCTTCTGATGATAGCCTTTAGCCACAAGTCATGCTTTATATCTCTCTACACTACCATCAGCATTATGTTTGATCTTGTAGACCCATTTGCTCCCAATTGGTGATTTACCTTGGGGTAGTAAGGTGAGCTCCCATGTACCATTCTTCTCTAATGCAAATATTTCCTTATTCATTGCTTCAACCCATTTTCGATTTTTGGATGCTTGATGAAATGTGGTTGGTTTAGTGAGTGTGTCAATGGAATTGATAAGGTGCAGTGATTTGGGACAAAGATCTGAGTAGTTCAGATATTTGGTGTGATGATATTTGGGTCTGGTAAGATTAAGGATGTGAGACTTGGGTAGGTGACATTGATAATCCTTAAGTTTGGGTGGTAGATGTTTGGTCCTAGTGGAGACTCTGGTTGGATGTTGGATGGGAGGTGGTGTTAGTTCTGATATAGGTGGTGTGGGTTGTGGTGTAGTTATGACTGGATCAGAGGTGGTTGGTGTGAGTTGTGGTGTGAGTATGACTGGACCAGTGGGTAGTGGTGAGGGAATGGATGTTACAGGTTGGGTAATGAGAGGTGGTGGTGAAATGTTTGAGGGAGTGTGAGTGGTTAGTGGTGTGGTATGAGGAGAAGTAGATGATGGTGAGTGTAGTAAAGGTGGGGAGGTAGATGTGTTTGTGGGTAGAGATATGTTGAGTGGAGTATGAATGATGTTGTTGGATTCTGTTGAGGGTGTTAAAGTGGGAGTAGAAGGTGTGGGTGGAGAGTGAAATGGAAAGATGTTCTCATCAAATTGTACATTCCTGCTGGTGATTGTTTTGTGTGTCTGAAGGTCATAGAGAATGTAGTCCTTTTGGTTGTGTAGGTAGCCAACTAAGACAGTTGGAGTGGATCTTGTGTTGAGCTTGTCAATTGTGTGATGATAGGCATGTGCAAGGCAACCAATGACTCTCAAGTGATCAAGTGTTTGTGGTTTGTCATGTAGGAGTTGATATGGGCTTTTGTCTTGTAAAACTTTGGATGGGATTCTGTTTATGAGATATGTGGATGCTAAAAGACTGTAACCCCAAAAATGTTTAGGAAAGTTTGCTTGAAATTGTATTGATCTTGCCATTTCCAAGAGATGTCTATGTTTTCTTTCAACCCTTGAGTTTTGTTGTGGTGTTTAGGGACATGATGTTTGATGAATGATTCCATGTGATTGAGTGTAATCTGTAAATGAGGTGTTTATGAATTCTGTGCCATTGTCACTTCTAATGACTTTGATTTTGGTTTGAAATTGGGTGATTACTGATTGATGAAACACTTTGAAAGTGGATAAAACATGATGTTTACTTGGTAAAAGATATGTCCAGGTTGCTCTTGAGTAATCATCAACAATGGTAAGAAAGTAGGAACATTTATTTATGGTACAATGTTTGTAAGGACCCCAAACATCCATATGAATGAGGTCAAATTTTGCTTTTGCATGAGATATACTAAGAGAAAAAGGTCGTACATGCTGTTTAGCTAATGGACAAATGTTACAATGGTGATCTGAATGACAAAGTACAGGAAATGAAAGATTTTGGATTTTCTTGATTGTTGAGATTGGTGTGTGACCAAGTCTAGCATGCCACAGTTGTGAGGTGCTTGAGCTGGATAGAATGATGGGTTGTGGAGTGGTTGAGGGTGAAGCTGTGAGAAGCATGTAGAGTCCACCATGAAAAATGAACTTTTCATGAGTAAATGTGACAGAAAGTAGTTTTCGTGAAGTAGTCTGCTTATGGAGATGAGATTGTATGTGAAGGTGGGTGTGTAGAGGACATTGTGAATTGTAAGTGAGGGACTAAGTTTGACTGATCCAATCATATACACCTTGATTGTTTGGCCATTGGGTAATGAGACAAGTATTGGTGTTTTGAGTTTGATAATGTTATGCATGAGTGTTAAGGAAATGCAGATGTGATCTGTTGCTCCACTATCAATGATCCATATGTGATGTGTTGTGTGAGTGACATGTGAAGCAATGAATAAGTGAATATTTGCAATAGATCTGAATGAATGCATGCCAATCAGTTTAGAAGGAATCTTAGGAGCTTGTGTGAATGATAAGATACCTGCCACATGGGATGTTGCAGAGGTGTCAGGAGTGCCAGAGAAGTTGTTTTGCATCATGAGAAGCACCTGGTTCAGTTGGTTCTGTAGTTGGTCCATCCTGGCATTGACAAATTCATCTGTTGAAGTAGAAGTGGAAGCTTGATCCGGTGGGCTTTCAGAATCTGTGGGACATTCCATTGGAGGTAGGGATTCACTAGCAATCATGTTAATGCTCATAATGTTGCTCTTTCCTGGAGTACCCCTTTGAGAAGGTGTGAGGTATTTGTTGTGCAGAGGATGACCAGGTGGATAACCAAGTAACTTGTAACATTCCTCATTTGGATGTCCTTCCTTTTTGCAGTAAGCACAAAAATCCCTTTCCTAAAATTGTTTCTCCTATCAGTTGAGGTGTTGGTACTTGGTGATGAATTGTTTCTGAACTGAGTTTGTGTGTTGGTGGATCCCATGAGATAGTTAGATGTGTGAGTGGTACCTCTGTAAGTGTTTAGTGCAACGGGAATGGTTTGTGCTTGTTTAGGAGTTGTTCTTTGTTTTTCTTCTTGTCTCAGCATACTGTAAGCCTTTGACACAAGTGGTAAGGGCTGCAACAACAGAATTTGACCCCTGATGTTAGTGTAGCAATCATCTAGTCCCATTAGAAACTGAATGAGCCTATTCCTTTGTTCTCTTTCACCATTTTCCTTCCCATTTTCACAAACACATTTGCAAGTACAAGCATAAGGTGCCTCAATAGCATCAAGTTCATCCCAAAGTCCTTTGAGCTTATGATAGTAAACTTCTATACTACAATTTGTCTGCTTAAGTTCTACAATTTCATTTGTAAGTTGATAGATTCTATGACCATCTAACTGACTGTAGTGATCAAACAATTCATTCCATAAGGCTGTTGCAGAACTGATAAAAGTGAGATTGTTACCAATTTGTTCTGAGACAGTGTTCAAGATCCAAGAAATTAGCATATCATTTGCTCTTTCCCAATGTGGTCTGAGATGTGATGTAAGTGGTGGTTCCTCATAATCCCCGTTGATTAGTTTGACCTTGTTCTTTGCACTGAGAGCAATCAAGAAGGATCTTTTCCAAGTGCCATAGTTTTCTGAACCAGTGAGTCTTCTTGAGATAAGGATCATGCCTGGGTGATCATTTGGGTGAAAGTAAAGTGGATGAAGTGGTGATGTGATGTCATCATTCAATGATGATGATGATGAATCAGAATCTGTTGTTGTAGCTGGAGGACTCATGATTGTTCAAGATTGTGAATGTGATGTGTGAAGCTTTAGTAATGGTGGATGTAACTGATTCTTGCTGTTGTAACTGATTCTGTTATTGTAACTGATTTGTGATGAGTTTGATTGTGAATGAATGAGTTCTTGTGATAAACTTGATGAATTTGATGAGTATCTGGAAAAATTATGATGAATTTGATGAATTTCTGGGAAATTATGATGATTTGTGATTGTATAAGTGGTGGTTGTGATGACAGAAGTGGTTATTTTGGATGGATAATGGTGGTTGTGATGACAGAAGTGGTTACTTTGAAAGTGGATAAAACATGATGTTTACTTGGTAAAAGATATGTCCAGGTTGCTCTTGAGTAATCATCAACAATGGTAAGAAAGTAGGAACATTTATTTATGGTACAATGTTTGTAAGGACCCCAAACATCCATATGAATGAGGTCAAATTTTGCTTTTGCATGAGATATACTAAGAGAAAAAGGTCGTACATGCTGTTTAGCTAATGGACAAATGTTACAATGGTGATCTGAATGACAAAGTACAGGAAATGAAAGATTTTGGATTTTCTTGATTGTTGAGATTGGTGTGTGACCAAGTCTAGCATGCCACAGTTGTGAGGTGCTTGAGCTGGATAGAATGATGGGTTGTGGAGTGGTTGAGGGTGAAGCTGTGAGAAGCATGTAGAGTCCACCATGAAAAATGAACTTTTCATGAGTAAATGTGACAGAAAGTAGTTTTCGTGAAGTAGTCTGCTTATGGAGATGAGATTGTATGTGAAGGTGGGTGTGTAGAGGACATTGTGAATTGTAAGTGAGGGACTAAGTTTGACTGATCCAATCATATACACCTTGATTGTTTGGCCATTGGGTAATGAGACAAGTATTGGTGTTTTGAGTTTGATAATGTTATGCATGAGTGTTAAGGAAATGCAGATGTGATCTGTTGCTCCACTATCAATGATCCATATGTGATGTGTTGTGTGAGTGACATGTGAAGCAATGAATAAGTGAATATTTGCAATAGATCTGAATGAATGCATGCCAATCAGTTTAGAAGGAATCTTAGGAGCTTGTGTGAATGATAAGATACCTGCCACATGGGATGTTGCAGAGGTGTCAGGAGTGCCAGAGAAGTTGTTTTGCATCATGAGAAGCACCTAGTTCAGTTGGTTCTGTAGTTGGTCCATCCTGGCATTGACAAATTCATCTGTTGAAGTAGAAGTGGAAGCTTGATCCGGTGGGCTTTCAGAATCTGTGGGACATTCCATTGGAGGTAGGGATTCACTAGCAATCATGTTAATGCTCATAATGTTGCTCTTTCCTGGAGTACCCCTTTGAGAAGGTGTGAGGTATTTGTTGTGCAGAGGATGACCAGGTGGATAACCAAGTAACTTGTAACATTCCTCCTTTGGATGTCCTTCCTTTTTGCAGTAAGCACAAAAATCCCTTTCCTAAAATTGTTTCTCCTATCAGTTGAGGTGTTGGTACTTGGTGATGAATTGTTTCTGAACTGAGTTTGTGTGTTGGTGGATCCCATGAGATAGTTAGATGTGTGAGTGGTACCTCTGTAAGTGTTTAGTGCAACGGGAATGGTTTGTGCTTGTTTAGGAGTTGTTCTTTGTTTTTCTTCTTGTCTCAGCATACTGTAAGCCTTTGACACAAGTGGTAAGGGCTGCAACAACAGAATTTGACCCCTGATGTTAGTGTAGCAATCATCTAGTCCCATTAGAAACTGAATGAGCCTATTCCTTTGTTCTCTTTCACCATTTTCCTTCCCATTTTCACAAACACATTTGCAAGTACAAGCATAAGGTGCCTCAATAGCATCAAGTTCATCCCAAAGTCCTTTGAGCTTATGATAGTAAACTTCTATACTACAATTTTTCTGCTTAAGTTCTACAATTTCATTTGTAAGTTGATAGATTCTATGACCATCTAACTGACTGTAGTGATCAAACAATTCATTCCATAAGGCTGTTGCAGAACTGATAAAAGTGAGATTGTTACCAATTTGTTCTGAGACAGTGTTCAAGATCCAAGAAATTAGCATATCATTTGCTCTTTCCTAATGTGGTCTGAGATGTGATGTAAGTGGTGGTTCCTCATAATCCCCGTTGATTAGTTTGACCTTGTTCTTTGCACTGAGAGCAATCAAGAAGGATCTTTTCCAAGTGCCATAGTTTTCTGAACCAGTGAGTCTTCTTGAGATAAGGATCATGCCTGGGTGATCATTTGGGTGAAAGTAAAGTGGATGAAGTGGTGATGTGATGTCATCATTCAATGATGATGATGATGAATCAGAATCTGTTGTTGTAGCTGGAGGACTCATGATTGTTCAAGATTGTGAATGTGATGTGTGAAGCTTTAGTAATGGTGGATGTAACTGATTCTTGCTGTTGTAACTGATTCTGTTATTGTAACTGATTTGTGATGAGTTTGATTGTGAATGAATGAGTTCTTGTGATAAACTTGATGAATTTGATGAGTATCTGGAAAAATTATGATGAATTTGATGAATTTCTGGAAAATTATGATGATTTGTGATTGTATAAGTGGTGGTTGTGATGACAGAAGTGGTTATTTTGGATGGATAATGGTGGTTGTTTGTTGGAAAATTTTGGCGGGAAAAACTGTTAGGCTCTGTTTTGGCCGGAAAAATTTGTTATGGTTGCCGGAATCAGTTGCTCACCACAGTTTGTGGTGGTGAGTGCTCTGATACCATGATAAGAAATGAGAGAAAACTATTGTATTGTATTAAGATGTGAACTTTACAAATGAGAAATTACTACATTGCAATAACCATCAAAGTGGTATAAGTACTACAAGATTAGAAGGTACTGAAATGTCTACTAACTAACTGTCTAAGTAACTAAACTTTTCATACTCTTGTTCAACATAATCATCATCTTGTGTGGACTGCTTCTTTGTACACTCTGAATAGAGTGTTTGGCAATAGGGACTTATGCAGTAGTTGATGTTATGTTATCACGTTTGTTCTGTTCCTCTGCTAGAATTGAGGTGCAGCTGGTTTCGATTACAAGAATCCAGCCGCTAAATAGAAACACACTTACATAAATACTGACATTCCATCTACAGGTTCTTGTAACTAGATCATATCCTATAATTGTTGTATAGTGATTGTAAAGCAATATACTTCTACATTCATACTTTAAATTTTTACCAACTATAAAAATGTAATCTAATGTCGTTATAGTTAACAATACAAATAGACAACCCCTACTAACTATAATCGCTGGTCCTCATTCGCATTCCCAGAACCTAAAGTCGGGGAAATAGTAATGCCTGCACTTCTTAATAAAGTTTCGATAGAATCAACGTGGGCTTGTGTGGCCCGGTTTTGCTCCTCCAATGCACGAACTTGTTCCGCCATCGCTCTATTTTGAGCCTCGAGCATGTGATCAACTTGTCTTTGTGTGTACGATGGCTCTTGGGATTGGAGTCGTAAGTGGGCGCTTGAACTTGAGGTCATGCCCACTAACCTTCTATCCATACCAGGATTATATCCACGGCTAGAGCCTAAGACTTGTTCCACAATTTGCGCACCTATCATTGGATTTGAACTGCTCGGTTGACTCGATCGCCAACTCTCCATTTGTTGCTGTGTAGTTACAAAACACGAACATTAATTTAAAAATCACGAAACAATAAGAGAACATGAACATTTAACTCAAACTAGTCACAAGTATTTGAAGATGAGTTTCATCTAATAATTCTCTTTTTATAATTGAGTACTTTATATTCTCAAATCATCCCATGCACAGGAGTTACTTAGCCTTTTTTTTTTTTTTTTTTTTTTTTTTTTTTTTTTTTTTTTTTTTTACAGAAATGACCAATATATTTATCCTTGTCTGAATACACATTTCATGCCCATGCTCTTATATGTGCACTGATTTATTATTATTATTTTTTATTTTCTATTTATGGTCTATGGAAGAAGCTGGTTCAATTACAAGGTTAAAGCCGTTGAAAAAAAAAGCAGTTAGCTTGAATAAAGGGATGTGGCAGCTTCCATACTAGTTGTGTTGGATGTATAATTGTAGGATATGTTTTGTTTACCTCTTGTCTGTATCCTTCTGTCATACTTGCGTACGCATGTAAGTTTGGATTCATACATGGTAACGGATCCTGTAACACGACACCTCCTGACGAAGAGAAGTTCGCATTAGGATTCTGGAACATTCCACCACCCAAAGAAGAAATATTAAAATTAGGATGCTGAAACATTTCACCACCCAACGAATACAAGTTCGGATTAGGATCTTCGAAGAATTCACTTCCCCATGTAGTGAAGTTCACATTCGGATCCTGGAATTCACCAACCGAGGATGAAATGTTAACATTAGGATGCTGAAACAATTCACCACCCGAAGAATGGATGTTCAGATTAGGCTCCTCGAAGAATCCACTTCCCCACAAAGAGAAGTTCACATTCGGATCCTGGAATAGTTCACCACCCGATGAGGAAATGTTAACATTAGGATGCTGAATCAATTCACCACCTGACGAAGAAAAGTTCACATTAGGATCCTGGAGCACTTCACCACCGGACGAAGAAATGTTAACAATCGAAGGCTGAAACAGTTCACCACTCGACGAAGGTAAGTTCACATTAGGATCCTGGAACAGTTCACCACCCAGTAATTAATAGTGCATACAGATGGTTCTATTCATTAAATTTTTAAGTGACATACTTACATGAAACTATGTATATGAGTATATCTGAGAAAATTTGAAAAACCACAAAGATATATATATATAAATTGATTTATAGACTAACCTGTGAGCCGCCTTCGCCATTATTTGAAGCTCTTCTTTGATATGATTTATCTTCTATGAACTTTGTCACTTCCACGAGGGACCTCAACATCTTTTTACTTTCTGGATGGCGATAGATCTATACAGATTTTATGTTTTTAGTCACCTTTATAATCAGAAATATAAAATTAAATAATTGATCATCCGATGTGTATATAACTTACGTTGTCAACTTTACCATTCCCATTATTTTCTAGGCGCCTTCGCTTTTCAATTGTCCAGCCTTTCAGATTTGCCAGCAGTTCTTGAGGATCAAGAGTTCTTTCTCTACCTTGGTTTATCTATCGAATAACACAATTATGGTTAGACACACTAGAAGTATTAAGAAGATCAAACAAATGGAAAATTGGAGGTGCAGGTGGTCTTGTCAAAGTTTTTAGCATTCCCCCAGGCTAGCTGGAGTGCGAAGTAAGCTCGCACGATCAAGTTAAATAACCCATTTAGTATGAAAATTTCTACCTAATGAAGGATAGTTCCTGGGCCTCCATGAGATATGTAAGGAAAGGAGTGAATGTACAACTACCCACAAGTATCAGACAGAAGATAAAACTCCCAAAATGATCGAGATAATATTTATATAGCTAGGTGCAGTGCAAAAAGAAGGGCCAGGATGCGCGCTTTCTTGGAGCACAAAGTTTTTCTTGATTTAAATGAAAGAATAGAAAAGAAATCAATTAAATTTACCTCCTCGATGTTTTTTGATTTAAAGAGCTCGCCAAGGGTGAAATCCTTCTCTAATATCTCCAGACGTTCGGAAGCAGTGCCTCTTTTTCTCTTTGATGAACTATTAACCTGCATCAGGTTTTGGTATTGAATCATTTATATATATTGATTAATTCCCTTAAAAACATGCATGACATTGTGATTAATTCCCTTACTAAGATCATTAACAAACGTTACCTTGTGCATCAATTCGTGATTGTTAACTTAGTTTATGTCAAGTGCTGAAATTTGTTTCTTTTTCTTCTTTACTTGATCCCACAGACAGCGTTTGATTTGGAAACTTTAACATTTTATATGAGGTACGTACTAAGGGAGATATAAGTGGAAGTTGTGAATCGTACAGGAAAATTAATGTATGTTACCGTTAAGTTAAAACGAATCTATTAGCTCGAACTAGACTTATCTATATACATTCTTTATAAGAGAGAACAGTTATTATAAGTAAAAAGGACAGTAACCAAAAGTACTTGATCAACAAGATTACCGTATTCGGATTAAAGAAAGATATCGGATCTGCTTCAATAACGGGGATGCTTTGCCCTTCAAGATCTTCCTGTTCTTGCAAAAACAGCCTTGTTATATATCTATCTATTTTTTTAAAAAGCCAAGATAACTCAACAAAACTATGAAGCAAGAAAACTAATAAAACAATCAAATTAAAGCCTTGAACACACACCAATATATATTTGCTTACTGTAATCAATTTATTCGCATGGGAAAGAGGATGGACACATGACAATTGAGCAACAGGAAACCAAGCTATATATGTTCAGATGAGTAAAACACACACGCTGACGACGTAAATATAAAATGATCAATATGATTTGTGTTGGACGTATGCTGAGGACAAATAGCACAGATTTTTTATTTTTTTTTGCTAAAATGAAACCATGAATCAAGGATCTTATGAATAAAAAAGAATGCAACATCAACTTTGTATTTTTTTTAATTATTTTTTTAATTGTTTAGTTTACCTGAGTAGATGATGGATAGGGAATCATCTCCCATCCAGTAACTGAAGTTTCTGGCACTGCTTGGTTGTTTGACATTTTTGTTCCAACTGTTTTGAGCCCTAAACGAGATGAGTACTGTAATGACTAATGAGAGAGGAGATAGCAAAAACAGATGTTGTGTGTCAATATTTGGTTTAGGTTGGTCGAATTTATAGTCATTAATCATGCATGTATTTATTACAATATCAACTATCTATTCAATGCACTTAAAATCCTGCCTACAGTGTTGTTAATGTGTTACTCATTTTGTTTCATGACCATCTACAGATTAGATAATACAGTAAATCAAAAGATATCCATGTTGACAATTGTATTAAGTAATTATGTGACAACAAATAAAAATGCATCCAATATTGCATTTGTATTTTTTGGTAACTAATTCAATACATTTTTTTTATTTTTTATTTTCTAGATATGGTTAATTAGGTAAGGTCATTGGGCACCACAAACAAATATAGTCGATGCACATATGTACCTACAATCATAATTGTATAATTTATTACATGTTGAAACAAGATACAACTTTTTTACAATATCTATTAATAGTAATAGTAATGCTTACTAATTAATATTTCATTTTAGCATTTGGTAGCAACGAGTTTTCTTATGATGATAATAAGTGCGAAGATTTAACGGAAGAGCAATTGGTATTATGTGAAGTTTATGATCATGGGCGGAGCTATTAAGGGACCGGGAAGGGTCCCGCCCTCTAGGCTTAAGCCCGTTAGTGTATTTTTTCCCGATTTTATGTGTTAGAATTTTATTTTTTCTATCTCGGCCCTCCCATCTAATGTTCTTCAGGAAAAGAATTTGTTTCGGCCCTCCCATGAATTTTTTTCTAGCTCCGCCATTGTTTATGATATAAGTGTTTGTGGGTCCGAATAGACATAAGTAGTTTATCTAGTAGTTTTTCATAATTTTACTTGTGATGCTTATTACAATTTTGGTTTGAAGCATCAATGGTGCATTTGTTTCTCGTCTATATAACGAGTTGAGATTTGAGATTTACTCACATTCTATGTACATAACGGTTTTTGAGAGTAATAAATTTCCGGATATAACAACCTTTTACCTAAAAAAACTTGATCATTTTTGTCATTAAATTTTTTGTCCCGATTTGGTATTATTATTATTATTATTTCCATGTAATGTAGTAACAATAATACTAATAGAATAGACTTTTAATTTATTAGTATTAAATTACAAAACAAGATTTATGTAATTATAATTACTTCATATAAAATTGAACCTATTTGGTGGTGGTCATGATCGTGAAGATGATTATGATGACTATGATTATGATGACTATGCGGATCAGGTCTACGATCTTTCAGGGAATTTAGATGCTTATTATTACACGTATGGTATCAAGCTCCAAGGCCTTGGTAGGAAGTAATTTTGTTTCCATAGGAGTCTAATGTGATCTTTTGAGTAGTGGTTTATTTTCTTATATAGAGAATAGGAAGTATCTTGTTATGTAAGCTTTCCGCTTATGTAACGGGCTGTGATATGGGATTTACCCATACCGTTTGTACTTAAACGTTTTTTGTAGTAATATATTTACCGGGTCTTTGACCTTTTAAAAAAATAATAATAATTACTTCATATAATGTTTTTGATATTTAAAACATGTTATATCTTTCTAATATTGTTATATATAATGACTTATATATCACAAATTGAAAAGCACAATGACAAAATGCAAACAACAACAACAACAACATACCCAATTCCGCCAGGGCAGGGTATGGGGGAGGTAGAATGTAGACAGCACCTACCCCTACCCCAGGGATAAACCCGGGGGTAAGGAGACTGCTTCCAATGAGACCTCCGGCTAATGCACGTGTGCGGGTGAGAAAGAAGAGAGGAGAGAGCAAAAGGAAGCATAAAGGCAGCAAGCAAAAAGCAGGCTAAAAGGGGCAGACCAAACACGCACAAACGCAAAACAAAAGCACACAGCAAACCAGAAACAAAAACCAAACCTAAGGGCAAAAAGCATCCTAAAGGTAAACCAAAAGCAAAGCAAAGGCAGGTAAACCTAAGGGAGCAAAACAAAGGAAGACGAGACCTAAAGCGAGGGCAAAAAGGCAACCTAAGGGGACAACAAAGGGCAAAGCAAAACACGCAAGGGGCCTAAACTAAGGCAGAGGCAAAAAGGGCACCTAAGCAAGGCAGCAAAAGACCCCTAAAATAAACACAAAAACAAAAAACAAAAAACCTAACACCTATCCTGAACTACCCGCAAATCCTAATTCTATCTCTCCACGAATTCCTATCTGAGGTCATGTCCTCGGACAAGAGCAGCTCCTTCATGTCGAGCTTAAGTCTATCCTCCCACCTGAGATTGGGTCTACCCCTCCTTCTCACACCATCAACTACTAGCGCTTCGACTCTTCTTACAGGCGCTGATTGTGGCCTCCTCCTGACATGGCCGAACCACCTCAGTCTTCCCTCTCTCATCTTCTCGATAATATTCCCGACCTCAAGTTTTGCTCTGAAAACACCGTTCGGGATCATGTCAAGCAAGGTTTTCCCATAAGTCCATCTTAACATTCTCAATCCTGCCACCTCTACTCTGTTAGCATGCGCCTTGGAGATGGGCCAACACTCGGACCCATACAGCATAGCCGGTCTAATCGCCACCTTGTAAAATTTTCCCTTTAACTTACAAGGGACGTTCCTATCACAAAGGACTCCCGACGCCGCCCTCCATCTTGCCCATCCAGCTCGAATCCGATGGGTCATGTCCTCGTCTATCCTCCCTGATCTGTGGATCATCGATCCTAGATATCTAAAAGACTCTTTAGGTGGTAGGATCTGGTCACCGATGCGGATATCCATATCTTCCTGGTGCCCAGACTCGATCCTCCCAAACTCACATCTCAGATATTTAGTCTTCTCTCTGCTGACCCGAAGACCCTTATCTTCAAGGGCCTCCCTCCATTGCTCCAGTCTGATGTTTAACCCTTCCGCCGAGTCTGCCACCAGAACAATGTCGTCAACGATGCTCCACGGGATGCCCTCTTGAATCCCTCTAGATAACTCATCCAAGATTACAGTGAATAGGTAAGGACTAATGGTAGATCCTTGGTGGAGCCCAACTTCCACAGGGAAGAACTCTGAGATCCCCACTGTCGACCGTACGCGGGTCTTAGCCCCTTCGTACATATCCTTAATGACTCTCACGTATCTCCTTGGTGTTCCCTTATCAATAAGAGATCTCCAGATCAGCTCACGTGGGACACTATCATATGCCTTTTCCAGGTCAAGGAACACCATATGCAGGTTCCTTTGTCTTTCTCGGTACTTTTCCATGAGACTTCTGAGGAGGTGGATAGCCTCGATCGATGACCTTCCTGGCATAAAACCAAATTGGTTCTCAGACACCCTTGTCTCCCTTCTCAACCTTCTCTCAATAACTCTCTCCCAAAGCTTCATGGTGTGGCTAAGGAGCTTAATGCCCCTATAATTGCTACACACTTTCACATCTCCCTTGTTCTTGTAGATGGGAATGACTTCACTGAGTCTCCATTCTTCTGGCATCTTAGCTCCGGAGAAGATCTTGTTGAAGAGGCAAGTCAGCCAGTCGACTCCCTGATCTCCCAGATACCTCCATGCTTCAATGGGGATTTGGTCCGGCCCCACTGCTTTGTTTCTTCCCATCTTCTATAGTGCAAACTTCACTTCAGGTTGTCTAATCCTCGAGTGGAAGCACTCTGGTCGCTGGCTAGGGTTTTCTTCTTCCATGCTTCCTACCGAATTCCCTACGTTGAAAAGAGCGGAAAAATACTCTCCCCATCTTCTCTTAATATCATCTTCCTTCACCATGGTCCGCCCACCTTCGTCCTTGATATATCTAACGCTTCCTAAATCCCTCCTTCTTCTCTCCCGGGCTTTCGCAATCCTGAATATATCTTGAGCCCCCTATTTGGAATCCAATTTCTTGTACAAATCTTCGTACGCCTTGTCTTTAGCTTGAGCTACCGCCTTCTTTGCCTCTCTTTTAGCTGTTTTATACCTCGTAACTGCGGCGGTAATGTCGGCTTGGTTGTCCTCTCGGCACAAAAGAAGGTCTCTGAAACTAGATTGTTTCGCTGCTACTTTGGCTTGCACCTCCTCACTGAACCACCAAGATTCCCTTCTGTGTTTCAGGGACCTCGCAGCCCCGCAAGTCACACCAAGTGAGTCCTTTGCCGCGTCTTTGGTGATGTCGGCAAGAGTGTTCCACATCTGGTCCGCGTCTGATGCAGTCATGTCCTCCAACCGAGAAGAAAGTCCCTCTGTGACCTTCACTCTAAACGACTCTGCCGCCTGACCGTTTAGGTTCTTCCAAAGAATCCTCGGTAGTCCTGTTGATGCTCTCCTTTGAAGTTGCTTCTCGAAAAAAACATCCAGTGCTAGCAATTTGTGTTGGGATGAGCATGCCTCGCCTGGGAAAACCCTGCAGTCCCTACATGCTCTAAAATCCCTTCTACGCACCAACAGATAGTCAATCTGGGTGTTGTTACCCCCACTCTGGAAGGTGATCAAGTGGAGATCCCTTTTCTTGAAAAAGGAGTTTGCTACTACCACGTCGTGAGCCGTAGCGAACTCTAAAATCGATCGGCCTTCGTCATTCCTAACTCCAAAGCCAAAACCTCCGTGTACCCCTGCGTATCCATCTGCTGCTGCTCCTATATGGCCGTTCAAGTCCCCTCCTATAAACAAACATTGGTCCGGCTGGCACTCCCTTACTAGCTCATCGAGGGAGTCCCAGAAACTCTTCTTCTCTGCTTCACTCCGGCCCACCTGTGGTGCGTATGCGCTGATTACGTTAACAGTCTTTCCATCAATAACCAACGTGATCGCCATGATCCTATCGCTCCTCCGGATCACTTGTACCACATTATCCTTGAGCCCCACCTCCAAGATAACTCCAACTCCATTTCTCGCTGATCTAGAGCCCGAGTACCAAAGTTTGTATCCGTTTCCCTCCCTCGTGCTGGAACCCTTCCATTTGGTCTCTTTGAAGCACGCTATGTCTACCTTATGTCTCCTCAACGCATCCTCCAGCTCAAAGAACTTCCCGGTCAACGTCCCCACATTCCAACTACCCACCCTAATCCTACGAGAAGGCCCTACCCTAGAAAAGACTCCTACCCACCCTATTCCCATCTACTCCCCCTGCTGCGCCTACCCCATCTACCCTGCTTACCCCGCCTAACCCTCCCTCACCGGCAAGACATGACCCAGGTTACCATCACATACCAAGGCATCTATCCTAACCCCAACATGCTACAACAAGAAACAACAAAAGGGGAAGCAGAGGAAAACAAGCACGCGCACAACCACAAAACCGAACCAGAAATCAGGAACAACAAAAAAGGTGCGCTAAAGCAAAACAACACAAACGTGACAAAAGCAAGAGAATAAAAGGGGAAGAGGTAATAAAGATATACTCTGCTGCTGCCGGGAACCCAATTCCGGACAGCAGTGAAGGCGGCCGACGGCGGCAGGTGGCAGGGACTTCAACAGCGGCTTGGGTCGGCTTCAGACAGTCGCGGAGAGGCTCCACTCGCCGGAGGTGGTAACCAAAAACACCCCCTCTTTACCTGCTAAGACAAGCACAAAAAAATATATGCACACAATACCTTCGGCGCGTGTATACGACAAATAAAACATCATACCATTATTCAAAGAAAAAGGATCTTGGTGAAAAAAAAACCATGTTATGAGTTCCTATTTTTTAGTTGATAAATAAAAGACCTTGCTTATAATTAATAACTTTCAAATTGTAAACACATTGAAATTGATATATAGTCGTTAAACGTTAGGTTATATCCATGTAAAAAATAAAATAACAATGGTTGTCAATATCCAAGCTATAACTAAAACCAAAATTTGATAAACTCTTATTGCTCAATCAATATCTGTTCAAATAAGTAAGTATTTCAGTTCCTATTATTAGGCACACTGGTAACCATCGTGACTTGCACTGTATTTTCAGGCTCGCTATTGGAGTAATGTAATGTTGCAAAGCCACATCATATGCTTTAGTCGTGATATGGTATTTATAGTTTTATAATGTAAAAGTTTATCATTACTTTCTAACGTGCAACAACTATTACTAATACATTTATGATGAACAAATAAGTCATTGATACCACACATTACAAAATTGATAAGATATGTTATATTGATAGGTTTTAATAATGATATGTCTGAGTGTATTTTTTCTATGTTACTCGTCATTTTCAGTAAATGCTTAATTTTCTAATGATAATGATATGAAACCTCTCACATTCAAATGATTTGAAAATGAGATGTCAAGTTCATCAATTAGAAGCAAGACATCCAAAGTGAGGGTCCAGTTTTCAGGTAAAAGGCAATAGGCCACCTTTTTATTTGGTCTCAATAGAGTTTTAATTTATTTGGCCTAAAATTACACAAAATAATTTTTTTATGTAATAAATATCTAACATCAATGGGGTACCAAGTTTTCTAGTAATAGCACTCAATCCATCCTCCATTGTATAAGTATTTAACATCAAGAAGATACCTTTCGAATTCATCTGTATTAGGACTTATACACATTGTTGTATGTTTCCCTAAATGAAAAGATACTTCATCATGTTCACTAAATGGTTTTGTTACAATAATTATGTCTTCTTGTAAAGACATAAACATGAAGTATGCAATTAACTTGAAAAATACAATTGAAACCAAGAGTTGGCATTCATAAATAGTTTAGTGAGTATGATTATGTCTTCTAGTAAAGACATAAACATGAAGTCCTTGAATTATTGAAAGACTTATAATGTAATGTAAGAAATTAAATTGATATCTCTTCTTGTCAAGACATGTATATGAAGCCCTTGGACTGCTCAAAGATTTATAATATATAGCATGTAATAGGCTTGAAAATACTATTGATGCCATTTTTTTTACTAAGTTAGCAACTATATGAGCCAAAGAGTAAAAGATCATCTAAGGAATTGAGGAATCGTCTCACAAACCCAATGTCATTAAATACTACAATTTCTTGGTATGTTTGACGTGGATAATCAAACTCTATTAATATTGTTTGATTTTTGATGACTTTAAATGCTTTACCTCCAAATGTATCAAGGTTAGAAAATTGAGTATGTCGCACATATACTTAATGTGGTTCTAACCAAGAAGGTAACTAAGACACCATCAAGTTATAAAATGGGAAGAATCCTTTTATGTCTTGATTGAAGTTATGAATTTGTTACCAGTGGCTTTGTGGTCTAGTGGTAGAGACTTAAGAAGTTAAGTGAGCCACAAGTGAGAGTAGTACCGGGTGGGTGACCTACCGGGAAGTCCTCACTTATGGACCATAAGCTCCACTGGTACCATCCCTCCACCGCAAATGCTCAGATTGACTGGTCAGTGAGGGACTTTTGGGAAAATAGCCTGGGTTTAAAGCCCACCCTCCTGATAAGTACAGTCACTGGGACAGGTGCTCATTGCCTGGAGCCGGGTCCTTGGGGGAGGGTCCGGTTGGCATCCTTAGGATGCATGGGACCAGGGTGATCCCACCGATCTTCACCTTTTGGGAAGTTATGAATTTGTTAAAATCACTTGAAGCGTGTTATTAGCAAACTAAAGTCAAGAACTATTAATGTATTTTGAACATCCCAAACGAGAACAATTTATATTTGCTCGACATGCTGAGTATTTGAAGAATGATCTCTTCTTACAAGAAGCAAGTTGGAGCATATGTAGATTTTTAAAGATTCAAACACAAAATACAAAACCTGCTGAATACACTAGTGAACGTCATGATGAGGCTTAACATGTAAATTTAAAAGCAACAACTGATGTAACTCTTATTCACAAATCTACAAAGATACCTCAAGCACCTAAAGTTATGTTAGCGGTAACCCTATATCCCTAAACCCTTTGGCGAAAATTGCGATTCACTTATCCCTAATCGACTTTCAAATCAATCTTTCATAACCCTTTATTGTTTATTAATTGTTGGTTGCTTGATATTATTGACTAGTCACCAATATCATTCTATCAATATATTAATATAACGATAACGGGTTTGCCTATTCGCTTTTGGTATATTGTGCACCTAAACTATTGATCTTTTAATAACCCTGTATCCTGCATTAAAGTTCGATCTTGGGCATATCTAATATTATTTATAAACCTATTATTCTGTTAGTGTTCATCATTTGAGGGATCGTTACTGTGCTGCTTAAAACCCTAACTCTTGTTAGGGTTTTATACGTGAATTTGAATATTGATGTATGCTTGTTCTACGTGCTACTTGTAGTTTTTGCATTGTTTGAGGATGAAAGCGGGGTTTTTGGATTATGGAGGAGGAGGTCCAAGGAAGGAAAAGAAGAACGTTAATGTTTCGTTTAGTGCTAGTTTAGATTCTGCCGCGATGGAGTCTAGTTTCCCTTCATTGAGTAACCTGGAAAACGTGGAGTCTTCTAGTGTTGTGAACGAGCCTGTAAATCTGAATATGAATGAGGGTGAGGGTGAGGGAACTGGACAAGTGGCTGTCGGAGTGAGTGTATCTGTTATGAATGACATGGCTGTGCCGGATAAGGTTATCACTTTTTCTAATGATGCTACCAAGGCTGCTGGAATGAATTATGGTGAAACATGTTCCACCACTCAAGATACCACTAATGTGGGTAAGGATAACACCAATAATGTTGTTAATAATGATAATACTTCTTCGGCTTCTTTGAATACTTCTTTTGGTGTGGCTCTTAAGTCACAAAACTTTGGTACGAATGATTTTATTACCAAAGCTGCGTGTACGAGTTTTGAAGAGGCAATACGTGGTGTTTCTAATGCTAATGCGTCCGTGCGTTCAAACTATAATGTGGATAAAACACCTGCGACTAATTCTAATGTGGATGCCACATCGCCTTATGCTTCTAAAATTAGGCTGTTGTTATCTAAGAAAGCTAATTTTCGATTCATTGATGAGACGGTACCTAAGGATGTTGATTATGATGTGGGTCTACCCATTGGTTCGGTTCAGGAGGTTAATGAGAGAATAAAATTCGCTTTATGGGTATTTTATTTGGAAGAGACTGGCATTTCATGTGGTTGAATGGTTCGTGCGTAATAATTGGGTAAATATGGTCTTTAGAAAGTTACAATGAACGCAAACGGTTTTTTCTTCTTCAAGTTCTCGTCTCTACATGATGTTGACGCTATTCTTAGGGATGGACCATGGATGATTCGTGGAATCCCTATCTTTCTCAACAAGTGGTCTCCATTGGTAAGTTTATACTCCAGATGGGCTGAGCTTGATTGCTTCAGTATGGGTGAAGTTCCACGATGTTCCTATGGTTGTTTATACTCCAGATGGGCTGAGCTTGATTGCTTCAAAAATTGGTAGGCTTATGATGCGTGATTGTTATACTAATACTATGTGTTTGGAGTCACGGGGACGAAGTAGTTATGCGAGAGCTTTGATTGAAATCAATGATCCTAATGATTTCCGTGCTAATTTAGTTCTGGCTATCCTAAACTCGTAGGGGAAGGGTATACTAAGGAAACTATCCGCATTGAGTACTAGTGGGAACCACCTATGTGTGGTACATGTTTGCTTTATGGTCATTTGCATGATGATTGTCCTAAAGCCACTCCTAAACGGGTGGTTAATGGGTCAGGTAATAAAGGAAAAGTTCCGGTTTCAAGAGCTACTAAGGAGTTGTCGAACAAAGGGTTTACTATTGTCAAGCAAAAGGGTACCACTTATTATTAAGCGGGGGTTTGGGGTTTCTAAGACCAAGAAAATGGAGTATCGGTCGGTTGCCCTTAAGACTACAAAGGCTTCTCCTCCCAATGACTCTGCTAAGGAGGTGTCCATGTCTCAACCAAGTAAGGATGCTAATGATACTAAAACATCTAATGATTTTGATGCTCTTATTAATTTGGACGAGGATCCTTTTTTCAAGTAAAGATTCAGACATTGATCATGGTTTTGGGAACATGGAAAAACATGCAAGTGCTACTATTGATTCATTTGCTATTCCAATTACTACTCCTCTTGCTGAAAAGATTAATAAGCTTGAAAGTCAAATAATTGAGGGAAAGTATGTGTTGTTGGCTGATGATGAAAAACTGCTTCCTATGAAAAAAAACTAATGTGGATAACCATGCAAGCATCCCAAGTTCGTCCAATGCGCCTCCTCTTAAAGAATGTAAAAAGGTAGGCAATCAATTTTCTAAGGTTGGTGATCTAGTTATCTCAGATAGTGATGATGATGAAGTCCTTGACGACTTCAATGAAACTTCTAACTTTATGGTATTTGACGGTTCAAAATGTGGTAGTGGAGTGCGTATGAGGAGCTTACTGAAGCAATGGAGGAAAGATACCCATGACCAAAACCGCTATGATGATGATGAGTTTGATGATTATGGTCTGACCGATGCTCATTTGAAGTTTGCTAATGCGTATGACATTAACCTCCGTGGTCAGATTAGATAGGTTGTTTTAATTTGTTTTGCATAAGTATGGTTTGGCATTTCTTATGCTTGTTTAGCTCTTAAAGCACTGTAAGCGCTTTTGGATTACCCTGTTTGGGCTGAGGCGTAGGATTCACCCACATTCGTTGTACTTTATTGATTTTTTAGAGTAATAATATTTTACTGGGAGTAACCCTTTTACCCAAAAAGATCATAAGTTAGGGGATCATAGTAAACCTACAGACTACATAGACCGTTTAAAGTACAATAAATGGCTTTAGCCAACGAATGCAAAGATGCAATCTATAATAGATAATTATTTTTAAAACTTGATTGATATTTCACCAAACAGTTAGACCGTGAGGTGAAAATGAGTTTTCTAGTAGAAGACATATATGGACAAAATTTACATACATTTATATGCACGTCTTGTAACAAGAGTTTTTACTCATACTCATGCAATTGACTATCATTAAAGTTTTCTCTTTGTTTGCGAGCATTAAATGATTAAATATATTAATTGTCATAATTGATTTCCTGAATATGGAATAAGGTAATTGGGTGTAAAAGAAAAGAAAAAAAAAGATTTTCTGGTTTCATCAATTTGTTTTCCTCAAAAAACCAAGATAGGTGACGATCATACTTTCTAGTTGGATGATTGGGTCGGGATATTCAAACATGCTGATTACTTCTCATCTTTTTAATGTACTCTGGAAGCATCCACATTTTGCAGGTTATGTTACTACCTTAAGTTTAATGGTGTCTCTTATGTTAGGTCTTTTGAACCAATTTGGAATGATTGGCTACTTAATTTTCGTGTTGCATGTCCATTGAGCAACGCCTACGTACTGCTTAGCTAGCCTCAGCTGTTCCGTTTGTCGTGTTCCTCTACCCCCTCACTAGAGTTGGGGTGCTGGTTTCGATTAAAAGAATCCAGTCCTTAAATAGAAACACAATTACAATTACTGATATTCCACTTAGAGCAGTTAAATATCCATGCTTAAATGTTCTATAACATGATCATATCCTAAACTAGTTGTACAGTGATTGTAAAGGAATATTTTACAAACCATAAAAATGTAATCTAACTAATAGGGATCTCATAAAGTCTTCTCCATCTTCATTTCAATTTTTTCTGAATATTACGGTATCAGTGATCTCACTCACATCATCATTCTTTTTTGGGTAAAGGGGAGTAATCCTGCACCCTGGTAAATATATTAACCAAATAAACGTTTAAGTACAATGGATATGAGTGAAATCCCATATCTCAGCCCGTTACATAGGCATAAAGCTTACATAACAAGATACTTCCAATTTTCTAAACAAGAAAACAAACCACTACTCAAATGATAACATATGACACAACAAAATAAAATTACTTCCTAGGACCTTGAAACTTTGTACCATACATGGCATTAAAGGAATCCAAATTCCCTGGAAGATCACGAACCTGTTTCGCATAGTTATCGAAGTCATAGTCATCATACTCATCTTCAAACTCTTGGCCACCACCAAAAATATTAGCAGACTCATCAAATGGGTTAGCAACAACCTCATCTTCAGAATCAGACACCTCAATCTCTCCCACTTTAGAAAAAGGGTTAACTCTCTTAGTAGAAAAGGTAGACGGAATAGGTTGACCATGATCATCCACAAGAGTAGATTTCCCATCAATAATTAGCTTTTCAAGCTTACCAATTTTCTCAGCTATGAGAGTAGAACCAACATCCATTGTTCCCATTGAATCACTCACAAGCTTGGCCGCAGAAAAAGTCCCAGTCTCCGGAGGCTTAGACGCCTCACCAATATCAATATGAGTGTCCGTCCCTCGAGATCCATCAATACCTGCTTCCTTAGTAGTACCAGAAGACTTCCCAGTCTTGACCTTATTAGTAGAAGAATCAGCCACAGTACTTGGGATGCCCAAATCATCTTCCACCTCAAGAGTCCCAAAAGAGTTAGACGTAGTAATCGGTGTATCTTTAGCATTACCACTAGCAGCTGCCGGTGTCTTCGTCTTTGCAACATATACCTGCTTTCTAGGTGCAAATCTAGGACCCTTACCCATATTAATACCACCAGTCATCTTCGTACCTTTAGGTTTGGCTTTCCGATTCTGCACCACCTTAAAGCCATCATCAGGTTCATCCTCATTAGAGGTGGGGGAACATCATTATTCTCCTTGATACTCTTAGGACAACAAGCAGTATCATGCCCAAACACTTTACATAACGCACAGTGTGGCGGCTTCCATTCATATTCCACTTTTATACTTGCCGTAGTAAAACCACTATCATCCTTATTAGGGATCGCCATAGTCACCACATGTTTAAGCTCAAATTCAGATGATAATTCCACAAGAGCACGTGCAAAACTAATGCGACCCCATGAATCAACACACATGGAACTAGTAAAAGCATCTAACATAATCGGCTTACCCACTTGAGTAGCAATTAAGCTCAACCCATCTTCCGAATATGCAAGTAATGGCACATTATGCAATTTAATCCAAACGGGAACTCTAGTTACCTCACTTTTAGACAATAGCACATCAGGAGTCCATTTAGTGAGAATGAGAGGAGAATTGCGAATAATCCAAGGGCCCCGTTGAAGAACATTCTCAACACCCTCTTTAGAATCGAATTTAAAGAGGAAAACACCATCATCATTCTTCATTAGTTTCTGAAAACCAAACTTACCCCACGTGTTGGAGACGTAGTTCTTAACCAAATGAAAAGCAACATTCTTGCCAACAAAGAAGCCAACAAGTGTATTTTCATACCGGTTGAATACACCCTCCATAGCAGCCTTCGGAAGCACCGTATCATGATTATCAATGCGCGTCTCATTCACCAAGGCACGAAATTAACTTTCCTAGAGACACGTTCCGGGTTTAAAACATTAGCAAATGACCTTATGTCGTTCTTATCACTACCAATCTCATTCGGACCAGAGGTAGAAGCATTCACCACGTGCTTGGGTGTAGACACGTTAAGACCAGAATTGGTCGAATAGACTTTATCAGAATTGGACACATGCGAAGCAACACTAGGTGATACCACATTCACATTCACACCAGAATTAGGAACATTAGCCATGTCCGAATCCAGGTTACCCATTGACGTGCCTACATGGTCACCATCAAGTCCCATAGTTTCAGTACGCCAAACATATTCAGACTCGCAATCACCAAACATATTCCCAACTTGTGCACTAGGGTTACGACCCACCCTAGCAGCCTTACATAACTCAGGAACAGTAGCAACATTACGTCCATCACCTTTAAGCCGATTCAACCTATCTTCCAGCGCCTTAATATCCACCCTAGCATACGGATTCGAGTCCAAATTCAAGCCAACTTGATCGGCCAAGTTGGTGGCTGCTTTTGCAGCATTCATCGAACCATCTTTATCTAAAAATCCTTTCTCCATCTCTCTACAACCCCACACACAAGCCAAACAAACACCACACACAAACAAAAATCAACCAGCAATGAATAATTTCGAACAATTAAAAACGAAACCCTAACTAAAAAGTTAGGGTTTAATATGCCACCAATACCAGCAACTAACCGTAACCCACCATGTTGATCGAAAGATAAATATGATAAATCGATTCACACAAGTCCCAAACACCAAGAAGATGTAAAGGAATACACAAACCGACTTAGAAAACAAAACAGAATAGGCAGCGATCAATAACCACAAGTCGACTTCAACAAACCCTAAAAAGTCGATTACTATCAATCAACCAAAAACTTATGAAACAACAACAAATCTGTAAAGAAAACTAAATAACACGAATGTTAATTAGTACCTAATACAAATCGTTGCAAGAATCATACGGGATTAGGCAGAAAATTAGTAGAAAACGATTAGAGAATGGTTAGGGTTTGTTGGTCGACTTTTTCACCAGAGAGAATTTTTTAGGGTTAGTTCCTTTTATGACTTCCACTCACATCATCATTCAACTTTGCCTAAAAAGTTATATTATTACCTTTTGGTCGAAGCATCGTCACAATAGGTGTCTACAAAATAACAAAAATCACATCAACATACAAATTTGTTTCAAATTCATCACTCCATTCAATCATTCCAAAACAAAATTACAAAGTTACAGGTTTTACAAATTAACAAGCAAATACTAATGTCGTTATAGTTGAAAACAATAAAAATAAGACTACCCCTACTCACTATCATCACCGTTCCTCTTTCGCGTTCCCAGAACCTAAAGTTTGGATAGAATCGATTTGGGCTTGTGTTGCACGGTTTTGATCCTCCAATGCATTAACTTTTTCCACCATCACTCTAATTTGAGTCTCGAGCATGTCATCAACTTGTCTTTGTGTGTACGATGGCTCTTGGGATTGGGGTTGTAAGTGGGCGCTTGAACTTGAGGCCATGACATCGCTCTATTATTCAGTGAGTGATCTAAACCCGTTTTGACATGTCAGCCAAGCTGCCCGAACCGCCCGTTTTGCCACTCATAAATAATAAGAAATTATTTGTACATTTCTTATCCATACACTAAGAAATTTGTTTCTACCTTATAGTAAAAATATGTATACCACTATCAAAAAGTGGCACATAAAGATCATTTGGTCATCACTACAAAATGGATACCTTCCTCAAAATGCACTCAGCAGCTTGATTTCCAACTCACACACAGTGGAAAATATTGTCTCTTGGAGGAAGATGCTTTCTGTAATCATCCGTCAAACCTTGAAAACTTACTGTCCTTAATACAGAAGTTTGTCCAGCAAGTTCCTTGAGCTTCTTACACCTGCACAAATTTTGCAAAGAAATTACTGAGTGAAGCAATCCAAATAGCACAATAAAAAAAAGAAGAAAAAGTTAAGCTGTGAATACTTACGTTTTACTGATTCGTACAAGATCTCTTGCTCCATTAGTAGATGTCGCTAACAGTGTACGTAAATATCAGATTCAGGATGTCGAAGGGTAATTAAGTCATTTTTCTTTTGTCTTCTGGCTGTAGGATTGGTAATTAAGTCTATTCATTAAATTTTAAGTGACATACTTGCATGAAATTAGAGTTATCTATGTACATTTTATTAATAATAGAGAACATTTATTATAAGTAAAAAAGCCAGTAACTTAAAGTACTTGAACAACAAGATTACCGTTTTAGGATAAAAAAGATATTGGATCTGCTTCAATAGCGGGGATGCTTTGCCCTTCAAGACCTTCACTGGCAGCTTCTTCCTGTTCTTGCAAAAACAGCCATGTTATATATCTATCTATTGTTTAAAACAAGCCAAGAAAACTCAACAAACTATGAAGCAAGAAAACAAATAAAACTATCAAACTAAAGCCTTGAACATACACCAAAATATATGCTTACTGTAATCAGTTTTATTCGCATATATGGGAAAGCGGATCGGCACATGACAATTGAGCAACAAGGAAACGAAGCTTTATATGAATGACATTCCAATGAGGAAAACACACACACTGAGGACGTACGCATAAGATGATCGATATGGTGTTGCGTGGTCAGGAAAGCCAAATAGCACAGATTTTTTTTGCTAAAATGAAACTATGACTCAAGGATCTAATCAATAATAAAGAATGCAACATCAACTTAATTTTTAATTTTTTTTACCTGAGTATATGATGGGTGCGCAATCATTTCGAGTCTTGTAGGCTGATTGAAAGACATGTGAGGAATCATCTCCCATCCTGTTATAAAATTAGTTTCTTGCATCATGATGGTTGTTTGACATATTTGTTCGAACTGTTTTGAGCCCAAAATGAGATGAGTGCTGTAATAACTAATGAGAGAGGAGATAGCAAAGACAGATGTTGTGTGTCACAATTTGGTTTATGCTGGTCGTATTTATAGTCATTAATCATGCATGTATTTATTACAGAATCAAATAAACAATTCAATGCATTTGAAATCCCCCTACAGTGTTGTTAATGTGTTACTAATTTTGTTTAGGACCATCTACAAATTAGACAATACATTAAATCAAAAGATATCCATGTTGACTATTGTATTAATTAAGTGATTATGTGACTACAAATATGAAATACAATCAATATTTCGATGTATTCTTTGGTAACTAATTCAATATCTTTTTCTTTTTCATTTTTTGATATGGTTAATTAGGTAAGGCCATTGGCCAAAACAAACAAATATACTTGATGTACATGTAACTCTCTCATATTTATTATATACCCAATGAACCAATTTTGTTCATTCATTTTTTGATCAAAGCAAAAAAAATAAAAATAAATAAACTTTCATCATTTTCTTTTTAAAATTAAATATCTCACAAACCGATAATCGTTACGCAAAAAAAATTATACCATCATGACGAGAATTAAATTATCTTTTAGTTCTATAAACTTTCGACATTTTTTTTTTTTTTTAATTTTCGCTTCATAAATTCATATACATGTGATTTTTAAAATGAATCACATGTGATTTTTCTTGTCTGAAATTTAAAAAAAAAAAATCGTCGAAATTGTTTACAAGTGCATATCTATAGAAATATAATTTAATTTTCGTCGCGATATTGTATTTTTCGTAGCTTAAAGATTTACCTTTTGCAAGATATGTTTGTCTTTAAAAAAAGTGAAAAATAGTTTTTAATTAATTTTGATGAAAAATTGATTGCTAAAATCAGTTAATTGGATCTATGACAAATATGAGATCTATATTGATCTCAACTTTTCCTACAATCATTATTGTATAATTTATTAATGGTAGAAACAAAATACAACTTTTTTAGTAGGCAAAAGGTTTTTCATCCGGTGAATGTATTATTACTCCAAAAAACAAAATACAACTTTTTATAATATCTATTAATAGTAATAGTAATAGTAATACTACTACATTTGGTTAATAATTAATGATTTCATTTTAGCATTTGGTAGCAATGATTTAATATATCATAACTGTTCATTTTTGTCATTGAATTTTTTTGTCCCAATTGAACTGGTATTATTATTATTCCCATGTAATATAGTAACAATAATAATAAAATAGACTTTCAAATCTTTAAATATTAAGTTACACACATAAATTTTTTATGTAATAATAATTAATTTATATAATATTTTTAAAATTTTAAACATGTTATATTTTTCTAAGATTGTCATATATAATGCCTAATATATAACAAAATAGAAAAGAACAATGACAAAATGAAAATGCTGAAAAAACCTAAATTTGGACAACTTGGTGAAAAAAATAGTGCGTTGGCGTGTTTACAACAAATGAAAGATCATATACAACACGATATTCATGATAAAGTATCTTGAAATATGAAGCTAGAAAAGACAATGTTATAAGTTTCTATTTTTTAGTCGACAAATAAATACCCCCACTATAATTATTAACATGTAAACACATTGAAATTGATATACAATCATTATACATTGGGTTATATGATATACATGTAACATAGAAGTTTTGTATCATATATCGTCGCCAAATAAAATAACACGGGTTGTAATATAAAGCCGCCGCAATATCTAAGGCATAACCATAAACCAAATTTGATAAACTTTTATTGCGCAACATTATTTGTTCATGTAAGTAAGTATTCACACGCCGATTATTAGGCACACTGTTAACCATCGTCACTTGCATTTTATTTTTGGGCCGAATATTGGAGTAATGTAATGTTACAAAAGTCGCATCTTGTGTTTTAGTCAGTGATATCATATTTATAGTTTTATACAATGAAAAACAATCATTACTTTCTCACGTACAACAACCATTTTTTTGAACGGCGGAATTATAGAGATACTAGCGAGAAGCTAGAAAATAGAAAAGTTACAACAGACTATTACAGGTTTTATATTTCTTAATACTTGTTTTTCTCTATTAGTAGAATAGATTAAAAGTAAAATTTTCGTTACAAATCGCATTAGGAAAACGTTAGAATTGTTTGAGAATTATTGTGGTTAGATAAGAAAATTTAAGTTCGACTGTTATTAAGATTATATTGGTTTTAGAAGTTGCATATTACTATTGTGGGTTAGAAAGAAGGATTTAAGTTCGACTGTTATTAGAATTATATTGGTTTTAGAAGAAAATCAAATCGAAAGATAGGACGGGAGATAAAAACGAAAACAGAGTTGTTTTCACCACATCGTTACTATCATATCAATGGCCAGTTCTAAACAATACGAACTATACATTATGGGCATTAAGAATGAAGAAGATATTAATGTCAAATGGAGTATGGGATTTAGTAGAAGGAACAAGTACATCAAAAGAGATTGATGTAAAAAAGGATAGTTCGGCGTGAGCATACCTATTTCAAGGGTTACCAGAAGATTTGCAAATGCAAGTTGCGGGATGTGAAACAGCAAAAGAAATTTGGGACTCTCTAAAGTCCAGATTTATTGGGACAAAAGATGTACAACAGGCACACTCGCAACAACTTAAATCAGAATTTGAGAGACTTGTGATGAAAGAAGATGAAACAATAGATTCATTTGCTGGGAGGTTGATGAGTATTATTACAAAGGCTACTACATGTGGATTGACATTTGATGAACAATCAAAAGTACGAAAATTACTGAACGCAGTGTGAGATAAGTTTGTACCAGTAGTAGCAACCATTGAAATGGTTGTTGATTTTAAGAGAGCAAAATTAGGGGAGATTATTGGGAAACTTAAGACTTATGAAGAAAGACTTAAGTTTAGAAAAGGAAGTGAGGAAGATAATAGTGAGAAGTTATTGTTCACACGTCAAGGGAATAACAAAAATTATGAACGCAACTATGGAAATGATAGACGAGGAGGTGGTAATCACACACGAGGAAGAGGCCAAGGAAGATTCACAAGAGATAGTAAGAATGAAGATAGTTATGATAGAAGAATGAGAAACCCTGGAGATCAAAACTACCATAGAAGAGACACTAGAGAAATAGAATGTTATAATTGTCATGAGTTTGGACACTATGCCGCAAATTGTCCAAAACCAAACCGTAGAGAAGAAAAAGCAAACCTTGTGTTCGAAGATGACGAACCAGCACTATTGATGGTTACTAGTAAAGACGAAAAGGAGATAACATCCTTAAAAGAAGAACCGAGAAGGAAAGGAATTGTCATTCAGAAGGATGGAATTCCAAAAGAAAAGTTAGAAGATATGCGGTCAGAGATAGAAATTGACTTGAAGAGTAAATTAGAGTTTTGGAAGTTCGAAATGCTTCAAGAGTTAGAGATGGAAAAACAAGAGTTTGAGAAGAGAATAAGAAATAGAGAAATGGCATTTGAGAAACAAATGCAGAGAGAATCAGAGAACCTCAAAAAGTTGAGAGATTGCACAAGCAAAGAGATGAAAGAGTTAAAGACAGTAAGAGAACAGTTTGAGAAAGAAAACCATGGAGTTATTTCAGATAAGAAACTCCTAGAAGAAGATAGAGTTGACAAGGGCGAATGCAAGAAACATCGAGAGACGCCATCAAGATTTCAGAAGGAAAGCCAGATTGAGAAAGACATCAAGTCAAGAAACAAGAAAGCTGAATCAGAAGATCGTGATACTTGAAATAGTGTGTTGGAGATTCAAGAGTACGAAACAATACAAATGAAGAAAGTTGGTGACAAAGATGATCAAGTTGAAGAGCAAGACAAAGGAAGTGGAAGCAAGCCAAAGTTCAAAGATAAAGATAAAGGAGCTTGAAGATATCGAAGGCATGGATTAATAAATTAGGGAGGAGTATTGGATACTAACTTATTAATCCATGTAAGTCAATAATATTTAGTTTATGTATGTTTGTTTAAAGTTAAAGGGTCTAGTATGTTTAGTTAATAGTAAATAACCGAATGACAGTTATTTCGGTTATATGTGTCTGTTAGAAAAGTCAACCTATTAGTGAACCGTTGTGTCTGTTTGTAAGTGTCGATTGTTGGGTTATAAATACCCATGTAGTTTTAGTCTGTAAAGCAACGATTGTTTTATAAAATAAACTTAGTATAATTTTATCCAATTGTTCATAGAAAGAAAAGAGACCAACATAACACAAATAGAAAGCTGAAAGCTTCAATTTTATTAGTAAAATCTTATGAAACTTGACATGCCATACTTGGCTTAGGACTCACTTATTTATAAGGTTTTAAGACATAACCCCATGAAACCTTGACACACCAAAAGACTTATTAAATAAGCTATAAATGATAAAAGACTTAACATAAAGGCATAGGAGACTCAAAAGGCTTGGAACTCAAAAGATAGGACAAGATTCGGATGAATCTGCCACCTAAACAAGTTGTAGTAAAACAAGCATAACTCTCTGTAAAAATCTCCGAACGCTTCACCGTTTGTTTCCCATGAAACTAGACACACAGGGATTTCAATCTGTTTAGGACACTTAATTTGTGGACTTCTTGATCAGTACAGTTTAACTGTTTAAGTTGGACTAAAAACTGGAAATATTTTTCTGCATCTTGATTACTTGTTTCAGAACCTTTTCTTGCACGTGTATCACTTTTAGATGTCGAAACTTGACAGCTTAGTTGGCAAATAGGTGGATATTTTTGTGAGTAATATCGTTGCCTTTCCTGGACAGACCAAGTGTCACTTCCACCTTTGCGCTTACAATCAAGATAAGTGGGTGCATGATGTAGGCTAAATAACAAGATAACACAAATCGAGCCTGTTGATTCACACGAATACCAGGATCGATTCTTGCAATAATCGTTGATTCAATCGAATGCCGACTATTAGGATTCTTAGCAAAATAACTGCCAAAAATAGACTTTTGATTTTTCTTTGAACGGATTATTCAAGATTACAAAGGAGCTATTAAATAAGCATACAAAACTGAAATGGGCCTCAAAAGACAGACGGGCCAAAAGTTATTGCAGAAACAAAAGTCCAAAAAACCCCAAAAAACATAAAGTTGCGAATAACTAATAAAATAGAGCTTTTTGGGGCTCAAAAGTTCCGTAAACCGACGTAGTCTGTTTACCATGACGTGCTCCTCGTTCCAAGCTTCGATTTGACTGGTCATAGGTCTGAAACAGAGCTCCGTAGCCCAAGTTATGCCCATTTTAGTGAGGCTCCTTTTGTCACACGATCTTGGGCCTCTAAATACATGATGGCCCGTTCCTCAATGCTTGGGCCAGCATCAGTGCAGAACTAACGTAGTGAATGATCGTTAAGTTTCTAGATGGGTTGTCATAAATTTCAAGATCGAGTGACTCAAGATAAGTTATTGAATGAATTTAACAATACTAATAAAAATGGAGAATCAGGTATCTGAATGAGCCAAGACCAAAATTATATAAACTAGTACAAAATTTCATAACACTCGTTCCATAAAAAAGAACATTAAGGCTTAGTGCTTGCGATTAAAAGGCCAAATATTGAACTCATCTTCAACGATATTAAGCTTTACTTTTACAATTGGATCTCTACTAGACATAGTCCGTCAAGTGGACTGACTGGTATAGGGAGTCCTTGTAACGCACTTCCTTGTAACGCACTTTCAGTTTATGTGTAGTGATCTCTTTTTGCTCTGAGTCACTTGCTAGGATGCTTATAAAATTTCAACTTTTCCGTTAAAAAAAAAGATGTTCCTGTTTCATCAATTTATTTTCATCAAAAAACCAAGTAGGTGACAATAAGATTTTCTAGTTTGATGATTGGGCCGGGATATTCAAACATGCCGATAAATTCTCAATCTTATTAATATCCTTTGGAAGCGTCCAGATTTTGCAGGTTATGTGACCGCCTTAAGTTTAATGTTGTCTCTTATGTTTGTCTTTAGAACTATGATTGGATACTTAATTTTCATGTTGCATATTCATTGAGCAAACCTTGTGCTTAGCTAGCTTCTGCTTGTTTCGTTTGTTCTGTTCCTCTAGCGCCTCGTTAGAGTTGAGGTGCAGCTGGTTTCGATTACAAGAATCCAGCCGCTAAATAGAAACACACTTTTTTTTGGGTAAAATTAAATAGAAACACACTTACATAAGTACTGACATTCCATCTACAGGTTCTTGTAACTAGATCACATCCTATAACTGTTGTATAGTGATTGTAAAGCAATATAATTCTACATTCATACTTTAAATTTTTACCAACTATAAAAATGTTATCTAATGTCGTTATAGTTAACAATACAAATAGACAATCCCTACTCACTATAATCGCTGGTCCTAATTCGCATTCCCAGAACCTAAAGTCGGGGGAATAGTTATGCCTGCACTTCTTAAGAAAGTTTCGATAGAATCAACGTGGGCTTGTGTTGCGGTTTTGCTCCTCCAATGCACGAACTTGTTCCGCCATCGCTCTATTTCGAGCCTCGAGCATGTGACCAACTTGTCTTTGTGTGTACGATGGCTCTTGGGATTGGAGTCGTAAGTGGGCGCTTGAACTAACCTTCTATCCATACCAGGATTATATCCACGGCTAGAGCCTAAGACTAGTTCCACAGTTTGCACACCTATCATTGGATTTGAACTGCTCGGTTGACTCGATCGCCAACTCTCCATTTGTTGCTGTGTAGTTACAAAACACGAACGTTAATTTAACAATCACGAAACAATAAGAGAACATGAACATTTAACTCAAACTAGTTTCAAGCATTTGAAGATGAGTTTCATCTAATAATTCTCTTTTTATAATTGAGTACTTTATATTCTCAAATCATCCTATGCACAGGAGTTACTTAGCCGTTTTTTTTTACAGAAATGACCAATGTATTTATCCTTGTCTGAATACACATTTCATGCCCATGCTCTTATATGTGCACTGATTTATTATTATTATTTTTTATTTTCTATTTATGGTCTATGGAAGAAGCTGGTTCAATTACAAGGTTAAAGCCGTTGAAAAAAAAACTATTTGTGTTGGATGTATAATTGTAGGATATGTTTTGTTTACCTCTTGTCTGTATCCTTCTGTCATACTTGCGTGCACATGTAAGTTTGGATTCATACATGGTAACGGATCCTGTAACACAACACCTCCTGACGAAGAGAAGTTCGCATTAGGATTCTGGAACATTTCACCACCCAACGAATACAAGTTCGGATTAGGATCTTCGAAGAATTCACTTCCCCATGTAGTGAAGTTCATATTCGGATCCTGGAATTCACCAACCGAGGATGAAATGTTAACATTAGGATGCTGAAACAATTCACCACCCGAAGAATGGATATTCAGATTAGGGTCCTCGAAGAATCCACTTCCCCACAAAGAGAATTTCACATTCGGATCCTGGAATAGTTCACTACCCGATGAGGAAATGTTAACATTAGGATGCTGAATCAATTCACCACCTGACGAAGAAAAGTTCACATTAGGATCCTGGAGCACTTCACCACCGGACGAAGAAATGTTAACAATCGGAGGCTGAAACAGTTCACCACTCGACGAAGGTAAGTTCACATTAGGATCCTGGAACAGTTAACTATGTATATGAGTATATCTGAGAAAATTTGAAAAATCACAAAGATATATATAAATTGATTTATAAACTAACCTGTGAGCTGCCTTCGCCATTATTTGAAGCTCTTCTTTGATATGATTTCTCTTCTATGAACTTTGTCACTTCCTTGAGGGACCTCAACATCTTTTTACTTTCTGGATGGCGATAGATCTATACAGATTTTATGTTTTAGTCACCTTTATAATCAGAAGTATAAAATTAAATAATTGATCATCCGATGTGTATATAACTTACATTATCAACTTTACCATTCCCATTATTTTCTAGGCGCGTTCGCCTTTCGATTGTCCAGCCTTTCAGATTTGCCAGGAGTTCTTGAGGATTAAGAGTTCTTTCTCTAACTTGGTTTATCTATCGAATAACACAATTATAGTTAGACACAGTAGAAGTATTAAGAAGATCAAACAAATGGAAAATTGGAGGTGCAGGTGGTCTTGTCAAAGTTTTTAGCATTCCCTCAGGCTAGCTGGAGTCAAGTGTGAAGTAA
Organism: Chrysanthemum seticuspe; assembly: GCA_019973895.1. Lineage (NCBI taxonomy): Eukaryota > Viridiplantae > Streptophyta > Magnoliopsida > Asterales > Asteraceae > Chrysanthemum > Chrysanthemum seticuspe. Next base: position 353,007,009 of record BPTQ01000009.1, read on the forward strand.
TCTCGCATGATCAAGCTAAATAACCCATTTAGTTTGAATATTTCTACCTAATGAAGGATAATTCCTGGGCCTCCATGAAATATGTAAGGAAAGGAGTGAATGTACAACTACCCACAAGTATCAGACAAAAGATAAAACTCCCAAAATGATCGAGATAATATTTATATAGCTAGGTGCAGTGCAAAAAGAAGGGCCAGGATGCACGCTTTCTTGGAGCACAAAGTTTTTCTTGATTTAAATAAAAGAATAGAAAAGAAATCAATTAAATTTACCTCCTCGATGTTGTTTGATTTAAAGAGCTCGACAAGGGTGTAATCCTTCTCTAATATCTCCAGACATTCGGAAGCAGTGCCTCTTTTTCTCTTTGATGAACTATTAACCTGCATCAGGTTTTGGTATTGAATCATTTATATATAGTGATTAATTCCCTTAAAAACAAGCATGACATTGTGATTAATTCCCTTATTAAGATCACTAAAATACGTTACCTCGTGCTTCGCGATTCATGATTGTTAACTTAGTTTATGTCAAGTGCTGAAATTTGTTTCTTTTTCTTCTTTACTTGATCCCGACAGTGTTTGATTTGGAAACTTTAATATTTTATATGAGGTACGTACTAAGTGAGATATAAGTGGAAGTTGTGAATTGTGCAGAAAAATTGTATGTTACCGTTAAGTTAAAACGAACCTATTAGCTCGAACTAGACTTATCTATGAACATTCTTTATAGGAGAGAACAGTTATTATAAGTAAAAAGGACAGTAACTAAAAGTACTTGATCAACAAGATTACCGTTTTCGGATTAAAAAAAGATATTGGATCTGCTTCAATAGCGGGGATGCTTTGCCCTTCAAGACCTTCACTGGCAGCTTCTTCCTGTTCTTGCAAAAACAGCCATGTTATATATCTATCTATTGTTTAAAACAAGCCAAGAAAACTCAAAAAAACTATGAAGCAAGAAAACAAATAAAACAATCCAATTAAAGCCTTGAACATACACCAATATATATGCTTACTGTAATCAGTTTTATTCGCATATATGGGAAAGCGGATCGGCACATGACAATTGAGCAACAAGGAAACGAAGCTTTATATGAATGACATTCCAATGAGGAAAACACACACACTGAGGACGTACGCATAAGATGATCGATATGGTGTTGCGTGGTCAGGACAGCCAAATAGCACAGATTTTTTTTGCTAAAATGAAACTATGACTCAAGGATCTAATCAATAATAAAGAATGCAACATCAACTTAATTTGTAATTTTTTTTACCTGAGTATATGATGGGTGCGCAATCATTTCGAGTCCTGTAGGCTGATTGAAAGACATGTGAGGAATCATCTCCCATCCTGTTATAAAATTAGTTTCTTGCATCATGATGGTTGTTTGACATATTTGTTCGAACTGTTTTGAGCCCAAAATGAGATGAGTGCTGTAATAACTAATGAGAGAGGAGATAGCAAAGACAGATGTTGTGTGTCACAATTTGGTTTATGCTGGTCGTATTTATAGTCATTAATCATGCATGTATTTATTACAGAATCAAATAAATAATTCAATGCAATTGAAACCCCCCTACAATGTTGTTAATGTGTTACTAATTTTGTTTAGGACCATCTACAAATTAGACAACACATTAAATCAAAAGATATCCATGTTGACTATTGTATTAATTAGGTGATTATGTGACTACAAATATAAAATACAATCAATATTTCGATATACAGTAAAACCTCTATAAATTAATAGTGTTGGGACCCATATATTTAATTAATTTAGCGAGATATTATTATATCGATAAATTAATAATTTATTAATTTAAAGAGGTGTTACGTACGACATTTAAATTTTCAAGTTTAATACACTAGTTACTATATATAATAGTTAGAGATGAAAAATAAATTTAAAAACCAAGTTCCAATTAACATTCTATAAATACACATTCACAAATTTATTGAATTTGTCAAGTTCATTATTTTTGGATAGGTAAAAAGTTAGCTTCGTTGGACAAATTCCAATTACGTATGACCTTAATTGAATTTGTACAAGTTTCAATTACGTATTACCTTCATATATATGTGGCTTTTTTTAGTAATTATTAATTTATAGTTTTGTTAGGACCAATATATATACACTGAGGTTTCAAAAAAATTATTATCTTATTATTTTATCGGGGTCTAAATTTTTACTGGTCCCAAGTTGGGACTGGACAAATTATTAACTTCATCGAGGTTATTAATTTATCGAATATTAATTTATAAAGGTTTTACTCTATTCTTTGTAACTAATTCAATACCTTTTTCTTTTTCTTTTTTTGATAGGGTTAATTAGGTAAGGTCATTGGCCAAAACAAAGAAATATAATTGATGTACATGTAACTCTCTCATATTTATCATATACCCAATGAATCAATTTTGTTCATTCATTTTTTAATCAAAACAAAAAAAAATAAAAAATAAACTTACATGATTTTTCTTGTCTGAAATTTTGAAAAAAAGTCATCGAAAGTATTTAAAAGTGCATATCTATAGAAAGATAATTTAATTCTCGTAGCGATATTGTATTTTTCGTAGCTTGAAGATTTACCGTTTGCAAGATATGTTTGTTTTTTTAAAAAGTGAAAAATAGTTTTTAATTAATTTTGATGAAAAATTGATTGCTAAGATTAGTTAATTGAATTTATGACAAATATGAGATTTACATTGATCTCAACCCATGTACCTACAATCATTAATGTATAATTTATTGCAGGTTGAAACAAAATACAACTTTTTTAGTGGGAAAAAGGTTTTTCATTCAATGAATGTATTAATCTAAAAAACAAAGGGCTATTAACCTTTTAAAGCACTATACTTGTCAAAAATAGCAGTTCTGCGTAGCGAACTAAAAAAATATCCATTTTAGACATTAATGTTGACATTTTTGAAATATCTATTAATAATAATAGTAATACTACTACATTTGGTTAATAATTAATGATTTCATTTTAGCATTTGGTAGCAACGATTTAATATATCATAACTGTTCATTTTTGTCATTGAATTTTTTTGTCCCAATTGAACTGGTATTATTATTATCCCCATGTAATATAGTAACAATAATAATAAAATAGACTTTCAAATCTATCAATACTAAGTTACACACATAAATTTTTTATGTAATAATAATTATTTTATATAATATTTTTAAAATTTTTAAACATGTTATATCTTTCTAAGATTGTCATATATAATGACTAATATATAACAAAATTAAAAAGAACAATGACAAAATGAAAACACTGAAAAAACCTAAATTTGGACAACTTGGTGGAAAAAATAGTGCGTTGGCGTGTTTACAACAAATGAAAGATCATATACAACGCGATATTCGTGATAAAGTATTTTGAAATATGAAGCTAGAAAAGACAATCTTATAAGTTTCTATTTTTTAGTCAACAAATAATTACCCCCACTTATAATTATTAACATGTAAACACATTGAAATTGATATATAATCATTGTACAATGGGTTATATGATATCCATGTACATAGAAGTTTTGTATCATATAGCGTCGCCAAATAAAATAACACGGGTTGTAATATAAAACCGCCGCAATATCTAAGGCATAACCATAAACCAAATTTGATAAACTTTTATTGCGCAACATTGTTTGTTCATGTAAGTAAGTATTCAGACGCCGATTATTAGGCACATTGTTAACCATCGTCACTTGCATTTTATTTTTGGGCCGAATATTGGAGTAATGTAATGTTATAAAAGTCGCATCTTGTGTTTTAGTCAGTGGTATCATATTTATAGTTTTATACAATGAAAAACTATCATTACTCTCTCACGTACATCAACAATTTTTTTGAACGGCGGAATTATAGAGATACTAGCGAGAAGCTAGAAAATAGAAAAGCTTTCAATAGACTATTACAAGCAAGGTTGTAAAAATCGCTAGGCGCTAGTGAGGCGGTCGGGTAGGGCCTAGCGATTAATAGGATTGTAATTTTTATGCACAAAATTGTAATTTTAGATATTATACTATATTATATGTATGAGATAAGCATAGTGGATCAAAGTTCAAACATTTCATGTGTTCAAATATAAACATAATACATAATTCTTCAAAGTTCAAAGTCAAACATAGATATAAGTCGGTTTGTTGACAATTTTTAAGCAATATTTGACCGATTAATCGGTTTGTTGACTGATTTTTAAGCGATATGTCCGATTTTTAAGCGATTTTGTTTGATTAACCCGATTAGACCGATTTTGTCTGATTAATCAGTTTGTTGACCCATTTTTAAGCAATCTTTGACCAAACCGATTAAATAGGCCGATTATGATAAATCAAGGCGTTTAGTGAGCGATCAGCGATTATACGAGGATTAATCGGCCGCCTGGGCCGATTTTCACAACAGAGATTACAAGTATTTATTGGATCAAGGATCCAAATGTTCCAATTTGGATGAAAATCCTTTTTCCTATGACTAATCCATTAGTAAGAAAAAGTTTTGATTTCATCCCCAAGAGTGTCTTTCCGTGGAGGGGAAATGTTGAAACAGAGTCTATTCCGATAACGCCAAATAATCCAAGTTGTTGATTGAATGATTGCATCGAAACAAGACTTTAGCTTATCAGGAAGAGCAGCTGAGACACTCTAAAAGATTAAACTTTGCAAGTCTTTTAATCAGTAAGTTGCCACCAATTTTGAATAATCATCCATAGATTTCGAGCAATCGTGCAATCAATGAAAAGATGTTGAGCCGTCTCTAAAGCATCATCACAAACTGGACATCGAGACAATTTAAATCAATACCGTGAAGATCCAGATTCATTCTAGTAGGCAACCTTTCATTAAGTAACCTCCAATTGTGAATGTTGATCTTGATAGGAATTGAGTTATTCCATCTAATTTTGTTGCCGAATGGAACCAAGATGGCTTTGTCAATGGTCAACTCAACTGAATATCGAAGCTTAATTGGATGTTTAAGATATCTACTTTACACAAGATCTGACTTAAGTTATCCTATTGGATTACTTAGTCGTTTTATGCAAGAACCAAAAGAGCAACATATGAAGGCCATAAGGCAAGTACTACGCTATATAAAAGGTACAAAGAATTATGGTATCACTGATAAGGATTTAAAAGGTACACTTTTGAGGGGTCATTTAAGCCCTTAATTGATCACTTTTGTATCCGTTACTACTTAATTTCGTTCCTTTTCACTTTTTAGGTCTCTTGAAGGCAAATTGCTGGAATGACACTTATTCGGACGAAAAGGCGTGAATATACAAAGAAAATGGCCAAAGTCAAGAATCGAGACACTCAAGCTGTTGAAACTGAAGGGTACGGCGTCAAGGCTTAATTGCGAAGCGGTCGCGACACACCTTGAGACGACTCAGAGAGCAAATTGATATTTTACAAGTGACGACATCAGGTTTAAAAGAGTAGGGCGTCACAACTCAGACGGCCTAGATTTGGATCCCGACGGCGTCACAAGCAGAAGGTGACGCCGTCATAGAGTTGACGTGTCCAAGACGAAACCCTAATGGCGGCGACCCGACGGCGTCACAATTAAAGATTGACGGCATCGCATATTGTAACTCTATATATAGAATTCAAATTTTCAGTATTTTAGAGAGGTATTTTTGTGGAGTAAAACCTAAACCGAACATAGGCTGTCTTGGGCAGTATCTTAGGGTTCCATACCCTATTTTACAACAAGATAAGTGATTTACTTCATTAATTCAATTATGTCTTCAATTGTTTGTGGGTATACTTGCATGTTTTTCATGTCCGGCTAATTTACTTGTGTGTTGGATTAGATCTATGAAACCTAGGTATTGAATAGACTCCCCGAAAAAGCTTTTGCGGACTTCGCCTCCACGCGTACCGACGGAGCAGGAGAGAAGTTGTACACTTTCAAACCCGAACAAAACAACTTAGGAAACTCCTATAACCCCTCATGGAGGAATCACCCTAACCTTAAGTGGAACCATAATTCAAACCCACCCCAAAGCTCATCTAGTCGACCTAATAGGTTCAACCCTACAAAAACCGGGAACCCCACTAGTCTTGAGGCAATTGCGTCTAGATTCATGTCATTTCAAGATACTCGATTGACTAAGCTTGAAGCCGATTTCAAGCAACGACAAGACGAGATGACAAACAAGCTTGACGCCATCTTAAAAGTCTTCAACGACAGGGAAATTGGAGCACTCCCAAGTGATACTATAAAGAACCCAAAAGTGAGTTCGATTTCATCGACTTCATGTTCTTGTTCACCATGGGAGAGTGCACATCCATGCCCCTCACACCCAACAGTCCACTCGGTAAACGCTATTAACAAGGGTTCCAAGCGATCCCAAATGAGGTACCAAGGCCCCGCACCATTGGCAAAGCCTACTCTTGAGAAACCCGTCAACCAAGAACCCAAACCTAATATAGAGGAGGAGTATACGGAACTCCATCAAGAAAAACCGGTTCTTGAAGTCTTAGCTCATGCACCTTATTATAATACTTTAAAAGAAAAATATGAGCTAGAACTTAAACTTGGAAAACATGGATCCGCGTTTGTGCAAAATAATTTACCTAAGAAGTTAGATGATCCTGGGCTATTCACTCTTCCGTGTAGGCTTGGAACTTCCAAACCTCTCGATGCTCTAGCCGACTTAGGATCATACATCAATCTTGTTCCGTTGTCCCTCCATATAAGCCTTAACTTAGGTAAGATAGAACCAACGGAAACCATCTTAGGTCTAGCGGACAGTAGTATTGCATATCCGGTAGGGATAATAAAAGACATGGTAGTACGTGTTGGAGAATTGACTCTTTTGGCGGATTTCCATGTGCTAGACATGAATAAGGACCCGACATGCCCATTGCTTGTAGGAAGAGGATTCTTAGCTACCGCTAGTTCCATCATTGACTGTAAGATGTCCAAAATAGTGGTAGGAGAAGGGAGTGCTAGGTCAATTTACGATGTCAAAAAGCATATTTACTACAAGGAAGAGGAAATCCCACATGAGATTAGGTTGGATAGAACACCATCTAGATATGGACCTTGGATTAATAAAGACTTCATAGGTCCCTAACGACCTTTCTATCTAGATGAAGCCTTTGCTAGTCAAGCAACTTTCCATGAAAAAGAATTGGCTAGGGACATGGAAGTGAACCCGTTCGAGGACGCCTTGGTATTTAGGAAGATGACCGAGTTCCTAGGAAGCTTGCCCGTCAACCTTGTCATGAATAAGTGGAAAGTTGAGAGCGATAAGCCTAAGCATAAGTGGAATTGGGATAAACCACCTAGTGATGGTAATGGAGAGTGGCACATTAGGATAACGATCTATGACCCCGATGGAGGGAAGTTTGAAAAGGCATACCGAACCAAGTGTACCACTAGGAACTTAAATGATAAGTTTGATCCTTATGACATTCTAGAGGATAAGCTTACTTATATCGGTACATAGGGGCACAACTTCGAGTCTAGCTACAAGATTCATAAATAAAGAAAAGCGCTTCGTGGGAGGCAACCCATGTATAATTGTTTGCTTGTTTGTGTGTCGTATATCTTTTATTGATTGTTTATTCTCATGTTTAAATTTGTAAAAATGCTTTATTTTGTCTTTAACCTCGTCTTAATTACATATAAAGGTATTTTACAAAAGGGATAAGTGTAGGGAGGATTACACACGTTTTCAAACAGAACGTGAAAATGAGAATTATGATTATTTAAAAGATATACATGTGTGTTTGTTTGAGTCAAATGCTTGTATCGAGTCATAATGGATGTTTTGCAAGAAATTTTTCCAGATTCTAAAGATATAAATTTTTCAGAATTTTTTCCAAAAAATCGCAGACCAGTTTCCGTCAGGATAACCTGACGGCGTCAGGAGGAGTAGAAACTGCTTACCACTTTTTCTCGTTTTCTGAGCTACTTATAAGTTTTTGGAATTTTTCAGGTCTTAATTTTCCAGAAAATCTATAAACATCCATTCCAAAAGCATTATATCCTAGTTTAGTAGAGTCATATATATATTGTTACCGCCGATTTTACGTGAAGGTTTCATTTGTTTTCTTCAAGTGTGCAGGTTTTATTTATCAAGAAGAAGATACATAAGATTGGAAGGAGCTTTTCACGCAAACACTCTTCTTGAAGAAAGATTTAACCATTACTTCACACACGGATCCTACCGAGCTAATCAGGGGAGTATTAGTTTCTTTCATTTTTAATTACATTCCATTATCATAACTTTGATACTTTCGGGGAACATTGGGGACAATGTTCAGTTTAAGTGTAGGGAGGGAAAATAAAACGGGAACTTTGAAACTATGCTTATCCTTGAGTATTTTCCTTGTCCAATTTCATTTGTGTAATAAACCATGAAAATTTTTGGTTAGGGTAATTTTGGCACCAAATTTAAAATTTTTCATGACGTGTAGGAGTGGGCCATTAGTCTTAATAAAGCGTCTCATGGATAGGAAGTTATATGACTAGCACAAAAAAACCCTTTACCACTTAAATTCCACCCAAAATGTGAGGATCGCCCTTAGATTTGTAGGAATTAAAGCATTCCACTTTAATGCTTCGAGTGTGTACCGGTAGTATAATAGATTCTAGAACTTGTTTTGTGATGCATTCCGAGATCGCTAGTGAGACTACACTTGTGTAGTTAGGAATAACTAAATGATAAGAGGCATTAGGATAACCCTTGTTTGATACCCGTATTATAATTACTTCTTCCACATCGGTTGAGTAATTCCCCCACACCCTTGCGTTGTACTCATCTTTAGTACACGATACCCCTAGTTAACCCCTCAGAGCCTATCATTTTCGCAGTTCTCGTGATGTTTCGTTTTCCGGAATATTAATGAAGAGCATTGTTTACAATCCACCCCCAAATGTACACCCAAATCGCCTTAGGCTACCTTGTATGCACTCACTTTTAGTGCATTATTGTTATCATAACTAAACCATTAGTTCAATTATGTAGTTGCTTGCATAAGTTGCTAAATCGAGTCATATCCTTTGTACACAGTTTTGGGACGATTGAGACTCATGGGAAAAGTTAAATTTTATGAAATGACGGGAAGGGAACGTTAAATTGAAATTCACTTTATTGCGTAATAATGTACTCCAAGTGTTTTGATCATTTCAATTCGGGTCAAATTAGTGTTAGAGTAATAAAAACTCAAGTGTAGGGATGTGCCTATAAATCCCTATTATTTTGATGTTATCGTAGAGGATGTAGAGTAAAAGTGTATGAAAAAAAAAAGAAAAAAAATCGAAAAAAATAGAGTGTAAAAAAAATGAAAAAACATACGGGCTACCATCCTGCATCTATTTTTAAATTTATGTTCGTCTGTTTCAGTTATTTAGAGTTTAAAGTGTCGAGTCTTGGCTTAGCAACGTCATTCTTCTCATGCTTGTAACATAATGATTTTCGACTTGCCACCACTAAATCGCCTATCCCACCAAACCCTTTGTTTTCCTACCGTAAGCCTAACGTTACAACCATTTAAAAGACCTCTTGGATAGTTTTTCCTAGGTGCTTACGCCAAAGCGATGGAGGTTTGATCTAGTCTCAAACCTATGGTAATCTATGTACTAGGACTGGTTTATGAGTGTTTATCTTCCATTTCCAACTTAATATATTTCATATACACCCGAGAGATGAGAGTATCCAAACACCACTTGTGAGGTGCTAGTATGTAATTTCTATGCTTGTTATGACTTTTGCGGGGCTTATATGTGTTGTGAATTATTTTAAACTAATGCTTCATGACCCCTAACTTATAAATTAATTGGCTAAAAAGCACATTTGCTTGAGGACAAGCAAATACCAAGTGTAGGGATATTTGATAAGGATTTAAAAGGTACACTTTTGAGGGGTCATTTAAGCCCTTAATTGATCACTTTTGTATCAGTTACTACTTAATTTCGTTCCTTTTCACTTTTTAGGTCTCTTAAAGGCAAATTACTGGAACGACACTTATTCGGACGAAAAGGCGCGAATATACGAAGAAAACGGCCAAAGTCAAGAATCGAGACACTCAAGCTGCTGAAACTGAAGGGGACGGCGTCACGGCTTAATTGCGACGCCGTCGCGACACACCTTGAGATGACTCAGAGAGCAAATTGCTATTTTACAAGTGACGGCATTAGGTTTAAAAGAGTAGGGCGTCACAACTCAGACGGCCTAGATTTGGATCCCGACGGCGTCAGAGGTTGAAGCCGACGGCGTCACAAGCATAAGGTGACGCCGTCACAGAGTTGACGTGGCCAAAACGAAAACCTAATGGCGGCGACTCGACGGCGTCACAATTAAAGAGTGACGCCGTCGCATATTGTAACTCTATAGAATTCGAATTTTCAGTATTTTAGTGAGGTAGTTTTGTGGAGTAAAACCTAAACCAAACATCAGCTGTCTTGGCAGTATCTTAGGGTTCCATACCCTATTTTACAACAAGATAAGTGATTTACTTCATTAATTCAATTATGTCTTTAATTTTTTGTGTGTATGCTTGCATGTTTTCCATGTCCGGCTAATTTACTTGTGTGTTTGCTTAATCTATAAAACCTAGGTATTGAATATTGATTGGTTGTCTCTTATCTTAATTGTGATTGACCTAGTATTGCGATAGGTCATCCGTTGTGTTTTTAATGCTTAAGTAATCTTTGTGAACGTTATTTTATAATCACCTAGAGTTATTGTAGTCTAAACATCCAAAGATAACCTTAGAGTTAGTTTATGAATCCTAGAGATTTCGTAGGCAATAAAATTAAGGTAGACTGAAAGAGTTAGGGATAAACGCATACCCTACGACCTTAGAAGACACAACGCGTTAAGAGTAAAGACGTGACAATTCCACCATCAATAAGAGATAACTTGGGAGTAATAGCATCTAAGTAAACACATCTTTAAATCATCATAAGAGCACACAACAATAGACAGAGACTACACTCACCTTAGTTTAGATAATTTGATAATTAGATAAGTAGAGTAATCAGTAGAAATACCAACCCCCCAAATCCAATACCCCGAGATTCGTACCTTTCCATTTTCTAAAAAACATAAAAAAGATTAAAAAAAAAAAAATCTTCCTCAACCCTAACCTTAGCGTAGTAATTTCTCACTAGCATTCCTATTCCCCTAGAGAACGATATCAATTCCTGAGGCTTACCCTAATAGTACACTACAACGATTAGGTTCACTGCCTAGGGTGTTGAAAAACTTGCTCGACGAAAAGGAAGTTTCTTTGACCCCGAACACGCGTTGTACGCGTATCAATCACCTACAAGCATAATGGAGGAAACAAGATACAAGGTTTCAGTGACAGTAGTTATGGAGTCAACACTCAAGAAGGAAAATGAACTATTGGAATAATATTTTACTATGCAGCAGCAGCAACACAAGCATTATGGGTAAAGAGACTATTAAGCAGGCTTACACACTCTATGGAAGAAAAGGTAATAATAATGGTTGATAACAAATCAGCCATAGAACTAACGAAGAACCCAGTATTTCATGGAAGAAGTAAACACATTGATACAAAGTACCACTTCATACGAGAATGCATTGAAAGAGAAGACTTACAAGTTGAATTCATAAGTGGAGATTATCAAAAGGCTGACATACTAACTAAAGCACTACCGAATATCAAGTTTCTAACAATGAGACAACTTATTGGACTTACAATCTAGGACAAAGCGATTGTGATTAAGGGGGTGAATATTGGGTTAATCCCAATCTGCTGTAAAGCACTTATAAGTTAGTTAGGAAGTTAGTTATGAAAGTTAGTTATATGGCAGTTACAACACGAAGGGACATGACTGTTGGACCAAACGAACCAACACAACTCTTTATTCGTACCCTTTCCTCATGCATAAATAGATAGCATATGTATTTGAATAGAAATGATGACAGATTTATATTACTTAGCATTTTAAGTAAAGTTCAAATCATTTCTTTGTGTTTTGGTATATTTTGACCACGTTATAGATCATAGATCCATTGAAACAGGCCAACAGTTAAAACCCTTGCTGTTAGATACTTATTTAGGAATGTATCAAATTTTTCAAGCCAAATTCAGATGTTATCTTTAATATAAAGCTCTGTAGTTGGTTTAAATATTTTCGAGCTGAATCAAATATTTTTACAGCCAAGCTCGAGCTTCCCTTATGGCGTTATAATGGTTCACCAAGCTATCGAGTCGAGCTCGAGCTGAGCATAATATTGTTGAGTCGAGCTCTGCCAAAGTTTGATGCAGTTGCAACCCGAACCTCAATCTTTAATTTATTACTGCACTTACTACTTGCATTAATGAGCAGATATGTACAATTCCATTAGACACTGCAAAGGTGCGGCTGCTGTTACAAAAGAAAGCTGTTGCAGGGGATAGAATTACTTTACCTAAATACATGGGAATTCTGGGGACCGTTGCAACTATCGCTAGGGAAGAAGGTCTTGCGTCTTTATGGAAAGGCATTGTACCTGGTTTACATCGTCAATGCTTGTTTGGTGGTTTAAGAATCGGCTTGTATGAACCCGTACGTAGCTCCTGCTTCTTTATTTCTCTTATCCGTTTATGCGTAAAGTTAATCATATATACATTCTACTTCTTGCCAAACAGATTAAAAACTTGAATGTTGGTGATAACTTTGTTGGGGATGTTCCTTTGACCACTAAAATACTTGCTGGTCTCGCAACCGGTATGTAAGAATTTGGGGACGAAATATAATGGTCCACGCCAAGTATCAGCTATTGATGAGTAATTATTATTTTGTTTTATTAGGTTCTCTTGCAATATCTGTTGCGAATCCAACTGATCTAGTGAAAGTCCGTCTCCAAGCAGAAGGGAAATTGGCACCTGGTGTTCTAAGGCGTTACTCTGGCGCATTAAATGCTTATTCAACAATCGCCAGACAAATAATGTCGTCCATCACATTCTTCGTTCATTTATTGATTGCTTTTATTTACGTCTTCTATATGTGACTTGCAGGAAGCACTTAGAGCTCTATGGACTGGACTGGCCCAGATGTTACACGTAATGCTATAATAAATGCTGCTGAGTTAGGAAGTTACGATCAAGTCAAGCAGGTTGGTGCACAATCATTTACTGTTGAAGTATAATAAAGTTTTGTGTTTTCATGAGTTCTAACTTTATCTGTTTAATTATGATATTGCTGCAGACAATACTGAAAATTCCCGGGTTCACTGATAATGTCCTCACACATCTATTATCGGGTTTAGATGCAGGATTTGTTGCTGTTTGTGTTGGATCACCTGTTGACGTGGTACTTATTAACTGTCTAATTATATTCTCCTCTTCAAAATTTTCTGAGAAATCTAGTACAAGTACACATAGTTACGCATCATCCATTATAGTTATCTTGTCATTTATGTTATTTTTTACATTAATAATGACTGCTAACGAACCACTTTGGACTGAATTTCATTACCCGTTTGTTTCTTTTTCCATGAAGCATTTCATGTCAACTAATTATTCAAAAGTCCAATTTTTAATATTTTAACCCTCAAAAAACCCCCAAGATGGGTTCTTGAATTTACACTCCATGCTTCTGTAGAGATGCTGTCAGTTACGTCAAAACTATGCTTTTAATTTCATTGAGTGTAAAGGTTCGTAATGATGTTTTGTGTATGTATTTTCTCATTATAAACTGATTAAGAAGAACAGTGGCATGTGTTCTGTTTTTGCAGGTTAAATCAAGAATGATGGGAGTTCCAAGTTACAAAGGCACCATCGATTGTTTCATCAAAACACTGAAAAATGATGTAAGCTCTTACGCGCACTGACTCACTAGCCGGCACACATATACAACACACTTCGCTTTTTAATGAATAGACATTCAATTTGAATTGGAGAAGAATCATGTGTCTGCTAAAATGATTCGGTTTATCTTTTAAATAACCCCCCAATAGTAATGTTGTACCATGGACCAAATCAAATGGTCTTTATGCCCTTGTGTTTTTCTTTGTTAACACGGACCATTTGCTTTCTATAAAGGCTTTATCGCATATTTTGGAAGGTTGGGTTCTTGGAACGTCATCATGTTTCTCACCTTGGAGCAGGTAAATATTATCATCCTCATATCTTTTTACTATCCACCCTTTGTGTACGAAAGTATAGGCAACACTAGATAAACAATAGAACCTTTATTCAGATCTAAGCTGCAATAGTCAGCTTAGATTAATAGTATCCAAATGTTACAAGATTAGATTAATGTCAATGAGACAATAATCATATGAATGTAAAGACAAGACAAGATCAGTGAAAATGATCTGAGAGAAGATAAAAGAGTGATACAAAAGACTGCACACTCAAGTGTATCTAACCCTAGATAAGGGGACTTATTAAATAGGAGATTAAGTTTCACTAAGACCCCTCTAACGGCTAGTAGTGACTCATCAGCAGAAACGAAGAAAGGCTTCAGCAGAAATGAGATTCTTGGAACTTTAAATCTTTAATCTTTTGTCCAGGTTAAACCCCTGTAATCAATCCTGCAATAAGTCACAACTTGAAAGCCATTAGCAATTGATAGAATGATATGTTTGCCACAGATTACCAACCCAAAATTTAACATTCCCCCTTGATCTGATGAGCAAACATATCAAACAATATCAATTTTTCACACAAAAATTTATGCTGATAGACAGGGAGGTTCTTTGTGAGAATGTCTGCAGTTTGGTTTGAAGAGCCAATCTTTTTAGCATTTATAACACCTCTAGCAATTTTTTCCCTGATGAAGTGAACATCAATTTCAAAGTGTTTTGATCTTTCATGGAAAACAGGGTTGACAGCAAGTTGTAAAGTAGATTTGTTATCACAAAAAAGATCAACAGGAAGATTGATATCAACTTTTAGGTCTTTTAGGATTTTTTGAATCCAAATGATTTCACAGGCAGTAGTAGACATAGATCTATATTCTGCTTCTGTGGAAGATTTTGAAAGAGTGTTTTGTTTTTTACTTTTCCATGAGATTAAACAATTATTAAAGAAGACACAATAACCTGTGATAGATTTTCTGGTTTTCTTGCATTTGGCCCAATCAGCATCACTATATCCTTCAAGATGATTTTCAGAGTTGCTGAAATTGTACCTTAGACCTTTTCCTGGAGCTCCTTTTAGATATCTCAGAACATTGAGGGCACATTCCAGATGAGACTTTAAAGGAGAATGCATATATTGTGCCAGACAATGAACTGAGTATGAGATGTCAGGTCTAGTATGGGTGAGATAGATAAGTTTCCCAAGTAACTTCTGATAACCAGTGATGTTGACAAGCAAGGGGTCATCAGCAGTGGGAATGTATGGAAGGACTGAGTTGGGTTCCATAGGAGTGGACACCGGTTTGCACCCAAGGAGACCAAATTCTTTGAGGAGTTCAAGACAATATTTTCTTTGGGAGAGACAAATGTCATTCCCAGTTTTTAGAACCTCAATGCCAAGAAAGTATTTTAGATTTCCCAAGTCTTTAATATGAAACTTTGTTTTTAGGAACTCTTTGAATCGGTTTATCTCATCAGTGCAATTTCCAGTAAGGACAATATCATTCACATAAACAAGCAGAGCAATAAACTTGTTATTCTCTGTTTTGGTGAACAAAGAGTGATCATTAACAGATTGAACAAAGTTATTTTCTTTTAAAACACTGACAAGTTTTTCATTCCATTTCCTGGGAGCTTGTTTTAAGCCATATAGGGATTTGACAAGTTTACAGACTTTATTCTTATTGTTCTCATTACAGAACCCCTTGGGGATGGTCATATAGATATCCTCATCAAGATCTCCATACAAGAAAGCATTATTAACATCAAGTTGAAAAAGAGGCCATTTGTTTTTTACGGCTAAGGCAATAAGACATCTGACAGTAGACATTTTTACAACAGGAGAAAAGGTTTCATCATAATCTATTCCTTCCCTTTGGTTATAGCCTTTAACAACTAGTCTAGCCTTGTATCTATCAACTTCACCATTGGCTTTATATTTGATTTTAAATATCCATTTGTAGCCAATAGGAATTCTATTAGGAGGTAGATCAGTTATATCCCAAGCATGGTTTTCATTTAAGGCCTCAATTTCAGAATTCATAGCATCAACCCAATTACTATCATGAATAGCTTCTTCATAACAGGTGGGTTCAATACTTTTATTAAGACTAGATGCAAAGCAGTAATTATCTTTGTTAAGATTGGAGTAATTAACAACCTTTTCAACACCATATTTGACTTTTCCTTCTATAATAAAGTCATTAAGATTACTGGGCACCTTGGAAACTCTATTTGACCTTCTAGCAGTAATGGCTGGCAAGCCTCTTTCTTGTTCAGTAGAATCAGGTGTTGTATCAGCAGGATCAGAAACTGCGTCAGCAGAATGTGAATCATGTGATATGTTGCCCTCAGGATGTGTATTATCATCTATAGATGTTGCAACTGGTTCGTCAATCCTAGTAGGATGACTTACCACTGTGCCATCATCATAGGATGTCACTCTCCCTTCATCATTGGGATTTATTTGTGAGTCAAAGAAATTTTTGTGATTTAAATCTTTTGGTACAAAGGTTTCAACAAAAGGTTTTGACACATAATTTTTCATTTTGAAGGGAAAAACAGTTTCATAAAATTTGACATCTCTGGAGTAAAAGATATTTTTTGTTTCAAGGCTCAAGAGTTTATAGCCTTTCTTCTCATTTGAGTAACCAATAAAGACACTTTTTTCAGACCTACTACCAAATTTATCAGAGATGTTGAGAATGGTAGCATAGCATAAGCAGCCAAAGACTCTAAGGAGAGAGAGAGAAGGGTCATGCCCATACACAAGGAAGAACGGGGACTTGCCAGACAGAACTGAAGAGGGCAACCTGTTTATGACATAGGCAGCAGTTAGAACACATTCAGACCAAAGATTTAGAGGTAATTCCCCCTGAAACATGAGGGATCTAGCTACATTAAGGAGATGCCTATGTTTCCTTTCTGCAATACCATTTTGTTGTGGTGTATAAACACAAGAGGTTTGATGTAAAATTCCTTTTTCATGAAAAAAATGTTGAAGTTTATTATTGACAAATTCTGTCCCATTATCACTTCTAAAGATCTTGACATTGTGTTCAAATTGATTTGATAGCATGTGAGTAAAGTTAACAATGGAAACATAAACATCATCCTTCCCCTTAAGCATATAAACCCACACTGCCCTGGAATAGTCATCAACAAGAGTTAAAAAATATTTGTAACCATCTCTGCTAGTGACTTTATATGGTCCCCATACATCAAGATGGACAAGTTGACCAATTTTAGTTGATTTATGTGCACTTAGAGGGAATGGTTCCCTGGTTTGTTTAGCTTTATTACAAGTATCACAGAGATGATCAGTTTCAGATGTACTATCAAATTTAAGAGTGGGTTTAAGTATGTGTAGGACTTGGTCAGAAGGATGACCAAGTCTTTGATGCCAAAGATTTTTTGAAACATGACAAACAGATATGCAGTTATTAGAAATAATCTTACATGAAGAATCAATATCAAACATATATAACCCATTGTGTTGTTTACCAATCCCCACAATCCTTTTTTGATGTAAATCCTGTATATAGCAATTAGATTCATTAAACCCGACAAACATCTTATTGTCTCTAGCAATTTTATGAACAAACAGCAAACTAACATTGTACTCAGGAACAACAAGTACATCAAAAAGAGTTAGATCATTATTGATCTTTAAATCACCAATTTTTGTAATTAAGGCCTGAGTACCGTTGGGATGTCCAACAGTTAAACCAAGATTTGAAATGTTAACAACATTGATTAAAAACTTTTCAGTCACAGTCATGTGCTGATTTGCACCAGAATCAACAATCCAACCAAGACTGATGTTTCCGGATAATGTCTTAGTGTTGTTGTTAAAAAACTTGTTGAAGTTTATATTAAACTTGACACTGCCATTAAAGAAGATTCCTGAAAAATTTTTACCTGCCAAGTTGGCATTAGCAGATGACACATTGTTGTTATTGAGAAGACTCATAAGTCTTGAGAGCTGTTCATTAGACAAGGAGACAGGAGAGTTGCTGGCACTATTATCAGTGACAAGATTGGTTTCAGCAGAAACATTGTTACTGCTGAAAGGTTTACCATTAAAATTTCTCTTAGCATATCCAGCAGGATAGCCAACAAGATCATAACATCTATCAATGGTGTGACCAGGTTATTTGCAATTGGTACATTTGAGGTTCATGTTTGGTCCTCTGCTATTAGAGCTGTTACCAGTATTAAGACCATAAACTTTGTTGTTAAAACTTCTTTTGTTATCAAAAAATTTTCCACCATCAGATGTTTTTGCAGCAAAAGCTGTAGCATTGGGTTTAGCAGAGCTATTCCCAGATGATACATTTCTGTGAGACTCTTCTCCAGAGACAACAGAGAAAGCAGTTTTGACATTAGGTAAACGGTCTCTGGTTAAAATATTGCTTCTGATGGGAACATATGAGTCATCAAGACCCATAAGAAATTGCATTAACTTGATTAGCTGAGTATGTTTTTCAAAATGTTTTGCAGCCTCACAAGTGCAAGGAGGCAAGCTAATCATACAATCAAATTGTTTCCATAAAGAGTTAAGATTGTTGTAGTAATCAGCAAGAGAGGACCCACTTTGACTAAGAGAGTTTATATTTTTATGCAAATTAAAATAGCTGAACCATCAACCTTATCATAAGTATCTTTAAGATCATTCCACATTTCATAAGCAGTTTTGGCATAGATAGCCCCAGCAAATAATTCAGGGCTGAGAGAATTAAGAATCCAAGTAACCACAACAGAGTTACAAGTGTCCCATTGATTAGCAAGATTAGGGTTTGAATCGTTTCTTATGCAAGTACCATCAATAAACCCTAACTTATTATGGTTCCTTAAGGCAAAGGTCATGGCCATATTCCATATTTTATAATTTTCAGTTCCTGTGAGTTTGATAGAAATAATGGGAGTCCCATTAGTGTTATTAGGGTGTAAGTACAAAGCATCCCCAAAGGATAAGCTTTTCTCAGTGGAACCACCACCACCAGCAGTATCACCAGCAACCATAATAAAGACAGTAAGACAGACAAATAAAACAGACAGAGATAATAATAAGACCAAATAGATAGATAAATAAGACTTTGAATTTAAGAAACAACAAGCACCAAGCCTGTGGACTAGGGTAAACCAGAGCAGGTATTCGTACCACTCAAAAGTGGCAGATCAAGATGTTAGTCTACCCGTTTGCACCCACAAAGACTTAAGTACTGTATGTTTGAAGAAGAGACAAGATATAGACTTACAGAGAAATATGCAGCGGAAGAACAAATCACAATTACCCTAGATTCACTTAATCTAGGGCTAATTGTGAGTAGAAGATAACCAGTGATTACGCCAATAGCAATAACCCCAAACTACCAATAGTTGCCGAAGAGAATCAATGAGCCTGAAGCTCTGATACCATGTACGAAAGTATAGGCAACACTAGATAAACAATAGAACCTTTATTCAGATCTAAGCTACAATAGTCAGCTTA
>BPTQ01000009.1:353026668-353212463 GCA_019973895.1 Chrysanthemum seticuspe
TGACAAGTTTACAGACTTTATTCTTATTGTTCTCATTACAGAACCCCTTGGGGATGGTCATATAGATATCCTCATCAAGATCTCCATACAAGAAAGCATTATTAACATCAAGTTGAAAAAGAGGCCATTTGTTTTTTACGGCTAAGGCAATAAGACATCTGACAGTAGACATTTTTACAACAGGAGAAAAGGTTTCATCATAATCTATTCCTTCCCTTTGGTTATAGCCTTTAACAACTAGTCTAGCCTTGTATCTATCAACTTCACCATTGGCTTTATATTTGATTTTAAATATCCATTTGTAGCCAATAGGAATTCTATTAGGAGGTAGATCAGTTATATCCCAAGCATGGTTTTCATTTAAGGCCTCAATTTCAGAATTCATAGCATCAACCCAATTACTATCATGAATAGCTTCTTCATAACAGGTGGGTTCAATACTTTTATTAAGACTAGATGCAAAGCAGTAATTATCTTTGTTAAGATTGGAGTAATTAACAACCTTTTCAACACCATATTTGACTTTTCCTTCTATAATAAAGTCATTAAGATTACTGGGCACCTTGGAAACTCTATTTGACCTTCTAGCAGTAATGGCTGGCAAGCCTCTTTCTTGTTCAGTAGAATCAGGTGTTGTATCAGCAGGATCAGAAACTGCGTCAGCAGAATGTGAATCATGTGATATGTTGCCCTCAGGATGTGTATTATCATCTATAGATGTTGCAACTGGTTCGTCAATCCTAGTAGGATGACTTACCACTGTGCCATCATCATAGGATGTCACTCTCCCTTCATCATTGGGATTTATTTGTGAGTCAAAGAAATTTTTGTGATTTAAATCTTTTGGTACAAAGGTTTCAACAAAAGGTTTTGACACATAATTTTTCATTTTGAAGGGAAAAACAGTTTCATAAAATTTGACATCTCTGGAGTAAAAGATATTTTTTGTTTCAAGGCTCAAGAGTTTATAGCCTTTCTTCTCATTTGAGTAACCAATAAAGACACTTTTTTCAGACCTACTACCAAATTTATCAGAGATGTTGAGAATGGTAGCATAGCATAAGCAGCCAAAGACTCTAAGGAGAGAGAGAGAAGGGTCATGCCCATACACAAGGAAGAACGGGGACTTGCCAGACAGAACTGAAGAGGGCAACCTGTTTATGACATAGGCAGCAGTTAGAACACATTCAGACCAAAGATTTAGAGGTAATTCCCCCTGAAACATGAGGGATCTAGCTACATTAAGGAGATGCCTATGTTTCCTTTCTGCAATACCATTTTGTTGTGGTGTATAAACACAAGAGGTTTGATGTAAAATTCCTTTTTCATGAAAAAAATGTTGAAGTTTATTATTGACAAATTCTGTCCCATTATCACTTCTAAAGATCTTGACATTGTGTTCAAATTGATTTGATAGCATGTGAGTAAAGTTAACAATGGAAACATAAACATCATCCTTCCCCTTAAGCATATAAACCCACACTGCCCTGGAATAGTCATCAACAAGAGTTAAAAAATATTTGTAACCATCTCTGCTAGTGACTTTATATGGTCCCCATACATCAAGATGGACAAGTTGACCAATTTTAGTTGATTTATGTGCACTTAGAGGGAATGGTTCCCTGGTTTGTTTAGCTTTATTACAAGTATCACAGAGATGATCAGTTTCAGATGTACTATCAAATTTAAGAGTGGGTTTAAGTATGTGTAGGACTTGGTCAGAAGGATGACCAAGTCTTTGATGCCAAAGATTTTTTGAAACATGACAAACAGATATGCAGTTATTAGAAATAATCTTACATGAAGAATCAATATCAAACATATATAACCCATTGTGTTGTTTACCAATCCCCACAATCCTTTTTTGATGTAAATCCTGTATATAGCAATTAGATTCATTAAACCCGACAAACATCTTATTGTCTCTAGCAATTTTATGAACAAACAGCAAACTAACATTGTACTCAGGAACAACAAGTACATCAAAAAGAGTTAGATCATTATTGATCTTTAAATCACCAATTTTTGTAATTAAGGCCTGAGTACCGTTGGGATGTCCAACAGTTAAACCAAGATTTGAAATGTTAACAACATTGATTAAAAACTTTTCAGTCACAGTCATGTGCTGATTTGCACCAGAATCAACAATCCAACCAAGACTGATGTTTCCGGATAATGTCTTAGTGTTGTTGTTAAAAAACTTGTTGAAGTTTATATTAAACTTGACACTGCCATTAAAGAAGATTCCTGAAAAATTTTTACCTGCCAAGTTGGCATTAGCAGATGACACATTGTTGTTATTGAGAAGACTCATAAGTCTTGAGAGCTGTTCATTAGACAAGGAGACAGGAGAGTTGCTGGCACTATTATCAGTGACAAGATTGGTTTCAGCAGAAACATTGTTACTGCTGAAAGGTTTACCATTAAAATTTCTCTTAGCATATCCAGCAGGATAGCCAACAAGATCATAACATCTATCAATGGTGTGACCAGGTTATTTGCAATTGGTACATTTGAGGTTCATGTTTGGTCCTCTGCTATTAGAGCTGTTACCAGTATTAAGACCATAAACTTTGTTGTTAAAACTTCTTTTGTTATCAAAAAATTTTCCACCATCAGATGTTTTTGCAGCAAAAGCTGTAGCATTGGGTTTAGCAGAGCTATTCCCAGATGATACATTTCTGTGAGACTCTTCTCCAGAGACAACAGAGAAAGCAGTTTTGACATTAGGTAAACGGTCTCTGGTTAAAATATTGCTTCTGATGGGAACATATGAGTCATCAAGACCCATAAGAAATTGCATTAACTTGATTAGCTGAGTATGTTTTTCAAAATGTTTTGCAGCCTCACAAGTGCAAGGAGGCAAGCTAATCATACAATCAAATTGTTTCCATAAAGAGTTAAGATTGTTGTAGTAATCAGCAAGAGAGGACCCACTTTGACTAAGAGAGTTTATATTTTTATGCAAATTAAAAATAGCTGAACCATCAACCTTATCATAAGTATCTTTAAGATCATTCCACATTTCATAAGCAGTTTTGGCATAGATAGCCCCAGCAAATAATTCAGGGCTGAGAGAATTAAGAATCCAAGTAACCACAACAGAGTTACAAGTGTCCCATTGATTAGCAAGATTAGGGTTTGAATCGTTTCTTATGCAAGTACCATCAATAAACCCTAACTTATTATGGTTCCTTAAGGCAAAGGTCATGGCCATATTCCATATTTTATAATTTTCAGTTCCTGTGAGTTTGATAGAAATAATGGGAGTCCCATTAGTGTTATTAGGGTGTAAGTACAAAGCATCCCCAAAGGATAAGCTTTTCTCAGTGGAACCACCACCACCAGCAGTATCACCAGCAACCATAATAAAGACAGTAAGACAGACAAATAAAACAGACAGAGATAATAATAAGACCAAATAGATAGATAAATAAGACTTTGAATTTAAGAAACAACAAGCACCAAGCCTGTGGACTAGGGTAAACCAGAGCAGGTATTCGTACCACTCAAAAGTGGCAGATCAAGATGTTAGTCTACCCGTTTGCACCCACAAAGACTTAAGTACTGTATGTTTGAAGAAGAGACAAGATATAGACTTACAGAGAAATATGCAGCGGAAGAACAAATCACAATTACCCTAGATTCACTTAATCTAGGGCTAATTGTGAGTAGAAGATAACCAGTGATTACGCCAATAGCAATAACCCCAAACTACCAATAGTTGCCGAAGAGAATCAATGAGCCTGAAGCTCTGATACCATGTACGAAAGTATAGGCAACACTAGATAAACAATAGAACCTTTATTCAGATCTAAGCTACAATAGTCAGCTTAGATTAATAGTATCCAAATGTTACAAGATTAGATTAATGTCAATGAGACAATAATCATATGAATGTAAAGACAAGACAAGATCAGTGAAAATGATCTGAGAGAAGATAAAAGAGTGATACAAAAGACTGCACACTCAAGTGTATCTAACCCTAGATAATGGGACTTATTAAATAGGAGATTAAGTTTCACTAAGACCCCTCTAACGGCTAGTAGTGACTCATCAGCAGAAACGAAGAAAGGCTTCAGCAGAAATGAGATTCTTGGAACTTTAAATCTTTAATCTTTTGTCCAGGTTAAACCCCTGTAATCAATCATGCAATAAGTCACAACTTGAAAGCCATTAGCAATTGATAGAATGATATGTTTGCCACAGATTACCAACCCAAAATTTAACACTTTGGATATTTTTATAGTATTTAATGTCTTAGTTATACGACTTGATGGTATTTTGGTCATCGTAAATGTTGTTGTTGATATCAAATGGTATTTAAAGACATTTTGAAAAGTTGAACATTCCTTTAGAATCCACATGTTTAGTTAATTTTTCCATCTTCGTAAGAGAGAGTGAGAAAATGAGATTCTCTGTTTTGTTAGTACTTAATAAAAGTTTTTTTAATTAAGTGCGACAATTATCACTGGATTCGAGTATATAAACATACGATACCTTAAACCTCGAGCATTGCATTTACCGTTATTGAAGTATTTTTTCTAGCTTGCGCCCTTGTCATTTAAGGTTATTTTAGACAATAAATTACATGAACCTGGAGACCACTTTCATAATGTTTCCATATATATAATTCATTACTCTCTCCTTTGTTGGACAGGCAAAGAAGTTCGTTAAAAGCATTGAATCAGGGTGAATACAACCGTGAGCAAGTACAAGATTGCCCTTATTTTCATTCACATCTTCTGCAGTTGAATAAATTCATCAATGAAGAACCATATTAAGAAGTCATTGAATATATACATGGGACTGAAGTTCTTTGTCCCTTTTTCCTATGGAAACTCCATTTGCCAAAACTCTGGCTAAGAAAGTATTATAACAACAATGTACATACTGGATAGCTGTTCTTTTTGTTACTCTGGCACAATGTCATTGAAATTTAGTTACATTACTCTTTAGTTTTTATTCCTGTCGATTTTTTTTTTTTTTTTTTTTTTTTTTTCCATTATGGTCTAAACCAATTGTTTTTAGATGTCAAAACTTGACAGCTTAGCTGGCAAATAGGAGGATGTTATATGCGTAATATCGTTTCCTTTGCGCTTACAATCAAGATAATTGGGCGCAAAAATATAACTTAGTGAGTGATCACAAAGTTTCTAGATGGGTTGTCATAAGTTTCAAGATCGAGTGACTCGAGATAAGTTATTGAATGAATTTTACAATACTAATAAAGATGGAGAAATCAGGTAACTGAATGAGCCAAGACCAAAATTATATAAACTAGTACAAAAATTCATAACCCTCGTTCCATAAAGAAGAACATTAAGGCTTCTTGCTTGTGATTAATTAAAGACAAAATATTGAGCTCATTGATGTAGTACTTAAATGAGATAACATTAATCGGAACTGTTGATTCACACGAATACCAGAAACGATTCTACCAATAATCGTTGATTCACACGAACGCCGATTATGTGGTAATTTTTAACAAAAGCTGCCAAAAATAGACTTTTGGTATTTCATTGAACTGATTATCCAGGGTTACAATACCATTATAAAATAGGCTTTAAAAACAGAAATGGGCCTTAAAAAACAAACAGGCCGGGCGCTAGCCCACAAACAAAGCCCAACAAAACTAGAAAAAAACATAAAAGTGCAAATAACTCCTAAAATAGGGCGTTTTGGGGCCCGAAAGATCCGTAAACCAATGTAGTCTGTTTACCGCCTTAAGTTTAATGGTGTCTCTTATGTTTGTCTTTAGAACTATGATTGGCTACTTAATTTTCGTGTTGCATGTTTGTTGGGCAACACCTTGTGCTTAGCTAGCTTCTGCTTGTTTCGTTTGTTCTGTTTCTCCTAGGATACACGGAAATGCCGGCGGGATGCCGTATCACGTACCCGAAATGTTTCGGAAACGGGAAACGCCGAGAAATGCCAGGAAACGCCTGGGAAACGTCCCCGGGAAAAGTGAAAACGTTTCTTCAATAGGGGTACGTCAATCCTCATCTAGGAAACGTTTGGGGAAGCGTTTCTCGCCCAAAATGTGACGTTTCCTATGTATACTTGGTAGAAACAAAATAAAAGTAGTAGATATGAGGTTTTTTTCTTTCTGAAAAGAAAATGATTTTCCGGCGATTGTCGTTGTGCACTGTGGTGGTGAAGAGACTGAGGGGAAGAAGATATAAAAGAAAGCAATTGTGTTTGGTATGGGAGAGAGGTACAACAGTTCCATATACACAGCTTTTACTTTTAGTTTATTTTATTTTACTTTTTAACTTCTTGAAAAATGAGTTAACATGCTTTGGGAGTCACATTTGTGTTTTGTTTTTTTTAAGTTTAATTTGAATATTTAAGAGTTATTTAATACTCATCTATTTTGAATATTTCACTTGTATATATTTTTTTTTTGTGGTTTTTTTCTCGTACAAAAAATATACTAGTAAATCTTTGCAAAGTGTTGAATATATATAATTCATTTCTCATGTGTAATATGCCTCAAAGATGTAAAAAAAACTCAAACATATTAGTTTATTAATTTTATAGTGTTAGAATTTATAATATCTATTTTCACTAATTATGGTGTTTGTTCTTTTGGAAGATAATTTGACATTACTAAAATATTATAAAAAACATAGACGTTTCCATGCCGTACCTGTTTCTTGAATTTTAGGATGTTGCTGTTTCCCGGTACCCGTCCCCGTCCCCGTACCCGTTTCCGTCCCCGTGCAACTTAGTGTTTCTCTAGCCCCTCGCTAGAGTTGAGGTGTTGGTTTTGATTACAAGAATCCAACAGTTAAATCGAAACACACATTTTTTGGGTAAAATTAAATAGAAACACACTTACATAAGTACTGACATTCCATGTACAGGTTCTTGTAATTAGATCATATCCTATAATTGTTGTACAGTGATTGTAAAGCAATATAATTCTACATTCATACTTTAATATTTTACCAACTATAAAATAGACAACCCCTACTCACTATAATCGCTGGTCGTCATTCGCATTCCCAGAACCTAAAGTCGGGGGAATAGTTATGCCTGCACTTCTTAAGAAAGTTTCGATAGAATCAACGTGGGCTTGTGTTGCCCGGTTTTGCTCCTCCAATGCATGAACTTGTTCCGCCATCGCTCTATTTCGAGCCTCGAGCATGTAAGCAACTTCTCTTTGTGCGTACGATGGCTCATGGGATTGGAGTCGTAAGTGGGCGCTTGAACTTGAGGCCATGCCCACTAACCTTCTATCCATACCAGGATTATATCCACGGCTAGAGCCTAAGACTTGTTCCGCAGTTTGCACACCTATCGTTGGATTTGAAATGCTCGCTTGACTTGATCGCCAACTCTCCATTTGTTGCTGTGTAATTACAAAACAAGAACATTAATTTAACAATCACGAAACACCATTTCTCGATTTGTTCTTCAAGGAAATAATAAGAGAACATGAACATTTAACTCAGACTAGTCACAAGCATTTGAACATTTAACTCAGACTAGTCACAAGCAATTGAACATCTAACGCAGTTTACCTCTTGTCTGTATCCTTCTGTCATACTAGCGTACACATGTAAGTTTGGATTTATAATTGGTAACGGATCCTGTAACACGACACCTCCTGACGAAGAGAAGTTCGCATTAGGATTCTGGAACATTCCACCACCCAAAGGAGAAAAATTATAATTAGGATGCTGAAACAATTCACCACCCAACGAATATAAGTTCGGATTAGGATCTTCGAAGAATTCACTTCCCCATGTAGAGAAGTTCACATTCGGATCCTGGAAAAGTTCACCAACCGACGATGAAATGTTAACATTAGGATGCTGAAACAATTCACCACCCGAAGAATAGATGTTCAGATTAGGGTCTTGAAAGAATTCACTTCCCCACGAAGAGAAGTTCACATACGGATCCTGGAATAGTTCACCACCCGATGAGGAAATGTTAACATTAGGATGCTGAATCAATTCGCCACCTGACGAAGAAAGGTTAACATTTGGATGCTGAAACAGTTCACCACTCGACGAAGGTAAGTTCACATTAGGATCCTGGAACAATTCACCACTCAGTAATTAATAGTGCATACAGATGGCTCTATTCGTTAAATTTTAAGTGACATACTTACATGAAACTATGTATATCTGAGAAAATTGGAAAAATCACAAAGATATATATAAATTGATTTATAGACTAACCTGTGAGCCGCCTTCGCCATTATTTGAAGCTCTTCTTTGATATGATTTATCTTCTATGAACTTTGTCACCTCCACGAGGGACCTCAACATCTTTTTACTTTCTGGATGGCGATAGATCTATACAGATTTTATATTTTTAGTCACCCTTATAATCACAAGTATAAAATTAAATAATTGATCATCCGATGTGTATATAACTTACATAGTCAACTCTACCATTCCCATCATTTTTTAGGCGCCTTCGCTTTTCGATGGTCCAGCCTTTCAGATTTGCCAGCAGTTTTTGAGGATCAAGAGTTCTTTCTCTTCCTTGGTTTATCTATCGAAAAACACAATTATAGTTAGACATAGTAGAAGTATTAGGAAGATCAAACAAATGGAAAATTGGATGTGCAGGTGGTCTTGTCAAAGTTTTTAGCATTCCCTCAGACTAGCTGGAGTGCGAAGTAATCTCTCACGATCATGTTAAATAACCCATTTAGTATGAAAATTTCTACCTAATGAAGGATGGTTCCTGGGGCTCCATGAAATATGTAAGGAAAGGAGTGGATGTACAACTACCCAAAAGTATCAGACAAAAGATAAAACTCCCAAAATGATCGAGATAATAAATATATAGCTAGGTGCAGTGGAAGAAGAAGAGCCAGGATGCACGCTTTCTTGGAGCACAGTTTATCTTGATCTAAATAAAAGGATTGAAAAGAAATCAGTTAAATTTACCTCCTCGATGTTGTTTGATTTGAAGAGCTTGTCAAGGGTGAAATCCTTCTCTAATATCTCCAGACGTTCGGAAGCAGTGCCTCTTTTTCTCTTTGATGAACTATTAACCTGCATCAGGTTTTGGCATTGAATGATTTATATATATTGAATAATTCCCTTAAAAACATGCATGACATTTTGATTAATTCCCTTACTAAGATCATTAACAAACGTTACCTCATGCATTACGATTCATGATTGTTAACTTAGTTTATGTCAAGTGCTGAAATTTGTTTATTTTTCTTCTTTACTTGATCCCACAGACAAAGTTTGATATGGAAACTTTAATATTTTATATGAGGTACGTACTAAGTGAGATATAAGTGGAAGTTGTGAATCGTGTAGAAAAATTGTATGTTACCGTTAAGTTAAAACGAATCTATTAGCTCGAACTAGAGTTATCTATGTACATTTTTTATGATAGAGAACAGTTATTATAAGTAAAAAAGCTACTTAAAGTACTTGATATAAAAGATTACCGTTTTCGGAATAAAAAAAGATATTGGTTCTGCTTCAATAGCGTGAATACTTTGCCCTTCAAGACCTGCACTGGCAGCTTCCTGTTCTTGCAAAAAACAGCCATGTTATATACCTTTCTATTTTTTAAAACAAGCCAAGAAAACTCAACAAAACTAGTATGAAGCAAGAAAACAAATAAAACTTTAAATACGATCAAATTAAAAGCCTTGAACATACACGAGCCATATAGCACAGTTTTTCCGATGAGGAAAACGTAAACACTGAGGACGTACGCATAAAATGATCGATATGGTGTTGCGTGGTCAGGAAAGCCAAATAGCAAAGGTTTTTTTTTTTTTTTTTTTTTTTTTTTTGCTAAAATGAAACAATGAATCAAGGATCTAATCAATAAAATGAATGCAACATCAACTTTATAATTTTTTTTAACCTGATTATATGAAGGGTGCGCAATCATTTCGAGCCCTGTAGGCTCATTCATTTGTGCAGTGTCCTGACTGAAAGACATGTAGGGAATCATCTCCCATCCAGTAACTGAAGTTTCTGGCATTGCTTGGTTGTTTGACATTTTGTTCCAACTGTTTTGAGCCCTAAACGAGATGAGTACTGTAATGACTAATATGAGAGAGGAGATAGCAAAGTCAGATGTTGTGTGTCAATATTTGGTTTATGCTGGTCATATTTATAGTCATTAATCATGCATGTATTTATTACAATACCAAATATCTATTCAATGCATTTGAAATACTGCCTACAGTGTTGTTAATGTGTTACTCATTTTGTTTCAGGACCAGATCAGTAATAAATTAAATCAAAAGATATTCATGTTGACTATTAGTATTAAGTAATTATGTGACTACAAATAAAAATACATCTAATATTTCAGTGTATTCTTTGGTAACTAATTCAATACATTTTATTTATTTTTTATTTTCTTGATATGGTTAATTAGGTAATTAAGGTCATTGGGCACCACAAACAAATATACTCGATGCACATATGTAACTACAATCATAATTGTATAATTTATTACATGTTGAAGCAAGATACAACTTTTTAAAATATCTATTAATAGTAATAGTAATGGTTACTAATTAATGATTTCATTTTAGCATTTGGTAGCAACGATTTTTCATATGATGATGATGAGTGCGAAGTTTAATGAAAGAACAATTAGCATTTTTGACGTTTATGATATAAGTGTCTGGTCAGAATAGACGTAAGTAGTTTATCTAGTAGTTTTTCATAAGTTTGGTTTGTCATGCTTATGATAGTTTTGGTTTGAAGCACAAATGGTGTGTTTTTTTCTCACCTATGTAACGAGTTAAGATGTGAGATTTACTCACATTCTCTTTCTTCTTAACTATATTCTTTTTTTATTTTATTTTTTATTTTTTTTTAGTAATAAAGTTCTCGAATGTAACAACTTTTTACCTAAAAAAAATTTGCTTACTTTTGTCATTTAAATTTTTGTCCCGGTTTGGTATTACTTCCATGTAATATAGTAACAATAATAATAGAATAGACTTTTAATTTATTAGTATTAAATTACAAAACAAGATTTTTTCATGTTATAATAATTAATTATATAATGTTTTTTGAGATTTTAAAACATGTTATATCTTTATAGGATTGTCATATATAATGACTAGTATATGACAAATTAAAAAGCACAATGACAAAATGCAAACACGGAAAAAAAACTAATTTTGGACAACCTTTTATTCTTCTGAACAGAACTTTGGACGACTTAGTGGAACAAAAAATAGTGCACCGGCTCATTTACGACAAATGAAACATCAAACCGTAATTCAAAGAAAAGGGATCTTGGTGAAAAAAAGACCGTGTTATGAGTTCCTATTTTTTAGTTGACAAATAAAAGCCCTTGCTTATGATTAGTAACATGCAAATTGTAAACACGTTGAAAATGATATATAGTCGTTAAACGTTAGGTTATATGCATGTAACAAATAAAATAACAACGGTTTTAATTTTAAAACTGCCGCAATATCTAAGCTATACCCAAAACCTAAATGGCATAATTACATATATATCCTTCCCTGGATGAATAATTACATGTATATCCTTTGTACTAGTTTTTTATGCATAAAATACAATGCTTTTAATGCATCAAAAGAATATATATGTAATTTCTGAAATTTCGAAAGATATATATGTAAAAGCCCCAAACTAAATTTGTTAAAGCCTTATTGCGCAATCAATGTTTGTTCACATTCTCACTCACACACTCACACACACTTGGGCTTCATCTACCGCTCTTCACACGCACACATATACGTGTCTAAATATCAAGCACTACTAAGTTGCATATCAATTATTCAAACACACTTGGGCTTCATCTACCGCTCTTCACACGCACACATATACGTGTCTAAATATCAAGCACTACTAAGTTGCATATCAATTATTCAAACCTCAACCAATAGTAGTAAGATCACAAGATCAAACATATCCAAAAATAGCTGTTTAACACAAACTACTAAATTAAATATCTCTTTTCTCACGCTCACACGCTCTATATTTTACCGCTCTTCACATGCACGCATCTTCGTATACATAAGTATTTCAGTGCCCATTATTAAGCACACTGGTAACCATCATGACTTGCACTGTATTTTCAAGCCCATTATTGTAGTAATGTAATGTCGCAAAGCCACATCATGTGTTTTAGTCGTGATATGGTATTTGTAGTTTTATACGACACAATTTTATCATTACTTGCTCATGCAAAACAACAATTACTAATACACTTATGATGAAAAAATAAGTCATTGATACCACACATTACAAAATTAATAGTACATGTTATATTGATAGCTTTTAGAGCACAATGTATGCAAGGACCTAATAACACGTTATTAGTATGTCACCTCAGCGCCACATCATACACTTTCCAATAACACACCAATAACTCAAACAACCCTCTCTCGTAACACATCACTAACATCACCTGTAGGTCCCGCAAAGTACCCCACCAAATATATCACTCACTCACAAGTTATACAAAACACACACACATACACACACAAAAAAGTTGCATTTGGCATGAGCCATTGCAGTGGCTCAAAACACAAAAGGGTGCATTTATGATGTAGCCTGAAGCTACAGGTTTTAGACAATTCAAGTAATACTTTCTAGAAAACGAATCATCAGATAGTAGTAACACTGATGTAGCCTGAAGTGATGTAGCCTAAAGCTACAGGTTTTAGACAATTCAAGTATTGTTAGACTTTGGGAGGGAGTAATAAGGTTTACTGGACCGAGGGTTTGAGAAAACAATTCTCGACTCTTTTTATTAATATCAAAATATCTGCAAAAGAACATAATAACTTCCTAACAATGACCCCTATTTATACTAAACATAATAGTAATCCTAATAGAATACTAATTAAGATATCCTAGTCCTAGTCTGATAGAACTTATCAGATAACCACCTAAAAGACTAATCCAAAACAGACTCCAAAACAAATAATACTTTCTAAATAAAGAAACATCAGATAGTAGTAACTTGATGGAGTCAATCACCGCATCATTCTCCCCTTCTTGGGAAAAACTCCTCCTCGAGTTTAGTTAGGGAGATGTAGCGATCCATGACTTCATTTCTTTTTCACTTTAGCTTCAACACTTCTTATCCCTTTTTTCAAACACTCTGATGAACTTGAGACACTAGTGATGTAACCATCCGTTAAAGGCACTAAAACCATTTTGACACCATCATTATGAAAGGAATAAGTTTTTTCTTTCCCCTTGTGGGTTGCGTTTACATCGTATGCCCATGGCCTTCCTAGAAGAATGTGACAAGCATATCAAACATGATCTCGTCTTTGTACTTGCCAATCGTAAACGAGTTCTTGCATTGTTCGGTAACCTTAATATCACCAACTGATTTTATCTATCCAACTTTTTTTTGGGTAAAAGGTCAAAGACCCGGTAAATATATTACTCAAAAAAACGTTTAAGTACAAAGGATATGGGTGAATCCATCTCAGCCCGTTACATAGGCAGAAAGCTTACATAACAAGAAACTTCCTATTCTCTAAACAGGAAAATAAACCACTACTCAAAAGATAACATTAAAATCCTATGAAAGCAAAATTACTTCCTACCAAGGCCTTGGAGCTTGATACCATATGTGTCATGATAAGCATCTAAATTCCCTGAAAGATCGTAGACCTGATCCGCGTAGTCATCATAAGCATAGTCATCATAATCATCTTCACGATCATGACCACCACCAAAGAGGTTCATTGAATCATCAAAAGTGTTCACAACCTCCTCTTCATCACTATCGGAATCAACAATCTCTCCCACCTTATAGAACCACCATTCCTACCCTTATTTTTGTTATTGACGGTTTGAAAAACATCATTAACATATTGTTTTGGCTGAGTAGGAGGTGGAACAGATTTAGGACAATCATGTAGCGTATGACCAAAAAGCTTACACGTATCACAGCGAGGCGGTTTCCATTCGTATTCAACCCGAATCTTCTCAATAGTATAACCCGTCCCGTCAAGTAATGGTATCTCAACAGTGATGCTTTACCTAAGCACCTCATCCGCGCTAACTTCAATCAAGCATCTAGCAAAACTACTTCGACCCCATGATTCCAAGCACATTTGACTAGTATAAGCATCTAACATTTTCGGCGTACCAATCAATGTGGCTAGGAGGCTAAGACCATCATTAGAAAACATTGCCAGGGGAACATCAGGGAATTTAACCCACACCGGAATGTTGGTCAAATCCTCTTTGAGCAGATTAGTGTTTAAAGTCCAATATTTAAGAATTATAGGAACATTCCTAATCATCAACGACCCGTTTTCAAGCACATCGTCAACACCTTTCTGAGTAGAAAACTTAAAGAAGAAGAAGAACCCTTTGGCATCCATCAAAACCTTTTGAATACCATACTTTGCCCAAGCATTACGCACATAGTAATCAACAACCGGAAAAGTAATACGTTTACCAAGAAAATAACCATATAACGTATTCTCAAATCTAGAATTTACCTCTTCTCCCACTTTCATAGGCACGGATAGATCCACATCATTCGTTTTCTTACTACACTCCAGCCTACGAAAGTTAGACTTGTGCTTTTTAGGATCACTAGATGTAGCACCCGCATAAGAAAATGGCTTCACATTAGGTACACTTGTATTAGTAGGTTGTTTCAAAACACATGGTTCAACCACTTTAGTAGCATTCTCCGCATTCTTTAATCGAACATTGTTCATTGCAACCTCAAAATCCTTGCAAGTATCCAAAACCATCTGATCAATTCCATTAGGTTGACTAACGTTTTCGGCGACTTGAACCTTAGATACCAAGTCAGCCAACGTATGAAAATACTTGTCCAGCGCTTCGTTCCCGTTTCGATTAACCGCAACCTCGTTAACCAAACTATCATCTTTTTTATTTTTCTTCATACCTCCTCCCCCACCCGAATATAAGAACCCAGATTTCATACTCTACTCAATCATATATAAGAAAACTAGAAGAATTATAATGCGTTAGTCTTCAATAATACGCAAAAAAACCCCAACAGAATTAGGGTTTTAAACCATGCATGTCCAATGAAAATTACATGATGTAAAAATAGATCCCTAAGCAAAGATTGGATAATAAATGTTATAATAAGAAGACCAACCCACAATATAGTATAAGATTCAAAGTAACTTATTATTTAAATACCCTATAACCGACCTATTGATCAATAAAAATCTTAACCGACCCACGATTGAATTCGTGGATCAATTTAGAACTTAGATCAACCAATAAAGTTATGACAGATTAATATTTGATCGAAGTTACGATTTAGGGATAGGGTTAGTCGCCTTTTTTTGTCAGAGCTTAGAGGGAAGGTTTTTTTATTTTTTTTCCAAATTATATTCTACCATCAACTTTATCGTCACTACCACATTTACCAGTTTCCCCATCGTCGTTTTCCCCGACGACAATTGTCGTTGGGGAATCCTCACTAAACGACAAAAATATATCCTACGTGGCACGAAGTCTCGTAGAAAAGTCAGCTAAATTATCGCTTACTTTTCCCCGGCGACATGTCGCCGGGGATTCAACGGTTATATTTTGACCGAATATTTCATGGTAAAACGTGGCGGGAATTTTTCCCGCTTAATTTTCCACGGCGACATGTCGCCGGGGATTCATTTGTTTATTTAAAAATTCGTAATTAGTGTTAATCTATCTTAACGTGACGTGGACAATAGTTTCCCCAGCGACATGTCGCCGGGGATTCTCTTTGACTTCGTTGACTTTAACAAAAACATGGCGCCAAAGTAGCCGTTGAACGTCTAATGTGTAACCATAATATACCGACTCATCCGTTGAACGTCTAATGTGTAACCATAACATACCGACTCATCCGTTGAACGTCTAATGTGTAACCATAACATACCGACTCATTCGTTGAACGTCTAATGTGTAACCAAAACATACCGACTCATCCGTTGAACGTCTAATGTGTAACCATAACATACTGACTCATCCGTTGAACGTCTAATGTGTTACCATAACATAACGACTCATCCGTTGAACGTCTAATGTGTAACCATAACATACCGACGAATCCGTTGAACGTCTAATGTGTAACCATAACATACCGACTCATCCGTTGAACGTCTAATGTGTAACCATAACATACCGACTCATCCGTTGAACGTCTAATGTGTAACCATAACATACCGACTCATCCGTTGAACGTCTAATGTATAACCATAACATACCGACTCATCCGTTGAACGTCTAATGTGTAACCATAACATACCGACTCATCCGTTGAACGTTTAATGTGTAACCATAACATACCGACTCATCCGTTAAACGTCTAATGTGTAACTATAACATACCATAACATACTGACTCATCCGTTGAACGTCTAATGTGTTACCATAACATACCGACTCATCCGTTGAACGTCTAATGTGTAACCATAACATACCGACTCATCCGTTGAACGTCTAATGTGTAACCATAAAATACCGACTCATCCGTTGAACGTCTAATGTGTAACCATAATATAACGACTCATCCATTGAACGTCTAATGTGTAACCATAACATACCGACTCATCCGCTGAACGTCTAATGTGTAACCATAACA
Organism: Chrysanthemum seticuspe; assembly: GCA_019973895.1. Lineage (NCBI taxonomy): Eukaryota > Viridiplantae > Streptophyta > Magnoliopsida > Asterales > Asteraceae > Chrysanthemum > Chrysanthemum seticuspe. The sequence continues at coordinate 353,043,243 of BPTQ01000009.1, forward strand.
TACCGACTCATCCGTTGAACGTCTAATGTGTAACCATAACATAACGACTCATCCGTTGAACGTCTAATGTGTAACCATAACATACCGACTCATCCGTTGAACGTCTAATGTGTAACCATAACATACCGACTCATCCGTTGAACGTTTAATGTGTAACCATAACATACCGACTCATCCGTTGAACGTCTAATGTGTAACCATAACATACCATAACATACCGACTCATCCGTTGAACGTCTAATGTGTTACCATAACATAACGACTCATCCGTTGAACGTCTAATGTGTAACCATAACATACCGACTCATCCGTTGAACGTCTAATGTGTAACCATAACATACCGACTCATCCGTTGAACGTCTAATGTGTAACCATAACATAACGACTCATCCGTTGAACGTCTAATGTGTAACCATAACATACCGACTCATTCGTTGAACGTCTAATGTGTAACCATAACATATCGACTCATCCGTTGAACGTCTAATGTGTAACCATAACATACCATAACATACCGACTCATCCGTTGAACGTCTAATGTATAACCATAATATAACGACTCATCCGTTGAACGTCTACTGTGTAACCATAACATACCGACTCATCCGTTGAATGTCTAATGTGTAACCATAACATACCGACTCATCCGTTGAACGTCTAATGTGTAAGCATAACATACCGACTCATCCGTTGAACGTCTAATGTGTAACCATAACATACCGACTCATCCGTTGAACGTCTAATGTGTAACCATAACATACGGACTCATCCGTTGAACGTCTAATGTGTAACCATAACATACCGACTCATCCGTTGAACGTTTAATGTGTATCCATAACATACCGACTCATCCGTTGAACGTCTAATGTGTAACCATAACATAACGACTCATCCGTTGAACGTCTAATGTGTAACCATAACATACCATAACATACTGACTCATCCGTTGAACGTCTAATGTGTTACCATAACATAGCGACTCATCCGTTGAACGTCTAATGTGTAACCATAACATACCGACTCATCCGTTGAACGTCGAATGTGTAACCATAACTTACCGACTCATCCGTTGAACGTCTAATGTGTAACCATAACATACCGACTCATCCGTTGAACGTCTAATGTGTAACCATAACATACGGACTCATCCGTTGAACGCCTAATGTGTAACTATAACATACCGACTCATCCGTTGAACGTTTAATGTGTAACCATAACATACCGACTCATCTGTTGAACGTCTAATGTGTAACCATAACATACCATAACATACTGACTCATCCGTTGAACGTCTAATGTGTTACCATAACATAACGACTCATCCGTTGAACGTCTAATGTGTAACCATAACATACCGACTCATCCGTTGAACGTCTAATGTGTAACCATAACATACCGACTCATCCGTTGAACGTCTAATGTGTAACCATAACATAACGACTCATCCGTTGAACGTCTAATGTGTAACCATAACATACCGACTCATTCGTTGAACGTCTAATGTGTAACCATAACATATCGACTCATCCGTTGAACGTCTAATGTGTAACCGTAACATACCATAACATACCGACTCATCCGTTGAACGTCTAATGTGTAACCATAATATAACGACTCATCCGTTGAACGTCTAATGTGTAACCATAACATACCGACTCATCCGTTGAACGTCTAATGTGTAACCATAACATACCGACTCATCCGTTGAACGTCTAATGTGTAACCATAACATACCGACTCATCCGTTGAACGTCTAATGTGTAACCATAACATACGGACTCATCCGTTGAACGTCTAATGTGTAACCATAACATACCGACTCATCCGTTGAACGTTTAATGTGTAACCATAACATACCGACACATCCGTTGAACGTCTAATGTGTAACCATAACATACCATAACATACTGACTCATCCGTTGAACGTCTAATGTGTTACCATAACATAACGACTCATCCGTTGAACGTCTAATGTGTAACCATAACATACCGACTCATCCGTTGAACGTCTAATGTGTAACCATAACATACCGACTCATCCGTTGAACGTCTAATGTGTAACCATAACATACCGACTCATCCGTTTAACGTTTAATGTGTAACCATAACATACCGACTCATCCGTTGAACGTCTAATGTGTAACCATAACATAACGACTCATCCGTTGAACGTCTAATGTGTAACCATAACATACCGACTCATTCGTTGAACGTCTAATGTGTGACCATAACATACCGACTCATCCGTTGAACGTCTAATGTGTAACCATAATATAGCGACTTATCCGTTGAACATCTAATGTGTGACCATAACATACCGACTCATTCGTTGAACGTCTAATGTATAACCATGTGTTAAATAATTTCTTAGCAACATATATATCTTGTAGCATTGATTTTTTTTATTGCTAAACATCAAGTAATTAATATATTATATGTTTCCCCCGCGACATGTCGTTGGGCATTCTTTTGACGTCGTTAACAACATACTGTAATTAATTTTAACGAAAATAAAAATTAAATAGTTTTCCCCGGCGACATGTCGCCGGGGATACCCACCCACCAAAATTTTCGTTATCGCGCCAATTACGCTAAACGACAAAAAATATAACTTTACCCAGTGACATGTCGCCGGGGAAAAATTTGATGATAAAGTAGATCTGGTCAATTTTATCACTGCACAAAACGAAAAAAATCTTATCTCCTTCCTGTGGCGATTTCTGCAACACCATCACCAACACCAACAATCATCAACCATCACCACCACCGCATCCACCATCACCACCACCGCATCCACCATCACCACCACCACACGTTAAGCGGTTTGTTGTAAGTTGTTTAAATTTTATCACGGTTTGTCATTCAACTAAATTAGTTAATTATAATATGATTTTTGCAGATTATTATTGTTGTAAGTTGTTGTTAATTAGAAAAGTTAAGTTTTTTATTTATTTTATTTTTTGGCAGTAGGCGACGAGGAGCAAGAACCGAGGTATGTTATAATTTTTGCAGATTATTATTGTTGTAAGTTGTTGTTAATTAGAAAAGTTAATTTTTTTTGGGCAGTAGGCGACGAGGAGCAAGTGCGAGGTATGTAATAATTTTTTTTTTCTCCTTTTGGTATCCCGGGTGACATGTCGCTGGAAAATGTTTATTGTTTAAATTTTGTTAGTTTATAGTTATTATTAGTTCAATTGCCTTGAAATGTGCTCGTTTATAATTATAATAATTACTTGTTTAAATTTTGTTAGTTTATAGTTATTATTTGTTGAAAAAAGTGAAATGGTATGTATGTTAAAATAATGGTATGTATGTTAAAAAAGTGAAATGGTATGTATGTTAAAAAGTGAAATGGTATGTATGTTAAAACTCTTAGCAACATACATACCATTTCACTTTTTTCAACTCTTGAGCCGTTTATAATAATTTTGTTAGTTTATAGTTTATAATAATTAGTTGTTTAAATTTTGTTAGTTTATAGTTATTATTTGTTGAAAAAAGTGAAATGGTATGTAAGTTAAAATAATGGTATGTATGTTAAAAAAGTGAAATGGTATGTATGTTAAAAAGTGAAATGGTATGTATGTTAAAACTCTTAGCAACATACATACCATTTCACTTTTTTCAACTCTTGAGCCGTTTATAATAATTTTGTTAGTTTATAGTTTATAATAATTAGTTGTTTAAATTTTGTTAGTTTATAGTTATTATTTGTTGAAAAAAGTGAAATGGTATGTATGTTAAAATAATGGTATGTATGTTAAAAAAGTGAAATGGTATGTATGTTAAAAAGTGAAATGGTATGTATGTTAAAACTCTTCGCTGAAGGCAATCGCAGAAGAAAAAGGTCCCGTATCGATCACTTTTGAGGTGGGTGACAAACAAACCCTAAACCCTCTCGGCCCCCATGCGGCTCACTGGTCTAACTACATCGGGGAGGTCGTTAGGAAGGTGCCGTTTTACTACCCTTCTTGGGAGAAGGTCCCGAAGGAGCAGAAGGGATATTGGGGTCAGTTATTCTTTTATGTTTATTTCATTATCGTGTTCATTTATTTAATTGTGTATATTTATCTAAATTCGCTTATTTATTTATATCATATAAATAAATAAACAAATTTAAATAAATATATAAATTATATCTCTAACTCTGTTTTCGTTTTGTTGTATATGATTGCAGACCCTCTTTGACCTCAGGCCGCACATGGAATCCCCCCGCTGGCACCAGATCTACGAAGGCATAAACTCGCACTTGCAGAAAGCCTACAATACAAACAAGGCTTCTTTCAAGGCCAAACATTGGAAGGTAGACCCCACCACCGGGGATTACGATGTGGAGGCGATTAAGCGGGCACGTCCCGAGAAGATTACAGCGGGTGATTGGGATGAGTACATTAAGTTTTGGAATGATCCCAAGAACATTGCTCGAGCCGCTACAAATCGGCTAAACCGGCAAAAGAGCAAGGTCATATCTCGACAGGGATCCCGGTCGCTGTCTCGCCTTCGAGATGATATGGTAATCAACATTATAATTATTTTACATGCATATATACATACATATATATATATATATATATATATATATATATATATATATATATATATATATATATATATCTGATTATACGCTTTGGTGTGTTGTGATTTGTCGTTTTTAAAATTATTCATCTTATATGCGTGTGTATGTACAGAGGCAGGCATCAGAGACTCAGGAGTACCCGTCACTCATCGACACTTTTTGGCAAACACATACTGTTGATGGGGTATTCCCTAACGATGAGGACCGCCGGATATATGTAAGTTTTGTTTCAAAACACACTTTAATGAATTATCGAGAAATAATGTAGCAACCCGACTAATATATTTACTATCTTGTGTTTTTGTCACTACATAGGACGAGATGAAAAAGCTTGAGGCTACGGGTCAGTACACGGAGGATCAAATCAATGCGTTGGCAAGAGGGGGTAAGCTTCGTGGGCATATTCCCGGTGTGGGTCGGGTATTGCCATCACGGGCCACATCCAGGCCAAGTATGCCCGCCCTCGGCAAGTCGCTCACCAAAGATGTAGGCTTTATCATGAGTCTCCTCAGAAGCGACGACAGATACGCGGATATGTTTAGGGAGTATGAGTCAGGTGGTGCTAGCGGGAGTGGTGGGTGTGGTGATGACGAGGAGAATGGCGGTGATGAGGATAACGACGGCGAGAGGTAGTTGTGTTATATATTATTAGTATGTTACATTGGTACTAGCTTTAGGTAGTTGTGTTATATATTATTAGTATGCTACATTGGTACTTTAGGTAGTTGTGTTATATATTATTAGGTTCATCTTGGCGCCATTTAAACACTTGTTTCCCTATCTATCAATGCACATATTGACTTTTAAGTCGTGTTTATGTAAAAGTTGTGATCTATTTGTATTGCGTTGATCCGTTATATGGTATTTGTGTTTTGGTACAAGTTGTGGTGAGTCTATACAGGTTTTGGTACAGGTTTATTTGGTAGATTTTTTCCGGAAAAAATCTGGAAATCGCATGCAGTGCAGGCTGCATTAAAAAAAAATGCAGAACTTTCCCCGGCGACAGGTCGCCGGGGATAACACACACTAAACGTTGACAAGTCAACGAGAAAACGCATTTTCCCTAGCGACATGTCGCCGGGGATAGTATGCTCACTCGTTGACTTGTCAACAAATAACCATAGTATCCCCAGCGACATGTCGCTGGGGATAGTTAAGTATTATCATTATCGTTAATTAGGCGTGTTAATCATTTAGCTTAATTCGATGATTCCCCAGCGACATGTCGCTGGGGATAATATGCCACCGTGGCACTGCTTCTTTGACTGAAAATTGAGTGGGACCCACGTCGTCGCCGGGGATTGTCGCTGGGGATACAATCCCTTACAAGACTTCCCCAGCGACGATTCCCCAGCGACATGTCGCTGGGGAAAGGCCCCATATGTCGCTGGGGTAGCAGGTCAATGTTGTAGTGCGTTGCACGATGTTTTTCCAACTTTGTATGGGTTCGGATGTTTTTCCATGGGTAGCCTTAGTCGTTGCACGATGTCCCTTGATACGATGTTCTCAGTGCTCCCATTATCTATGATAACATCAAAGATCTTTTGAAAGATGATGCAACGGGTTTTGAACAAGTTGTGTCGTTGAGATGAATTAGTCACTTTAGAAGCCAACAAGATACGTTGAATCACAAAGGAGTGGGCCAAATATTCTTTTGTTGCATAGTCTCCTCCTTCAGGATGACATATTTCAGCATCATCATCTTCATCTTTGTTATCTGATTCTTCACCATTGTCGAATTCATCACCCTTGAGTGTCAAATTAACTTTCCCTCCAGTAGCCCTACAATCATTCGATCTATGACCTGGTACTCCGCATTTGAAACATTTACCCATGACAGGCCGTACATATGGGTTGGTTGATTTAGTGGTTGTTGTGTTGGTGTTCACAATTTGTTTACCGGTGTCTATAGTAGAGATTTTTGTAGTGTGTTGCAAAGATGGGTCGATACTTGTTACACTTTTTTAATTTGCATGCTACTCCTTGCGAGTTGATTCTTCGCCCGTATCGCTAAGTTTTATGCATCACCTAACGTGTAGACAGGAACAAGAGATATCTTATCATAGATCAGAGGTCTTAATCCATTGATGTACCGAGTCACTTGTTGGGACTTGGTTTCAAAAAAGTTATTCCGAGATGACAATCGATGGAACTCAGCAGTATAAACTTCTACGGTTCTATCGCCTTGAGCACAATGTTGAAGAAGATTAAAAAGTATCTGATCATGATTAGGCGGAAGAAACCTTCTACACAACTCTCTTTCCATTCTTTCCCAGCTAGTGATTGGTAGCTTCCCTTGTTTTTCACGTGTAATTTGCATATTTTTCCACCAAGACTGAGCCCTGCCTTTGAGCTTATACGCTACAAGCATTACTCGTTGATCCATGGGTATCTCATAAAATTTGAAGAAATTGTCTAATTCACTCATCCAATCTAAGAAGTCTTCCACATTCATAGAGACATGAAAAGCCGGAATGTCTTTGGCCTGCTGACGGTAGTTGAAGTTGGTTGCATGACTATGACGACCAAACCGTCCACCAACTTCCCATTCTTCTTCAACATCAGAATCTTCTCCATGTTGTTGAATATGTTGTCTTTTAAGTTGACCATTCCTGCTACCTCTGTTTAGTCTATTGTTGGAAATGTATATATTTACAAACATGTGAATGTCCGGATTCGAACTCGTGACCACGGGATTGCACACATTAGCGAATGAGAATTAAAGTTAATAATTAATGTTTATGTTTACGATTAATTATTACACATTAAGTCCGGTTAACGATCGTTAAGTATTTAATGGAAAAATGACTAACGACCGTTAAATGGAAAAGAGAAGGACTAGAAATGGAAAATTTGGAAAAGTTATGGATTGGGCTTTGGGCTTTCATTGGTGGCCGGCCATAGGGCCTATACAAAGCCTAATTCACAAACTTGTTCCCTAAGTTTACCTACTAGTATATAAGGAGGGGTAGGTTCTAGGGTTTCATACACTTGTGCATTGAATTAACCCTAGATCTCTCCTCTCCTCTCTCTAGTCCATTATTCGGCCGAACACCCCAAGTAAGGGAGTTTGGTTTCGTTTTTCTTAAACGAGGACTTGTGTTAGATCTAGCAATCGCTTGATTCGTTTGGTTAGGAACTGTCAATGTTTTTTGTAATATCCCAAAAGAGAACAATGTATTGTTGCTCTACTTGCTAAACTATTTAAAGGTAATCTTTAAATTGTTAAAGGCAAGTGGGAGTTTTGTTTAGATCTTGAAAGATTGAATTACAAAATACATAATCTTCTAAAATACACTAGCAAATATCATGATGAGGTTAAACATGTAAATGATAGACCTCAATATGATGGAATTGTCGTTCATAGATCCGAAAGGATATCTCAGATATTTAATATGCTGAGAAATATGAGTTACAGGATCATGGTAAGCCTGATAATCATAATGATGAATTTACCAAATGATGAATTGTGGTAAATCAATCATACTATGAATGTTGAGATGCTGTCCATAAAGATAATCAACTTTAGATACTTGGTTTATCTTAATAATGAATATGAGTTTCTTCAAAGGATGGAAACCTTAGTGGTTTAAATCTTTATGTAGAAATCATATGGACAATATTGTACACATATTTAATGCATGTCTAGTGATAATAATATTAATCATATTTAAGCAATTAACTATGATTGAATATTCTTTACTAGATCCATTAAATAGAAGTATAAAGATTATAATTGTCATACTTAGTTTCATTGATATGAAATTTTGGCAATGAATGTCATAACTCTTTGTTGTGGAATTGCTTTTGCGAGGACGATGAGTAATACAAAGAAGTTTTATGAATTCAAATAATCCTTGGATATGTACAAACTGCAAGAATCCATAAATGGATATATGCATGCATCTAGGAGATGATTCTTATGTTTAATATTAAATCCATGTTTGATTTAATAATTAAAATAAGATAGCTCATAAGTATTCCTGAAAGCTAGTGGGAGTATTATTTTTATTTTCTTAAATCTTATAAGTTGTATGGGCAACTACATTCCACTTAAATTAAGTTTTAGTTGGAAATGAAACTTTGTTTGTAAGATTTGGAAACAAGACATGCAACCTTGGAATATATGTTTATTACTATAAACATATGCGGTAAAATAAATGAGTCTAATAAAACATGATAAATGCATATCTTTAACAAGATATAATATGAATGAGATCTTAAAGTTTAACTTGAAGATTCATCATGTACATCATGTTGTGTATAAGATTGTTGTGTCATGCTTGGTTACAAGATGATTTGACAACATTGAAAGTTGTTAGTGTAATAAATATTTTAAAAGGAATATGTTTGGATTTAGAATCACATTCCACAGTCTGGATATGCTCCTAGATTCTATGGACGAAAATATGGCAATTATTCCATAATTGTCATTGCCAACAAACTTGAGTTTGATAGGCACCAACATTACACTATAACTGTTCAAAGTTTACGGATGTTTAAAGAGCATATTGTTGTATACAATGATGCTGGTTTAATTGAGATGACACTCAATTCTAGTCATGGTATTCTTGATAATGACCATGTTGACTAGTTATGCTCAACTAAGAGTATAGTTGCATTATACATTAAAGAATGAAGAATACTTTAAAACTTTAAAAGTTTTGAAAGATGATTGTCATATAAAGGTGGTTCAGGTTATCACGCATCTTATGGAATGATATGACAATATCAAGATATGTGTAAACACATACAAGAAATTCAATTATTGAATTTTTGAAATAAGTATTCTCAAAATTCTTGTAGATCAAAGTTAGTTGAAATTATGCCTTGTCAATAAGTATGAGTTGCATGACTTGTGGAAAAATTCATTAACTGAGAATTATCATGCATTGATCTATTTAGTATTTGGATAAAGGATGTTAAACAATTATTATTTATAATGAATTAAAGTACGATATATGTTTAATTTCATTTATAATATTGTGTCCTGTATTTGCATGTTTAAATCCTTGAATAACTAAAGTTGTTCTAAATAGTCCGTTGTCAATCAATAACATGGGAATGATATTGAATTAAGACAAATCTGAGTATTAGTTAGAATATACTTGAAAGTATATTGATGCGTAGCATGACTAATTTCAGATGATATTCAATGAATTGAGTATAGGACTTATCCCACCCGCATGATGATACTTTATGGATCTTTGTCATTAAGTATATCATGGATATTTATCCTCTGACTTGAGATACAAGAGATATGTCATGGATGTAGTGCATTTTTGTGAAGCAATCTAACGCTATACGTAACTGGTAGTTATAAGGGTTGTTTCAGAAGTGTTGCGAAATTTATGAATCCTGCTTGTAGTCAAAATGGGATTTGTTTCCTTCAAATTTATTTTGAAGTATAATACTACTGGGCCCCTCGTAGGATTGTTAAGATGTTTGTATGGCCATACCCAAGGTCTTCTGTTCAGAAGAATTGGTAATCTTACTCAATCATATAAAGCGAGAAACAGAATAGTTAATTAAGAAATGAGTAAGATCCATATTCTTATTAACATGGTATTAGAAATAAAAGGATGAATATGATGATGAATCATCAAACTTGGTTTTTCTTCAGAAAACCATACACGAGTTGTACCTGGGGCATTGGCGTGTTGCTAGACGCTAACCAATGTCATTTCACGTTTTGTAAACATATCCAAGTGGGAGCTGTTGGAAATGTATATATTTACAAACATGTGAATGTCCGGATTCGAACTCGTGACCACGGGATTGCACACATTAGCGAATGAGAATTAAAGTTAATAATTAATGTTTATGTTTACGATTAATTATTACACATTAAGTCCGGTTAACGATCGTTAAGTATTTAATGGAAAAATGACTAACGACCGTTAAATGGAAAAGAGAAGGACTAGAAATGGAAAATTTGGAAAAGTTATGGATTGGGCTTTGGGCTTTCATTGGTGGCCGGCCATAGGGCCTATACAAAGCCTAATTCACAAACTTGTTCCCTAAGTTTACCTACTAGTATATAAGGAGGGGTAAGTTCTAGGGTTTCATACACTTGTGCATTGAATTAACCCTAGATCTCTCCTCTCCTCTCTCTAGTCCATTATTCGGCCGAACACCCCAAGTAAGGGAGTTTGGTTTCGTTTTTCTTAAACGAGGACTTGTGTTAGATCTAGCAATCGCTTGATTCGTTTGGTTAATTCGTGTGTACAAGAACGTGGTTGTAAGACATTATTCTTACACCAATAAGTACTTCTTTGGTTTGCTTTGCTCGAGGGTTGTTTTGCTTTGCTCGAGGGATTTGATATTCGCAAGAGGTACGTTACGCATACTTTCAGTTAATTAATTTATTTGTTATGATCTTAAGTCTTCCTCTGTGTACTCTTGATGTCTTTATGTTTTATTGTATTTTCTATATCATAAACTCAACATCTATGACCTCCACGATTATGCCGTTCATCATTCTCATGTGGGGTCAAAGTTGCTAGGGTTTGAGTGATTTGATGCAAAGAATTCTAGACAATTTCTCTAAATTGTTGTAACGAATTTTCGAGTTGCTCAACTCAATCGTTATTAGCACCGTTCCCAACCATGTTTGAATCTTGATATAAAAATCAGCCTTGAGATTGTAAAAGAATACCTAAACTAGGATTGCAGTTGAAATCACAACCCCTGTACTGAAACCCGAACAGATAACCAGGCTCTGAATACCAACTGATGTAGCCTGAAGCTACAGGTTTTACACAATTCAAGTATTGTCAAACTTTGGGAGGGAGTAATAAGGTTTACTGGACTGAGGGTTTGAGAAAACAATTTTCTCTTTTTTTAATATCAAAATCTCTGCAAAAGAACATAATAACTTCCTAACTATGACCCCTATTTATACCAAACATAATAGTTATCCTAATAGAATACTAATTAAGATATCCTAGTCCTGATAGAATTTATCAGATAACCACCTAAAAGACTAATCTAAAACAGACTCCAAAACAAATAATACTTTCTAAATAAAGAAACATCAGATAGTAGTAAGTTGATAAGATACTTGGACTTCCAGCTTCAATCACCGCATCCTTAGTAATGATGTCAAGTGTATTATATTTTATGTTACTCGTCACTTTCAGTAAATACTTAATTTTCTAATGATAATGATATGAGACATCTCATGTTCAAATGATTCGAAAATGAGAGGTCAAGTTCATCAATCAGAGGTAAGATAGCTAAAATGAGCTCCAGTTTTAAGGTAAAAGGCAATAGGCCACCTTTTTATTTGGTCTCAATAGAGTTTTAATTTACTTGGCCTAAAATTACACAAAACAATTTTTATGTAATAAGTAATTATACAGATATATATTTTTCTGAAATAATCACATCAAAAGAATAAGTATTATTGATGGTTACGGAAGATCCTTACTTTATCCAAAACAGAAACTCTCCATATAAAAAGAATAATAACGTAGCCTGATTGAGACATGGTTGTCATGATTCAAGAAATTGCCCATATAAAAAAAATTATGTTTTTGGGTAAAAATTAATTTGTGTTTTTATGTTAAGTTACTAGCTACATGTTAAGTTCTTTATGCTATCATGTTTTTTATCTTATGATTATTTTTATGTAATTAAGTTTTTTAGTTGTTATTTATTTTTAAGATTTTTATTGTGGCTTATGAAAAGAACAAAAAATTGCTTTTAAAAGTTTCAAAACAAATGTTTATGTTGAAAAATATGAATGATGAAATGACTCACAATGTGTTCCTCGTTCACTGTTTAATGGAAATATGCACGTTTATTTGACAAGTCACCAGAGGTATAGGTTCAAGGTTCAATTAGTGAAATCCCATGGCCTTGCTGAATTAACGGGTTATAGATGGACGAAGTTTTGTGCGGAAAGCATACCAAGGGAAGTTCACATGTTGCACTTTGTGCAAGAAGAGGATGATTCCTTTTATGTTACAAGCTATGATCAATCTAGGGATAAAACTGGTGGTTACGAAGGAATAAGGAAACGTCCAGGGTTTTCCCTTACCATCACATGCCTTAGGTACTTACGTAAATTAAACTCTTTCTAATTTGTAGATTTGACAAATAAAAGATCCTACGTATGAAAACACGTTGAAAATGATATATAATCTTTAAACATTAGGTTATATCCATGGTGCATAGAAATGTTTTTTCACCAGAGGCTGCTAAATTAAATAACAGAGGTTGTAATTAAAAGCCGCCAAAATATCCAAGCCTCAACAAGAAACCAAATTTGATAAGCCCTTACTCCGCAATCAATGTTTGTTCACATAAGTATCTCAGTGTGTGTTGTTACGCACGTTATTAATCATCGTTTTGCACACTGTATTTTGGGGGCCGTTATTGGAGTAATGTAATGTTACAAAGGCGTACCATGTGTTTTAGTCGTGATGTCGTATTTTCAGTTTCATACAGTGTAAAATTATTATTAATTTATCATAAAGGTTCATTTTATAGTAAATATTATGAAACCCCTAGCGACTCTCTCTTGGGCGATTCTCTAACCCTAACAACCCTAACTCGTTTTTTTCTTCAAATCTGCCTTTAACTCGTGATTCTATGCATCTATCTGATTTTGTTATTGATTAACATCATTGTTAATTGGTTCTTGATTGGATTCATGTGTTTTGTCTCCCGTTTTAGTTAGGTTTTGAAGAATCGTTTTATTTTTTTAGGGTTTTTCAATCGTTTTTTCTTAATCGCTGCTGGTCGATTAATCACTAATCAAAGGTTTATCTATCGTGATTAAATTTGTTTGGATCGTCTATCATGGAGGCTGGTTAGTACTGGTGCTGCGTTCTTAAAACCCTAACGATTAGTTAGGGTTTTCCTCCTTTTTTTTGTTCGTTATTTGTTAATGCTGGTTACTGTTGGTACTTGTGTGGATAGATTGTTTAGATTGTTAGTGGGGTTTTTAGAGAGATGGAGAAAGGTTTTCTTTACAATGATAGTTCTTCGGTGAAAGCTTCAAAAACTGCATACAACTTGGCCGATCAAGTTGGTGTGAGCTTGGAAACGAATTCATATAATAGGGTTGATATTCAGGCGTTGAAAGCTAGGTTACAACGTCTCACAGGTGAACATGGAATCGAGGGTGACACTGCTGGTCCTGATTCTGTTTGGGGTAATGTTAATCTGGAAAACATAAGTTATCGTGATACGTTTGTGGGAGGGTTGAATGCTGCTGATGTTGCTTCTACTTCTGGTCCTAACGTGAATGCGTCTACTTCTGGTCCTAACGTGATTGGTAGTGATAATAACGAAGTGAGGTCATTTGCTAATGTATTAAACCCGGAACGTGTCTCTAGGAAAGTTAACTTTCGTCCCTTGGTGAATGAGACTCGCATTGAAAATCATGATACTGTGCTTCCAAAGGCTGCTATGGAGGGTGTATTCAACCGGTATGAAAATACACTTGTGGGCTTCTTTGTTGGCAAGAATGTTGCTTTTCATTTGGGTAAGAACTACGTCTCCAACACGTGGGGTAAGTTTGGTTTTCAGAAACTAATGAAGAATGATGATGGTGTTTTCCTCTTTAAATTTGATTCTAAAGAGGGTGTTGAGAATGTTCTTCAACGGGGCCCTTGGATTATTCGCAACTCTCCTCTCATTCTCACTAAATGGACTCCTGATGTGCTATTGTCTAAAAGTGAGGTAACTCGAGTTCCCGTTTGGATTAAATTGCATAATGTGCCATTACTTGCATATTCGGAAGATGGGTTAAGCTTAATTGCTACTCAAGTGGGTAAGCCAATTATGTTAGATGCTTTTACTAGTTCCATGTATGTTGATTCATGGGGTCGTATTAGTTTTGCACGTGCTCTTGTGGAATTATCATCTGATTTCGAGCTTAAACATGTGATGACTATGGCGATCCCTAATAAGGATGATAGTGGCTTCACTACGGCTAGTATAAGGGTGGAATATGAATGGAAGCCACCACACTGTACGGAATGTAAAGTGTTTGGGCATGATAATGCTTGTTGTCCTAACAGTATTAAGGAGAATAATGATGTTCCCCCCACCGCTAATGTGGATGAACCTGATGATGGTTTTAAGGTGGTGCAGAATCGGAAAGCCAAACCAAAAGGTACGAAGATGACTGGTGGCATTAATATGGGTAAGGGTCCTAGATTTGCACCTAGGAAGCAGGTATATGTTGCAAAGACTAAGACACCGGCAGCTGCTAGTGGTATTGCTAAAGATACACCAATTACTACGTCAAACTCTTTTGGGACTCTTGAGGTGGAAGATGACTCGGGCATCCCATGTATTGTGGCTGATTCTTCTACTGAAACGGTGAAGACTGGAAAGTCTTCTGGTACTACTAAGGAAGCAGGTATTGATTGCTCTCGGGGGAAGGACCTTCGTGAGGCATCTAAGTCTCCGGAGATTGGGACTTCTTCTGCTGCCAAGCTTGTGAGTGATTCAATGGGATCAATGGATGTTGGTTCTACTCCCATTGCTGAGAAAATTGGTAAGCTTGAAAAGCTAATTATTGATGGGAAAGCTACTCTTGTGGATGATGATGGTCAACCAATTCCGTCTACCTCTTCTACTAAGAGAGTCAACCCTTTTTCTAAAGTGGGAGAGATTGTGGTGTCTGATTCTGAAGATGAGGTTGTTGCTAACCCATTTGATGAATCTGTTAATATTTTTGGAGGTGGCCACGAGTTGGAAGATGAGTATGATGACTATGATTTCGACGACTATGCGAAACAGGTTCGTGATCTTCCGGGGAATTTGGATTCCTTTAATGCCATGTATGGCACAAAGGTTCAAGGTCCTAGGAAGTAATTTTATTTTGTTGTGTCATATGTTATCATTTGAGTAGTGGGTTGTTTTCTTGTTTAGAGAATAGGAAGTATCTTGTTATGTAAGCTTTATGCCTATGTAACGGGCTGAGATATGGGACTTCACTCATATCCATTGTACTTAAACGTTTATTTGGTTAATATATTTACCAGGGTGCAGGATTACTCCCCTTTACCCAAAATTATTATTAATTTTCCCACAAAAATAAACATTTTGTGTTATATGAATCAGTTATTGTACTGATGTCAAGTGTATTAGTTTCTATTTTATTCGTCACTTTCAGTAAACACACAGGTTTATGATCTTCCTGGGAATTTGGATGCCTTTAATGCCATTTATGGCACCAAGCTTCAAGGTCCTAGGAAGTAATTTTCTTTCGTTATGTCCTATGTTATCATTTGAGTAGTGGTTTGTTTTCTTATTTAGAAAATAGGAAGTATCTTGTTATGTAAGCTTTATGCCTATGTAACGGGATGAGATATAGGATTTCACTCATATCCATTGTACTTAAACGTTTCTTTGGTTAATATATTTACCAGGGTGCAGGTGCAGGATTACTCCCCTTTACCCAAAAAACACATTATGATATGAGTCCTCTCATGTTCAACTGGAAACGAATCAACAATATGCCATGCCATGTTGACTAATTAGAAGCAAGTTAATTGAAACAAGGGTCCACTTTCTAGTAAAAATCTATGGCTCGTTTTTTTACTTAGATGATCTTTATATATTTTTTTATGTCATCGCTTACTTACAACTACTTCTTTGTATATTGTTAGTTCAAATTTGCTTTTAATAATATCTTTGCTTTTTCTGAAAGGCGTATCACAAATGCTTTTGTGTCACTAAAGTGACATTACTAGTTTAGTCACTAGATGTAACTGTAAGTAGTAAATTATAATATTTTTTTATTTTTTGAAAAGGTAATTTTGATTATAGACTCTACCAAGCTCTTAGTGGAATTAAATGAACAAGTTACAATACATTTTTATAAACCGGTTTTAGATCATGAATCCAATCACTCCATAATGAAACCACTTTTTGAGCCTATTACAAGTCTAACAAAGGGAAAGATCCTTGATTTCTTCTTCCAAAATGTCTTTACATGGAGGCTTCAATTCAAAACAAGCTTGATTCTTAAATGCCAAATAACCAAATTAGTTGTTGCATGACCACATCAAGGTAGATTTTTGCTAAGTTGTTAGATTTTTTGCTAATTAATTGTTTCATCTATTATTCATTGGTCATTAGCGTATACTTTTTTTATCAATGAATATGCATTACATATTTTTATATAGAGTAGCCCGCTTCCCATTACTCAATAGGGCAATTCCTCGCGCATAATTAAGGGAGCCATTGAAAGGTGACTAAAACACCAGACACGGGGACTACCCGAGCTAATGATAGAGGCAAGAACACTTTCCGGCCAAGTCTCATTCACCTTGCACCATTTCTTTCTTTTCTTCATCCCATGATCCTTACCCATGTCATGGAAGTGCAGCAGTGCTCCTTCATTCTTCATAACAACTATAACCAAGCTGCTAACCAATAAAGCAAGCACCTTCATGGACTGAGACCGTGGAAGCTCTGTTAGCACCTTAAGGCTGTCTTTATCCTGAGAACTCTCGGGAATATTCAGAGACTCGGTTAATGCTTCTAGGCCCACATTCGGAGACAAACCAAGCACCTCTCTTACTCACTATCTAATAAGCCGGACTGGCTAGTTATCTGAATGAGATCGGAAAGAGAGGAGGTAGCCTAAATCCTCCAATAGTTCTCATACATCCTGCTACGGTTTGTATTTGTAAACAACTCTTTCTCTTTCGCTCAGGGGAACGCGAAAATTAGAGAAGAGATAAGGGTAATGTTATAATGAATGAGTATAGGTGTTGAAACAAACCTGATATTTATTTTAAAATGAACCTAACTAGCTATCACATGTAGCGTACATGAGACTCACTAAACGCCTGTAATTTCTAATTATCTTAAAAAAATGGTGGTGGCGAAAGGTGGCGTTTGGAAGCTTGTTACACGTGTTGGAGTTCAAGTAGACTCGGAATCAAAGCCACAAAGATGGCATTTGGATTCATATTTTGAAGGCTGAAAATAAAAATTCTTCAAAATGTATATGCTTATGATTCATCATTTTATTCCTAAAAAAACAGTAGAGTGACAATCACATTATGGTTGATCTGGCCGATACATTTAAACCTTATAAAGCTATAATGGTGTAGCTTGTGTTTGGTATATTGAACTATTCAAGTTGGGAAAATTGGCTAGTTAATTCTTGATACATGCTCGTTGAGCAATACTGTTTAGCTAGCTCTAGGTGCTATTTGTTTCGCTTGTATTGTTCCACTAGCACCTCCCTAGAGCTAGGGTATTGGTTTTAACTAAAAAAATCCAATTATTAAATAAAAACACACATCCGATGCGCGCATAACTGACATTCCGTTTAGAGTAGTTAAATATCTACGCAAATAGGTTTCATATAACAGGATGATACAATATACAACCTGTTAGTTTATATTTTCATTTTCAATGTCCTCGGTATTGTATCTGCTGTAGTCTCACTCACATAATCATTCTCTTATATGATGACTTCCCCCCACATATATAGGATGAAAATATTAAAGTTTGTTCGAATAGCTTAAATATTCTTTTAATATAACAAACAAACAAATTAAGATGACTATAGTGAAAAAAAAAGGTGTTAAAAATATGTCGGTATACACTTTGTAGGCGATTTTTCACAAATAAAAACCAAAAGAGACACATGTTGTAGTGACCGAGCTATGAAAAATCCCCTAGAGATAATAAGATTTTATGTTAACTCTATGAGTCAACATATCTCTCACCTCAACCCCACGACATCTTCCCAATTATACAAATGGAACTCACTTCTTCCGATTAAGGTAAACATTTTGTCTTGGAGAATTAAATGTATGTCAAACGTTTCCTATGAGAATCAACTTGGATGAGAGTTTTTCCCTTTAGGTTTTTTCATTTTTCTTTCCTGTTAGGGTTTCATTAATGGTTTCATTAATCGCTGCACTCAATAACCTAATCTATTACTTTCTTGCTTACTTCATTAATGACGGGTGGATAACTTCAAGGGCTAATAACCTTTTAAATTTTAAAGCACTATACTTGTCAAGAATGGCAGTTCTGCGTAACGAACTAAAAAAATAACTCTTTTAGACATTAGTTGACATTTTTGTCTTTCTTTAAGTATTATGACCATATTATGACCATTTTACCCTTCGAAAAATATTTAAAAAAAAAAGAAATTCGAAAAAAAATTTCAAAAATTTCAAAAAAAAAGTATTTCGAAAAAAAAAATTCAAAAAAAATATTTTGGAAGAAAAATTTCGAAAAAAAATATTTTTTGAAAAAAATTTAAAAAGGGGTAAAATGGTCATAATATGGTCATAATACTTAAAGAAAGACAAAAATGTCAACTTTAATGTCTAAAAGAGTTATTTTTTTAGTTCGCTACGCAGAACTGCCATTCTTAACAAATATAGTGCTTTAAAAGGTTATTAACCCTAACTTGAAGCGTTAGTGTGATATAAACCCTCAATTCATCTAGGGATTTTAGTAATTTTTTTCTTTTTTACTGATGGATACCGGATACTGGTAGAATACGAGGGTTCTACGGCTGTGTGTATGGTGTCATCATGAAGCAAGGGTTTTTGGATTAAGGAGGGAGAACGGGTGGTCACAAGAAGGATAAGATTATCGAGACGAGTAAGTCAAATGGTGATGGTTCATCGTTGAAAACTAACAAAGGTAAGGTTAGTGAGGTTTCAAATCTTACCTCTTTAGCTGCAAAGAGGGAGCTTATGATTGTGGCTATCCACATTCTTTAACCTCTCAAACCTTTCAACCTTTCATATTTTGTGTTCCCTAGTTAATTATTTGTACTAAATACTTTGATTATGAGAGCTTAATAAATTGAGGCTCATTTTGTAGTTTGTGATATCAAGAAGCAATGCATTCCGCAATCTCTCAAGTCTTCTAGCTTACATTTCTTGTCGGTTAATTGTTCTTAACATGTTATTAGCACGCAATCTTTGATTTTGACTCCATTTATTTACTACCGTATGTCTTTGCTATATTGTAGTCACTGTTCTCGTGATGTGGATTATGTTTCTCAGTATGGTATTGGTAGATTTGTCATCGTTCTAAAGTTATTAACTTGTGTGCAACATCTTTATTGGACTATCATGTGTCAAACTATTTTGTTATGTGTATGTATTATTGTTGAAGATATAAGCATCAGTTCCAAAGAGTTTAGAAGTTGAAGGCAAGTTTTGTATTTTCCAGAAGTGCAAGGACTCAATGTGGAAGTTCTCATTCTCGGAGCTATAAAAGATCAAGTCAAGGCTAAAGTCTTCACATAGTTTCTCTATCTTCTGTGTGTGATATATCGTTCTCTCTTCTCTATTGTTCCCTGAGATTGAGAGAAACCCTAGTTTTTGTGTAAATCTTTCATCTGTTTTTACTTGTATTGTAAACTGCTATACTTTAGCAATTGTTAATAATAAGAGTGAGCCAAGGAGTAGTTGGCTGGGTTCACTATTAAATCTGATTCTTGTGTAAAATTACTTTGGTTTTATAAGTTTCTACATGGTATTAGAGCCAGGTTGCTCTATACCAAAGTGATTTTTTTTAAAAGATCGTAACGTTTTTGTTAAAACTAGGGTTTCTCAAGTTTGGGGGTTTTGATCTATTGGTGTAGATCTTGTAATTCTGTGTAAATCTTTCATCTGTTTTTACTTGTATTGTAAACTGCTATACTTTAGCAATTGTTAATAATAAGAGTGAGCCAAGGAGTAGTTGGCTGGGTTCACTATTAAATCTGATTCTTGTGTAAAATTACTTTGGTTTTATAAGTTTCTACATGGTATTAGGGCCAGGTTGCTCTATACCAAAGTGATTTTTTAAAAAAGATCCTAACATTTTTGTTAAAACTAGGGTTTCTCAAATTTGAGGGTTTTGATCTATTGGTGTAGATCTTGTGATTCTGAGTATAGATATTGGTTTCTTGATATCAGATCTTTAAGATCTAAAGGTTAATTGTAATTTCTCAAAAATTAGGGTTTCTTAATTTTTGGGGGTTTTTTGATCCTGGTGGTTTCCTGACTAATTACTTCTTGATTTAGTAATCTTGCGAGTTAATTAGTTATCGGAGTGTGTTAATTTGATTTTTTTTTATCAAATTAGTTAAAATTAGGGTTTACTGTATCAAACCCTAATTCAGGTTGTTTTTTCCTTGATATAAATGATAATCTGACTAGTTTTGATTCTAATTTCAAGATTCTTGAAACAAAAATCAAAAACCCTAAAATAAGTTTTAGGGTTTGTTTGGGCAGATTTGTGTTTTTCAATCTATATTTGTCTTATAATCGTTGTTTTGCTCTTGTTTGGGTCAGATTTGGATCTTCCTGATCCTGGTTCTTGGAAACTTTTGAAAGCTTGTGTGGTTGTAATACCTCTCACGCCCTCTATTAGGTTTTTTCTTAGATTTTTCTGTTGGTTAGGATTGTTTGGAGGTTGAATAGATCAAGGGATTTGTTTGATGAAGTTGGTTGAGATTATTTGGTGGTTATTTGTGTTTGAGGAGTTACAAGGTGTTGTTGTTTATGTATCTGTTTCTTTGTTGTGCTTTATTACTGTTTTATTTGGTGATCATCATGGTTGATGGTCAAGGTCCTAGGGGTAAGGGTCCTGAAGGGGGAAGTAGTGAACTAAAATTGGATATATATGACCCTTTATATTTACACCCTCAAGACATTGGTGCTCAGTTGATTACCTTCAAACTTGAATGTACTGAGAACTATAAGGTCTGGTCTGCTGCTGTGCAGTTGGCTTTACACACTAGAAACAAACTTGGTTTTATTAATGGGAAGTGTATTAGAGATCCCACTGATGTTCTTTATCAGACACAATGGGATAGGTGTAATTCTGTTGTGTTATCTTGGATTCTTGGTTGTATTACACAAGATCTTTATAAAGGTCAAGTGTTTTCTGTGAATGCTAAATCTGTGTGGGATGAATTAAGTGAAACATATAATAAAGAGGATGGTTCTGTGATATATAATCTGCATCATAAAATGCATACTTTAACACAATATGGAATGAGTCTTTCAGAGTACTATCATGAGTTTAATGCATTGTGGAGGCAGTTTGACTCTCTTGTTGATCTGCCTACATGCATTTGTGAAACAGCTCCCACTTTGAAAAAGCATTCAGATCTTTTGAGGCTGATGCAATTTCTCATGGGTCTTGATGATAGTTTTACCTCTGTGAGAAGTCTTATTCTCACTACTGATCCCTTACCTGATGTTAAGTCTGCTTTTGCTACTCTATCTAGAGATGAGTCTCACAGGAATAGTCATGTGGCTAGTAAATCTGTTAAGAATGGGGCTGCAACCTTTGATGCTAGGCCCTATACTGGTAATTCTCAAAACAATAACTGGAATTCTAATAAAAACAGTAATAATAATAACAAAAGGTTTGGCAGGGTGTCAAATCTGGTCTGCAAGCATTGTAATATGAATGGGCATACTATTGATAGATATTATGAGTTAGTTGGATATCCACCTGGTTTTGTTAAAAAAGGCAATGTTAACAATTTGATTGATAATAAGACTGATACTGGTAAGAGTACTACTCATACTCTTACTAGTGATCAGTATAACAGATTAATGTCATTACATAGTGATTCAGGTGATACTAGCAAGGCTCATGCTAGTGTTGTAGGTACTGTTATTGCTTCCAATTGTGTGATTAGTTTCTTTACTTGTAGGTTTTTTAATTTCAACTCTAATATAAGTACCTATAGTACTTATATTGGGTGGATTATTGACTCAGGAGCTAGTCAACATATCACTTTTTGTGCCACTCATCTTTATGACATAATGGATGTTTCTCATTTAAATCTTACAGTTGCACATCCCAATGGGACTGTTGCACAGATTAAACAGATTAGAGGTTTTAAATTTGGAAATAATCTAATTTTAAAAGATGTGTTGGTTGTTCCTGGGTATCATGTGTGTTTGTTATCTGTTCATAAATTGTCTAAAGATAATTAGGTGGTTGTCAGTTTTAATGATAAGATTTGTAAAATTCAGGATTTAACTCAAATGTTCCTGATGGGGACTGGTAGTGATGATGGGGACTGGTAGTGAAAAAGGTGGTCTTTGTTTTCTTGATGAAGCTAAGAGGGTTAATAATAGTAATATTAAGAGTTGTCTTATATCAAATTGTATTTGATATAATAGGCTTGAACACCCCTCTGACCATGTCTTAACTGTGCTTAAAACTAAACTAAAAGACCTTAAGAGTACTAGTTCTGAACCTTGTGAGATATATCATAAAGTTAAACAAACAAGAGAACCATTTCCTTTAAGTGATCATAAAACTAAAAATATGGGTGATCTTTTTCATTTAGATGTGTGGGGTCCATATAAGGTGACCAGTAGAGAAGGGTTTAAGTATTTTCTTACAGTACTTGATGACTACACCAGAGCTGTTTGGGTGTTTCAGATGAAAAACAAAACTGAAGTTTTTGATCATATTAATAATTTTTATAATCTCATTAAAAATCAGTTTGAAAAAACTATTAAAGTTTTTAGAAGTGACAATAGGACAGAGTTTGTAAATAAGAGGTTTGAAGTTTTTCTTTCTAACAATGGTATTTTACATCAAACTTCTTGTCCTTATACACCCCAACAGAATGGTGTAGCTAAGAGAAAACATAGGCATTTGTTGAACACTGCTAGAGCCCTCATGTTTCAGGGGGTTACATTTGAATATGTGGACTGAATCTATTTTAACTGCTACTTACCTTATTAACAGGTTGCCAACTGCTGTGTTGTCTGGTAAAAGTCCTTTTGAAATAGTGTATAATACTGAACCTAATCTGTTGAATCTAAAATGTTTTGGCTGCTTATGTTTTTCAAGTATTTTAAATGAAAATTGATAAGTTTGCATCCAGGTCTGATAAATGTGTGTTTGTTGGATATGCTTTTGATAAAAAAAAGGATACAAACTTTATAACATTGATCAAAAGAAATTTATTTTTTCAAGAGATGTATAGTTCTATGAAACTGTTTTTCCTTTAAAGAATACCTCTTTCACTAAAGACTTTGTGTTTGAAGATAATGGAGTTAATGATTTAAATTTCTTTGATCAAGAATTTGATAGCAGTCAAAATAATTTTAGAACCAATGAACCCTATGATGATAAGATAAGTAGTATAGATGGTAACAACAAATCTGTACCTGAATCTAGTACTCATAAGCCTAGTGTCAGCACTGTAGAAGGAGATGCTAGTGTTGATGAGCATCTACATACTGAAATTGTAGAATCTGCTGATACAGCTGATGTAGATATCAATTTGCTAGTTGATACAGTAGAGGATATAGACACAGTTAATGTAGACAACACTAGGGACACTTATAGTAGGAAGGACACTGATGATAGTGAGTATGCAACATAAACTGTTGTTTCTGATGGTATACAGGGTACTAGTAATGTTGATGATGGTTATATATCTGAGGGTGAGGATCTAGATATGTTTGGTAAAATGTTTGAGTCACCAGAACCGGCAGGGGCACAAACTGTTAGAAGGACTAGTAAAATGACAGCTTTACCATCTAAGTATAAAGATTATGTGCTTAATAAAAGTCATAAGTATGGTATTGATAAAGTTGTTAAGTACTTCAACTTAAGCTTTGATAACTTTGTATTCACTTCTAGTCTAAATAAAATATATGAACCCACTACTTATGAAGAAGTTGTCAAAGACAGTAGGTGGGTTGATGCTATGAATCAAGAAATTGAAGCTTTAAATAGAAATGGTACTTGGGAAGTTGTAGAGTTACCTGATGGTAGAAAATATATAGGTTATAAGTGGGTTTTTGAAGTTAAATACAAAGCTAATGGTGAAGTTGAGAGATATAAAGCTAGGTTAGTAGCTAAGGGGTATAATCACAGAGAAGGAATTGATTATGAGGAGACATTTTCTCCTGTTGTAAAAATTGTCACTATAAGATGTGTATTAAGTATTGCTGTTAATAACAAGTGGCCACTGTTCCAACTTGACATAAATAATGCATTCTTATATGGTGAATTAGAGGAAGATGTGTATATGACTTTGCCAGAAGGGTTTTTTGATAAAAATGATAAAAGAGTTTGTAAACTGGTTAAGTCATTGTATGGGTTAAAACAAGCTCCTAGAAAGTGGAATGAAAAATTAGTATATGTGCTGAAAGAACATGGGTATATACAAAGTCCAAATGATTATTCTTTGTTCATTAAAAATGAAAATGATGTTCTATTGATTTTTTTAGTATATGTTGATGATATTATTATCACTGGTAATAATACTAATGAAATTAACAAGTTTAAAAGTTTTTTAAGTTCAAAGTTTTTGATTAAAGACTTGGGTAAACTCAAATACTTTCTGGGGATAGAGGTGCTTGACATTGATAATGGGATTTGTCTTACTCAAAGGAAATATTGTACTGAGCTCTTAACAGAGTTTGGTATGCTTGGTTGTAAGCCTTGTGGTTCTCCTATTGAAACTAATCCTGATAATAAAAAGCTTGTTTCTAAGTTTGGAGATGATGAACCTTTGTCTAGTATAACAAACTATCAAAAACTTGTGGGCAAATTAATATACTTGACTTTAACAAGGCCAGATATTTCTTATGTTGTGCACTGTTTAAGTCAAGTAATGCATAAGCCTATGAAGTCTCATTTAAGACTTGCTTTTAGAGTTTTGAGATATTTGAAAAAGGAGCCTGGTCTTGGTATCACTTTTAAAGAAGGTGATGTTAAGATTATCAAAGTGTTTGTTGATTCTGATTGGGCAAAGTGCAAATTGACCAGGAGGTCTATTACAGGTTATAGTATTTTTCTGGGAAATAATTTGATTTCCTGGAAAAGTAAAAAGCAAGCTGTTGTTGCTAGATCCTCTACTGAGGCTGAGTTCAGGGCAATGTGTAATGTGTGTTGTGAAGTAATATGGATCACTAAAATCATGACTAATATGCATGCTAGTGTGAGGTTGCCTGTGAATATGTTTTGTGATAACAGTTCTGCTATGCAGATTTCTGTTAATCCTGTGCTTCATGAAAGAAGCAAGCATTTTGAGATTGACCTCTATTTTTTGAGGGAAAAAGTGGCTGATGGTTTCATTAAACCAGTGAAGGACAGAACTGAGGATAATGTTGTAGACCTGTTCACCAAAGGTCTTAACATTACTGATCATAACATTTTTTGCAAGGTTCTTGGTCTGTTTAATGTGTTTCAGGATATTTCTGGAGATCAAGCAAAGGATGATGGGGGAGCTTCAGGAAGCTAATGCTTATGGTGTTGGTTTTATGGACAATAAATTAATAGACGTGTGTTAGAATCGAACTCGAGACCACAGGATTGCACACTTTACGTATGAGAATTAAAGTTAATAATTAAATATAATAGTTATATTTATTTATTAATTAAATGAAATAATTATAACGGACGTTAAGTAATTATTTGTAATGGACTAACGGTCATTAAATGTAATTGGAAAGGACTAGAATGTAAATCAATATTTGGAAGGTTTCGGAATACCTTGTGGGATACTCCATCCGATCGGCCACAAGGAAACCCAACCCATCTCCAACTCAACTTGTTCTCCAAGTTTAGATGAGTATATATACAAGACTAGGGGTCTTGTGTTTTGCATCTCTTGTACTCATTAGCTTAAACCTAAAAGGTGTTTGTATGTGTTTTGCTAAAAACAATCGTATACCCTCTATAAGGAATTGATCCTCAACCTTTTCCAACTCAAATTATTTTGTTTGATTAAAACTAGCATTACTTTAATTCGGTTTAGTACGTGTGTACAAGAACGTGGTAATAACATACTTTTGTTATTATTCTTGGATTGAATTACAAAACGGTAAGGGGTAATTCTTATAATCCTATAAACCTTAATTAGGGTTCATCCAATTGCTAGTTTTGTGGATTTGATTCTTGTTCGGCTAGAATCAAGAAAGGTACGCATATTCTTGTTTATGTTAATTAATTATTCGTTAATCTTTCCTATACGCTTCCGCATGTGTACTTTGATGTTTTGTGATTATTTATTTGATTGTCATGTTATATAATTCCAACAGTGGGATCACGAGTCATTGGTTTTTAATGAGTAATTAATTACATAAACGCGTAATAAAACATATAATTGTATGATGTTTGATATGTTTATTCTAGGGTTTATGTTTATTTTTTTTTGGGTTGATTTTTTTATGAATTGGGGCGTACCCCATTTTTTTATGTCGGCACATTAAAATTTATTAGGGTTTTGAAACTTGTTTGCTAACCTTATTAAAACCTAGAATTAATATATTAGTTACGTGATTAATTCATGAATAATTTGTTATGTGTCATGGAATTTTATATGCGATCTTGTGACTATTTGTATAATTTGTTATGATGTATCCATGATTATATATGCATGTTAGTCATGGATAAGTTGCTTTGATATTGTTTAATTGTTATGACATATTTATTTATGATAAATCTTGAATTGGGGAAGACTCCAATTATATATAAATTAATGAATCAATTATGTGCAATTTGGTATATTATTAATTTGGG
Organism: Chrysanthemum seticuspe; assembly: GCA_019973895.1. Classification (NCBI taxonomy): domain Eukaryota; kingdom Viridiplantae; phylum Streptophyta; class Magnoliopsida; order Asterales; family Asteraceae; genus Chrysanthemum; species Chrysanthemum seticuspe. The sequence continues at coordinate 353,070,331 of BPTQ01000009.1, forward strand.
GTTTACGTAATCGATTCGTCGATGTATGTGGCTCACTTTCTATTGTTGGAGTGAAAACCCTAATTAATATATACATTAATTTACCTAGAGATGGATTATTAATAGGATTTTATCGAATAAGTTGCATGTGGCTACTTGTTTACACGTATAAATTGTTTATTATGTGCGCATTGTTTTTTAGTAGTTTATTTTTTATTTATTACTTGTTTGTTTATTATGTTAGACAGTTTTAAGCAAAGGGTAATTTTGAATAAAAAAATAATACGGACTAAACAATGGCGAAACTTGATTTGTTTTGGAAGAGTTAAGTTTTCAATAGTTTAATTGATTGGTGATTTTGGTACAAATGGTCTGAACGGCTCACCCACTAGAATAAACTATAAAGGGGTTAATTAAGAAGTGCGCATAGTCACACTGAAAGGATGTCTAAGGTTATGCTTTCGCGCTTACCTGGTCCTCTGCCCCCTGTAAGTTCGAATGGAGCTACTAAGTAAGACATAGAATGTACAAACTCTTCTTAAGGGCGAATTAGTTTTAATTCCATGCGCCACTTTGGTGGTAATTACCCGAAACACTAAGTGTTTACACTTATGCAAAAGTACGGTATAATTGACGATAATTAACGCTAAATTCCTTAATTGGTGAACCCAATACCTCAATCAAAACTTTGATAATTTGATCTTTATGTATTGGTAATAAAAAGTTTTTTATTAAATTTATGCTACAAGATGAATGCATGACATCTTTTTACATATTTGATTTGACCACATAAAATCAAAACTAGTACCCTTTTAAATTAAGTTATATGCAATCTAATTAAAAGGAACACTTGAAGTTGCAATTTATGTCATGAGAGTACTTGGCTAGATTGTGATGGAGAGGTAAATCTCTATGTAAAGTGAGACCTTACATGGACATATTTGCAGTTCTTTAAGTTAGACACTTAAGTTGAGTAGGAAGTGAGACTTGGACTCAATGGCATAAGATGGGATGAAACATGTTTATATTTGCAATAGCGTTGGAAAATATAAATCCCATAATGATCTAGGAGTTGGAAATTGTTTGCCAATTAATGTTCGACAGATTACCTTATTATATGCGTTCGTTGCTAGCAGATCAACTGATGTAATGAACCTATGATAATTTGGATCCTAGTTTTCGAGAAAATTCTATGGTTTTATGGATATTACCTTGGGTATTTTATTTTCTTGAAAAGTTTAATTATCGAGAATACTAAAACTGAATTTTGCTAATTCTTTAAATGTATTAATGCAACATTAAACCGTAAATGAAGGTTATTCCTGAATTGGTAAATTGATCTACACCTGAAGGGTTTTTGGTAGAGTCAACTTTACTGAAAGAATGAACCTAGTCCTCTTTGAATGAAGAAAGTGTGAGATTCAATCATATTTCTTTTCATGAATGAAGAAAGGTATGATAGGATAATTAGAATTGCCTAAATTCTAAAATACATAACTCGTAAGCAAATTTTAATAGTTAAAAAAATTGCATATGTTCTAAGTTATTAAATTAGAAGCTAGACTAATTACTGTATAATTGTAAAAGACAAACTAGCATATTTTATCTAGTTGTTTTGTTTTGACCATTTAAAAGTACTACTTACAATTGTTGGAATAGTAGAACTATTTAAGAAAGAAATTGCATGCCCAATTTTTCAAGTTAATAGCATTGATGGATAATTCATCATCTACATAGTAGAATACATTCTTTTAATTACATATGTAATTGTTATGTATGGACTTTTTCAAAGGTGTAGGGAAGTAAATAGAACGCTATTTTCTTTCACTGGTTAATACAACACTTACAATGTTGTCAAATCCAGTGGGAGTATTTTGTTCTTATTACTGAATAAGGAATTAATGTAATGATCTCTAATTCAGTGGGAGTTACAAGCTTTGTTATCTTGGTAGTAACCCAGATTATCTCTAGAATGTCTTAAGATAATTACTTTCCACTTGTAGACACTCATGTTTTCAAGGATAGTCATGTACGTTTCCCTATTAGACAATGAAGTGGTTCTACATCTACTAGTTATGCTAATATCAATGACACAATCATATTAGTCACATAAACAAACATATGTCGTGTTGTTTATCTGCTACATGATGTTGTTCCATGCACAAGTGGGAGAAATCTATATTGTGTGCAAGGTACAACATATAGGTATATGATTTAAAGGATTCTCTTGACTGCAAGGTAAGAGACCAACAATCTAATATAACTTGTACATATCTAATTCAAGAAACACTTGGTGTTGAAATTTACGTCATGTCAGAACTTGGAGAGCTTGCAACAACAAAGTAAATCTCTATGTGAAGTCAGACCTTGCATGGATATATTTGCAGTTTCTAAATTAGACAAGTATTTAGAAAATGTGTCAAAATGATATATAAGACAACTTCAAATTAAATATTTATGTATTACTAGAATGACATAAATAAATGAAGTACTCTAATACTACTTCAATTTGTTTATTTATGTAATTTTAAATGACATAAATGAAAAATAATGTAGTCCTACATTATTGTGAAGTAAATTAACTTGAAATTACTATTGAAACCAAGAGTTGTGTTCATAATTACTTTAGTTAAACATGTTTATGATTCATTGTAAAGACATAAACATAAAGTCTTTTAAGACTTATAATAAAGTAAGACGTTAACTGGTTATGTTTTTTAATTAAGACATATACAAGAAGTTATTGAGTTGATCAATGATTTATAACGTATAATGGGATTATAACTGTTTATGTTTTCTAGATGAGACATGGATATGAAGTGACTTGGTTAAAAAGTACATGTGTTATAAAGCATGTAATTGGCTTGAAAAGTCTATTATACTATTAAGTTGACTTAGTTGGTAAATAGGTAAGCCAAAAGGAATATGTTTATCTTATATATTGTTAGATTGTCTTACAATATTAATTCTAATAAATACCACAAGTTGATGGTATGTTCAGTTAGGAGAATCAAACTCTATTTGATTTGTTTGATTCATGATAACCATAATTTCTTTCTTAAAAAAGTAACAAGGTTATAGATTGAGTATGGATTGAATATACTCAATATGACTCCAACCTAGAAGATTAATAAAACACCATTTTATTATGGAATGTGATGAATCACATTAAGTTTTAAAATTGAAGATTCTGAATTTGTTAAACTACTTATGAATAGGTTATTAACAAACTAAAGTCTAGAATTATCAATGTGTATTTGTAATGTCCCAAAAAGAGAATAATGCAGTTTTGCTCTAACTGCTAAGTATATATAGATAGTCTATATATTACAAAAGGCAAGTGGGAGTTTTTCTATCTTGAAAGATAAAATTACAAGATACATAATCTTCTAAAACACACTATTAAATATCATGATGAGGTTAGACATGTAAATGATAGACCTCATGATGATGGAATTTTCATTCATAGATCTGCAAGGATATCTCAGATATTTGATTTATATGCTGAGAAGAACATGAGTAATAGGATTATAGTAAACCTGATAACCATTATGATGGATTACCAAATATTGAATCGGGTAAATTACTCATACTATGAATGTTAAAGATGTTGTCCATAAAGATAATCAATTTTAGAAATTTGGTTTATCTTAATAGTTAGACTGGAGAATGGAAATGAGTTTCTTCAAAGAGATGAAAAACCCTAGTGGTTTGAATTTCTATGTAGAAATCATATGGACAAAATTTGTACACATATTTAATGCATATTTTATGACAAGATTATTAATCATACTTAAGCAATTAATTATGATTAATTATTCTTTTCTAGACACATTAAATATATATAGATGATAATGGTCATACTTGTTTTCATTAATATGAAATATGACAATGGAATATCAAAACTCTTTCTAGAGAAATTACTTGAGCGATGACGGTAAGTAATCGAAAGGTTTTTTGAGTTCATATAAAATCTTTGGAAGTGTACGAAGTACAATAATTCATGAATGGATAAATGCATGCATCTATGAAATTATTCTTATATTTAATTATTAAATCCTAGTTTTGATTTATAATTAAAATAAGATAAATTTTAAGTATTCCTGAAAGCTAGTGGGAGTATTATGTTAAGTTTCTTAAATCTTATATGTTGTATAACATATAGGAAGTAACATTCCTTGTAAGCTAAATGTTAAGTCTTAGATTGGAATGAAACTTCACTTGTAAGATTTAAGAATTGAAACATATAACCTTGGAATATATGTTTATTGTTAATAAACATATGCAGTAAAATAAATGATTCTAATAAAACATGATATATCATTTGGGAAATGGATAAATATCTGTTGATAAGATAGAACATGAATGAGATCTAAGTTTGACCTATAGATTCATAATGTACATCATGTTGTGTATTCAAATTGTTGTATCATTCTTGAATGATAGATGATTTGACAACATTAATATCTAATTAAAAGTTATTAGATAACTTGTGTAATGAATATTCTAATATAATTACATCCTCAGCCTGGAATTGCTCTTAGATTCTATGGATGAACAATATGTCAATTGTTGTGCAAATTGTCATCAGCTTCAAACTTGAAAGTTTGGAAAGCATCAAACATTACACAATAAGATATTAAAGTTTACGGAGTTTTAATGAGCATATTTTTTTTTGTATACAATGATGCTGGTTTAATTGAGATGACACTCAATACTAGTCATGGTAGGATTTCACCCTAAAACCCTCTTGGCGATTTTTTGTCCCTAATATCTTTTCTATCGTTCCATCAATTCTGTCTATTTCTTGAATTCTTTGCATCGATCTGGTTTGGATTACTTATCAACTTCATTGTTAATTCGTTTCTTAATTGGATTCGTGTATTGTTTCTCAAGATTTAGATAATTGTTGTAGAATCAATTTGTTAGGGTTTACATAAAATCGTTTTTTTATCAAACCGGCTTTCGGATTAGTCGGTTATCACACCTATTAAAGCTTCACTGATCCGATTTCTTGTTCATGATGGGTGTTGGTTAGGATCTGGGCGTTAATGGTTAAACCCTAACTTTTCATAAGTTAGGGTTTTTAGTCGCTTTGTTGCGTTTCTCTGTTTGATTGTTACTAGGCTGGGGTAATCTGTTTCGACAGGTTGAGGGTTAAAGAGGGATGGAAAAAGGGTTCTTCAACAAGAATAGTGCTCGTAAGGGCACTAAAGATGTGGGGTCTTCTACTAGTTTGGCCGATCAAACTAGTGGTTCGCAAAAGGATACGCTTCCATATATCAATGTGGATTTTGATGAACTTGATGCACGAATGAAACGGATTACTGGCAATGATGATGGGAGTGCTGGTCAGAACGTGTGCATTGTTGATCACATTGAATGTGATGGGGCTGATAACGTGAACAAGGTTAAGGATAAGGTTGTTTTGGATGATTTGGAGCAAAGCCATGATACACCTGCTTCTGATTCGTCCTCTAATGGTTCAAAACAGCCTAATGTGGAGCAATTGATTGCTAATGCGAATCAGAAGTTTGATGAAGCAATGAATAAAATTGACAGTGATATTGCTAATATGGCTTCATCTTCTGATGTGAACAATTCGAGTGGTATTCGGCTTCAATCTAATTTGAATGGTACTAATGTTAATTCAACTAATACTCCTCCTTCGAGTTTTAATGTGGCTATGCAATCCTAGCAGTATGGTACTAATGTGAATATGAATCAGAGTGTTAATTCTGATCCTAATGCACCCAAGGTTGATACTACTAGTGGTAGTGGAGTTAAGTTGGTTTCTTACGTGGGTGTTGCTTCTAATGAATCCCCGAAACACGTGTCTAATTTTCGGAGGTTAAAATGCAGCAAAATGAAGGATGATGTTGACCTTTCAGTCCCAATGAAAGTAGTGGAAGAGGTAAACATGAGGTTTGAGAATACTCTCTACGGATACTTCCTTGGTCAACGCCTTGCTTTCCCTGTTGTTGATTATTATGTTCGCAATGCGTGGGCTAAGTATGGTCTACAAAAGGTTATGATGAATGCTAAGGGGTTCTTTTTCTTCAAGTTTAATTCGAAGAAAGGCGTCGATGATGTTCTTGATAATGGTCCTTGGTTGATTCGTAATGTTCCTATTATTCTTAAACCATGGACACTGAACACCAACTTGCTTAAAGAGAATTTAAATAACATTCCGGTGTGGGTTAAATTCCATGATGTTCCCTTAGCTATGTTTTCTGATGACGGGCTCAGTCTTCTTGCTACATTGATTGGGACGCCGAAAAGGTTAGATGCTTTTACTAGTCAAATGTGCAAAGAATCTTGGGGCCGTAGTAGTTTTGCTAGGCGTATGATTGAAGTGAAGTCGGATGAGGTTCTTAGGGACAGCCTCACTGTTGAGATTCCTTTACTTGATGGTATGGGTTCGACTATTGAGAAGATCCGTGTTGAATATGAGTGGAAACCGCCTCGATGTGTTAAATGTTTGGTATTTGGACATACTTTGGTGGATTGTCCTAAGGTTGTGATTCCGACTGCTCAACCTAATAAGAACGTAAGTGATGGTTTCCTGACTGTTAACAATAAGAAAAAGAGAAAGCAAGCTGGATCGAATCCGGGTCGAGGAGATTTTAATAAACCTGTGGTGGGTAAGCATTTTGAATATCAGCCCAAAAAGACTCTGATGAGTGTGCAAATACTCATCATTTTTGTACCATTTAAACTGCAAAATCGCCTGAAAACACTCAGAAATGCATCAAAATGATAAAAATATCACAAATAAGTGTTTTATGTGTTTTAAATGCAAAAATATCAAAATCTGGTGAAAAACGTATCAAGTTTGCATAATTGGCAGTTTTAGTCCCCCAAGTTTCAAAAGTTCTCAAAAACAGTCCCTGGTAAATCAAAATAAAGAAAAATATCATTTCAAGTCCCTAGGGATTCATGAGTTGTCAAAATTGGTCCTTGAGATTTAAAATTGCAAAATTACAACTTAGGTCCCTAAACTTTCAAAAAATGACAAGTTTGGTCCTTGGAATATTGGAGATTGTCAAGTTTGGCCCTTGGATTATAATTTCAGAATGTACATGATTGGCCCCTGGAAAATCAGAATGGGCAGCAATGGTCCCTCAAGTTTGGAAGAATTGCAGTTTGGTCCTTGTATTAATAAACAAAGCCTTACACCTTGGCCCCTGTCAAAACTGCCTTTGGACCTCTGCCATAAACCATTGACCCCCTCACTTTTGACATCTGTCCAATATACCTCCCAGGTCAAAAAAAGTCAGCTCCCGCCACCTCCACCTTATCTCTTCCCCTTTACCTGCTTGCCTGCAACACTCTCCCATCACCTCACCTTATCCCTTCAAACCTCCCCCTCATCATCACATCTACCAACTAAACACACCACAATTAATGCCACCCCCCCCCCCCCCAGTTGCAATTTCACAGTCCACAAAAGTCAAAACAGCTTTTCCCGCCAAAACACTTGGACGGCTTAGATCACTCAAAACTCATCCAATGGCCAAGATTATTGATGGGATTTGATCAGAGGCATATGGGGAGTCTAAAAGTTCTATAAAAGAGAGAGGAGATGCAGTGGAGCAGGGTATCTAGTGTAATTTTAGTTTTTAATGTCGTTTTAGTTAATTTCAAAGTTCCAGTGTAATTTAAGCTTTCCAAGTAATCTGTTTAAGTTATTTCAAGTGAATGTAAATCTTTTTCAGTTTCAATTTCAGTTTTAACTCAAGTTTTCAGTTTATGCTAATTTTCCTAGTTCAAAAATCTCATGAAAGATCAAATGTTGTTTTTAGTTGTTATTAAGGACTCATAAGCCCACATAAGCTCCTAGATAGCTTATTAAAGCTATTAGAAACCTTTAAAAGCAGTTTAGAAGTAAAAAAGAAAAATCACCAAAAATACCAAAAAAATTAGATAAAAATAAAAAAAGACCATGGAAGTGAAGTTCAAAGCTGGAGCAGGGTTGATAAAGGATTGCCCTTGGGTTTAGTGCTTATTGGAAAGCTTTAGGGTGTGTCTTTGTGCCTCAGTTCTCAGTTTGAGCTTAGAAGCAACTTGTAAGCATTTTGACCCATTTTGGCATTTCACTGTGTAAGACAGTTATAAGCTCAAGTCTGTGTGTTTTTGTGTTTCTTAGTTATAGTTAAGTCTAATTATCCAATAAAAACAGTTGCTTGTTATTTTAAATTTGTAATTAGCAAAAATCTTATTTTAACAGTTTTAATAGCATAATCATCATTTCTTGGTTTTATGTTGTTAATGCTGTTGTTTAGTGTTTCTTTAGTCTTATTAATTGATAATATGAGGTCTGTAATCATTGGCATGGTTTTAATCTGTGATTTGTTTTGAAAAGTTCCAAAACAGTCTCATAAAGTGGTGTTTGGATTTGTTAATTTATCTGTGTTATAGGTTATTTGTATTATTGCTTGTGCTTGTCTCATATCACATTAGTTCTTAATAACTCAAAGAAACAGAGAAAACCAGTGTTCATTTGTTAAAAAAGTCAAAATCATCTTTGATCACACCTAGATAATTAACTGTTTGATTTTAAAGTTTTATGATCATGATTTTGTGTTCATAAGTTGTTATTGTTGATCAGGTCAGTCTTAATCCACCTTATTACATCATATTCAGTTTATAGAATCAATCAAAAGTTCATTTAAGTCAACTTTCATTTTCTTAAAAAGTCAAAATCATGCTCTGTGCACAGTTGAGCCTATCACTTTCACAAGCTCACACAGAGCTTATCAGTTAGCTTCAGCTTGTGCTTCTTGGCTTTTTGTGAAGCTAACCTAGCCATCATTGAGTCCCAAGCTTAATTTTCCAATTTGCAGCTTGTTTGATAGGGCTTCATATAGCTTTTAGTTTTGTCCATCTGACTCAGCATACACTGAGTCATCATTCAGTGTTTTCAAACTTTTGCATAAGCTCATTAGTGGATACCACAGTGAGAATCTTAGCTTTTTAGAAAGTTTAGTTGGTCTACTTGTTAGTTCTAGTATTTGTTTCCATTCCCAAGATCATCTAAGTGCTTAAAAATAAGCTTAAAAGTTGCCTAGAAACCACAAAGTGTCCTATACAACAGTTAAGCTTATGCTTATTTTGGTTTGTTTAAGTGCTTATTTCTTAGTAATCTTGCTTATTCAGTTGTTATACTAGCTTATTTACAATCACTTAGCTCCTTTTCAGTTTACCTTGTGCTTATTCAGTAGCTTATTAGCCATTTTGGCTTAATCCTTTTGCTTATTTCTTTTTCTTGCCCACTGTTGAGTTAAATAAGCTCAAACTGAGCTTATTAGTGGTTTTCACAAAAAGTTGTAGTTTTAAAATTTGCTTATCTTAGTGCACTTAAGCAGTTTGTAAAAGAAAAATCAAAAAAATAAATAGTTTGCAAAAAGTCATTGCTGGGATTCGAACCCTGGCCACCCAGCTCACCACACAACACACTCACCAACTGCCCTTGGGTCTTTTTCTGTTTTTCTTTGCATTATTTAATATATAACCCTTGTTTTCATTTTTAGCTTATACGAGCTTATTAGTTTATTTCCAGCTTATTTATACTAGCTTTTTCAACTTTTGTATTTTTTTTAACTTTGTATTACTATAAAGTAATTTCTAAAAAAGTTTCAGATTTTTCTAAATAGTTTTAGTATTTTTAATCATTTAATTAGTGTAAAATAGTATTTAATTCATAATAAAAAATATAAAAGTCAAAAAAATATAAATCTTTTTTCTAAAATTTTCTTTTGTCATATAGTACGTAAGAAAATTGTTTTTACATTCTTAGGACTTTTATTTCATAAATTTTACGTTTTTACTTGCGCACTCGCGTAATTTTTATACTTAACGTACGTTTTCATTTTAAGTCACGTTTTTAGATAATTTAGGTTTACGTTTTAATTAAAATAGTTTATTTAAGTTATTTTATTTTATAAATCACAAAAACATCATTGTAAAAATAGTGATAGCGTTTATTTAATATATTTTAGCTTTTTAACTTTCTTTAATTTGCATTTAAGCCCCTGTAATTTACAAAACTTTTTCTTTAGATATAAATATTCCAAAATCCTTACTGATCATTATTCTTAGTGATTATTCGACATCTGTCTGTGTTAAACACCATTCTTCCTCCGTGGGACTTAACGACCCGGGAATCCACTATATTCCTCTGATCTTAATTGTATTGCTTTCTGAGCTGTTTGAAGTTTATTACGGTTGACCATTCACAAGTGGTTAGCTTGTGTGATTAAACTTGACTGTTCAGGAGTCAATCAAATTTTGGCGCCGCTGCCGGGGAGGCTGTAAGCGTGTCCTAAGCATTTTCAGACCCGTACTTGCACATATACCACTTTTTGTAAACAGTTTTTTGTAAAGTTAATCAAAAATCAAAAAAGTTCATTAACACTTTTCCTAAAGTGTTAACAACACCAAAAAAATATAAAACAACAAAATAATCGTAACGTTTTCTAGCTTGTGTTTCCTTTAAGGTGATTCTTAAAAGAGATACATTTTGGTTAAAACGAGACGATACCAAAAATATTGTCCAAAAGTTTTTAAACCCTTAGCACAAATCCATACCTACGTCTTTTCAGTGGTACTTAACTAATACATAAAAATCAACCACCGCAAATCAAGGCAGTACACCTACCAACTGGGGGTGTGACCATAATAAGTTCCCGAACAACAGATTTAAAACTTGCCTTTGTGTCCTTGTGATTTGGTGTACCTTTTTCAAAGAAGCCATTTCATTTGTGATTATTGGTTTAAGTTCACTTGTCGTTTTGCCTCGCATTTGTTTTTAAAACTGATTTTTTATACTTAGTGCATGCGCACTCGTTCTTCCAGTTCTACAAGTCCACTTTCTGAGCTTGCAAATATTCCTCGTAGACGTAGAGGACGTTCTGCTCCTTCAGCCGTGACTGAGGAACGTCTACCACCACCACCCCCTGTCGTAATGGCAGAAGACAAACTGATGAATGAGCTTCTCCAAGCACCCATCGAGGGTTACGGAGATGCCATTATTGTCCCAGCCATCGTGGCTGATACCTTTGAGCTCAAAACCGGGTTGCTTAATCTTGTAACCCAAAGCCAATTTTATGGTTTTGAGCGGGATGATCCTCATGCACATATTCGATGGTTTAACAAGATTGCATCTACCATCAAATACAAAAATGTCCCACATGAAACAATTAAGCTTCTTCTGTTCCCATTTTCTCTAGAGGGACAAGCCCAGAATTGGCTTGAGAAACAACCCCCTCGTTCCATTGAGACATGGGAGGATCTAGTCACTAAGTTTGTTAACGAATTCTATCCTCCATCCCGAACTACAAGTCTTAAGAATGAGATAATGAAATTCTCTCAAAGATTTGATGAATCATTCGGGGAGGCATGGGATCGTTACAAAGAGTTGCTCCGAAAGTGTCCACATCATGGTTTTACCAAATTAATGCAAATGGATACTTTCTACAATGGTCTGAACCAGACTAACCAAGACTCTTTAAATGCCTCCGCGGGAGGTAATTTCTTGAGCAAGACCACAAAAGAAGCCTTACAAATCATAGAAAACAAGTCCCAGGTCCGCCCTTTCCGCACAAAGACATATCAATCTCAGTCTAATGCAGGACCTTCTACTTCATCTCCCGTGAGTACATCTAGCACCGATGCTAAGATTGACAAACTCACAGATATTGTTCAGGCTTTGGTTCTTGCTAACCAAAAGAAAGTCACTTTCACACAGACACCATCACATGGTGAAGTGAAGAAAGTCGAGGTCTGTGTTACTTGTGGTGGCCCTCATGCATACTACAACTGTACTGCCACCGATGGTAGCCCTTTTGAAGCCAATGCTATAGCCGGTACTTCACATCAGGGAGGTAATCAATACCATCCTCAAAATGAACCAAACTATCGTGCTAATACTTATCAGGGACCACCCGGTTTTAACCAGAATCCTAACATACAAAACCGGAATCAAAACCAACCTAGAATGAACCAAGGTTATCAAAACCAAGGTAATTTCCATCCTGGACCAAATCAAGGTTTCCAACCTCAAGGAAACTTTAATCAAAACAATTTCAATCGAGGGAATCAATTTCAGGGAAATGTGAATCCTAACCAAGGGAATTTTCAACAACAAGGTCATAATCAAAACATACGACCTCAAAATTTCCCTCCACAGCCTCTAGTACCATCATCTGATGAGTTATTGAAGCAATTTATGAAATCCCAAGATGAAATGAACAGGTTGTTGGTCAGTCAGATCGCTGATCTCAAGAAATCTTTAAATGATCAACCCTCGGGCTCAGGAAAACTTCCGAGCAACACGATCGCTAACCCGAGGGGCGATGCAAAGGCGATCACAACCAGAAGTGGTGTTTCATACAATGGACCCGCTATTCCTACTACCTCTTCTTCTTCTCTCCCGAAGGTAGTGGAAAGTGAACCTGAGGCTACAAAGGACAAGGAACTTCCTACTAATAACGGAGGTACCAACAATGTCCATCCTCAAGTTGTCCCGAAACCCAAATCTAATCCAGGAGTTGTTTTTGAACCTCCTGCAGCTCCCGTTGAAAACCCCAAATCCAAATCTTCTATTCCTTACCCATCACGTTTGAATGAGCAAAAGCTCCGCGAAAAAGCCAGTCATCAAATGGACAAATTTTTTCAGATTTTCCAAGAACTACATTTTGACATAAGCTTTGCGGATGCTATCATGCTGATGCCCAAGTTTGCATCAACTCTCAAACACATGTTAAGCAACAAGGAAAAACTGTTTGAGATGGCAAAAACTCCTCTGAACGAGAACTGCTCTGCAGTTATCTTGAAGAAGCTTCCCCGAAAAGCTTGGAGATCCTGGAAAATTTCTCTTACCTTGTGTATTTCCAGGAATGGTTGAATGCTTTGCCTTAGCCGATCTTGGTGCAAGCATAAACCTGATGCCTCATTCAGTATGGAAGAAACTTTTTCTTCCGGACCTTACTCCTACATGCATGACTCTCGAGCTTGCAGATCGTACAATATCCCGTCCACTTGGCATTGCTGAGGACGTATTTGTGAAAGTAGGAAAGTTCCATTTTCCAGCTGACTTTGTAGTTGTTGATTTCGATGCTGATCCACGGGTCCCTCTCATTGTTGGAAGAGGATTCCTGAGAACGGGCCGTGCTCTCATTGATGTATTTGAGCAAGAAATCACATTACGTGTTGGTAATGAAGCTGTCACCTTTAACCTTGATCAAACTTCAAGGTACTCCGCAAACTATGATTCTGAGTCGGTTAACCGAATAGATATCATTGATGTTGCTTCTGAAGAGTACTCTCAAGAAGTTCTTGGTTATGATCATAATTCTTCGAGTGATAATCTCACTCATTCATCTCAACCCATCATTGCCAATTCTACTCCTTCTCTCACTCCGTTTAAGGAAAGTGACTTCATCTTGGAAGAGATTGAAGCATACTTGTCTAGTGATTCTGTTCCATGGGAAATTGATCACGCTCCCATCGACATCGAGGGGGACATACTTCTCATTGAGAAGTTGCTTAATGATGATCCATCATCACTCCCTCCCGTCGAACTTCGTAACAAGGAAGTCAAGTCAGTTGAGAAAACTGAAGAACTTCCTGAAGTCGAACTTAAGGACTTACCACCTCATCTCGAGTATGCATTTCTTGAGGGTGATGATAAATTACCCGTCATTATTGCTCGAGATTTGAGTAAAGATGAAAAGACTGCTCTCATAAAGGTCTTGAAGTCACACAAGCAAGCAATTGCTTGGAAACTCTCCGACATTAAGGGTATCAACCCTGAGTTTTGTACTCACAAAATCTTGATGGAGGATGACTTCAAACCAGCAGTTCAACATCAGAGAAGAGTAAATCCAAAAATCCATGATGTTATCAAACAGGAAGTTATTAAACTTCTTGATGCAGGATTGATTTACCCGATCTCAGATAGTCCTTGGGTTAGCCCAATTCACTGTGTTCCTAAAAAGGGTGGCATAACTGTTGTCACAAATGAAGATAACGAGTTAATTCCAACTCGATTGGTTACGGGATGGCGTGTTTGCATTGACTATCGTAAGTTGAATGACGCTACCCGTAAAGACCATTTTCCTCTACCCTTCATGGACCAAATGCTTGAGAGATTAGCAGGAAACGAATACTATTGTTTCCTTGATGGTTTCTCGGGTTATTTTCAGATCCCCATTGATCCACAGGATCAAGAGAAGACCACATTCACCTGCCCATACGGAACTTTTGCCTACAAACGTATGCCTTTTGGCTTATGTAATGCTCCTGGCACGTTCCAACGATGTATGATGGTCATATTCCACGACATGATCGGGGAAACAATGGAGGTGTTTATGGATGACTTCTCGGTTATTGGGGAATCGTTTCAAACATGTCTCTCTCATCTAGATAAAATGCTAAAACGGTGTGAAGACACCAATCTTTGTCTAAATTAGGAGAAGAGCCACTTTATGGTCAAAGAAGGCATAGTCCTTGGCCATAAGATTTCCAAAAATGGGATTGAGGTCGATAGAGCAAAAGTCGATGTTATTGCTAAACTGCCTCATCCTACTACCGTCAAAGGTATTAGAAGTTTTCTAGGTCATGTCGGGTTTTATCGTAGATTCATACAAGATTTTTCTAAAATCGCTCGGCCTATGACCCATCTTCTTGAAAAAGATGCTCCTTTTATCTTCTCACCTGAGTGCATCGAAGCTTTTGAAACATTAAAGAAAAAGCTTACGGAAGCACCCATTCTAGTTGCCCCCGACTGGGATTTACCCTTTGAACTCATGTGCGATGCAAGTGATTTTGCTATCGGTGCAGTCTTGGGGCAACGTAAAACCAAGCATTTCAGCCTATCCACTACGCAAGTAAAACTATGACTGAAGCTCAAACCCATTATACCACCACAGAAAAAGAGCTACTAGCCGTGGTGTATGCGTTTGAAAAGTTTCGGCCATACCTTATATTGACCAAATGCGTGGTGTATACGGATCACTCGGCTCTCAAATATCTCTTTGCAAAACAAGATGCAAAGCCGAGATTGCTCCGTTGGGTTCTCCTCCTACAAGAATTTGATATCATTATACGTGATAAAAAATGAGCTGAGAACCTGGCTGCTGATCATCTGTCCCGTCTAGAAAACCCTCACCAGGATGTGTTCGAGAAAAAGGAAATAAACGAAACATTTCCTCTCGAAACACTCAATGCGGTTTCTTTTCGTGGAAACTCTTCTACCCCATGGTTTGCTGACTTCGAAAATTACCATGCGGGTAACTTCATAGTGAAAGGAATGTCGTCCCAACAGAAAAACAAATTCTTTTTTTTTTTGGGTAAAAGGGCCATAAAACCCCGGTAAATATATCCAAAAATTCAATGAAGTACAATTGACATGGACGTACATTCCATGCCCTCTGCCCGTTACATAGGTGATATGACTCTACATATGTAACTAAGCTAAACAAGCCGCTAATCGCAGCAACAAACACTAAACTGCTTTAACAAACAGAATAGAAAACAAATTACATTCAAATTAACAATCTAAATGTAACAAAGTCCAGGTTCAAAGAACCACTTCCATAGTGTGCAGCTCCATCTTCAATCACCATTAGTTGACGTCCGAGTACAACACTAACTTCCATGCCATTAGACACTACCCACACAAAGAGGGCAAAAGGTCCAGGCACAACAACAGGCTGAGAACCAGCCACTTCAACTTATCAGCCACCATAACCATGAACTTGCATCTCTCTCATACCCACATGCCATAACAACGAACATGAACATGTAAGATACATGAACTTGCAGAAACCTCAACATAACAGCAGGACCCATCAAAACCAGAAAATAACGAAACCCTAATAAGGGTTTCGTTCTTGAGAGCACCCCTATCCAAACGATCGATCCATAATAAATGGATAAAAGGCGGTTAGGGAACGGTTTTAGATCGCCCATAGCAACCGAATAACGATTAAAAAAAGATAGATCATAGCACAAATCGTTAAATGGTAACAAAGAAACCCTAAAACAAAGACAACAGCAGCAGCTTAGGATTATCTTTGTTCGCAGCAGTAGACTAGCGATTTATAAGATCAATATAATAAAGCCACCGGCCGCCACCACATGTACAACACCCCCTAACTCGATTGCATACCAGTTAACAATGAAAAGATCAAACGTTAAAAGGCAGAGAAACGATTTTGGGACTGTTTTTGGCCGGAAGATATAGGTGGCGGCGGCCGGAAATCGCCAGACCTAGAAAAACAAAAAAAAAAAAAAAAAAAAAAAAAAAAAAAAAAAAAAAAAAAAATTCTTTAAAGATGTAAAACATTACTTCTGGGACGACCCCTACTTATTCAAAATTTGCGCGGATCAAGTCATCAGGCGATGTGTGTATGGTCAGGAAGCCAATGACATTCTCAAGGCTTGCCATTCTGGACCTACTGGGGGACATCATAGCCCCAACTACACCGCCAAAAAGGTGTTTGATTCCGGATTCTATTGGCCCACGATTTACAAGGATGCCCATGAATTTGTCAAAACCTGTGACGCTTGTCAACGTCACGGGAATATCTCACAAAGAAATGAAATGCCGCAAAACGCCATTCAAGTGTGTGAGATTTTTGACATCTGGGGCATTGACTTTATGGGGCCATTTCCATCATCTCGAGGAAACAAATACATACTCGTGGCCGTTGACTATTTGTCAAAATGGGTTGAAGCTAAGGCTTTGCCTACCAACGATGCCCGAGTTGTTGTGAAATTCTTAAAATCCCTATTTGCTAGGTTTGGAACTCCACGAGCTATAATCAGTGATCGTGGTACGCATTTCTGCAATGACCAATTTGATAGAGTCATGCAAAAGTATGGTGTAACTCACCGTCTCTCTACTGCATACCACCCCCAAACAAGTGGGCAAGTGGAAGTTTCCAACCGAGGGATTAAAAGAATTCTGGAAAGGACAGTAGGCGAAAACCGTGCCTCTTGGTCGGATAAGCTAGATGACGCACTCTGGGCCTTCCGTACAGCTTATAAAACACCCATCGGGTGTACTCCATACAAGCTAGTATACGGAAAGGCATGTCATCTTCCGATTGAGCTTGAGCACAAAGCATACTGGGCCTTGAAACATGCAAACTTCGATATTCAGACAGCTGGTGATCATAGAAAAGTTCAAATGAATGAATTAAATGAACTCCATGATCATGCATACGAGAACTCTTTGATCTACAAAGAAAAGACAAAGAAGATTCATGACTCAAAGATCAAGAACCGCGTTTTCAACGTTGGTGATCGAGTCCTTCTTTTCAATTCAAGATTGAAGATATTCTCGGGAAAGCTCAAGTCCCGTTGGTCTGGTCCATTTACTATCACTAAGGTTTATCCTTATGGTACCATTGAGTTATCTCAACCTGATGGTCCAAATTTTAAAATGAATGGTCATCGATTAAAGCATTATTTTGGAGAGGACATTCCACCCGTGATTGTCCCGGATCTACAAACTTTCCCCATGAACCAATGAATGCGGGGATCGAGTCAAGCTAGCGACTCGGTAATCAAATACAGTAGCACACCACATGGGTTTTCACCCGTAAGTATCACCCTAGTGTGGGGGAGTTGCCCCCCGCTGTTGTATATAAACCTCTCTCTAAAAATACCAAAAAAAAAAAAAAAAAAAAAAAAAAAAAAAAAAATGTGTATATATCAAAAATAAAATAATGGCCGTAGTATTTCCCTTTTACGTTCTATGTTTCGGCATAACCGCCGGTACTTTGAATATTGAGGGCAATATTCATTTCTAGTGTGGGGGGGAATTCTCACGAATTTTATCATGTAATTATGCCACCTAATTCCCCCGTTTTTGGCCAAAAATTTTTTTTTGGAGTAAGTGTTTTTCACTTACTCAGCAAATGGTAATCAGTCCGCCATGTCTAACCCACATAAGGATTGGCTAATCCAGGAGCAAACGGCTCTTGGTAAAGATATCTCAAATCCGTTTATGGCTTGCAATTTGCCCAAAATTGTATGGTGTTCAACTCACCATATCTTTAATTAGTGAAGAGTTGGCTAGCCCGCAAGTTTATGGCTTGTGGTAAAGGCAGTGGAAAACCATAATTGGTAATCAGCTCACCAAAGATATTTTATCTAAGAGTTGGCTAGTCCAGAAGCAAACGGCTTCTGGTAAAGACAAATCAAAATCGTTGAAAGCTGGTGATTTGCTCAAAATCATTTGGTTATCATTGTACCAAGGTTCTTACTTGAACTAAAACAATTGGCTACTCCAGAAGTAATGGCTTTTGGTAAAGAGATGAAATCCATTAATTTTTCTCAAATCATTGCTAGGGACTAGCAACATCTTAGTGTGGGGGATTGATGAGTGTGCAAATACTCATCATTTTTGTACCATTTAAACTGCAAAATCGCCTGAAAACACTCAGAAATGCATCAAAATGATAAAAATATCACAAATAAGTGTTTTATGTGTTTTAAATGCAAAAATATCAAAATCTGGTGAAAAACGTATCAAGTTTGCATAATTGGCAGTTTTAGTCCCCCAAGTTTTAAAAGTTGTCAAAAACAGTCCCTGGTAAATCAAAATAAAGAAAAATATCATTTCAAGTCCCTAGGGATTCATGAGTTGTCAATATTGGTCCTTGAAATTTAAAATTGCAAAATTACAACTTAGGTCCCTAAACTTTCAAAAAATGAAAGTTTGGTCCTTGGAATATTGGAGATTGTCAAGTTTGGCCCTTGGATTATAATTTCAGAATGTACATGATTGGCCCCTGGAAAATCAGAATGGGCAGCAATGGTCCCTCAAGTTTGGAAGAATTGCAGTTTGG
This sequence comes from Chrysanthemum seticuspe, assembly GCA_019973895.1. Taxonomy (NCBI): domain Eukaryota; kingdom Viridiplantae; phylum Streptophyta; class Magnoliopsida; order Asterales; family Asteraceae; genus Chrysanthemum; species Chrysanthemum seticuspe. The sequence goes on from BPTQ01000009.1 coordinate 353,089,173, forward strand.
TCCTTGTATTAATAAACAAAGCCTTACACCTTGGCCCCTGTCAAAACTGCCTTTGGACCCCTGCCATAAACCATTGACCCCCTCACTTTTGACCCCTGTCCAATATACCTCCCAAGTCAAAAAAGGTCAGCTCCCGCCACCTCCACCTTATCTCTTCCCCTTTACCTGCTTGCCTGCAACACTCTCCCATCACCTCACCTTATCCCTTCAAACCTCCCCCCTCATCATCACATCTACCAACTAAACACACCACAATTAATGCCACCCCCCCCCCCCAGTTACAATTTCACAGTCCACAAAAGTCAAAACAGCTTTTCCCGCCAAAACACTTAGACGGCTTAGATCACTCAAAACTCATCAAATGGCCAAGATTATTGATGGGATTTGATCAGAGGCATATGGGGAGTCTAAAAGTGCTATAAAAGAGAGAGGAGATGCAGTGGAGCAGGGTATCTAGTGTAATTTTAGTTTTTAATGTCGTTTTAGTTAATTTCAAAGTTCCAGTGTAATTTAAGCTTTCCAAGTAATCTGTTTAAGTTATTTCAAGTGAATGTAAATCTTTTTCAGTTTCAATTTCAGTTTTAACTCAAGTTTTCAGTTTATGCTAATTTTCCTAGTTCAAAAATCTTATGAAAGATCAAATGTTGTTTTTAGTTGTTATTAAGGACTCATAAGCCCACATAAGCTCCTAGATAGCTTATTAAAGCTATTAGAAACCTTTAAAAGCAGTTTAGAAGTAAAAAAGAAAAATCACCAAAAATACCAAAAAAAATAGATAAAAATAAAAAAAAGACCATGGAAGTGAAGTTCAAAGCTGGAGCAGGGTTGATAAAGGATTGCCCTTGGGTTTAGTGCTTATTGGGAAGCTTTAGGGTGTCTTTGTGCCTCAGTTCTTAGTTTGAGCTTGGAAGCAACTTGTAAGCATTTTGACCCATTTTGGCATTTCACTGTGTAAGACAGTTATAAGCTCAAGCCTGTGTGTTTTTGTGTTTCTTAGTTATAGTTAAGTCTAATTATCCAATAAAAACAGTTGCTTGTTATTTTAAATTTGTAGTTAGCAAAAATCTTATTTTAACAGTTTTAATAGCATAATCATCATTTCTTGGTTTTATGTTGTTAATGATGTTGTTTAGTGTTTCTTTAGTCTTATTAATTGATAATATGAGGTCTGTAATCATTGGCATGGTTTTAATCTGTGATTTGTTTTGAAAAGTTCCAAAACAGTCTCATAAAGTGGTGTTTGGATTTGTTAATTTATCTGTGTTATAGGTTGTTTGTATTATTGCTTGTGCTTGTCTCATATCACATTAGTTCTTAATAACTCAAAGAAACAGAGAAAACCAGTGTTCATTTGTTAAAAAAGTCAAAGTCATCTTTGATCACACCTAGATAATTAACTGTTGGATTTTAAAGTTTTATGATCATGATTTTGTGTTCATAAGTTGTTATTGTTGATCAGGTCAGTCTTAATCCACCTTATTACATCATATTCAGTTTATAGAATCAATGAAAAGTTCATTTAAGTCAACTTTCATTTTCTTAAAAAGTCAAAATCATGCTCTGTGCACAGTTGAGCCTATCACTTTCACAAGCTCACACAGAGCTTATCAGTTAGCTTCAGCTTGTGCTTCTTGGCTTTTTGTGAAGCTAACCTAGCCATCTTTGAGTCCCAAGCTTAATTTTCCAATTTGCAGCTTGTTTGATAGGGCTGCATATAGCTTTTAGTTTTGTCCATCTGACTCAGCATACACTGAGTCATCATTCAGTGTTTTCAAACTTTTGCATAAGCTCATTATAAGCTCATTAGTGGATACCACAGTGAGAATCTTAGCTTTTTAGAAAGTTTAGTTGGTCTACTTGTTAGTTCCAGTATTTGTTTCCATTCCCAAGATCATCTAAGTGCTTAAAAATAAGTTTAAAAGTTGCCTAGAAACCACAAAGTGTCCTGTACAACAGTTAAGCTTATGCTTATTTTGGTTTGTTTAAGTGCTTATTTCTTAGTAATCTTGCTTATTCAGTTGTTATACTAGCTTATTTACAATCACTTAGCTCCTTTTCAGTTTACCTTGTGCTTATTCAGTAGCTTATTAGCCATTTTGGCTTAATCCTTTTGCTTATTTCTTTTTCTTGCCCACTGTTGAGTTAAATAAGCTCAAACTGAGCTTATTAGTGGTTTTCACAAAAAGTTGTAGTTTTAAAATTTGCTTATCTTAGTGCACTTAAGCAGTTTGTAAAAGAAAAATCAAAAAAATAAATAGTTTGCAAAAAGTCATTGCTAGGATTCGAACCCTGGCCACCCAGCTCACCACACAACACACTCACCAACTGCCCTTGGGTCTTTTTCTGTTTTTCTTTGCATTATTTAATATATAACCCTTGTTTTCATTTTTAGCTTATACGAGCTTATTAGTTTATTTCCACCTTATTTATACTAGCTTTTTCAACTTTTGTATTTTTCTTAACTTTGTATTAGTATAAAGTAATTTATAAAAAAGTTTCAGATTTTTCTAAATAGTTTTAGTATTTTTAATCATTTAATTAGTGTAAAATAGTATTTAATTCATAATAAAAAATATAAAAGTCAAAAAAATATAAATTTTTTTTCTAAAATTTTCTTTTGTCATATAGTACGTAAGAAAATTGTTTTTACATTCGTAGGACTTTTATTTCATAAATTTTACGTTTTTACTTGCGCACTCGCGTAATTTTTATACTTAACGTACGTTTTCATTTTAAGTCACGTTTTTAGATAATTTAGGTTTACGTTTTAATTAAAATAGTTTATTTAAGTTATTTTATTTTATAAATCACAAAAACATCATTGTAAAAATAGTGATAGCGTTTATTTAATATATTTTAGCTTTTTAACTTTCTTTAATTTGCATTTAAGCCCCTGTAATTTACAAAACTTTTTCTTTAGATATAAATATTCCAAAATCCTTACTGATCATTATCCTTAGTGATTATTCGACATCTTTCTGTGTTAAACACCATTCATCCTCCGTGGGACTTAACGACCCGGGAATCCACTATATTCCTCTGATCTTAATTGTATTGCTTTTAGAGCTGTTTGAAGTTTATTACGGTTGACCATTCACAAGTGGTTAGCTTGTGTGATTAAACTTGACTGTTCAGGAGTCAATCAGACTCCTCCTGAACCCAAGAAAGTAAATGTCAGTAAGAAGAAGGCCTCTGATGTGGCTAGTACGAGTGGAACCAAGATCACTACTTCTAATCAGTTTGATACTCTTAATATGGACAATACAGATGTGGATGCTGGTCGTACAATGGAGGTTAATGAGGATGAGTCGATTAAGACTGGTAATACATCACAAGAACCGCTTGTGAGTGATTCACTAGGAACAAAGGAAGTTGGTTCTACTCCTATAGTTGAGAAAATTGGTAAGCTTGAAAAGCTACTTATTGATGGGAAAGCTACTCTTGTGGATGATGATGGTCATCCTATTCCGTCTACCTCTTCTAATAAGAGGGCTAACCCATTTTCAAAGGTGTGTGAGGTGGTGGTTTCTGATAGTGATGATGATGAGGTTCTTAATGCGTACGACGAATCAGCAAATCTTTTTGGTGGTGGTCATGAGCGTGAAGATGAGTTTGATGACTATGATGATTATTCGAAGCAAATTTATGATCTTCCAGGGGAATTGGATGCTCTTAATGCCATGTATGGCTTTAATCTCCAAGGTCGTAGGAAGTAGTTTTTATTTTTGTCAGAGTCTTTTGTTATCGTGGGGTTAGTGGTTTTGTTTCTTGTTTAGAAAATAGGAATTATCTTGTTATGTAAGCTTTTCGCCTATGTAACAGGCTGAGATATGGGATTCACCCATATCCGTTGTACTTAAATGCTTTTTGGAGTAATATATTTACCGGGTCGTTGACCTTTTACCCAAAAAAAACTAGTTGTGCTACTAACAGCACAGTTGCATTATACATTAAAAGAATAAGAATGCTTTAAACTTTAAAATGTTTGAAAGTTTAAATTGTCATAAATTGGTGATAGATGATGTCACACACTTTATGAATTATTATATGGATTGGTGAATGCACACATACAAGGACTTCATTAATTGAATTCTTGAAATAAGTATTCTCAAAATTACGATAGATCAAGTTGGTTGATTTATGCCTTGTCAACAAGTATGATTGTCATTACTTAAGGCATAATTCATCAACTGGAATTTTCATGCATTGATCTATTTGGTATTTGGATAAGGGATGTTAAACAATTGTTATAATAAATCAAATACTTGGTATGTTTGATTTTATAATATATTGTATCCTATATTTGCATGTTTAATCCGTGAATAAATTTATTTATTCTAAATCGTCCGTTGTCAATTAATGATATGGGAGTATCATTAAAGTAAGACAAATCTGAGAGATATGGTAGAATATACTTGAAAGTATATTGATGAGAAAGCATACCAATTTCAAATGATATTTAATGAATTGAATATAGGACTTATCCCAACTACATGATTTTACTTTATGGATATTGTTATTAAGTAAATCATGAATATTTATCCTCAGACTTGAGATACCAGATAAGTGTCATGAATGTAGTGCACTTCTGTGGAACAACTTAACGCTATACGTAACTGGTAGTCATAAGGGTTGTTTCCTGAAGTGTTGCAAAGTTCATGGGTTAGTCTTGTAGTCAAAATAGAATTTGTTCCTTCAAATTTATTTTGGAGTTTAATACTGCTGGGCCCCTCGTAGGGTTGACAAGATGTTTGCGTGACTACACCCAAAGTTCTCCCCTGAATATGTTCAGAAGATTTGGTAATCTTGCTCAATCACTTATAACGAGAAACAGAATGGTTGAATAAAGAATGACTTAATTCCATATATTTATTTAACATGGTATTAGAAACAAAAGGATAATAATAATGAAAAATCATTAAAAGGTTTTCCAGGAGCCTTGCTCGAGTTGTACTATAGGCATCGAAGTGTTGCTAGACGCTAACCGATGTGATCACTCTATTAAGATATGTCCAAGTGGGAGCTGTTGGTTTTATGGACAATAAATTAATAGACGTGTGTTAGGATCGAACTCGAGACCACGGGATTGCACACTTTACATATGAGAATTAAAGTTAATAATTAAATATAATAGTTATATTTATTTATTAATTAAATGAAATAATTATAACGGACGTTAAGTAATTAGTTGTAATGGACTAACGGTCGTTAAATGTAATTGGAAAGGACTAGAATGCAAATCAATATTTGGAAGGTTTCGGAATACCTTGTGGGATACTCCATCCGATCGGCCACAAGGAAACCCAACCCATCTCCAACTCAACTTGTTCTCCAAGTTTAGATGAGTATATATACAAGACTAGAGGTCTTGTGTTTTGCATCTCTTGTACTCATTAGCTTAAACCTAAAAGGTGTTTGTATGTGTTTTGCTAAAAACGATCGTATACCCTCTATAGGGAATCGATCCTCAACCTTTTCCAACTCAAATTATTTTGTTTGATTAAAACTAGCATTACTTTAATTCGGTTTAGTACGTGTATACAAGAACGTGGTAATAACATACTTTTGTTATTATTCTTGGATTGAATTACAAAACGGTAAGGGGTAAATCTTATAATCCTATAAACCCTAATTAGGGTTCATCCAATTGCTAGTTTTGTGGATTTGATTCTTGTTCGGCTAGAATCAAGAAAGGTACGCATATTCTTGTTTATGTTAATTAATTATTCGTTAATCTTTCCTATACGCTTCCGCATGTGTACTTTGATGTTTTCTGATTATTTATTTGATTGTCATGTTATATAATTCCAACATATGGGGGAGTGTTGAAGATATAAGCATCAGTTCCAAAGAGTTTAGAAGTTGAAGGGCTAGTTTTGTATTTTCTAGAAGTGCAAGGACTCAATGTGGAAGTTCTCATTCTTGGAGCTATAAAAGATCAAGTCAAGGCTAAAGTCTTCACATAGTTTCTCTATCTTCTGTGTGATATATCGTTCTCTCTTCTCTCTTGTTCCCTGAGATTGAGAGAAACCCTAGTTTTTGTGTAAATTTTTCATCTGTTTTTACTTGTATTGTAAACTGCTATACTTTAGCAATTGTTAATAATAAGAGTGAGCCAAGAAGTGATTGGCTGGGTTCACTATTAAATCTTATTTTTTTGTAAAATTGCTTTGGTTTTATAAGTTTCTACAATTATCTTGTTAAATAGGATCATGCAATTATAGTACAGTAATTGTTAACGAATAGTAAGACATTCAACTTGTCATCTGTATCCATCGTAGCTGTGGTCTCACTCACATCATCATTTTCTTATGTGATGACTTTCCCTACAAATATAGGATGAGATTATTAAACTGTCTAAAAACCTAAAATATTCTATTAATATAACAAATAAACAAATTTATTAAGTTGACCTTAGTGACAAAAAAAGGTGTTTATAATATGTCGGTATATTTTCAGTAGGCGATTTTTCACTAACAAAAACCAGAAGAGACACATGTTGTAATGACCGGCTATATTGGGACAATTTCATATCTCCCGTTTTTAAATTTGGAAATTTAAATATACACAAATATGCTTTAAAAAACATTGTACATTATACATTCAATGATTGCACTTTGGATATATATGAAATTAATCATAAAAATAGAGAGATGTTTGAAAATAATCCGCTATTAAAAAGCCCCTAGATATAACCAAGAAGATTTTCGGTTAACCTTATGAGTCGACATATCTCTCACCTCAACCCGACGACATCTTCCCAATCATACAAATAGAACTCACTTATTCCGATTAAGGTAAAGGTTTCGTCTAGGAGAATTGTATATATGTCAAAGAATGCCTATGAGAATCAACTCGGAAACATGGGCGTCAATCAAAATATAGTCAGATTTCCTATTTGTAATGACGCATTCGGAAAAAAGAACACATTGTTATTTCTTGGAACCTTTGCTAAGAAAAAGTCAAGCTTAAGGATTTTGAGTTCAACGTTTTTTATGTCGTGGTTCAAACAACTATCTGGCTCCTATGGCGTACTAGAAATGAATTTACATTTGCGATTAAAAGGCCAAATATTGAGCACATCTTCAACGATATTAGGCTTCACTTTTACAATGGATCTCTACCAGACATACATCCAGGTGGACTGAGTGGTTTAGGGAGTCCTTGTAACACACTTTCAATTCTGTGTAATGATCTCTTTTCGCTTTGAGCCACTTGCTAGGATGCTTATAAAATCTCAATCTTCCGTTATAAAAACAGATGTTCTTGTTTCATCAATTTATTTTCCTCAAAAAACCAGGATAGGTGACAATCAGATTTTCTAATTGGATGATTGGGCCGGGATATCCAACAATCTTCTTAATGTGCTTTGAAAGTGTCCACATTTTGCAGGTTATGTGACCGCCTTAATTTTAATGGTGTCTCTCTTATGTTTGTCTTTAGAAGTAATTTGGTATGAGTGGCTAGTTACTTTTCTTGTTGCATGTACGTTGAGCAACACCTACTGCTTAGCTAGCTTTTGTTCTGTTCCTCTATCCCCTCCCTAGAGTTGGGGTGCTGGTTTCAGTTAAAAGAATCCAGCCATTGAATAGAAACACACACTTACAATGCATAAGTACTGACATTCCATTTAGAGCAGTTAATATCCTGCTTACAGGTTCTTATAACTGGATCATATCCTATAATTGTTGTACGGTGATTGTAAAGGACTATAATTCAACATTTATATATTAATAGTTTACCAACCATAAAATTGTAATCTAATGTCGCTATAGTTAAAAGACAATACAAATAAGACAACCCCTACTCACTATAATCGCCGTTCCTCATTCCCGTTCCCAGAACCTAAAGTCGGGGGAATACTTATACCAGAACTTCTTAACAAAGTAAGGATAGAATCGACTTCAGCTTGTGTTGCACGGTTTCGCTCCGCCAATGCACGAAGTCGTTCCGCCATCACTCTATTTTGAGCCTCGAGCATGTCATTAACTTGTCTTTGTGTGTACGATGGCTCTTGGGGTTGGGGTTGTAAGTTGGCACTTGAACTTACAGGATTATATCCGTGGCTAGAGCCTAAGACTTGTTCCACAGTTTGCACATCTATCATCGGATTTGAATTGCTCCCTTGACTCGATCTCAAACTCTCCATTTCTTGCTGTGTAGTTACAAAATACAAACGTTAATTTAACAATCACGAAACACCATTTCTCGGTTTGTTATAAAGGAAATAATAAGAGAAGAAGAACATTTGACTCAGAATAGGTACAAGCATTTGAAGATGAGTTTCATTCTCTTTCTATAGTTGAGTACTTAGTATACTTAAATCATCACATGTATAGGAGTTACTTAGCCTTTTTTTTACCGAGTCTTTTGGAGCAATGAAAAGATGATACTTGTGACTACAATGATTATGAAGATTATTGCTTTGATGATTGTGGTCTATCTGCGGCCCAATTAAAGGTTGTTGTCATCCATGACATTAGACTTGGATAGATTGCTTTTCCTTTGGTTAGCATAAAGGTTTATGTGTCTTAGTTTATGCTTGTTTTTTGTTTTGGTTTTTTAGTTGTGTGTAGCTAGTTGATCATTTATGGCATGTCATGAATGATTTAGTGGTTGTTCAAGCAGTTGCTTGAGATTAATTTGATACTTCAGCCATATTCCGATCCATTGTACTTAACATTTTTTTGGAGTAATATATTTTATCGAGTGAGAGGCCCTTCAGAAAAAATACCTAGTTGGGTTGAATCAAGGTAGCTAGATCGTTTAACTTACCTTGAAATCTCTACCATTCTCATTATTTTCTAGGCGCCTTCATTTTTCAATTTCCCATCCTATCATATTTGTTAGTAGTTCTTGAGGGTTAAGAGTTCTTTCTCTACCATGGTTTAACTGTCGAATAACACAATTATACTCTGACATAGTAGCCCCCCAGGCTAGCTAGAGTGCATATTAATCTCGCACGATCAAGTAAAATAACCCATTTAGTATGAAAATTTCTACCAAATGAAGGATGGTTCCTCGGCCACAAAGTATCAGACAAAAGATAAAAATCCTAAAATGATCGAGATAATAAATACTCCTTCCGTCCTAAATTATAAGTCCACTTTGACTTTTTCAAAGTCTTTTTATATCAACTTTGACCTTAATTATTTTTTCTAGTGTTATATGATACTTGACGCAAAATATATAAATGGAGTTGTGTTTTAAATGCTTTTTCATTGGTATACTTGTCATCAAGTATTATATAATACAAAAAATAATAATTAAGGTCAAAGTAAGAAAGAAAAGACTTTGAAAAAGTTAAAATGGACTTATAATTTGGGACGGAGGGAGTATATAGCTAGGTGCACTGCAAGAAAAAGGGCCATGATGCACACTTTCTTGGAGCACAAAGTTTATCTTGATCTAAATAAAAGGATATATAGAAAAGAAATCAATTGAATTTACCTCCTCGATGTTGTTTGATTTAAAGAGATCGTCAAGGGTGCAATCCTTTTCTGATATCTCCTGATGTTCGTAAGCAGTGCATTTTTTTCTCTTCTTTAATGAACTATTAACCTGCATCGGGTTTTGGTATTGAATCATTTATAAATATATTTAAACATCAACAAAAAAAACAAATATCCGTACATTAGATAAGAATGATTTTATTTTCTAAATTTTTTTCAAAAATTCCAAAAAAAAAATTCACAAGATCGGGTAGGGATGAGCATTTCGAACCGAATCTCGGAACCGTACCGAAACGGTACCGATTTCCCGATTTCCCGGTACCACTAATTTATGCTCGGGAAAAAATCGGTACTACTAATTCGGTACGGGACCGGTACCGTGCTCATCCCTAAGATCGGGCATGTTAGTGCATAAAAAAGTTGTGAATGAAGTTTTTCTAAATGTTGATAATAAATTTTCCGAAAACAATTATGAAAAACACGTTTGTGCATTAACTCGAGTTTTTGTGAATCAAAAATCCGTTTTTATACTCAAATTCTTTTGGCTTTTTGCATCAAAATAACATTACTCGTCAAACTAAAAAAAGTTAAAAATTTTGTGCATCAAAATGTTTTTTTGCATCAAAATTCGTTTTTTTTTTTTTTTTGCATTAAAAAACGTATAAAAACTCAAAATTATAAAAACTTCTTTCACAAAAATTTTAAGTACCAACATACGTGATCTTGTGGAATTATTTTTGTTGGATTGTTTGGGTAACTTAAAAAAGAAGAAAAAAAAATCTTTCTTATCTAATGTACGGATATATATATATATATATATTTTTTAACTTTACCCTATATAATAAAAAAGTATGTAACATCAACTTTGTAATTTTTTTTACCTGGGTACATGAGGGTTGCGCAATCACGGTAGGTTCTGGAAGTGCTTGGTTAGCAGTTGGGTGCGCATTCATTTCGAGTCTTGTAGGCTGATTCATTTGGGCGGTATCCTGATTAAAAGACGGGTGGGGAATCATCTCCCATCCTGTAATCAAAGGTTCTTGCACTTCTTGGTTGTTTGACATATTTGTTCAAACTTTTTTAAGCCTTAAATCGAGATGAGAACTGTGATGAGAGAAGTTATAGTAAAGATAGATGTGTGCCACAATTTGGTTTATGTTGGTCGAATTTATAGTCATTAATCATGCATGTATTTATTACAATATCAATCATCTATTCAATGCACTTGAAATCCTGCCTATATTGTTGTTAATGTGTTACTAATTTTATTTTAGGACCATCTACAGATGAGATAATACATTAAATCAAAAGATATCAGTATTGTATTTAAAAGATATTTAACTACAAATATAAAATACATCCAACATTTCAGTGTATTCTTTGGTAACAAATTCAATACCTTTTTTTTTTTTTGATATGGTTAATTAGGTAAGGTCATTGGACACCACAAACAAATATACTTGATGTACATACGTACCTACAATCATAAATGTAAAATTTATTACACGTTGAAACATAATACGGAGTATAACTTTTTACAATTAATAGTAATAGTAATATTACTACCTTTGGTTAATTGTTAATGATTTTATTTTAGCATTTGGTAGCAAGGAATCTATATATTTTAAAGACAAAATATTAATGAAAATTATATATTTGTTATATGAGGAATTTTCAAATGCTTATTTTTATTTTAATGTTTATCAAGGGGCAAATCTATATATTTTAAAGAAAAAACGTTAATTTAAACAAAAAAACGTGAATAAGAAAAAAAAATGAATAAAAAAGAAAGACAAAAAAACAAAAAAAAAACATGGACTTAGGTTCATCTACTAAATGTTAGGTTAATCCTCACCGTTAGATCAAAGCAGATGGATGGTGGGGATTTATCTCCTGGTAAGCATAAATTTATGGGTAAACAAAATAAAGTGACTCTTTGTCATATATCCAATTAACCAGTTATGTTCATTTATTTTTTGATAAAAAAAAAAACCTTCATAATTTTTAAAAAATCAAATATCTCGCAAACTGTAAATCGTTACGCGAAAAAAATCATATCACCGCGACGAATATTAAATTATCTTTTTATAGATATGCATTTTTATATACTTTCAACTATTTTTTTTTTTCAAAATTTTCGCCTAAAAAAAAATACATGTGATTCGGAAAAATCATATGTGATTTTTTGAAATCACATGTGATTTTTCTTGTCGGAAAGTTTGAAAAAAAAATCGTCGAAAGTATATAGATGTGCATATCTGTAGAAAGATAATTTAATTCTCGTCGCAATAGCGTATTTTTTGTAGCTTGAAGATTTACCGTTTGCAAGATATGTTTGTTTTTAAAAAAATGAAATTTTTTTTTTTTATTAATTTTATTGAAAATGAATGGCTAAAATTAATTCATTGAATCTGTGACAAATATATTATCTATACTTATCTCATGTCTATATCTTAATTGTTCATTTTTGTCATTGAAATTTTGTTGTCCCAATTTGGTATAATTATTATTTCCATATAATATAGTAACAATAATGATAAAATAGACATTTAATTTATTTTTTGTTTATCTGGATTTACGACTTGACATTGTGAGCCGACTAATATCATGACGACTATCTTTTTAGATAGTCCGGAGTCTGCATAGGTGAACTTCCATGGCCACAAAGGGATTAATTTTTTCCCATTAGATTCGAACCCTTAACCACATCTTTGAATTATTGTGACATTGTTGTCTCTTATTAAATGCTTAAATGCATAATTTTGGCACGTTCAATTAGACCATGCTTTTGAAATGTTTCGGTTAGAGTTTTCGTATAACCACTATATTGGTATGTAACACTATCGGGAAATGTCCTCACTAAAACCAATATTTTACAACATATAGGAAAAAAAATGTTAAAAATTAATAAATTAAATTAGCCTATGATTCGTTATTTGAAATGGTAATCGTAACAACATCGAAGGCGAATATATTACTAACCTTAGACATGATGACAAAGAGAAGGGGGTTCAAATCAAACACTAGTTAATTGCAGGGATTGATTGAATGATAAACGCTCAAAATGGAATTGCCTTTGCGAAAAAAAAGGGAACAACAAAATTGAAATTAAATAAATTAAGGTTAAATTTTGAAGGAATAAAGTTTAGTACCTCTTTTTTACATATTGATATTCTAACTTCACAATTTGTTAGCAAGTAACATGACACGTGTGGGTTACCAAAAGACAAACTTTTTAAAAACACATGATTTCGCAATGAACCATAAACAATCGCAATCTTACCTAAATCTTATATATCAGCGTAGTGCGAATGGTAATACACACATGTCGGAAACTTTCACAAGAATGAAATAGATGTCGAAATATAGAGAATTTAACGAGCAATTTTCTAAACTACTTTCAAGAAATTTGGGTTAAAACTTGAGGAAGAATTTTGCCAAAAAAAAAAAGACGAAAGAGGAATGACAAATTACAAATAGTGTAAAATTTCAGGAAAACTGACATCCGTGACGAAAACTGCATTATGAAAGGGCAATATAGGTAGTTCACAAAAATGTGTCTTACTTTTAGTAATATGCCACAAAGTTTAGTCAAGTTGAAAGTAATTATCATTTTAGATCACATAAATGCATATTTTCCTTATATATAAATGTTTAATTTGTTATGCTGAACCGAGTTGACCAGGCGGTCGAACCGGTTGACCCGGCGGTCAAACAAGTTGACACGGTTGAAAATAATAATAATAATAATAATAATAATAATAATAATAATAATAATAATAATAATAATAAGTTCCTTCGACATTCTGGTATTGTGACCTCTGGGCCTTCCTTTGACGATGCCTTGTGTACTTTTAATACAAAAATGGAGATTGATCATTTTAGTAACCCAAGTGGGATTGCTGCCCCCAAACTCATGAAGAAATAGGCAGATATACATTTCACATGTGTTACCCAAACGGTTGAATCTACATTTAGCCTATCTACTCGACAGATGGCGCTATGGAGTTCGCAAAAGGAGGACTACACTTCAGATTGGCTTAGGGTGGTTCCGATATCTGGGTTGGGTGAGACTATCAACGCTAGGACTTACCGATGTGTGTAGGGGTGTCAATAGGGTCGGGTTGACCCGACCCGAACCCGAACCCAAACCCGATAAGGCTTATCGGGTCGGGTTGAATCGGGTCAAAAATTCTTATCGGGTTGTGTGACCCGAACCCGATAACCCGACATAATTATCGGGTCGGGTTAGGGTTGAATTATTTTTATTATCGGGTTATCGGGTCAACCCGATAACCCGAAACATATTTTCTAAAAAGTTTTGCCTACTAGTTTTGACGATTACACGAGACCTTTTCTTTAATCGTAAACATGTTAATAGTCCGTTAGTTAATTGCATGCTACTTATTATTCCTGCCCTTTTGTACTTTCTGCTGCAAATTCTTGTGTGATTCGTAGACCAACAAATTCTTGAGTCAGTGATGCCATGCATTATTTTCATTGGGATACATATGTTATTTTGATTATTTAACATCCTAGTTTTGGTTTAGTTTTAGTTATTTTGGTTTCAAACAAGTCTACCAGTCAAGTTTGGTTTCAGCCATCCTAGTTAGATGGTGTAAGCTTTGGTAATGGTATCATACATGCTTTGTTTGGCTGGTCCTACGTGTAATTTCTTTATCTTGCATACTAGATCAAGTCACCAACATCTATAATTAGTGTAAATCTTAGTAATAATTACTAAGAACAAGTATATATACATTCGTGTACACAGTGCACATTTCTTTCGAACTAAATGTCAATAAACAAAATCTGTTAAATGTCACTGTCGAGATTCCTTTACTTGATGGTACGGGTTCGACTATTGAGAAGATCCGAGTTGAATATGAATGGAAACCGCCTAGATGTGAGAAATGTCGGGTATTTGGACATACTTTGGTGGATTGTCCTAAGGTTGTGATTCCGAATGCTCAACCTCATAAGAACGTAAGTGATGGTTTTCAGACTGTTAACAATAAGAAGAAGGGAAAGCAAGTTAGGCTGAATCCGGGTCAAGGAGGTTCTACTAAATCTGTGGTGGGCAAGCATTTTGAATATCGGCCCAAAAAGCCTCCTCCTGAACCCAAGAAAGTAAATGTAGGTAAGACGATGGCTTCTAATGTGGCTAGTACGAGTGGAACCAGGATCACTACGTCTAATCAGTATGATGCTCTTAATATGGATGATACAGATGTGGATACTGGTCGTACAATGGAGGTTAATGAGGATGAGTTGATTAAGACTGGTTCTACATCACATGTTCCGCTTGTGAGTGATTCAATGGGAACAATAGATGTTGGTTCTACTCCCATAGTTGAGAAAATTGGTAAGCTTGAAAAACTAATTATTGATGGGAAAGCTACTCTTGTGGATGATGATGGTCAACCTATTCCGTCTACCTCTTCTACTAAGAGAGCCAACCCTTTTTCTAAAGTGGGAGAGATTGAGGTGTCTGATTCTGAAGATGAGGTAGTTGCAAACCCATTTGATGAGTCTGCTAATATTTTTGGTGGTGGCCAAGAGTTTGAAGATGAGTATGATGACTATGACTTCGATGACTATGCGAAGCAGGTTCGTGATCTTCCTGGGAATTTGGATGCCTTTAATGCCATGTATGGCACTAAGTTTCAAGGTCCTAGGAAATAATCTTATTTTGTTGTGTCATTTGTTATCATTTGAGTAGCGGTTTTTTTTCTTGTTTAGAAAATAGAAAGTATCTTGTTATGTAAGCTCTATGCCTATGTAACGGGCTGATATATGGGATTTCACTCATATACATTGTACTTGAACGTTTATTTGGTTAATATATTTACCAGGGTGCAGGATTACTCCCCTTTACCCAAAAAGCGGTTAGTAACTATTTTACACAAGAATTTTGCCTCTTCCTGATGAAAGTAAATATAAAAAAAAATTATGGACAAAGAAAAGTATGAACCCGGTTAACCCGAATAACCCGACCCGACAAAACCCGACCCGATAACAACACGACCCGATAACACCCCTAGATGTGTGTTGTGTTATCGGTTAGGTGTTCCCCTATTCTCTGTTCAGATGTCGTGCTCAGCTTATTCCAGGGTCTTTACTGGGGATATTTATGGGGACCATGTTTTATCGTGCGCGTGTATTATTGGCATTAAACATCGGCATAACGTGGTGTGTGATGTTCTTGTTGACATATGTTCTCGGTCAGGGGTTTCGGCTCGTAAAGAGGTTGATATTGGGCTTATTGGGGAAAGGGACATATCCTTACGTCCAGCTGATATTTTACTTTACTCGTTGGATGGTGGGCTTGATGTATATGTTGATCTGACAGGGTCATCGCCTTGACGCAAACTGGTATGGTTGATTTTGTGCCCGGTCGTGCGGTGATTGAAGCCGCGCAACGTAAACGCATTAAGTACGAGGCTAAATGCACGGATATTGGATATGGGTTTCTCCCATTTACATTCTCTTCTTTTGGGGAACTAGAGAAGAATGCGGTGACCTTACTAAAGCGTATCCAAAGATTCTCGGTGACTCAAGACATTGGTGCGTGCTGCTGCTCACATTTTTAGTAGGATTAGCTTCGCTATAGCTAAAGGAGTGGGGGTTGAGTTAGTATCTCGGCTCCCTACTAATTTCTTGTAAATCCTATATTCTTCTAATAAAGTGATGTTTGTAATAATAATAATAATAATAATAATAATAATAATAATAATAATAATAATAATAAATGGAAAACCGGATTGACCCGGCGGTCAAACCGGTGCCCGGCGACTCGACCGGGTCAATTAAAACCCCGATTTTTAAAACATTGCCTTTAAGCGTTACATCAAAGTCACTGAACCATAAATTCGTAAGTTTGCCGTTGTACATCGTCGTCATGCGCGTGTATTCGTCTAGTATTTTTAATAAATTGAAAGTATTTGGATTTGTACTTTTAAGGATCAACGGATAATCTAATGAAAATGCTTCAAATTTATTCCATTCAAACTCAGCAACATTTGACATTTATGTTTGACATCGTTGACATAATGTGGCTGCTGTCACAAAGAATATACAAATGTAGGCAAACTCTTTATCATATATGATTTCAAGATCTTTTATGTACCAACTGTTCATTAAAAAATATTTCAAACACTTAAAATAAAGAAAGTCTTAAGGATGAAAAATTATAATAATATGGATTAAAGCAACACAAGCATGTTAACCAAAACCTTAAACATAAAATGCTGATGAAGACATTCATATTCCTTCTCTTCTTTTCCTTAATTACATCTTCAGCTTCGAAAAACACGATTAAGGATCATATCACAAGAGGCACTTCACTATCTGTTGAAGATGATTCTCATGTCATAATGTCCTTAGATAAGTCTTTTACATGTGGCTTCTATGGCTTCCAAAGCAATGCTTACTGGTTTGCAATCTGGTACACAAATTCCAAAGATCGCACTGTCGTTTGGACAGCTAACCGAAACAAACCTGTCAATAGCCGTGGTGGTTCGAAGTTGAAGCTTCGAAAAACAGGAGCCATGGTATTGACCGATGTGGATGGGACAATCGTGTGGGAGACCAACACAACGTATACGGATGTAAGTACAGCGGTTTTACTTAATACAGGCAATCTGGTGTTGAAGAACCCAAAAGGTGAGATTTTTTGGCAAAGCTTTGATCATCCAACCGATACTCTCTTGCCTTCTCAAATACTAACAAAGAGCAAAAGCTTGATATCTGCTTTGAGAAACGAAAGTTTTGAATCCGGATATTATGGCTTTAGTTTTAACAGTATTAACGTGTTGACACTCGTTTATGATGGCCCTGAAATATCAAGTGTATATTGGCCTAGTCTGATCCAGGTTTTAGTGTATGGGCTTTTGGAAGAACAACTTATAACAGCAGTAGAATCGCATACTTTAATGATTTAGGTATTTTTAATGCAAGCGACCAAATGAGTTTTATTGCTACAGATTTGGATTTGGGGATCAGAAGGAGGCTAACCTTGAACTATGACGGTAATCTCAGACTCTATAACTTGAATGAGTCAAGTGGATTATGGTCGATTTCTTGGCAAGCTCTTGCAAAACCATGTAACGTTCATGGAATATGTGGGAGAAATGGGATTTGTATTCATGGAGACAAGCCTGAATGTTCATGCCCACCTGGTTATGAGTTGAGTGACCCTACTGATTTAAGTCAGGGTTGCAAGCCTAGTTTCAACCAAACATGTGATAATTCAGCAAGATTCAAATTTCTACCATTGCCGTATACAGATTACTATGGATTTGATCTAAATTTCTCGTCACCCGTTTCATTTGAAGCATGCAGAGATATTTGTCTGAAAGATTGCCGTTGTGAAGCATTTAGTTATAGGCTTACAGGTGAAGGTGTTTGCTTTGCTAAGAGTGCCCTCTTTAATGGCTACCATTATCCTCATATCTTAGGAACCATGTACTTTAAAGTACCAGTAGGCATGGAATCACAAAAATATGCCTCAGTCCTTGCTGGTTCAAAGGCCACATGTGCAGAAAATGTCACGGTTATGGTAGGTTCTCCGTTTATGTATGAATCAGCTAAGAATAAGGTGAAATGGGTTTATCTTTACTCATTTGCCTCAGCTATTGGTGTGCTTGAAGCCTTGGTTATCTTGTTAGGCTGGTGGCTATTCTATGGAAAAAACGAGTTATTAGCCAACTTAGAAGACGGGTACCTGTATGATATCTACTCAATTTAGGGGTTTTAGTTATAAAGAACTTAGGAAGGCGACACAAAACTTTGAGGTGGAAATAGGGCGAGGTGGCTCAGGAGTTGTGTATAAAGGGGTCCTGGAAGATGAAAGGGTGGTGGCTGTGAAAAGATTGAGAAATGTGAGTGAAGGCGGAGAATTTTGGGCGGAGATCAGCACGATAGGTAAAATCAATCACATGAATCTAGTGCGAATGTGGGGATTCTGCTCACAAGAACATCACAAACTTCTAGTTTACGAGTACGTAGAAAATTTATCTCTCGATAAGAGATTATTCTCCTCCAATTTTCTTCAATGGAAAGAAAGGTTTGAAGTTGCAATAGGTATAGCAAAAGGTTTGGCTTATCTACACCATGAATGCCTTGAATGGGTGATTCATTGTGATGTAAAGCCGGAAAACATCCTTTTAGACGGTTCATTCCAACCAAAGATTGCAGATTTTGGTCTGGCAAAGCTGTCTCAAAGAAGTGGACAAAACACCGAGTTCACAAGGATTAGGGGGACTAAAGGTTACATGGCTCCAGAATGGGCTCGTAGTCTGCCAATCACAGCAAAGGTGGATGTGTACAGCTATGGGGTTGTGGTATTAGAAATGTTGAAGGGGATCCGACTTTCCAATATCATCGTTCATGGAGATGGAAACGATGAAGAATCAGAGCTTATGAGGTTTGTAAGGGTAACAAAAAAAGAAATTGAAGAGGGGAAAGAGTTATGGATTAAAGAGGTAATCGATCCAAGGTTGGGAGGCTTGTTTAGTACGAGACAGGCTGTGAAACTAGTTGAGGTGGGTCTTAGTTGCGTGGAGGAAGACAGAAATAGAAGGCCTACAATGGATTCAGTTGTCCAACTTTTAATTGATAGCGAGTCTGAGTGAATATATGATTGTAGAATAAGATACAAGTGCCATTTACAATCTACAAATATATTTGTTCGAATTATAACTCTTGAAGCGTTTAGCTCGTCGATCAGCATGAAATGTGTCTTTTCCATATTGAAGATTTACATTTGAAGTACTTGTGTCTAGCAGTATCTTAAGATAGTATGCTGCTATACGCTTGGCTCTAAGAACAATGCATGATTTGAACTTGATTATCCAAGAAGCAACACATCTTAACAAATTCACAGATTTTGCTTCTAATAAAGCAGATATGCATTGATGCGTGTATTCTATACACTATTAACTAATAATAAAAAAGATTAACCAAACATTATTCGCATCACATAATGCTACTAAAAAGAGTGAGTTATCAGTTCAACACGTACGCATTTACATCTACCTATACAGAGTAGTACTACTATAGTAGTATGTACATAGTTGGATTATATTACTAAAACGTGCTCTCTTCTTGTGTGCTCGTAAAGATCCACCGTGTTTGCTCACCCTTAGTTCTGAAGATCCTTAGAAGCAATCTATCGACGTGATTCTCATAACATGCTCTCCATCTCTTTAGAAAAACAAGTGGACCAACAATGGTCGCAAATCCCACAAAAAACCCCAATCCAATACTAATAAAGAGGTCAGTTCCATAGTCCGCGTCATCTTCAGTTTCTGGTGATGACTTGGTAGGAATTTCTGAAGTATCATTGTCACAAATCTTGCTCAAAGGGATACCACATAACCCTTGGTTACCCTCAAATGAGAGCTCCGAAAACGTTTGAAATTGTGAGCCACCTGGGATACGTCCAGACAACTGATTATATGACAGATTTAAGAATGAAAGGAATGAAATACTTGCAATCTCAGGTGGAATTCTTCCGCTTACAAGTTGCTGAACTTTAACAACCTCTCTGCTTGTGCCCTTGAAAACAACAGTTGCTGAATCCTGATAGTATATTGCACTATTAGCGGGATGCACGTAATGGAGGTAGTTAGCCTTGGCTTGGTTGTCCATGACTGCTTGAAAACTTGTGAACAATTTTGGAGGTAGAATACCTGAAAACCTGTTTGAAGCAATGTCGATGATTTGTAGATTTGTCCAGTTACCGTTAAATCCAGGACACCTGATATTTCCGTAAAAGCTATTGGAACGTATGACAAAAACATGTAAGTTGGACAAGTTACTCAACCAACATGGAAAAGTACCCGTTATCAGATTATCACCAACATCCATAACCTCGAGATTCTTGCAGTTTATTAATGACAGAGGAAGGGTTCCTTGAAGATGATTCCCACTGAGATCTAATGTTTTTAGATCACAAGTTTCAGGAAACAAATCCAAAACATTTCCGCTAAGGTTGTTTTTTCCGAGATTCAGTACTTGAAGAGTCTTGCTTGTTTCTGCCAAGCACGAGGGTATCGTGCCACTCAAACTGTTATGAGACAAATCAAGAACAAGGAGACTACTTGCATTGCATATTGATTGGGGGATGGGTCCAACCACTGTACTGTTTTTAATGGAGAAGAATAAGGCCGAGGTAAGAAAATTACCGAAATCAACCGGAATAGAAGATCCAAAGTTGTTGTTTGAGTAATCCAAAATATAACTTCCTTTTGAAGGAATCGGGATATCTCCTTGTAAGTTATTAGAATGCAGGTCGAGTATGTCAAGTCGAGAAGGAAAAGTGTAAGGCTTTTGAAGGCTTGATAACTTATTGTGTGACAAATTTAAAGACCGAAGATTCCCGTCCCCAACTTCCCAAATCCAGCTTGGTATTTCACCTGTCAACTCGTTTACTGATAGATCTAGCATCATCAGTCTTGACTGATTCTTCAAATCAGGAAATTCTAGCATTTTGCACGAAGCTAAGCTCAGTGAGTTGAGCTTATAAAGCGATGAAAACGATGAACTGTTTGCATTTACAATGACCGTAAGATCATTGAAGGAAAGTTCAAGGGTGTATAGTTCCTTTAACGCGCCAAACATGTCCAAATCTACAATACCAGTGAAGTTATTCGCAGAGAGCTTGAGAGTCGAAAGTAGTGGAAATTTGAATATGAATTCAGGTATCGGACCATCAAACTTGTTGCTACTCAGATCTATAGTTTGCAACTGATAACAAGAAACATTTATAGATTCGCTAATATGACCAGAAAACGTGTTGTTAGAAAGGTTCAAAATTTGAAGTGAAGGCAACGATAACACAGACTCAGGAAATCCCCCACCCAAAGAATTGCTAGACAAATCAAGGTACTCGAGCTTATCAAGACCCTCAAAGTAAGAAGAAGGAACATTACCCGTTAGATTGTTTTGACGAAGATCTAAACTTACCAGATTCTTAGCTGTCTGAAACGACGGAACTGAACCAATGAAAAGATTAACAGATAAATCCAGATACTCAAGATGCGTAAGGTTTTGCATCGAATCTGGAATCTGTCCACTGAGTCTGCAGCTTCTAAGTTCCATCCTGGAAAACCACTTAAGGCCACCAATAGAATCAGGCAGTGTCCCGCTTTTTATACTCTCATAACTAAGATCAAGTCCTATAACATGACCAGCTTTATCACACGTCACACCGCCCCATTGACAACAGTCGACACTTGTGTTCCACCCTGCAACCTTGGTTGAGAGCGAAGAAGAATCATATATGAGCCCGCCTTTGAACGCCAACAGTACTGATTCTTGATCCTTGAGGCATTGTCCATATACATATTTAGTAGTATGCAAACCAAAAACGATCGAGTAAACCGATATTATAAGTAGAAGCCGAGATGAAATTTGAGTACTCATTTGGCAATATGGTGAAAACTGCTAAGATATGTGATTAAGCTTATACAACTTTATTTTCATATATATGTTGAGCAGTTTCATTTTTGTTAATGTTTTAAAGATGTGAACAACAGTAGTTGAAACTGCTGTTATATTGTTTAACTATTATTTTATATCGAGGGGCGGACCCTCCGGGGTTATGTCAACCAAATGGATTTTTGCTACGTAGCGTGTATCTTTGTTAAAAATCTCGATTTCTCTGAAATGAACGTACGTAAGTGTCAGAATGATTTCTTACCCTACACGTTAGTTAACGTACACTCCCTCCATGTCCACGTTTCCTTTTTTGGATGTCCCACTTAATTATCTAGTATCTACTATTAAAAAAAAAAATAAGAAGTATGATCGACTTTATCATTTACCTTTAGTTGAAATTAATATTACAAAATTTAAAGAAAAGAAATTAATTAATTAGTTAAAAGTAAAATTATCGTTTTGCAAAAAGTAAGAAAACGAAGACAGTAATTATTATGTTTTTTTTAAGTTGTTGTGTGTCTATTTTTTGTTACAAGATAATTATTTTGAGACGGATGAAGTATTATATATTATCGTAATTTGTGAACCTGATCGGTTATAGAAAATTGGTCCACCACCTGTTTAAACATAATACACAATTATTTTTTGGCTTTGTATTTTATTAATTTATATTATCCTAAGTTAAAGGCTTAATTAGGCGTGGACGGCAGTTAAATTAAAATATAATGATGCATGTGAACAAAATGTGACAATGCGTGTGATTTTTGTCGTTACTTTAAATAAAATATGTTACATGTGTGGGATATTGAAAATATTTACTCTGTTTAAATTGATATTTGTTTTGTCATGTGGTTTCACGACAAATGAAAATGTTCTAGACTTTGAATCCTTTAAAATACAAATAAAAAGTGTGTACTAATCATAAAATATGCTTTTCTAAAGATGAAAGAGATTATAACAATTAAAAAACCAAAGTTTATTAATAAAATATGCTTTTCTAAACACCGAAATGTTCTGGTTCATGTCGGTCCGGTACAGTTCAGTCCGGTTTGTCGGTTGGGTCCGGTCCAACAAAACATAATGGACGGTTTTGCGTAAGACCGAATCAGACCGGACCGGATATGAAGAAAAGGGTGGACTGAAGACCGGACTTAAATACGTTCAGTCTGGTCTGGTCGGTCCATTTCGTTCCAGTTTCTCGATTCAGTTTCTCGATTCAGTTTCTCGATTCAGTCTGATTCGCGGTCTATTATGCTCTGCCAACAACTACCACTACCGACAACATTTTATCATATATTATGACCAACCACTATCACATTCTCCGTCTGTTATGCCGCTGCATTGCGCGGGCAACCGGCTAGTAAAGACATAATGGCATAGTCAGAAATGAGTCTGTAGTGTTTATTTGGGTCAAATGGAGCAGTGTGGCCTGAATGGGGATGAGTGTCATGAGGCCCAACTTGTGTTAATGGATCTTTGTAGTCGAATGAAACGTTGTTGATGAAGTATCCTTAGGCGTAGAAATCACAATAAACCAAGTAGCACTTATGCGTAAAAACACCAAAGTTACGCGTAACAATCAAGAGTTACGCGTAGTTTTAGCTTACGCGTAAGTAGGGAAAAGACACTAAAGTTATGCGTAGACACAAAGTTAGGCGTAGAAACTTAGGCGTAGGATTACCTTATGCGTAAGACTAGGCTTATGCGTAAGATAAATCTTATGCGTAGGATTTTCTACTCGTAAGCTTTATGCTTATGCGTAATTTTAGGGTTTTATCCCAAGTGATCTTTTACACTATCACAGTGCAAAAGATATCCAAAGTCGACGTATTTTCAGGCTTATCCAAGCAAGAAAACACGGAGTAAGCCACGAAAACGAAGATCAAGCCAAGGATAACCTTACGCGTAGTTTTAGGGTTTTGCTACGCGTAGGATTACTCGTAAATATGATTATGCTCAAAGTTGTTTCTAAACCAGTTTTTGTGTGATGAAATAGCTTCAATAACACCAAAAGACACAAAAGTGTGAAACTTGATGATCCAAAGCTCTTAAAACAGTTATGCGTAGGACTTAACCTCGTACAAAAACAAGTAGAAAAACAATGATCCACACATAAAGTTCCAAACTTTTTGCCAAAAACAATAAGTTTAACACCTTATAACGTTGAAAGGACAAGAATCTTGGATTAAAAAGTGAAAAAAATACGTTTTTGATCAAGCCAAAAGTAGGGATACGCAAGTTAAGCGTGAGAACAAAACTCACTTCAAACAATACGTTCACTCAACTATTAGGGGATTGATACCACTATTAGGTCACAAGTTTTACAAACACAAGTAATATAGAAAGAGATAAGGCAATTGAACAAGAACCAAACACACACACACGATAATATATGACCGGTTATGCGTAGGAGTATGTGAAGGAGAATAACTTGAACAACCAACCTTCAAATGAAGGTTTACATAAGGTATTTATAGGAGGAAAGCTATGGCAACACTCCTAGTTTTCATCCTTTCCTTAATGGACTAAGGCCTAGGCTTATGGGCCTTCTACATAAGCCTAAGGCTAATTACAAACATAAAGGCCATAATAAAGCTAACTATTACATATTAATTACTAACACTTGATTATGGTTTAGGAGTGATTCCAACAGGCTCTGATGCCAATTGTTAGTCTAATCTTCTATGAACAATCGAATATAAAGTATGCTAAGTTTATTTGATATAATACAATCATTAGTTACAGATTTGGTTTACATGGGTACTTATAGTTTTCTAACCGACACAAACTAACCGACACAATGTTTCAGGATAACTGCCATAACCGAATATAACTGCTTTTCGGTTATGGACTTTACTTTTGACACACTAGGACCCTATACTTTACACTTTACATAAACGACTCTAAATACTTGACTTTCATGTTTGACCTTCATGGATTAGATAAATTAGTATCCAATAAAGGTTACATGGCTCCAGAATGGGCTCGAAGTCTGCCAATCATAACAAAGGTGGATGTGTACAGCTATGGGGTTGTGGTTTTAGAAATGTTGAAGGGGATCCGACTTTCTAATATCATCGTTCATGGAGATGGAAATGATGAAGAATCAGAGCTTATGAGGTTCGTAAGGGTAACCAAAAAAGAAATTGAAGAGGGGAAAGAGTTATGGATTGAAGAGGTAATCGATCCAAGGTTGGGAGGCTTGTTTAGTACAAGACAGGCTGTGAAACTAGTTGAGGTGGGTCTTAGTTGTGTGGAGGAAGACAGAAATAGAAGGCCTACAATGGATTCAGTTGTCCAGCTTTTAATTGATTGCGAGTCTGAGTGAATATATGATTGTAGAATAAGATACGAGTGCCATTTACAATCTACAAATATATTTGTTCGAATTATAACTCTTGAAGCGTTTAGCTCGTCGATCAGCATGAAATGTGTCTTTTCCATATTGAAGATTTACATTTGAAGTGCTTGTGTCTAGCAGTATCTTAAGATAATATGCTACTATACTCTTGACTCTAAGAACAATGCATGATTTGAACTTGATTATCCAAGAAGCAACACATCTTAACAAATTCACAGATTTTGCTTCTAATAAAGCATATATATGCACCATTAACTAATATAAGAAAATTCTCCAAACATTGTTCGCATCACATAATACTACTAAAAAGAGTGAGTTATCAGTTCAACACGTACGTATTTACATCTACGTATACAGAGTATACGTATTTAGTTATTTACTATAGTAGTATGCACATAGTTGAATTATATTACTAAAAGGTGCTCTCTTCTTGTGTGCTCGTAAAGATCAACCGTGTTTGCTCACCCTTAGTTCTGAAGATCCTTAGAAGCAATCTATCGACGCGATTGTCATACCATGCTCTCCATCTCTTTAAAAAAACAAGTGGACCAACAATGATCACAAATCCCACAAAAAACCCCAATCCAATACTAATTAAGAGGTCAGTTCCATAGTCCGCATCATCTTCTGTTTCTGGTGACGAATTTGTAGGAATTTCTGAAGTATCATTGTCACAAATCTTGCTCAAAGGGATACCACATAAACCTTGGTTACCCTTAAATGAGAGCTCCGAAAACGTTTGAAATTGTGAGCCACGTGGAATACGTCCAGTCAACTGATTATATGACAAATTTAAGAATGAAAGGAATGAAATACTTGCAATCTCAAGTGGAATTCTTCCGCTTAGCTTGTTTACCGAAATGTCCAGTGATTCAAGGCTTTCCACTTTTCCAATTGACGGCGGAATTGGACCCGTGAGTGCATTGTGGGACAGATTCAAAAGTTCAAGCAGTTTTAGATCACCAATTGTGACTGGTATGCTCCCTTGGAAACTGTTATTAGAAAAATCGATTGAAGTGAAAATGTTGAGAATTTTAACAAACTCTCTGCTTGCGCCCTTGAAAACAACAGTCGCTGAATCCTGATAGTATATTGCACTATTAGCGGGATGCACGTAATGGAGGTAGTTAGCCTTGGCTTGGTTATCCATGACTGCTTGAAAACTTGTGAATAATTTTGGAGGTAGAATACCTGAAAACCTGTTTGAAGCAGTGTCGATGATTTGTAGATTTGTCCAGTTACCATTAAATCCAGGACAGCTGATATTCCCGTAAAAGCTATTGGAACGTATGACAAAAACATGTAAGTTGGACAAGTTACTCAACCAACATGGAAAAGTACCCGTTATCAGATTATCACCAACATCCATAACCTCGAGATTCTTGCAGTTTATTAATGACAGAGGAAGGATTCCTTGAAGATGATTCCCACTGAGATCTAATGTTTTTAGATCACAAGTTTCAGGAAACAAATCCAAAGCATTTCCGCTAAGGTTGTTTTTTCCGAGATTCAGTACTTGAAGAGTCTTGCTTGTTTCTGCCAAGCACGAAGGTATCGTGCCACTCAAACTGTTATGAGACAAATCAAGAATAAGGAGACTACTTGCATTGCATATTGATCGGGGGATGGGTCCAACCACTGTACTGTTTTTAACGGAGAAGTGTAAGGCCGAGGTGAGGAAATTACCGAAATCAACCGGAAAAGAAGATCCAAAGTTGTTGTTGGAGTAATCCAGAATATAACTTCCTTTTGAAGGAATTGGGATATCTCCTTGTAAGTTATTAGAATGCAGGTCGAGTATGTCAAGTCGAGAAGGAAAAGTGTAAGGCTTTTGAAGGCTTGATAACTTATTGTGTGACAAATTTAAAGACCGAAGATTCCCGTCCCCAACTTCCCAAATCCAGCTTGGTATTTCACCGGTCAACTCGTTTACTGATAGATCTAGCATCATCAGTCTTGACTGATTCTTCAAATCAGGAAATTCTAGCATTTTGCACGAAGCTAAGCTCAGTGAGTTGAGCTTATAAAGCGATGAAAACGATGAACTGTTTGCATTTACAATGACCGTAAGATCATTGAAGGAAAGTTCAAGGTTGTATAGCTCCTTTAACGCGCCAAACATGTCCAAATCTACAATGCCAGTGAAGTTATTCACAGAGAGCTTGAGAGTCGAAAGGAGTGGAAATTTGAATATGAATTCAGGTATCGGACCATCAAACTTATTCCTACTCAGATCTATGGTTTGCAACTGATAACAAGAAACATTTATAGACTCGCTAATATGACCAGAAAACGTGTTGTTAGAAAGGTTCAAAATTTGAAGCGAAGGCAACGTTAACACAGACTCAGGAAATCCCCCACCCAAAGAATTGCTAGACAAATCAAGGTACTCGAGCTTATCAAGACCCTCCAAGTAAGAAGAAGGAACATTACCCGTTAGATTGTTTTGACGAAGATCTACACTGACTAGATTCTTAGCTGACTGAAACGACGGAACTGAACCAATGAAAAGATTAACAGATAAATCCAGATACTCAAGACGCGTAAGGTTTTGCATCGAACCTGGAATATGTCCACCGAGTCTGCAGCTTCTAAGTTCCATCCTGGACAACCACTTAAGGCCACCAATAGAATCCGGCAGTGTCCCGCTTTTTATACTCTCATAACTAAGATCAAGTCCTATAACATGACCAGCTTCATCACATGTCACACCGTCCCAGTGACAACAGTCGACACTTGTGTTCCACCCTGCAACCTTGGTTGAGAGCGAAGAAGAATCATATATGAGCTCGCCTTTGAACGCTAACAGTAATGATTCTTGATCCTTGAGGCACTGTCCATATGCATATTTAGTATGCAAACCAAAAACGATCGAGTAAATCGATATTATAAGTAGAAGCCGAGATGAAATTTGAGTACTCATTTGGCAAAATGGTGAAAACTGCTAAGATATATGATTTAAGCTTATACAAGCAGTGCCATTTTTTTCTTATTGTTTTAAGGATGTGAACAACAGTAGTTGAAGTTAACATAAATATTGTTTAATTGTTATTTTATATCAAGGGCGGATAGGGACGGAACCAGAACACAGAACAGATTCGTCAAGTGCATTCAAAGAAAAATAAACAAGATTTATATACTTAATTTTATTGGACTACGAACATTTAAGAAATATCGAGTATTTTTCCACAAATTAGCATTGTATCGAGAAAATTCATAGGTGTCTTAAGACTCACTCTGATTCCGTCTCTGAAGACGGACCCTCTCGAAGTTCGGTTAGCATATAGATTTTTGCCACATAGTGTATATTTTTATAAAATTTAAAATCTCGATAAATAAACATGGTTTACACTTGTTTAAACAT
The DNA here is from genome assembly GCA_019973895.1 of Chrysanthemum seticuspe. Lineage (NCBI taxonomy): Eukaryota > Viridiplantae > Streptophyta > Magnoliopsida > Asterales > Asteraceae > Chrysanthemum > Chrysanthemum seticuspe. The sequence goes on from BPTQ01000009.1 coordinate 353,117,794, forward strand.
ATTACACATTTCTTTTGGCTTGTCTTATTAATTTATATTATCCTAAGTTAAAGGCGTAATTAGGCGTGGACGGCATTTAAATTAAAATATAAAGATGCATGTGAACAAAATGTGACAATGCGTGTGATTTTTGTCGTTACTTTGAATAAAATATGTTACATGTGTGGGATATTGAAAATTTTTACTCTGTTTAAATTATTTAATCAGCCATTTGATCAATTGATATTTGTTTTGTCATGTGGTTACAGGACAAATGAAAGTGTTCTTGAATCCTTTAAAAATACAAATAAAAAGTGTGTACTAATCATAAAATATGCTTTTCTAAAGACGAAAAAAATTATATAAATGGAAAAACAAAAATTATTAAAATATCAAAAATTATTTTTCGTAAGATAATTTTAGTTATCTATCTTACTTACCCTGTATGAAAAGTCAAGGTTTTTAAGATCGGGATTTTACTTAAAATCGTTTTTGATTTTGAAAGATCGGGATCGTAAGATCGGATCGGGATTTTAAGATCCTACTCTAATGTTATTTCATAGGAAAATGATAAATGGACCTAACTAAAGAGGCCTAAAAGAAGACCTAATGCATAAATGTATTGTACAGTAACAGTACTGTACAATACATTTATGCATTAAGTCTCCTTTTAGGCCTATTTAGTTAAGCCCATGTATCATCACTCTATTTCATAATAATTTTTGTAATATTATACAAATCTTTTTTTTTTGCCACAAAATATCATATATCACACCTCGCAATTGAAGAAATTTCAACAGGAAACATTACATCCCAAACAAAGTTTTCATGAGAACTAAAAGCTATTTTATTGACATGATGAGCCGCTAAATTACAATCGCGCTTAACTCATGAAAAGGAGAGAGCAAACTGGGATGCCCATACCTTAATGTCATCAATAATAGCCGCGACGGTCCAAGGAGGATCGGATTCTGAGGAAACAAAAGATATAGCCAATTTCGAGTCCGACTCAATTGTTGCATTTTGCCAAGCTTGCGAGATAGCTAAATGACAAGCATTTCTAATAGCTAAAAATTTCAGCCATGAGAGGATCAGATGCCGACCATATCTCGCCAGAACATAAGAGAATCAATCTTGTGGAGTCACGAGCAATGACACCTAAAGCCGCCTCGAATGGTTTATATGATGCATCGCAATTAAGTTTCACACAGTTATTGGTGGGGGGGGGGATCCACCTAAGTGAACTCTCTTGAGGAACATCATGATTAACCAAAGTAGAAGAGGTGGGAGATGATGTTGGAAACACAAAATTAAATTCACGTATCATTGAATTGACAGAAGATACCGTATGCGGTGGACAAGGCTCAAAAGCTTTAAAGACTTTTCCATTTCGACTCTTCCATATCTGCCATGCAGTATTTGCCAAAGAAGTGTGAAGCTTCATACGTTCCAACTTTGAATGAACTTTTTCTAACAGAGCCTACACACGCGATACAATCGAACCTCGATTGGCATCAAAACGTACCCCCAAAGATGACCCAAACCACACTAATTTTGTCCACGGACATTCAAATAACATATGCTCAACCGTCTCAACATTACTATAACAAATAGTGCATATAAGCGAGCAATTACACCCTCTTCGTGAAAGGTTTTCATGAGTTGCCAAAGCATTCGAACAAGCCTTCCACTAAAAAAACTTAACTCTTGGCAAAGTTTTAAGATTCCACAATTGTTTCCAGAAGCTTTTATTTGGGGCTGATGATGAAGAGGCCATCATGTCACAATGATTCTCACGTTGAAAGAGAGCTTGTCGATAGCCCGATTTCACACTATAACTTCCTTTTGCTTCATAATGCCACACAAGCCTATCCGAGGCCCCTGTTTTTTATATAGGAATCCGTGAGATAAGACTAACCTCTTCTGGAAGAACCACATCATTTAGCTTAGATACATCCCATGTTCCATTATTAATAAAATCATAAACAAGAGCATTAGGTGAGAAGGGACCTCAAGGGTGTCGAACGTAGAAGTCATCAGGATATGGAATCCATTTTTGTGTCCAAAAGGAGATGTTTGACCCGTTACCAACTTGCCAACGAACACCACGAAGGAGAAGATCTCTTCAAAGAAGCAAACTTTGCCAAAGCCATGAAGGGTGAGACCCTTTAGAAGCTGTGAGGAAATTTGAACGGGGAACCCCAAAATCTACCTGGATTGATAATAAGCCTCCACCCTTGCTTAGCTAGGAGAGCCAAATTTAAATAAGATAGATCTCAAATACCAAGCCCGCCATCATCTTTAGTTTGAGAAATATGTTCCCAGCTTAACCAATGAATATGCCGCTCATAAGCATCCCCGCTCCAGAAAAAGCGCTTTATGTGAACCAAAAGTTTTTGAAGGAAACCTTTAGGTAACATATAACATTGCATGGCGTACGAGGGGATGGCTTGGATAACCGAATTGATCAAAACCTCACGACCAGCTTGCGATAAAAACCTTTGTTTCCAGCCTTGCATTTTTTTGAGAACTTTATCGAGAATAAACTGAAAAAGCTCGCCTTTGTTGTGGCCATGAATAGACGGCAAACCAAGATATCTTGCATGAGGATCCATAATCTTTACTCCAATTTGATTACAGAAGTATCGTTGTTTGTCCATGGGCGTATTTGCAGAAAAAGTTACCTCAGACTTTGAAAAGTTTATAGATTTGCAAGATGCTTTGCAATATTGATCAATTAACCCAATCAGACAATCGCATTCTGAAGCTTTTGCTTTGAGAAAAAACAAAGAATCATCACCAAAGAGTACATGAGATATTACCGGACAATTGCGGGACATTTTGATGCCAGTTAAAACCGAGCATTGCATGGCATTATTTATCATTCGAGAAAGAACGTCTGCTACAATAATGAAAAAGTACGGAGACATGGGATCTCCCTTACGGATGCCTCTCGAAGGCTTGATTGATCCAAGGGATTCATCGTTAATCATGAGCTCCATTTCATACGACGATATGCACGCCAAAATCCATTTACACCAAGTTTCACCAAAACCCAATTTGCGATATGTTGCTATTAGAAAGTCCCACTCAACTCTATCATAAGACTTATTGAGATCAAGCTTCAAAGCCATAATCTTTTGATCACCTTTCTTTTTATTTCGAATATAATGAAACGCTTCATTTGCCACGATCATGCAATCGTGAATAAGTCTACCTGGAATAAACGTGAATTGTTGTGGAGAGATAAGACGATGCATAAGTGGCTTCAACCGATTTTCCATAATTTTTTATATAACCCCGGTAGACGAAATTACACAAACTTATTGGACGAAACTTTCCAATAGATTCTGGAGCCGGAACTTCTGGGATCAACACTACAAGTGTTTTATTCAAAGAAGGGAGCATATTAGCATTGTTAAAGAGTTGCATAACAGCTCTACTAACCGACTCTCCAACAATGTTCCAATATTTTTGAAAGAAAAAGCCGGGAAAACCATCTTCACCTGGGGCTTTATGTCCACCCAAATTTTTGACATCTTTTTCAATTTCTGATTGTGAAACTTGGCTTTCAAGATGAATGGACAAGTTGCTACTAACAACAGGAGTGACTGAATCCAAGACACCATCAAAATCTCTATCTCCTGATGATGAATATATAGAATTAAGATGATCGTGAATTAATTATGAAGTTGATCAGAGTTTTTGACCCAATCGCCTTGATCCTTCTTTAACATTTGAATTTTATTACGTTGGCTTCTATGGATTGTTTACAAATGAAAGAAACGGAAATTTTTATCACTGTATTTAATCCAGTTTACTCTTGATCTTTGATGCCAAAACATCTCCTCACGCAACCATATTTCATCGAGCTTTGAAAGAATGGCACGTTGTTGAGACCCATTTTCGATTGTAAGTGGTAACGACTGAATATGAGTTAATTGGGTTGTAAGCTCACCAATGATTTTCTTGTTATTACCAAAATGATTACGACTCCATGAACGGAGACCGACGGCACACGAAGCAAGCTGATTCTTTAGATTTTTCATATGATCATTTAGATGAGAGGTGCACCATGAATTCCGAATTGCCTCCTCGCATGATTCCTCAAGAGTCCACATAGATTTAAATTTAAAAGATTTTTTCCGTTTCTTTGGAGAAGAACAAGTCTTATATAGCAATGGAGAATGATCGCTGCCAATGAGAGGGTGATGAGTTAGCAATTGATATGGAAAGGTCTCAAAAAGAGCAACATTCCCCAAGGCCCGATCAATCCGCTCCCGAACATTCTCCCCTCCGTTACGTTTATTATCCCATGTATAAGCCATGCCTATGAAAGGAATATGAATTAATTTAGATGCATACATAAATTCTTGAAACTCCTCTATTCGCCCAGACACATTAACAGAACCTCCATGTTTATCACTTATATCTCCTATCAAATTAAAATCACCAATTACCAAAAAAGGATCAGTACAGGATATTGCTTGATTAATGATCCTACCCAATAGCCTTGCTCTGTCTTCCCTGGAGTGAGGCCCATACATAAAGAAAGCCCGGAAATTAAAGGAAGGGGAGTAGCTGCTACCATTAACGAGAATCAAATTCTTATCACCATTTATCACTTGAACATAAATATTATTATGCCACCATAAAGCCAAGCCACCTGATCAGCCATTTGGATTGACATAGAAAAACCCATCAAATGATGTTAAACGACGAAGTGATTCCAACTTTTCCTCACCATTTTTTGTTTCCATTAAGAAAACAATATCTGGACGATGAAGTCTACAAAGTTCTCGCAGGTTTGAAACTGTCAGAGATCGTCCAACTCCCTGACAGTTCCACGATAACACTAACATTTACCGTGTGGCTGTTCCGGGGCAGCCACCACACCCGCTAACTCGACATTTGGTAAATCAGTGAACATGCTTTCAACTGTAACATCAACTAGATCATTGAGTGTCCCTGAATCAAGATTCGATAAAGCTTGTTTTCTCTTTCGTACCCTTCTATTCACAATACGCCTCGACTGTTGTTGGATATTCTTCAATGGGTGGGCTTCTGGTAACATAGCTGATTGTATTTCCGTAGCTGTTTTTGGTCACTTGAAGGAAGGAAGGGAATCATATGAAGGACCTTCTTTTCGCTTTACTGATAATTTTGATAAAGCAGATTCAACATGAGTGATGGAAAGGCAAGTTGTTGTGCTTGTAGATCTCACAGGACTTGTGTTCGGGGATTCAGATGGTGATGTGACAAAATACACCGATTCTTTACTGACTGGACTTTTGTTTTTGTCACGAGGGCTAAAAAGAGCATTCCTTGAGGAGTCTTGTATGATAACTTGAATGGGGAGTTTAAGAGGTGTGGTTGTGTGGTATGCGTTTGTATTATTGGGTGATGCGCTTAAGGGAATTTCTCGACATACACTATAGGTAGGAGATTGTTCGCTTACATATGATCTAACAACAGTCGTAGTAGTATGAGTAACAGGAGGCTTATCAGAAACCTTACTTGAAACCATACGTGAGGACTCAGTTGCTTTATTCGATACAAATGGGAATTTATCCGATTCAGTTGGGTTCATGCCCTGAACAACCACTTCAGAAGTAGTATCTCCTATGTTAGGCTTGGCTTAGGACAAAAGTCAACAGATAAAGGAGACTTTGAAGATGACGATATAGGTTTTGCCGAGTTTGCACGCATATTATCAATTACCTTTTTAGTATATCTCGGGTCTCTTGGGTAAGTGCAACTTTCGTTATCATGCCCCAAACGCCCACATATTATACAAATCGATCTACTAATTATTATACATTATAAACACAAAATACTATGAATGTTTCATAAAAGTGTTGTCCTAAATTATGATTATGAAATGTTTAAAAAGATTAACATATTGTTGTTGAATTCTACAAAAAAAAAAAAACAAAAAAACAAAAAAAATTATAGTTATTTAGTTTTTAATTCGTGAAAAGTAAGATCGAATTGGATTAGATCTTAAGATCGTATGATTAAGATCGGGATCCTATAAGATCTTAAGCTTGAAAAAATCCTATGTAAGATCTGGATCGTTTTTGCTTTGCAGTATCGTAAAATCATAAGATCCTAATATTAGAATCGAGATTGTAACAACTATGTAAAAAGTGTCTAAGATGTCTTAAAGTTTATAAGTAGTATCACCATATAATACAAAGTTACAAACACGTCTTCATTTTTCAATGGTATACAATCAAAGACATCATGACAATATTTATGTTAAAAAACTTGGTTAATGCATATTATAGGATCAAGAACCTCTCATGTTCACTTGAATATGAGAGGTAATGTTATGATTAATGTGATTGTACATTTGAACTAAAATAAAATAAATGTTTTACAATAATGACAATGTACTATCACAACAAGCATAACATTACCTCTAATATTCAAATGAACATGAGAGTATCCTTATCTCATATTATAATGTGGGTTATGTTATTTTTTTAATTTAAAAATGATCATTTATACCGCTCAATTTCTTTTGAGATAGAGTTGGTTAATGGCTGAGCTCTGTCCGAAAACCGGACCGGACCGAAAATGAATTTTGGCACAAAACACCGGATTGAAATGTTCAGTCTAGGTCGGTCCAGTCCAGTTCGGTTTGTCGTTTCGGTCTGATCCAACAAAAAAAAATGGCCGGTTTTGCGTAAGATCAAACAGACAGGACCGGATATGAGGAAAAAGGTGGACCGAAGATTAGACCAACCAAAATACATTCAGTCCAGTCTGGTCGGTTTAATTCGGTCATGTTTCTCGATTCAGTCTAGTTCGCGGTGTATTATGCTCTGCCAACAACAACTACCACTACCGACAACATTTTATCACTGTTATGCCGCTGCATTGCGCATTTGCGCGGGCAAATTGCTAGTAAAGACATAATGGCATAGACAGAAATGAGTCTGTAGTGTTTATTTGGGTCAAATGGAGCAGTGTGGCCTGAATGGGGATGGGGTCATGAGGCCCAACTGATTTTGGGTTAAATTTATAGTCACAGTAACCTTTTAAGAAGTTTGGAATGTTGTACTTGCTATATGATGTAAAACATAAAGTTGTTATACTTATTGTCAAATGGGTTAACCATAAGTACCCAATCGGCCTGTTGTGTGAGCGCGTCGCTATAAACTTACCCAACTAGAGTTGGGCACTAAATTGTCATGTTCAAAACTTGAACGTAACAAAAATGACAAGGATACCCCCTAGATGACAAAATTGACACATTTCCGAAGCATATTCATATTTCTTCTCTGTTCATGATAAAGCTAAATTAACCAAAGACGCAGGGCCTTATTTACTTAGAAGGGGTTGTCATGATGGCACAGTCTAATAATTACCACAAGCATGTGTACAGTTTACATAGCACGATCTCCAACACTAATAATTACCACAAGCATGTGTACAGTTTACATAGAAGGATGGTTTACACTGTAACGTCTGCATAGGATGGTAATACCTTTTCTACATGTACAGCATCTCCAACGCTGATAACTTTATTCGAACCATTATCAGTATTCTCCCATATCAGCATCTGCCCAAGGTAAACCTACAAAATTCATTCAACAAATAAACAATTAGTCACGGGTTAGCTTCATGTCGAACCCATTGATCCCACATCAAGAAAATGCAAGTCATGCAAATGTATTGTGCGTGTTTCTATATATTCTTTAGCTAAAGTTATAGATTTTCCAATTTTGGGCACTCACCCGTCCCTTAGATTGCGAGGTGGAGGTGTTCACTTCTAAAGCTTTGGCTGATCGGAACTTCATCATGGTTTCTGTTGGTTCACTTCCTTGTGTCGCATCCTCTTGATTAACTGTGGGTACCTGAGAAATGAAGGATTACGAATGTCATTAGCACAGAAGTTTAAGTTTTCGAAATCAAAAGTAAAGAACAAAAGTCATCATGCGACAGAAGTAGATGTAACAAAATGGGTCAAAATGGGTAGTATTTTTTAGCTGATTCGGATTGGGTTTGACCCAAAACACTTTTTGTCCAGCTTTTATAAACATGTAGTGTCAAATATGATAAAGAGCTATATTGTTTCGGTAATAGTCTAACATTCCTAAAACAAATAATGCAGGCGGTATTATGTATTAACAGCACTTTGAGCACTTGTATCCTTTTACGACTATTTTTCTTGTCTCTTTAACTTTACCCGTAGAGTTAACTGACTTACTGAAAAATACAAGACAAAAGTATGAGCACAATACCTTACAACGGGGGCATAGCATAACGCCTTGAAAATTCGTCTCATTAATTTTAATCTGTTTCCAAAGGTCTTCAGCAAATGGTTCACAACCATCAACAAAGATGCTGCATAAGTTCAAAAAGTTCCATGATAAGAAACTTTTTAACAGAAAAGCTAAAGTATCGATAAAAGATCAGTATATAAAAAGACATACTTGGGTCTAAACCGGTTTATGCTAACTGGCTCCTTTAGTTGTTCATTCACCGCATCCAAAGAAGCCTGCAGCACTCGAGGGGTTCATTTTTCAAACAGTTTACTCAAAGAATGATAAGCTTGACTAATAATAACGAAAATTTTATAATAAAACTAACCTGGGAGATTAAAAGGAACTGGAAAGCATCTGTAAATTTCACGTTATATCCAGTAGCATACTGAGGGTCAACGGGTCGAGTTTCCGACTCTATATACAGAATTAGAACAAAGTAATCTTCACGTACTGTATGCTTATATGCTACAATCGTATATCAATAAAATACTAGCATAGTACTGTAGAAATGAGTTTGACTAATGTACCTTCATTGAAGCGCACCAATCGGCTAGGTTTACCCAGAAATTCGGTGAACCATTTTGCAGCTTCGCCTCCCTCATCCAAAGCCGAGCCTGACCATTCCCAGAGCGATACCCCATCAGACGATAATGACGGTTTGGTCATTGAGACCTTAAGCTCCGCCATCCCAGGAGCACGTACCACTGTCAGAACACAGTCAAGTGGGCTCAACAACAATATTTCCGCTTAGAAACTCATATGGAAGCAGACTCAAGTGGGCAAAATGTTACTGATCAAGTCCAGCTTGGCTTGACTTACCAATACCTGTTTGTCCAGTTTTTCAAATAAATTACAAAACTTTCACGGTTAAAAGTTTTAAAAAAAAAAATATTCTTTTAAAATATTAACGAGCACTTCACTTTTTACAACTTTGTACCCGTTTAACAGAGTTCGACCCAGCTATTTGACCTTTTACTTCATATAAAAAACATTCAATTCTTCTGTTTCACCGATAGGGTCTCTAGAATGAATCCATGTTAGAAGACTTTGTGGGCACCCAACCAAGAGAAAAAGCCTCAGTGGGCAGCTTGACTTGAATGAGAGCAAGCTTTGGTTCGACACGCTGAGTGCATCCTCTGCCTTTGGAATTCACAACCACCCAATGACGATCCCACACAAATCCTAAACAAAACAAATGTTCATTTCCTTAATAAGAAATTAATCAATCAATTGCAGAAAATAGTGCCTAGCCATGGTTACTGTAATTGTTGGCAAAATGGCACCGATGAATGCTAGTCAGAAAGGGCACCATTCCGATGATATTCTAAAAAGAAATAAAAACAGCATTAGGAGCCCAGCATAAACAATTATATGGTAGAAAAGTTTTAAAACCAGGAAAATCAGCATATAACCATTAACAAATGAATTACTGAGTGATGTTTTAAGCAAATTACAGTCGCAGGCAGAAAACATCACTAGAAAACATCACTGTATTAGCATTCAGATTTATACTTTTCAAGAAGAGTTTATTAAACAAATCTATTGCCAAGTTACTCTTGGTACATTTGTTACAACCATCATTTAACATAGTATACAAAACTTACATCGTTCATTAGTAACATATTACACAAACCTAGATCACTATTACAACCTAAAAAATTTCCTACACTACATGTATAAGATGCCTTGACATTGTCTTGTATCTCTTTCAAGAGTTTTTAACCCTTGGGAAATTAGGAAACATAGACCTTTTTCTTGTACTTTTAAGAAACGTCCATAATGCACCGAGTAATTTTCTTCTTCTTGTAGTTGTTAGCTCGCAATAGATATTTACGTCGCGTAATACATCCTTTTGGCACTAGTGCGTTTGTTCATCTGGTTCACCACGCAAACAGTAGCCACATTTAATTGCACCTAGTAATTACATATGGATGTAGACCTTTTCTGACCATTTTCTAGCAAGACATATTCATAGATTTTCCAGATCACTGATAACAAGAGGGCGTCAAAGAGTTGTAAGTGATTGAATCAACTCGGTAAAAAGTTGTGCTCCCTGATCAACCCTTTAACATTTTCAAAATATATCTGCGTAGAATTTTTATAATGCCAAATAAGGCAAAACCATAAGTCACTAGATTTCTTAAACAGGAGAACCATGGTCGAATAAACTTTCAGCCATTTTATAAAATAAATCAGCAGAGTAAATTGGATGTTTTTGATGGGACGGATGAAGGGTATCATCGCACTATGTGACTTGTGCAGCAAAAAACGATTCAAAGATGAAAATCTTTTTTTGATACCCAATGTATATTGGACAGATAAAGAAAACAATGCTGGGGAAGAATAAAATGTGTGAACGAGAAGGGTAAATGACGAGGATAAGAAAGTGGCGGCTCATGAAAACATTGCTAGAATTAGGGTAACTTTGATACTAGGTCACCTCATATGATAGATTATATATAGAAAAAATTAAATAAAATATAGACCATGTGGGGTCAAAGTGACGCATGTCTTGACTCGTTTAGAGATGTGGAAATTTTGTGAGATAATTAATCTACGAGAAAACTTTGGAATTACACTAGTGTTTTAAGTGTTTATTTTTTGGGCAAATGATTGAAAAAAGTATTATACTTGTCATTATTTTTTTTGTGGGTAGCGAACATTTTTTTTTGCTTTTGTGGGTACTCTTCTTTCAAATTCATTCTTTTTAGGGTACTATGTGACATTTTTTCCCTTCGAGAAAAAAAAATTCTATTAGCTAAGAGGGGCAAAAATGTCCAAAAATTTTACAAAATACCCTAAAAATGATAAATTTGAAAGAAAAGTACCCACAAAAGCAAAAAAAATTGTTTGCTACCCACAAAAGAAAATGGTGGCAAGTATGTACTTTTTTCAATCATTTGCCCTTATTTTTTTAGGCTGTTAACTTTTTTAGCTTTCTCAAATAGACGTGAGGTACTTCAGAATTAGGCTACTTAGTTAAAATCATAATACGTGTCTATTTTTAAAACTATACAAAGTACATATGTGTAAACTATGTGTAAGACTTGTGTTTTAGGTGTTCTGTCGGGACGATTTGTACTTTGCGTGACCAAAAATTTGTCGTTTAGTAAAAAAATTATCATTTTTTCACTCAAAATTTTGGTCGCCTAATGTACAAATCGCCCCGACAGAACACTTTGAGGACAAGTTTTACATATAACTTACACACTTGTATTTTGTGTATAAGTGGACACGCGTCATTATATTAACTAGGTAGCCCAATTCCAAATTAGCCCATGTCTATTTGAAGAAAAAAAATCGATTTAGAAAAGGTGATCCCGTGAGACGACCAGTCCCATTTTGAAATTTTCTCTTAATCTATATATATCATTCTATCACTAAGGGGTGTTTCTTTTTCTTTTTTTTTATCTGTTTGACAAAAGTATCTTTTTACATAATGTTATCTGTTTAGAGTTGGTCCTATGTGTAGAAAATGTGTTTCTTTTTCTCTTTCAATAACAAATATTAATGAAGTAATTGACCATGTTGCCCTTTACATGAACTAGTGAAAAAATCAAGTGACAACCTATGATGTATATACATTTTCAGTTTCCATCATCGGTAATCAACTTTATTGAATTGTTATATCTAATTTTCACCAAATTAATTTATTTATTTGCATCCCTGAAAACCCAGAATTTTTATACAAAACATAACTTTATAACAACCCTCAATTAAATCTAATTATCTCATAAAAAGTTAACCCATGAAAATAATGAGTAATCAACGGAATCTTTTACCCAAAGATATGAAGTAATCTATATTCAATTGAAAACATAAGAGAAAAGGATGGAGGATATTACGTGTCTTTTACTTGTCCTAGATGGGAAGGGTGTGGCTTTTTACACCCATCCCTATTCAAAATATTTGTTTGGAATAAGTAGAAAAGAAACATCATTATTTTATGTGTGGGGAAGAAAATGTTACCAAAGGGGCTAATAAGCAAAAAGTAAACACCCTATAAGACTTTTTCCTTTTTTTTTTTTTTTTTTTTTCCTCTGGTGTTAGTGGAAATTTTTATTTCAATGGAATAAATAAAAAATATGATACAATAGAAGAATAAATAAACCGATGTACTAGCTGAATGTGATTTATAGAAATATTACTAAGATCTGATAATACATCATTCTATATACTTCTTAATCTGCAACGTCGGTGGAATAGAAAAAGGATTTCGTTGGCACGTGCGACGCAAATGTGACGCTTCCAGTAATAAATAGGTTGTTGGGCCTCTGGGTATACTAACATCGAGCCCAAATTTTAAGCCCACCATGGGATTTTGTGATAGAGGCCGTGACTCATATATGCCGTTTCGTTGCTTTTGTGCCATCTGGTTGCTTCTGCGTGAAGGTTAGAAGATTTTCTGGATCTGATCACTCAAGTGCCTGTGTAGATCTGCATGCAAGCGTTTTGGATTCTTAGGTGAGTTTGTTGCTGTTAAATAGTGTATAAACCTTTGTGGATTTGTTTGTTCATACTGTTATATGTTTGTTCATACTGTTATATGTTAAATAGAAGACGGGTACCGTATGATATCTACTCAATTTAGGGGTTTTAGTTATAAAGAACTTAGGAAGGCGACACAAAACTTTGAGGTGGAAATAGGGCGAGGTGGCTCAGGAGTTGTGTATAAAGGGGTCCTGGAAGATGAAAGGGTGGTGGCTGTGAAAAGATTGAGAAATCTGAGTGAAGGCGGAGAATTTTGGGCGGAGATCAGCACGATAGGTAAAATCAATCACATGAATCTTGTGCGAATGTGGGGATTCAGCTTAGAAGAACATCACAAACTTCTGGTTTACGAGTACGTAGAAAATCTATCTCTTGATAAGAGACTATTCTCCTCCAATTTTCTTCAATGGAAAGAAAGGTTTGAAGTTGCAATAGGTATAGCAAAAGGTTTGGCTTATCTACACCATGAGTGCCTTGAATGGGTGATTCATTGTGATGTAAAGCCGGAAAACATCCTTTTAGACGGCTCATTCCAACCAAAGATTGCAGATTTTAGTCTGGCAAAGCTGTCTCAAAGAAGTGGACAAAATATTGGGTTAATCACCATCGACCCACTCTGACCCACAACAACCCACTACGACCCGGTCAACGAAAGTCAACCAAACAAGTCAGACTTTAAAAAGTCAACATAAGCAGTTATATAAAAACGGTTATATGACAGTTATGAAGTAACTGCCATATCCCCTGAACCAACACAATGGTTCATTTTGTGTCTTTTCAGTATGTATAAATAGATAGGAATTATGTATGAACAAGAATGATAGATTTTTATATATGAAAAGTAGTTTATGTTTATAAAGTTTAATCCTTTCTTGTATTTCGGTATATTTTGATTAAAGATCCGTAAAACTGGGCCAACAATTGGTATCAGAGCCAAAATCATCATATACCAAGGTTTTTCATACCTTGTTCTTGAATCAACACCATCAGAAAAGACCCGGATTTTTTTTGTTTTGCAAAACAGTTCGAACCAAAAAATCAAACCACAAGATTATCTTTTCGTTGTGATAATTCATCAAAGGAAACAACAACTTTTGTCACCAAGGTATCAATCACAAGTGTGAATTGTTACCGGCATCAAAAGGGTTCCCCTTTTCAATCACTTTTGCAAAACAGTCCGAATCAAATTCAAGAACAAAGAAGAAAGAAAACCAATATACCAAGGTCATCAATTAGGGCAAAATCAAAGATTCAAATTAGAACAAACACACCTGTTCCGAATCAAGAATCAAGCCCAGATAATCAATTAAGCCACCAATTGAATTAATTAAAGTCTCCAATCTTTCATATCACTCACGGTTTAAAAACCCCCAAATAATTCGAAACCCTAGGTCAATTGGAGGAATAATTGTGCTCGCGAAGAACACCCAACACCGGAGAAAGAAGAAGAGACGGTCAAACAAGCCATTTACAGGCGGTAAACATCAGATATTGGAGAAGAAGAAGACAGGGATAAAATTCCCAGAAGCAGAAGAGAGATAATAATACAGTCTCTCAAAAGGACGTTTGTTTTTTTTTATCTCACAAGAAGGGATAAGAAAACCTTATAAAAGGAGGCGTTTAAAATAGGGCAACAAAGAAAGGATATTTTTACCCATCAGGTTTCAAATTTTCAGAACCACACCCTCTATTTTTTGTATTTAGAAAAGTTTATATTATTTTTGTTTTAAGTTTTAAAGTATTTTTAGATTTAAGTTTATAAAGTATTTTAAGTTTTTAGATTTAAGTTTATAAAGCATTTTTAGATTTAAGAGTTTTTAGGTTTTAAGGATAAATTTTTTAGTAGTTTTAAAGTTTAAGTTTTTTTTAAAAGTTTTTGTTTGGTTTATGACAAGAAAATTCCAAGATTATTAAAGTTTTAAGTTTTTAAGAGGTTTAAGAAGTTTAAAAGTTTCTCTTATTTGGTTTATGATAAGAAACAAGTTTTAAGATTTTTTTTATTTGGTTTATGATAAGAAAACAAGTTTTTTAAGTTTTAAGTTTTATTAGGTTTAAGATAAGAAATAAATAAAGTTTACGGTTTATAAGATTGAAATTTCTAAGTTTTTAAGTTTTTTATATAGTTTTAAAGGTTTAAAAGTTTTAGGTTTTAATTGTTAAGTTTTTTAGGAATTATAAAGTTATTAAAAAAGTTTTATAAGAGTATTTTATTAGATTTAAGACATTTAAAAAATAATTATAGGAAAAGACGACGATAATAGTAGTAGTTCAAACAACGATAAAACTAAGGGGATGGGATCAACAGCCTATTTCCAATGCCCCTTGTTAAAGGCAACAAACTATATGATATGGTCGATAAGAATGAAGATCATTTTACAAGCAAATGGTCTATGGGAAACGATTGAGCCTACCATTACAACTCAAGTCGATGAAAAGCAAGACAAGACTGCAATGGCATACCTATTCCAAGGACTATCGGAAGAAATGACATTACAAGTAGCAAATAGCAAAAGCGCAAAAGAAGTTTGGGATACATTGAAGACTAGAAATATTGGAGTGGAACAAGTGCAAAAGGCAAAACTACAAACACTCAAATCCGAATTTGAGATATTGCAAATGGAGAATGATGACACTATCGATTCATTCACCGCAAAGATGACAAGTATTACTTCAAAGATGATAAATCTTGGATCAACACTTGATGAATCAACTCGCGTACGAAAATTGTTGAATTCTGTACCTGAAAGATTCATTCACATGGTCGCATCTATAGAGCAATACTCCGATCTAGATAAAATGACTCTAGACGAAGCTATTGGTAGATTGAAAACCTTCGAAGAAAGAGTAAAGGCAAAAAAGGGAAGAACATTCCAAGATCAAGATAAACTATTGTTTACAAAACACAACAACAATGCTCAAAGACATAATCAAGGAAGAGGAAGATACATTCCACCACATAGTCAAAATCATGACAAAGAAGGAAATTTCTCACAAGATTATAATGAAGCAACGCAAAAGCCTAGAGATTTCAGCAAAATAAAGTGTTATAATTGCAATGAATATGGACATTATGCCTCATATTGCCATAAAAGAGATCGAAGATATCAAAGACAAGAAGAGACAAACCTCGTCGAAGAAGATTTAGAACCAACCCTCTTATTGGCAGTTTCAAGCACTACTGAAGATCTACGGCAAGACGATTGTGATTAAGGGGGAGAATATTGGGTTAATCACCATCGACCCACTCTGACCCATCACAACCCACTACGACCCGGTCAACGAAAGTCAACCAAATAAGTCAGACTTTAAAAAGTCAACAGAAGCAGTTATATAAAAACGGTTATATGACAGTTATGAAGTAACTGCCATATCCCCTGAACCAACACAATGGTTCATTTTGTGTCTTTTCAGTATGTATAAATAGATAGGAATTATGTATGAACAAGAATGACAGATTTTTATATATGAAAAGTAGTTTATGTTTATAAAGTTTAATCCTTTCTTGTATTTCGGTATATTTTGATTAAAGATCCGTAAAACTGGGCCAACACAAAACACCGAGTTCACAAGGATTAGGGGGACTAAAGGTTACATGGCTCCAGAATGGGCTCGAAGTCTGCCAATCACAGCAAAAGTGGACGTGTACAGCTATGGGGTTGTCGTTTTAGAAATGTTGAAGGGGATCCGACTTTCTAATATCATCGTTCATGGAGAAGGAAACGATGAAGAATCAGAGCTTATGAGGTTTGTAAGGGTAACGAAAAAAGAAATTGAAGAGGGGAAAGAGTTATGGATAGAAGAGGTAATCGATCCAAGGTTGGGAGGCTTGTTTAGTACAAGACAGGCTGTGAAACTAGTTGAGGTGGGTCTTAGTTGCGTGGAGGAAGACAGAAATAGAAGGCCTACGATGGATTCAGTTGTCCACCTTTTGATTGATTGCGAGTCTGAGTGAATATATGATTGTAGAATAAGACACAAGTGCCATTTACAATCTACAAATATATTTGTTCGAATTATAACTCTTGAAGCGTTTAGCTCATCGATCAGCATGAAATGTGTCTTTTCCATATTGAAGATTTACATTTGAAGTACTTGTGTCTAGCAGTATCTTAAGATAGTATGCTGCTATACGCTTGGCTCTAAGAACAATGCATGATTTGAACTTGATTATCCAAGAAGCAACACATCATAAGATATTCACAGATTTTGCTTCTAATAAAGCGGATATGCTTTGATGCGTGTATTCTATACACCATTAACTATATAAAAAAATCTCCAAACATTATTCGCATCACATAATGCTACTAAAAAGAGTGAGTTATCAGTTCAACACGTACGTATTTACATCTACGTATACAGAGTAGTACTACTATAGTAGTATGTACATAGTTGAATTATATTACTAAAACGTGCTCTCTTCTTGTGTGCTCGTAAAGATCAACCGTGTTTGCTCACCCTTAGTTCTGAAGATCCTTAGAAGCAATCTATCGACGTGATTGTCATACCATGTTCTCCATCTCTTTAGAAAAACAAGTGGACCAACAATGATCGCAAATCCCACAAAAAACCCCAATCCAATACTAATAAAGAGGTCAGTTCCATAGTCCGCGTCATCTTCAGTTTCTGGTGTCGACTTTGGAGGAATTTCTGAAGTATCATTGTCACAAATCTTGCTCAAAGGGATACCACATAAACCTTGGTTACCCTTAAATGAGAGCTCCGAAAACGTTTGAAATTGTGAGCCACGTGGAATACGCCCAGTCAACTGATTATATGACAAATTTAAGAATGAAAGGAATGAAATACTTGCAATCTCAGGTGGAATTCTTCCGCTTAGCTTGTTTACCGAAATGTCCAGTGATTCAAGGCTTTCCACTTTTCCAATTGACGGCGGAATTGGACCCGTGAGTGCATTGTGGGACAGATTTAAAAGTTCAAGTAGTTTAAGATCCCCAATTGTGACTGGTATGCTCCCTTGGAAACTGTTATTAGAAAAATCGATTGAAGTGAAAATGTTGAGAATTTTAACAAACTCTCTGCTTGTGCCCTTGAAAACAACAGTTGCTGAATCCTGATAGTATATTGCACTATTAGCGGGATGCACGTAATGGAGGTAGTTAGCCTTGGCTTGGTTGTCCATGACTGCTCGAAAACTTGTGAACAATTTTGGAGGTAGAACACTTGAAAACCTGCTTGAAGCAATGTCAATGATTTGTAGACTTGTCCAATTACCGTTAAATCCAGGACAGCTGATATTCCCGTAAAAGCTATTGGAACGTATGACAAAAACATGTAAGTTGGACAAGTTACTCAACCAACATGGAAAAGTACCCGTTATCAGATTATCACCAAGATCCAAAACATCAAGATTTTTGCAGTTCATTAATGAAAGAGGTAGGGTTCCTTGAAGATGATTCCCGCTGAGATCTAATGTTTTTAGATCACAAGTTTCAGGAAACAAATCCAAAACATTTCCAGTAAAGTTGTTTTTTCCGAGATTCAGTACTTGAAGAGTCTTGCTTGTTTCTGCCAAGCACGAAGGTATCGTGCCACTCAAACTGTTATGAGACAAATCAAGAACAAGGAGACTACTTGCATTGCATATTGATTGGGGGATGGGTCCAACCACTGTACTGTTTTTAATGGAGAAGAGTAAGGCCGAGGTGAGGAAATTACCGAAATCAATGGCAAAAGAAGATCCAAAGTTGTTGTTTGAGTAATCCAAAATATAACTTCCTTTTGAAGGAATGGGGATATCTCCTTGTAAGTTATTGGAATGCAGGTCGAGTATGTCAAGTCGAGAAGGAAAAGTGTAAGGCTTTTGAAGACTTGATAGCTTATTGTGTGACAAATTTAGGGACCGAAGATACCCGTCCCCAACTTCCCAAATCCAGTTTGGTATTTCACCGGTCAACTCGTTTACTGATAGATCTAGCATCATCAGTCCTGATTGATTCTTCAAATCAGGAAATTCTAGAATTTTGTATGAAGCTAAGTTAAGTGAGTTGAGCTTATAAAGTGACGAAAACGATGAGCTGTTTGAATTTACAATGACCGTAAGATCATTGAAGGAAAGTTCAAGGGTGTATAGCTCCTTTAACGCTCCAAACATGTCCAAATCTACTATGCCAGTGAAGTTATTCGCAGAGAGCTTGAGAGTCGAAAGGAGTGGAAATTTGAATATGAATTCAGGTATCGGACCATCAAACTTGTTGCTACTCAGATCTATGGTATGCAACTGATAACAAGAAACATTTATAGACTCGCTAATATGACCAGAAAACGTGTTGTTAGAAAGGTGCAAAATTTGAAGCGAAGGCAACGATAACACAGACTCAGGAAATCCCCCACCTAAAGAATTGCTAGACAAATCTAGGTACTCGAGCTTATCAAGACCCTCCAAGTAAGAAGAAGGAACATTACCCGTTAGATTGTTTTGACGAAGATCTACACTGACTTGATTCTTAGCTGACTGAAACAACGGAACTGAACCAATGAAAAGATTACTAGATAAATCCAGATACTCAAGACGCGTAAGGTTTTGCATCGAATCTGGAATTTCTCCACTGAATCCGCAACTTCTAAGTTCCATCCTGGACAACCACTTAAGGCCACCAATAGAATCAGGCAGTGTCCCGTTTTTTATACTCTCATAACTAAGATCAAGTCCTATAACATGACCAGCTTTATCACATGTCACACCGTCCCAGTGACAACAGTCGACACTTGTGTTCCACCCTGCAATCTTGGTTGAGAGCGAAGAAGAATCATATATGAGCCCGCCTTTGAACGCTAACAGTAATGATTCTTGATCCTTGAGGCATTGTCCATATGCATATTTAGTAGTATGCAGACCAAAAACTATCGAGTAAATCGATATTATAAGTAGAAGCCGAGATGAAATTTGAGTACTCATTTGGCAATATGGTGAAAACTGCTAAGATATGTGATTTAAGCTTATACAAGCAGTGCCATTTTTTTCTTATTGTTTTAAGGATGTGAACAACAGTAGTTGAAGTTAACATAAATATTGTTTAATTGTTATTTTATATCAAGGACGGATAGGGATGGAACCAGAACACAGAACACAGATTCGTCAAGTGCATTCAAAGAAAAATAAACAAGATTCTATACTTAATTTTATTAGACTAGGAACATTTAGGAAATATCGAGTATTTTTCCACAAATTAGCACTGTATCGAGAAAACTCATGGGTGTCTTAGGACCCACTTTGATTCCGTCTCTAAAGACGGACCCTCTTGAAGTTCGGTTAGCATATAGATTTTTGCCACTTAGTGTATATTTTTATAAAAATTAAAATTTCGATTTTTTCGAAATAAACATGGTTTACACTTGTTTAAACATATTACACATTTCTTTTGGCTTGTCTTATTTTTTATATTATCTTAAAGTTAAAGGCGTAATTAGGCGTGGACGGTGGTTAAATTAAAATATTACACATTTCTTTTCGCGGTCTATTATGCTCTGCCAACAACAACTACCACTACCGACAACATTTTATCATATATTATGACCAACCACTATCACATGCCGCTGCATTGCGCGGGCAAACGGCTAGTAAAGACATATTGGCATAGTCAGAAATGAGTCTGTAGTGTAAAACATAAAGATGTTATACTTATTGTTAAACAAGTTAACCATAAGTACCCAATAGGCCAGTTGTGTGAGTGCGTCGCTATAAACTTACCCAACTACAGTTGGGCACTAATTGTCATTTTCAAAACTCGAACGTGACAAAAATGACAAGGATACCCCCTAGATGATAAAATTGACACATTTCCGAAGCATATTCATATTTCTTCTCTGTTCATGATAGAGCTAGATAAACCAAAGACGCGGGGCCTTATTTACTTAGAAGGGGTTGTCATGATGGCACAGTCTAATAATGACCACAAGCATGTGTACAGTTTACATAGCACGATCTGTAACGATTGAAGGATGGTTTACACTGTAACGTCTGCATAGGATGGTAATACCTTTTCTACATGTACAGCATCTCCAACACTGATAACTTTATTCGAACCATTATCAGTATTCTCCCATATCAGCATCTGCCCAAGGTAAACCTACAAAATTCATTCAACAAATAAACAATTAGTCACGGGTTAGCTTCATGTCGAACCCATTGATCCCACATCAAGAAAATGCAAGTCATGCAAATGTATTGTGCGTGTTTCTATATATTCTTTAGCTAAAGTTATAGATTTTCCAATTTTGGGCACTCACCCGTCCCTTAGATTGCGAGGTGGAGGTGTTCACTTCTAAAGCTTTGGCTGATCGGAACTTCATCATGGTTTCTGTTGGTTCACTTCCTTGTGTCGCATCCTCTTGATTGACTGTGGGTACCTGAGAAATGAAGGATTACGAATGTCATTAGCACAGAAGTTTAAGTTTTCGAAATCAAAAGTTAAGAACAAAATGTCATCATGCGACAGAAGTAGATGTAACAAAATGGGTCAAAATGGGTAGTATTTTTTAGCTGATTCGGATTGGGTTTGACCCAAAACACTTTTTGTCCAGCTTTTATAAACATGCAGTGTGTCAAATATGATAAAGAGCTATATTGTTTCAGTAATAGTCTAACATTCCTAAAACAAATAATGCAGGCGGTATTATGTATTAACAGCACTTTGAGCACTTGTATCCTTTTACGACTATTTTTCTTGTCTCTTTAACTTTGCCCGTAGAGTTAACTGACTCACTGAAAAATACAAGACAGAAGTATGAGCACAATACCTTACAACGGGGGCATAGCGCAACGCCTTGAAAATTCGTCTCATTAATTTTAATCTGTTTCCAAAGGTCTTCAGCAAATGGTTCACAACCATCAACAAAGATGCTGCATAAGTTCAAAAAGTTCCATGATAAGAAACTTTTTTAACAGAAAAGCTAAAGTATCGATAAAAGATCAGTATATAAAAAGACATACTTGGGTCTAAACCGGTTTATGCTAACTGGTTCCTTTAGTTGTTCATTCACCGCATCCAAAGAAGCCTGCAGCACTCGAGGGGTTCATTTTTCAAACAGTTTACTCAAAGAATGATAAGCTTGACTAATAATAACGAAAAATTTATAATAAAACTAACCTGGGAGATTAAAAGGAACTGGAAAGCATCTGTAAATTTCACATTATATCCAGTAGCATAATGAGGGTCAATGGGTCGAGTCTCCGACTCTATATACAGAATTAGAACAAAGTAATCTTCACGTACTGTATGCTTATATGCTACAATCGTATATCAATAAAATACTAGCATACTGTAGAAATGAGTTTGACTAATGTACCTTCATTGAAGTGCACCAATCGGCTAGGTTTACCCAGAAATTCAGTGAACCATTTTGCAGGTTCGTCTCCCTCATCCAAAGCCGAGCCTGACCATTCCCAGAGCGATACCCCATCAGACGATAATGACGGTTTGGTCATTGAGACCTTAAGCTCCACCATCCCAGGAGCACGTACCACTGTCAGAACACAATCAAGTGGGCTCAACAACAATATTTCCGCTTAGAGGCTCATATGGAAGCAGACTCATAGAGTTAACCAACGGGTCAATGTTACTGATCAAACCCAGCTTGGCTTGACTTACCAATACCTTTTTGTCAATTTTTTCAATAAATTACAAAACTTTCACGGTTAAAAGTTTAAAACAATACTTATTCTTTTAATAGATTTAACAACCAATTCACTTTTGACAACTTTGTACCAGTTTAACAAAGTTCGACCCAACTATTTGACCTTTTACTTCATAATAAAAACAGATCCATTACTTACCCATGTGAGAAGACTTTGTGGGCACCCAACCGAGAAAAAAAGCCTCGGTGGGCAGCTCGACTTGAATGAGGGCAAGCTTTGGTTCAACTCGCTGAGTGCATCCTCTGCCTTTGGAATCCACAACCACCCAATGACGATCCCACACAAATCCTAAACAAAACAATAATACTACTAGTGACGTTGAATGTTCATTTTGAAGCATATTTATTTCGTGACATAGTACAAGTAGCTAATCAGATCAGCTGCAGGAAACAGTGTCTAGCCATTGGTTATACATTAGTTGAGTATTGGCAAATGGCAAGCAGGACGGTGTTGGCATCAAAATAATCAAGAATCATAAGTCCTTGAAAGTAGAAGGACCAATAGTGTAGATTAGATAGTTAATAACTGTAAAGCAGTTTACTTCCTGTAAAGTAGGAATGGATGTGTCGATTAGATGCATGCCTAGGAGAAGAGTCACAACGGTTCAATAACACCGTTTGACATAGTATAAATAGATACCGTTGTAAACGTTTGTTGAGTGTGGAATATATCAATAAAGTGTCTTTTACATAAACCTTCCCACCCTCTCTGTTACAGAAACGAGTCCCTGCACACATTCTGATTGTGCATACTCAGATAGTTTATCAATATATTGTTCATCCACAAGTACCATGATTCGCAAACTATGAAAAATTAACATGGTATCAGAGCATTAAAACATGAAAAATTAACAAGCTGACTTTGTATGATATAAACAAGAAATTGTTGTTGAAGGTAGAACGATCTAAGAATCGACTCTACAAGATCCAGTTACAGATAGAGGCACCTATATGTCTCTTAGCAAACATAGATAACCAAGCATGGTTATGGCACGCTAGATTAGGTCATTTAAACTTTGATGATATCAACAAGATGACTAGAAAAGGTCTAGTAGAAGGAATTCCTAGGATAAACCACGCAGGATGTTGGGCTAATGTCTGACCCGAGCCCATGGGGCAGCAGTAGCTATTGACCCGAGCCCATGGGGTGAATGTCGGTTTTAATATTCTAGTTATATTAGAATTGTAGTAGGATTAGGAAAGCTTGTTCTACTCCCTATATATACAAACCGAGCTGTGGTTTGTTATTATGCATTCAAGTTTTTGTAAGCAAGTATTTTTCTGATTAATTGGAGAGCTTATTCCAAGTTACTGTGTTATTGTGTTTCTGTTTGTGAACTGCGATTCAGTTGTGGGTCTTGAATTGGTATCAAGAGCAAGGTTCCAAGTTCAGTCGATCACTAAAGGGTTCCAAGTAGTCGATCACTGAAGGTGTTCCAAGCTTAGTCGATCACTAAAGGGTTCCAAGAAGTTGATCACAGAAGGGTTTCCAAACAGAAAGGTTTCGAACACAAGTCGACTAAAGGGTTTCCAAGAAGTCGATAAAGTTTCAAACTTTAACTTGGTTTACTTAGGCAAGAAGTAAAACAAGCGTGTTCTAGGGCTGGAAGACAATCCAACTACACCGGTAACTTACAAAAGGCGTTCAAGAAGGATGGTGCAAGGCGAGTCGAGTCAACCACCAATTGAACATTCTAAAACGGCTCTTCAATGTCCAATGTTAACAAGCACGAATTATAACATATGGGCAATAAGAGTTAAAGCGGTATTCCGAGTCCATGGAATACTCGATGCAGTGGAACCAGGGGAAGGAACACAAGTTGTTGCTAAGAAAGATCACATGGCAATTGCGTTACTTTTCCAGGCAATTCCAGAAGAACTTGTTTTTCAAGTTTCACAATTCAACACAGCCAAAGAAATCTGGGGAGCTTTGAAGACCAGGTATGTGGGTGTTGAACGGGTTCGAGACGCGAGGTTGCAAACCTTGGAGACGGAATTCGAATCTTTAAAGATGAAAGTCAATGAATCAATCGATGACTTTGCGGCTAGGTTGGGCAAAATTGTAACTGAAGTCAATAGCTTGGGAACAATTTATGAAGACAAGAAACTTGTTAAGAAGCTACTTGCATCCGTTCCGGATAGGTATGTTGCAAGCGTTGCCTCAATAGAACAATTTGCTGACTTGAATACTATGTCTTTTCAAGAAGCAATTGGAAGGTTGAAAGCTTTTGAAGGAAGAATGAAGGGTGTTGACACCACTTCTGAAGATCAAGGCAAGTTGATGTTCGGAAGGGCTGAAAGATATGATAAGAAAGGTCGAGGAAGGAATTCTTCTGGTGGCAACGGTAAAGGTCAAAACTTTTCTTCTCAAAACAAATCTCGTGGTAGTGGTCAAGCTAATAACCACAACCGTGGAAACCAAAACAACTCCGAGAGCAATACGGATAAAAAGAAGAACAAAAGTCGAGACCTTTCAAAGATTCAATGCTTTAGATGTGATGAATATGGTCACTTTTCTTCTAACTGCCCTGAACGACGTGAACAAAAGCAAAAGCATGAATCAAACCTTTTGAAAACGGAGGATGATGATGACCCAACACTTTTTATGATGAAAAGCGTTCAAGAAGTAGTTTTCTTGAATGAAGAAAAGATTGTCCCAAACCAATTGAATACTAAGCCAAACGAGGAAGACACTTGGTATTTGGATAATGGAGCAAGTAATCACATGACGGGGATCCGAGAATACTTTTCGGAGTTGAATGAGAATATCTCCGGCAGAGTGAAGTTTGGTGATAACTCCTACATCGAGATAAAAGGGAAGGGTTCGATAATCATTGAAGGGAAAACAGGAGTGCAACGGTTAATCACTGGAGTCTATTACCTACCCGAGCTAAAAAGCAACATAATTAGTCTTGGGCAAGCTACCGAAGGCGGATGTGACATTCGTATGAAAGGTGAGGCATTTGAATACTTCAAAAAGTTCAAAGCTTTAGTTGAGAAGAAGTCGGGAAAGAAGATTATAACCCTAAGGACCGATAGAGGAGGTGAGTTCACTTCAAAAGAATTTACCAACTTTTGTGAAAACGAGGGTATAACAAGACATCTAACCGCTCCCTACACACCGCAACAAAATGGAGTCGTGGAAAGGCGAAACCGCACTCTTATGGGAATGACTAGAAGCATCTTGAAAGCACGAGACGTACCAAACTACATGTGGGCTGAAGGAGTTAGACACGCTACATTCTTGATTAATAGAGTTTCAACTCGAGCTCTAGTTAATCAAACTCCATACGAGGCTTTCAAAGGAAAAAAGCCTAACTTGGAGGGTTTGCGGGTATTTGGATGTGTGGCTTATGCAACGGGAACAAGGCCATATTTACATAAGTTAGACGACAGGTCAACACGACTCATTTACATCGGAAACGAGCCAGGTACAAAAGGTTTTCGACTGGTCAATCCAAAACTAAAGAAGATAGTGGTATGTCGTGATGCGGAGTTTAATGAGGAACTTGGCTGGAAGTATGTTGCTGGAAGCGAAACACACGAGCTAATCCCAGGTATGTTTATTATAGAATGGCACGGTTCTATTGATACGGGTTGTGGATTTGTTAACCCAGGTGTGACCGATGAAGTTGAGGCAGAAGATCAAGAGGATGAAAATAATCATGATGTTGATGAAAATCAACCGGTCAATACCGAACAAGAAGTTCAATTCGAGGCGGATAATGACCCTAATCTTGTGACGGAAACTCAACCAATTATGAGGCGTTCTTCAAGGGTTTCAACTAAGCCAACTAGATTTAATGACTTTATTATGGGGTCTAGTTCAAGAACCTCAGTTGCTAATGAAGATCAAAATCTACTTTTGATTGAAGATGATGAACCAAGAACGTTCCAAGAAGCAAAAGTCTCAAGCAATTGGATGGTTGCTATGAAACAAGAGATTGAGTCTATCGAGAAGAATGATTCATGGGAATTAGTTGAAGCTCCGGGTAATGTTAATCCTATTGGACTAAAGTGGGTGTTCAAAATTAAGAGAAATCCGGATGGTTTAGTTAATAAATTTAAAGCTCGGTTAGTAGCAAAGGGTTATGCTCAAAAGGAAGGAATTGACTATGACGAAGTTTTTGCGCCCGTAGCACGGATTGAAACGGTGCGTTTATTGATCTCATTGGCCGCAAAAGAAGCATGGGAGCTACATCATCTGGATGTAAAGTCAGCTTTTTTACATGGAGAACTAAAAGAGCAAGTGTTTGTTACACAACCGGAGGGGTTCGTGAAGAAAGGAGAAGAAAGGAAGATCTACAAGTTGAAAAAGGCGCTTTATGGACTTAAACAAGCACCAAGGGCGTGGAATACAAAACTTGATAGAGAACTCAAGCAAATGTCTTTCAAAAGATGCCAACACGAACAAGCGGTGTATGTGAAGAAGACAAACAAGTCAATCTTGATTATTGCGGTCTATGTAGATGATCTCTTAGTAACCGGTTCGAAGCTTAGCGATATTGGTGAATTTAAGAGACAAATGCAAGAAAGGTTCGATATGAGTGATTTGGGAAAGTTAAGCTATTATCTTGGCATTGAAGTAAAGCAAGAGAATTCGAGTATCTCAATAAGTCAAGAAAGCTATGCAAAGAAGATCTTGAAAGATGCTGGGATGCATGAAGCGAATTCTACTCAATGTCCATTAGAAACTGGAATGAAGTTAAGCATGGACAAGGAAGGAAAGCCGGTTGATGCAACATTATATAGGCGACGAGTTGGTTGTCTAAGGTATTTACTACACACTCGACCTGATTTATCTTATTCGGTTGGTTTGGTTAGTCGTTACATGCAAGAACCAAAAGAATCACATATGGCAGCTGTGAAACAAATACTAAGGTATATCCAAGGTAGTTTGAATTTTGGAATACGATACAACCAAGAAAAGACCAAGGAGTTAGTGGGGTTTAGTGATAGTAGTTTTGCTATGGACCAAGATGATGGTCGAAGCACAACTGGGCATGTATTTTATCTAGGTAAATCACCTATCACTTGGTGCTCACAAAAGCAAAACACGGTGGCTCTATCGTCTTGTGAAGCCGAGTTCATGGCTGCAACTTCAGCCGCGTGTCAAGGGATATGGTTACGTGGATTGTTGAGTGAAATAACCGGAATGGAAGAAAGAGTGGTGGTCTTATTTGTTGATAACAAATCGGCTATTGCACTTATGAAAAATCCAGTCTTTCACGGGAGAAGCAAGCATATAAACACACGTTATCATTTTATCCGAGAGTGTGTTGAAAGAGACCAAGTACAAGTTGAGTTTGTAAGAGGTGAGTTACAACGTGCTGATATTCTGACGAAAGCTCTCGCAAGGATTAAGTTCAAGGAAATGCAAGAGTTACTCGGAGTTGAAGACCTCCCTATCTCGAGTCAGAAATTAGGGGGGTGAATGTTGGGCTAATGTCTGACCCGAGCCCATGGGGCAGCAGTAGCTATTGACCCGAGCCCATGGGGTGAATGTCGGTTTTAATATTCTAGTTATATTAGAATTGTGGTAGGATTAGGAAAGCTTGTTCTATTCCCTATATATACAAACCGAGCTGTGGTTTGTTATTATGCATTCAATATCAGTTTTTGTAAGCAAGTATTTTTCTGATTAATTGGAGAGCTTATTCCAAGTTACTGTGTTATTGTGTTTCTGTTTGTGAACTGCGATTCAGTTGTGGGTCTTGACAGGACAGATTTGTGACGCATGTTTATTAGGAAAACACAGTAGAACACCATTTCCAAACCAAGCCAAATTCAGATCGAAGAACCCGTTGGACTTAATTTATGGAGACCTTTGCGGTCCTATAAGTCCAGCAACACACTCAGGCAAGAAACTCATTTTCTTGTTAGTAGACGATTGTACACGTTTTATGTTGGCATACTTTCTTACATCGAAAGATGAGGCATTTAGTACATTCAAGGAATTTAGGCAGAAAATAGAAATGGAAATGAAGTCGAAAATTAGAATGCTAAGAACGGATAGAGGTGGTGAATTCACATCAAAGGAATTCACAAGGTACTGTAAGGAAAACGGAATAGGACGACAGTTGACAGCACCATACTCCCCACAGCAGAATGGAGTAGTGGAGAGAAGGAATAGGACAGTGTTATCAACTACAAGGAGTATGATGAAAGCGATGAAGTTACCATTAACTTTTTGGGCGGAAGCAGTTAAGCATGCCCTTTACATACTCAATAGGGTACCTACGAGGGCCCTGACAGATAAAACTCCATATGAGGCACTCTACAATAGAAAACCAAACTTAGAGAACCTAAAAATATTTGGATGCACAGCTTATGCAAAGATAACGATACCTCACTTACAGAAGCTGGACGATAGAAGCATACCATTGGTTTACTTAGGAGTAGAGGAAGGATCAAAAGCATGTAGGCTATATGACCCTATAGCCAAGAAGAAACATGTTAGTAGGGACGTAAAATTTATGGAAATAAAACCGTGGGATTAGAACGAAAATGAAGGAGATACGAACACACAAGACACCTTTTGGGCTAGTTTTGTAGTAGACGGAGTTGACAATGAAAACCTTACACCGGTCAACACAGAAAACGATGACAACACGTATCATGAACAAGATCAGATTCCTGATCCTGTTTCACCAATCACACCAGAAGCATACCATTACGACCCACACTCAGAAGAGGAAGCAGAAGCTACTACTAGTTCTGTAGAGAACTCAAGAGATAAATTTGATGATACACCAGTACGTGAATATAGGAACATGTCAGACATATATAGACATGCACGTAGAGTTGAACCACAAAGTTTGTTATTTACGGAAGAAGAACCCCGTAACTACAAGGAAGCATCAGCAGACGAGAAATGGATTGAGGCCATGAAGATTGAATTGGATTCAATCAACAAGAATAATACATGGACTCTTACAACATTGCCAGAAAATCAGAAGGCAATAGGACTCAAATGGGTTTACAAGACCAAGAGGGATGCAAAAGGAAACATCATCAAATATAAAGCACGGTTAGTGGCAAAAGGTTATGTACAAGAACAAGGGATAGACTTCGATGAAGTATTTGCACCGGTTGCTCGGATAGAGACAGTTCGGTTGATATTAGCATTAGAACAGAGTGAAGATTATGATGTCTTGATTAGGGGAGTGAATGTTGGCATCAAAATAATCAAGAATCATAAGTCCTTGAAAGTAGAAGGACCAATAGTGTAGATTAGATAGTTAATAACTGTAAAGCAGTTTACTTCCTGTAAAGTAGGAATGGATGTGTCGATTAGATGCATGCCTAGGAGAAGAGTCACAACGGTTCAATAACACCGTTTGACATAGTATAAATAGATACCGTTGTAAACGTTTGTTGAGTGTGGAATATATCAATAAAGTGTCTTTTACATAAACCTTCCCACCCTCTCTGTTACAGAAACGAGTCCCTGCACACATTCTGATTGTGCATACTCAGATAGTTTATCAATATATTGTTCATCCACAAGTACCATGATTCGCAAACTATGAAAAATTAACAGACGGACCTAGGATTTTTCTTCGGGTGTTGCACAACTTCTTTTGGGAGGGTGTTGCATATAATCTTCTTTATCATAAACAACAAAATTTGCACCATATATAATTTTTAGCCTAAACTGAAGTAACACAAAAATATTTTTGGGTGTTGCACCAACTAAAAAAGTAACACTTCTCGAAAAAAATTACACTTCGTAGCCAAAAATCGGGTTTGGCCCGTGCCACACCCGGCTCCCGTGTGGGTCCGTCCCTGAATTGGCAAGTAAAAACTAGCTAACGAAATAGTACAAGTTATTTAATTGACTGAACTTGGGATATTCACTTAAAATAAAAAATTTGCATGTAATAATTGCAGTAACAAACAAAGTAGTAGAGAATTAATAAATTACCAGTAGGAGAAAGGGCAGCTTGAGAAACAGAAATCCCTTTGCATGATTTTATTGGATAAATGAATATTGATTTCACCTCAAACATCTCTGTCTGTCTGTGTTTCAGTTTATCTGTGTGTGTTTTTTTTTTATATAAAAGTCATTTGTTTAGGTACCAAAAGTCATTCTATTGTAGAGTATCATGACAACAACATGACAAGAAAAAGACACTTAGAAGTACTTTTAACCTCAAAACTGGAAAGACATATTCAACAGCATCATCTTATTGTTTGCTTGTTTTTTTATGGTGACATAAATATCTTCAACCCACCTTCTCTTTTATTTCTTACACATATTTTTACACTGTTCATTTTCACCAAACTGAGTTCTACAACAATTAAAATAGGGTTTAGTATGTCTAATAAGGACAAACTAAAACTAAACATATAATATCCTAACATTTTTTTATACCAGAATAACATTTAGGTCCATTTCTAATGACACATTCCCTAAAGTTTTCAAATTTTAAAAGAAATCTTAACAAACGTTTAATAAAAACCAACAAAATAACACAGATCAAAGGCAGGCACCTGAGAGTTGAGCAAAACACAGGAGGAAATAGTCATCTAGGGGTGTTCATGGGTTAATATCCGAATAAACCGAAAATCGAAACCGAACCGAACCGAAAATAACTTAACCGAAATTGCCAAAACCGAACCGAAATTGCCAAAACCGAACCGAACCGAAATAAAAGTTCGGTTTTTGGTTCGGTTATGGTTTTAGCAATCCAAACCGAAAACTGAAATTAAATAAATAAATATATTTTTTTATATATTTATATTAAAAAAAATATATTATAACTCTTTTATAATATATATATATAATATTTTAAAGCTTGAATTTTTTTTAAAAAAAATATATATACATAAATGAATAAATTATTAAATTTAGGTAATTCGGGTTATTCGGTTCGGTTTTCGGTTATTGGGGGCTCGGTTTTCGGTTTTCGGTTCGGTTTAGTTAAATTTGAATTCGGTTTGGTTCGGTTCTCGGTTATACCTAGAAAAAAAAATTAACCGAACCGAACAAACCGATAACCGAACCGATGAACACCCACCGGAGTATGTATTGGGCTCTTTTATATTACAGGCCCATTTTCTAACTTTCTCGTTTTAACTTATAAAGCCCAACCTAGATTCTTTTTTTTTTTTTTTTTTTTTTTTTTTTTTTTTTTTTTAACCAAAGCCCAACCTAGTTGATACATTAGTTTTTATAAAACCCACAAAAACCGAATCGGAACCGAATAAAAAAAAACCGAACTGAATTTGCCAAAGCTGAACCGAGTTAAATATTAGGTTTTCGATTTGATTATGGTTTTAGAACAAAAAAAATGTGAGAACCAACATCAACCAATCAGATTTTTTCTTTTTATAGGTTTTATTATTTAATTCAAAAGGGTATAATGGTAAAATTATTTTTTTATATTTGATTTTTTAAACGTTTTCCTAATTCCCATAATTTTAGAGTTTTTTTTTTTTTTTTTTTTTTTTTTTTTTTTTTTTTTTTTTTTTTTAACATTGTGTGCATATGTGTTTTGCATTATGTGATAATTGTATTTTCCGTTTATGCATATATGTTTTGTATTTGCACATGTATTTATAAAAAAAATAGAGTAAACTACACCGTTCGTCCTTGTGGTTTGCGTTGACCGACGAGTTTCGTCCTTTGACCGAAAAAATGGCACCGTTCTCCTTAAATGTGAAACGCCGTTAGTCCCTCCTTCTAACAACTCTCACTAACTGTCGTTAAGTATAAACACGTGATACCCATGTGAAGGTATATCAGTCCTTTTACATTTACCACTTACCACTAGCATTTAAAACTCATCTCATTCAATCTTCCTTTTCTTTTTTCTTTTCTGCTTCCCTCTCATCCTTCCCTTTCTATAAAATCCCACACTTAAAACTAGTTTTATGTTCACAATATAAATTCAATTTATTTAGAGTTACATCTCCTCCTCAACTTTTCATCTCTCTTAAAAATAAAAAATACACACTCACAAACACCCAAACATTAATCGGAAGATAAATGGAGGATAAAGGCTATATCGTGAGTTTTGAACTTTTGATGTTTTCTGATTACATAAAACACCCGAGCAAGCAGATTCGAATGTGGTACGGTTAGAATGAAGTTACTGTGTGTTTTTTTTGATTAATTATCGATGAGTAAATTTTGGAACAAGATTATGGCTACATAGTAGCTTAGGATTATCATATTATTACTTTATGTGTTTATAATTTCTTTTTGAGCATATGATACTTTTTAATTTTTGTTTAAAATTTCTTTATAAACTTTTTTTTCAATCGACTTTGATTTTCAATTGACTTTAGTGGGTTGTTCTTGATAAAGATTTTTTTTCCTTTTGGTATCAAAAAGTGAAATACAGATTTGACACCGTGAATATTGGATCTTGAAATAATGAAGATTTAGTGTTGTATTGATTTTTTTAAAGATGCTAGGGCAAGAATGTGATGATTGTGGTGATGAATAATGATTTTTTTGTTGATGAATAATGATGACTATGGTTGTGTAAAAATGAGGAAGAAGAAAGAACTAGGGAAAAAGAGATGGGGAAGAAAGAAGATTTTTTGTTTGTGGTTAAGTAGGGATAAAGACAAGAAAAAAACATGACTAAAAAAAGACTATTATACCCTTGAGTGGGTTGACTTAACAGGCGTTAATGATGCCCGTTAAAGAGAAGGACCAACGGTAGATAACGTTTCACATTTAAGGACGAGCGGTGCATATTTTTCGGTCAAAGGACGAAACTCGTCGGTCAACGCAAACCACAAGGACGAACGGTGTAGTTTACTCTAAAAAATATTACATAAGTATGTATACAAACAACAAAATTTTATTAATACACTTATGCAATTTTATACAAACAAAAAAACTTTATTAAAAAATATTAAATAAATATGTTTTATTAGAAATATATGAAGCACGCACATGTGCATAATACAATGTCTTTAATTGTTGGTTCATCTTTTAGGCGTGCGCATGTATTCCTTGTCTTGTTCAAAAACTCATGAAATCTACACATGTGTTTTTCATCCTTGTGCATATGTGTTTTTCCTCAATGGCCACTCTCGATTTCTTTGTATGCATATGTGCAGTTGAGTTCGTCCCATATGCCCTTATATATACGTATGTGCATTCTACATATTGCTCATTATACTCGAACCTTTAATCACAAACAAATAATAGAGGAATCATTTAATCATAACAACTAACAAAACATATATGCATAATCCTTTCATAACAACTGAAATTAAACAAAAGAAACAAGTTCATGAAACTGTAAAAACACATATGCACACTCAAAAACACATGTGCACACTGAGACGATAAGAGTAATAAAATGTAAGATTTGAACCGTTGCCTATTCCACCATTCGTAAACCAAAAAAACTCATGATACCAAACCAAAAGAAGGGAGCTAACATGAGCAATAACGATCTGTCCTTTGAAGCGTGCACATGTGCATAACATTACAATTTTGTGGGTTGAATGTCAATTTAATATCGATTGGACTATAGTTAAAAAGAAGGGAGCTAACATGAGCAATAACGATCTATCCTTTGACTTCTCTAGGAGTTTTGATGGTAGGGGTCTTGCGAAATTGTTTCCTGTTAAGTTACTATAAGAAGGCCACGTAAGAACATTATATAGAAATACCATATATAAAACTTTAACCTTATATCTAAACAGCTATGTAACTTACAGCATTTCGAAAAAACTAAAAGATGCAAGAAACTTCGGCACATTTTCGGTTAAGTTATTGTAGGACATATCTCTGGAATCATTAACAAATACATAAATCCAATAATCTAATATGATATAAATCCAATAATCTAATGTGGAACTTACAATGATTGTATCATTGTGAGATTAGTGATAAGAATTTAAAAGGTACACTTTTGAGGGGTCATTTAAGCCCTTAATCGACCACTTTTATATTCGTTACTGCTTAATTTCGTTCATTTTCACTTTTTAGGTCTCTTGAAGGCAAAATGCTGGAATGACACTTATTTGGACGAAAAGGCGTGAATATGTGAAGAAAATGGCTAAAGTCAAGATCAAGACACTCAAGCTGCTGGAAGTGCACCCGACAGCGTCACAGATAAAGGGCGACGCCGTCCCTCTAATTGCGACGGCTCAGGAGTGAAATTGTTATTTTGTACCTGACGGCGTCAGGCTTTAAAGAGTAGGGTCTCACAACTCAGACGGCCTAGATCCAGATTCAGACGACGTCAGAAGATGAAGCCGACGGCGTCACAACCACAACGTGACGCCGTCACAAAGTTGACTTGGTCAAGACGAAACCCTAATGGCGACGATCCGACGACTCACAATTAAAGAGTGACGTCGTCGCAGTTGTAACTCTATATATAGAATTCAAATTTTCAGACTTTTAGAGAAGTAGAATTGTGGAGTAAAAACCCTAAACGATTTTGGTTTGTCTTGGGCAGTATCTTAGGGTTCTCATACCCTACTTTTGTGTTTGCTTAGATCTATGAAGCCTAGTTATTGAATATTGATTGGTTGTCTTTTATCTTAATTGTAATTGGCTTAGGATTGCAATAGGCCATCATTATGTTTTTAATGCTTGAGTAATCTTTGTGAACATTAGTTTATAATTGCCTAAAGTTATTGTAGGCTAAAAATCCAAAGATAACCTTAGAGTTAGTTTATGAATCCTAGAGATTTTTTAGGCAATAACCTTAAGGTATCCTCAAAGAGTTAGGGGAAAAAAGCATACCCTACGACCTTAGGATACAAAATGCTTTAAGAATAAGGCCATGACAATTCAACCATCAATAAAAGATAACAAGGGAGTAATAGCATCTAGGTAGACACATTTTTAATCATCATACGAGCACACATCAATAGACATAGACTACCCCTTAGCTTAGTTAATTAGAATAGATAATAGTAGAATAATCGGTAGAAGTACCACCCCCCCCCCCCCCAAATCCAATACCCCGAGATCGTACTTTCAATTTTCTAAAAAATATAAAAAAGATAAAAAATAATCTTCCTCAACCCCAACCTTAGCGTAGTAATTTCTCACTAGCATTCCTATTCCCCTAGAGAACGATATCAATCCCGAGGCTTACCCTAATACTACACTACAACGATTAGGTTCACTGCCTAGGTGGTTGAAAAACTTTCTCGAAGAAAAGGAAATTTCCTTTGACCCCAAACGCGTGTTGTACGCGTATCAAGTTTTTGGCGCCGCTGCTGGGGAATAGAATAGCTAGTTAGATTTCCACCTCGTTTAGGTTCCCTTGCTTGATTCCTATCAAGTAAACATTTTTCTCATTTTTAGCTTCCTCGTAGTCTATCCCCCTTCTTCGTGAATTTGTTCGTAATCCCATCACTTTTCATCATGGAAAGTGATAACCCGCCACCAAACCAGCCATTTCCCCCCGCCAATTCCCTTAGACAACTTAGGACCCGTAGTTCCACCAAAACCCTTTGCTGAACCCGAAAGGGAGTTGTATAAGCGAAGAAGAGCTCTCCATGAGTCGGAACCTCAAGGTACCACCATCGATTTTGATGAAGCCGTAACTGACGAAGAGTCCACACATTCCCCCAAGTCTCCTGAAACCATCAACATTGACAATCTGAGCCAACATAGCGAGGAAATCCCCGCTATTCCTGTCAAATGTACCCATCAATAAACCAAAGGCAAAAGTCCTTAGGGAGTACTCATCTCCCACCGCATCTGGATTTACCAGCGCCATTGTCTACCTTTCTGAACAGGTCAATGAGGTGTTGCATGCCACCGAAATCTGGCTTATTCAGAATGCATGTCAATTTCACGGATCCCACAACGAAAACCCAATTCATCACATCAAAAAAAATTTTAAAATTGTGGATATTATCTATGCTGACGGAGCATCCAAGGAGACATTTAGGCTCCGGTTTTTCCCATTTTCTCTTCAAGGGAAGGCCAAAGAGTGGCTCGATAAGCTACCTCCAAGGTCCTTCTTCACTTGGGAACAACTTACTACCAAATTTACCAAAAAGTTCTTTCCTCCTGGGAGAACTACATCCATCAGGAGCGAAATCCTTCACTTCCATCAAACAGATGGAGAATCTATCATTAACTCCTGGACTCGTTACAAAGATCTCGTTCAACAAGCCCCACATCATGGTATCAACCTTTGGTTGCTTGTTCAAATCTTTTACAACAATGTCTCCCGCAATGATAAAAAAGGGATTGACTTCTCGACTGGCCGGAAAATTTCCATTCTCAGTGCGGAAGAAGGATGGGACCGCATTGAGGAGTATGTCCAGGACCAAGACAATACTTGGAACGAGCCGGTAACTGTAATGAGTATCTCTTCTACCTCGAATAATAGCCCATTATCTCTCGATGATCGGATGAAGAGGGCGCAAGAAAAGATTGCATACCTCACGAAGTCACAAGAACCTAAGAGGTTGTTTAACCCATACCTTATATGCGACATTTGTGGAGGATCACACGAGTGCGATGAGTGTGATGATAACACACGCCAAGAGCACGCCTTCCTTTCCAGCCATGACATTTATGATGACCCTTCCCTCCTAGTATTCTATCAATATGATGAGTACACTCCTTGGGGTAATCTAAAATGGAATATTGAGGGAGAGGAGGGTTCCGAATACACCATCCGTGACACCTTTGAGAAAGAGCTCGGGCAATTTGCCATGGAAAGGGGAATGCTTTTAAAGGGTCTCGAAGGATTCATTCAAGAGCAACAAGCTGAATTAGAAAGCCAGATTGCCGAACTCCACAAAAGAATAAGTGAACCTGGTCCAACCCAGCATGATCCAACTTGTGCCATTACTACTCGATCAGGAACTACTACCAAGGATCCCCCATACCATGTTCAAAATCCTACCACCAGGGGGCCTAGGTTAGATAATGGGGCAGTTCCTGAACCCCCTTCGACTCCTCAGGACCCTCCTCCACAAGCATCAATTCCCGTCCAACGTCCGACTCTCATACGGATTCCTTACCCCTCCCGTTTAAAGAATCAAAAGGCTGAAGAAGACAATGAAAGGATGTTGTCTTACTTAAAAAGGATCGCCATCAATATACCACTTCTCGATGTATTTTATCATATCCCTAAACATAGCAAATACTTCAAGAGGTTACTCTCGAATCGGAAAAAGCTTGAAGGGTTGATATCATTAGGAGAAGAATGTTTGGCTATCATCCAAAAGAGCCTACCCAAGAAGAAAGAAGATCCGGGTAGCTTCACCATCCCTTGCTCTATAGGGGCACTCTCTATGAAAAACACCTTAGCTGATCTCGGGGCAAGCATTAACTTGATGCCTCATTCCTTATTTCTCAAACTCGGATATTCAGGGCTGAAACCAACCAGAATGAGTATCCAGTTAGCTGATCGATCAATCAAATATCCCATTGGAGTTTGTGAAAATGTTCTTGTAAGGGTAGGGGAGTTCAAATTTCCGGTTGATTTTGTGATTTTGGAAATGGAGGAAGATAACTCAGTCCTGGTAATCCTTGGAAGACCATTCTTGGCTATAGCTCGTGCCATCATCGATGTTCATGATGGTAAACTCAGTTTACGAGTGGGATCTGAGAGCTTAAACTTCAACATCAAGGATTCTATGAGTCGTCCCTCCTCTTATGATCATCTTATTTATTTTGTTGAAGAAGTTGATGAGTTTGTTGATGATATAGATAGTTGTATTGATGAATATCTAGTAAACGAATTCATGAATGATGACAACAACATAATGTACGATGATGGAGAGACTGAGATGGTTGGAGCTGTTTCCTTTTACCCACGTAGGGAAGAAATTGAACCTCTTGAACTTCAAAAGCCGGAAAACAAGCTAAAACCATCGATCAAGGAACCTCCTACCTTAGAATTGAAAGATCTCCCGAGTCATTTAGAATATGCCTTCCTTAAAGGAGAGGATCAACTCCCTGTCATCATAAGCTCCTCACTGACCACTAAACAAAAATGGAAACTCTTAGAAGTTCTAAGAGAATACAAATGAGTGATCGCATGGAGTGTTGCTGACATTAAAGGAATTTATTCTACTTTTTGCACTCATAAAATTCTTATGGAGGAGGATTACAAACCCATCGTTCAGCCTCAGAGGAGGGTTAACCCTAATATCAAGGAGGTAGTAAAAAAGGAGGTCGTCAAGCTTCTCGATGCCGGCCTAATCTACCCCATTTCAGACAGCTCTTGGGTCAGCCCAGTCCTAGTGGTTCCAAAAAAGGGAGGAATGACAGTTGTGAAGAATGAGAAGGGTGATTTAGTGCCGCAGAGAACGGTCACTGGTTGGCGTGTCTGTATCGACTACAGGAAATTAAGTGATGCCACACGGAAAGATCGTTTTCCCCTACCATTCATCGATCAAATGCTCGAAAGGTTAGCCGGGCATGAGTACTACTGTTTTCTTAACGGTTTCTCAGGATACTTCCAAATCCCAATTGCTCCTGAATATTAAGAAAAAAAAACTAAGTTTACATGCCCCTACGGGACTTTTGCTTATAAGGGAATGCCCTTTGGGTTATGCAACGCCCCCGCTACCTTTCAATGATGTGTGATGGCCATATTCCATGAATTGATTGAAGATAGCATGGAAGTCTTCATGGATGATTTCTCGGTATTTGGAAGTTCCTTCGACCTTTGTCTATCCAACCTTAGGAAGATGCTGAAACGGTGTGAAGAAACCAATTTAGTCTTGAATTGGGAAAAATGTCATTTCATGGTGAGAGAAGGAATTGTCTTGGGACATAAAGTCTCCGGAAATGGAATCGAGGTCGATAGGGCTAAAATCGAAGCAATATCTAAAATACCCTATCCTACTACCGTTAAGGCCATTCGAAGCTTTCTTGGTCATGCGGGCTTTTATAGAAGGTTTATTAAGGACTTCTCAAAAATTGCCCGACCAATGACACAACTTCTAGTCAAGGACGCTCCTTTTGAATTTTCGGAAGAATGTAAGGAATCATTCAATCGCCTGAAGAAAGTTCTTACTCAGGCTCCGATAATGGTTACCCCTGATTGGTCCCAACCATTCGAGATCATGTGCGATGCTAGTGATTATGTTGTAGGCGCCGTACTAGGCCAAAGAAAGGAGAAGCATTTTCAACCAATTTACTACGCTAGCAAAACCATGAATGTGGCGCAAGAGAATTATACAACCACCGAGAAGGAGCTTTTGGCTGTGGTTTTTGCCTTCGATAAATTCAGGCAATATCTCGTCCTTTCCAAAACTGTCGTCTTCACTTATTACTCCGCCTTACGATACTTGTTCTCCAAACAAGATGCAAAACCCAGACTTATTATTGCTTCAAGAATTTGACATTGAAATTCGAGATAAAAAGGGAGCTGAAAATCTTGTTGCTAATCATCTATCACGATTGGAAAACCCAGACTTAGAGAAATTAGACCATATCGAAATTTGTGACTCTTTTCCTGAAGAACGGCTGATGGCCATTAAGGATATTGAGCCATGGTATGTGGATTATGCTAACTATCTATCCAGTAGGGTCTTACCAAATTACATGACTAGGCAAGATAAAAAGAAATTCTTCACCGCGCTTAAATACTATTTTTGGGATGAGCCCTTCTTATTCCGTATATGCCCCCATCAGATCATTCGACGTTGTGTTGCTGGGAGGGAGATTGATCGGATTATGAGAGAGTGTCATGCGAGACCATCTGGGGGGCATCACGGTGTAAATGTCAAGGTACGAAAATTTTTCGATACCGGCTTCTACTGGCCTACTATTTTCCGTGACGTCAAGAAATTAGTTCAAACGTGTGATGCATGCCAACGATCGGGAAACATCTCGAAGAGGGATGAAGCACCTCAGAACTATATCCAAGTCTGCGAAATATTCGATGTTTGGGGTATCGATTTTATGGGACCTTTTCCGTCATCCGGAGGAAATGAATACATTCTAGTTGCTATCGACTATGTGTCCAAATGGGTGGAGGCACAAGCCCTTATGACTAACGATGAAAGGGTGGTCATTCATTTTATTAAAAATCTCTTCGCACGATTCGGGATTCCCAAGGCATTGATCAGTGATAGAGGAACCCACTTTGCAATGCTCAAATGGAGAAGGTAATGAAGAAGTATGGTGTTCCGCATAGGTTCTCTACGGCATATCATCCCCAAACTAATGGGCAAGTAGAGAACACAAATAGAGCATTAAAGCAGATACTTGAAAAAACGGTCCACTAGAATAGAAAAGATTGGGCATTCAAACTGGATGAGGCACTCTGGGCATTCAGAACGGCTTATAAAACACCCATCGGAACAACCCCTTTTTCGCTTGGTATACGGGAAAGCATGCAACTCCCAATTGAACTTGAGCAAAAGGCATATTGGGCACTTAAGGCCTATAATATGGACTATTCTGAGGCAGGGTCAAATAGGTTCCTACAGCTTCAAGAGCTGGATGAACTAAGACTTGAAGTTTATGAGTCGTCAATCACATATAAAGAAAGGGCGAAAAAATGGCATGATCAAAGAATAAATAATCCTAAAGAGTTTGTAGAAGGAGATAAGGTGCTCTTGTATAATTCAAGGCTGAGATTATTTACGGGAAAACTCAAATCAAGATGGTATGGGCCCTTTTCGGTGAAGAGGAAAATGAGCAATGGGGCCGTGGTGCTACTAGACCATGATGGAAGGGAATTTACCTTGAATGGACAACGTGTGAAACATTACCAGTTGGACAGTAATGAAATGGTCAACGATGAGGATGTTGTTTTGGAAGAAGGTGATGGTAATGAAGTCATGTAGGGGCACGACTTAGAGTCTAGCTAGAAGACTCATAAATAAAAAAAAAAACGCTTTGTGGGAGGCAACCCATGCTTAATTGTTTGCTTGTTTGTGTGTCATATATCTTTTCATTAGTTGTTTATTCTCATGTTTAAATTTTTGAAAATGCTTTATTTCGTCTTTAACATCGTCTTAATTACATATAAAGGTATTTTACAAAAATGATAAGTGTAGGGAAGATTACACACGTTTTCAAAAGAACGTGAACATGAGAATTAGAATTATTGAAAAGATTATATGTGTGTTTGTTAGAGTCAAATGCTTGTATCGAGTCATAATGGATGTTTTGCAGGAATTTTTCCAGATTCTAAAGATGTAATTTTTCCAGAAAAACGCAGCAGACCAGTTTCTGTCAGGATAACCTGACGGCGTCAGGAGGAGCAGAAACAGCTTACAAATTTTTCTCGTTTTCTGTGCTACTTATAAAATTTTTGGAAATTCTCGGGTCTTAATTTTCCAGAAAACCTGTAAACATCCATTCCACAAGCATTATATCCTAGTTTAGTAGATTCATATATAGTTTTACCGCCGATTTTACGCGAAGGTTTTGTCTACTTTCTTAAAGTGTGCAGGTTTTATTTATCAAGAAGAAGATACATAAGATTGGATGGAGCTTTTTACGCATACATTATTCTTGAAGAAGAATTTAACCACTACTTCACACGGATCCTACCGAGCTAATCAGGGGAGTAATAGTTTATTTCTATTTTAAATTACCTTCCATCATCATAACTTTGATACTTTCGGAGAACATTGGGGACAATGTTCAGTTTAAGTGTAGAGAGGGAGAATAAAACGGGAACTTTGAAACTATGTTTATCCTTGATTATTTGCCTTGTCCAATTTCATTTGTGTAATAAACCATGAGAAATATTGGTTAGGGTAATTTTGGAACCAAATTTAAAAATTTTCATGACATGTAGGAGTGGGCCATTAGTCATAATAAAGCGTCTCATGGATAGGAAGTTATATGACTAGCACAAAACCCTTTACCACTCAAATTCCACCCAAAAAATGTGAGGTTCGCCCCTAGATTTGTAGGAATTAAAGCATTCACCTTTAATGCTTCGAGAGTGTACCGGTAGTATAATAGATTTTAGAACTTGTTTTGTGATGCATCCCGAGATCGCTAGTGAGACTACACTTGTGTAGTTAGGAATAACTAAATGATAAGAGGCATTAGGATAACCCTTGTTTGATACCCGTAGTATAATTACTTCTTTCACATCGGTTGAGTAATTCCCCCACATCTTTGCGTTGTACTCATCTTTAGTACACGATACCCCTAGTTAACCCCTCATAGCCTATCCTTTTCGCGGTTCTCGTGATGTTTTGGTTTTCCAGAATATCAATGAAGAGCATTGTTTACAATCCACCCTCAAATGTACACCCAAATCGCCTTAGCCTACCTTGTATGCACTCACTTTTAGTGCATTATTGTTATCATACTAAACCCTTAGTTCAATTATCTAGTTACTTGCATAAGTTGCTAAGTCGAGTCATATCCTTTGTACACAGTTTTGGGACGATTGGGACTCATGGGTAAAGTTAAATTTTATGGAATGACGGGAAAGAACGTTAAATTCAAATTCCCTTTATTTATGTAATAATGTACTCCAAGTGTTTTGATCTTTTCAATTCGGGTCAAATTAGTGTTAGAATAATAAAAACTCAAGTGTAGGGATGTGACTATAAATCCCTTATATTTTGATGTTATCGTAAAGGGATGGTAGAGTAAAAGTGTATTAAAAAAAATCGAAAAAACAGAGTGTTGAAAAAAAAATTGAAAAAATGAAAAACACATACGGGCTACCATCCTACATCTATATTTATATTTATGTTTGTGTGTTTCAAAATTATCTAGAGTTTAGAGTGTCGAGTCTTAGCTTAGAAACGCCATTCTTCTCATGCTTGTAACATAAAGATTTTTGACTTGCCACCACTAAATCACCTATCCAATTAAACCCTTTGTTTCCCTACCGTAAGCCTAACGTTACAACCCATTAAAAGACCACTTAGATAGTTTTTCCTAGGTGCTTACGCCAAAGCGATGGAGGTTTGATCTAGTCTCAAGCCTATGGTAATCTATGTACTAGGACCGGTTAATGAGTGTTTATCTTCCATTTCCAATTTGATATATTTCATATACACCCGAGAGATGAGAGTATCCAAACACTACTTGTGAGGTGCTAGTATTTAATTTACGTGTTTGTAATGAATTTTGTGAGGCTTATACTTGTTGTGAATTGTTCTAAACAAATGCTTCATGCCCCCTAACTTATAAATTAATTGGCCAAAACCACATTTGCTTGAGGACAAGCAAATACCAAGTGTAGGGATATTTGATAAGGATTTAAAAGGTACACTTTTGAGG
This sequence comes from Chrysanthemum seticuspe, assembly GCA_019973895.1. Lineage (NCBI taxonomy): Eukaryota > Viridiplantae > Streptophyta > Magnoliopsida > Asterales > Asteraceae > Chrysanthemum > Chrysanthemum seticuspe. The sequence continues at coordinate 353,161,369 of BPTQ01000009.1, forward strand.
GGTCATTTAAGCCCTTAATCGACCACTTTTATATCCGTTACTGCTTAATTTCGTTTCTTTTCACTTTTTAGGTCTCTTGAAGGCAAAATGCTGGAATGACACTTATTTGGACGAAAAGGCATGAATATGTGAAGAAAATGGCTAAATTCAAGATCAAGACACTCAAGCTGCTGGAAGTGCACCCGACGGCATCACAGATAAAGGGCGACGCCGTCCCTCTAATTGCGACGGCTCAGGAGTGAAATTGCTATTTTGTACCTAACGGCGTCAGGCTTTAAAGAGTAGGGCGTCACAACTCAGACGGCCTAGATCCAGATTCAGACGGCGTCAGAAGATGAAGCCGACGGCGTCACAACCACAACGTGACGCCATCACAAAGTTGACTTGGTCAAGACGAAACCCTAATGGCGGCGATCCGACGGCGTCACAATTAAAGAGTGACGTCGTCGCAGTTGTAACTCTATATATAGAATTCGAATTTTCAGACTTTTAGAGAAGTAGAATTGTGGAGTAAAAACCCTAAACGATTTTGGTTTGTCTTAGGCAGTATCTTAGGGTTCTCATACCCTATTTTACATCAAGATAAGTAATCTACTTCATTGATTTCATTATGTCTTCGATTGTATGTGTGTATGCTTGCATGTTTACCATGTCCGACTAATTTACTTTTGTGTTTGCTTAGATCTATGAAACCTAGTTATTGAATATTGATTGGTTGTCTCTTATCTTAATTGTAATTGGCTTAGGATTGCAATAGGCCATCGTTGTGTTTTTAATGCTTGAGTAATCTTTGTGAACATTAGTTTATAATCGCCTAGAGTTATTATAGGCTAAAAATCCAAAGATAACCTTAGAGTTAGTTTATGAATCCTAGAGATTTTTTAGGCAATAACCTTAAGGTATCCTCAAAGAGTTAGGGAAAAAAAAGCATACCCTACGACCTTAGGAGACACAACGCGTTAAGAATAAGGACGTGACAATTCAACCATCAAAAAAAGATAACTAGGGAGTAATAGCATCTAGGTAGACACATTTTTAATCATCATACGAGCACACATCAATAGGCATAGACTACCCCTTAGCTTAGTTAATTAGAATATATATAAAATATACTAGACGAGTACCCGTGCATAGCAATGGGATTTTTATCATTTAGTGATAAAAAAGTTTAGGGAATAATATTCAATGCGATGCTTTAGCCGATCTTGGAGCAAGTATCAATTTGATGCCCTATTCGCTGTATTTCAAATTATCCATCAACACCTTAAAACCTACAAAGATGAGCATTCAATTAGCCAATCATTCTTATCAATACCCTGTAGGAGTTGCTGAGAATATGCTCGTTCAAGTTGGTAAATTCATTTTCCCAGTGGATTTTGTGATCTTAGACATGGAGGAGGATAGTAGAGTCCCACTAATTTTAGGAAGACCTTTCCTGAACACCTTTGATGCAATCATCAAAGTAAAAAGTAAAGAGCTCAATCTTGGAGTTGGAGAAGATCGAATTACCTTTCTAATCGATAAAGCAATGCGATATCCACGTTCCAGTGATGACACTTGTTATAATATTGATGTTATTGATGAAGTCACTGATGAAGAATTGAATGCATTACTTACCGTTTCTGATCCATTCATGACTACTTCAGAAAAGATTAGTGAAACGAATCTTGATAAAGAGTTCGCTGATTTTATGGAAGTAGGATTCGAGGAAGATAACACTGAAGATGGAGAAATAGAGGAAGAGAATTTTGAGGAAATAACTTTCAATGATCAAATGAGGATAAAATCTTCTCTTCAAGAACCACCAACAGATCTTGTGCTTAAACCACTTCCTGGCCATCTTGAATATGCTTATCTGGAAGAAAATTCACTTTTTCCGGTAGTCATATCTTCATTGCTCAAAAATGAGGAAAAGGAACGTCTGGTTTCTATTCTAAAAAATCATAAGAACGCTTTCGCTTGGAAAACTTCTAATATTCCAGGAATTAGTCCCAATTTTTGTAAACACAAAATCAATTTTGAGGAAGGGATTAAACCTGTTGTGGAAAGACAACGTCGACTCAATCCCAACATGAAAGAAGTTTTCAAAAAGGAAATCATCAAACTTCTTGATGCCGGTATCATTTACCTCATCGAGGACAGCCCGTGGGTAAGTCCAGTTCACTGTGTTCCTAAGAAAGGAGGAATGACCATTGTGATTAACGAACGAAATGAATTAGTTCCTACTAGAACTGTCACTGGATGGCGCGTTTGTATTGATTATCGTAAATTAAACAAATCCACCAGAAAAGATCATTTTCCTCTTCCCTTCATGGATCAAATGCTTGAAAGATTAGCAGGGAACAAGTTCTTTTGTTTCCTCGATGGCTTTTCAGGGTATTTTCAGATTCCAATTGATCCTACTGACCAAGAGAAAACCACCTTTACTTGCCCTTTTGGAACTTACGCTTACCGGCGTATGCCTTTTGGTCTTTGTAATACACCTGCGACTTTTCAAAGGTGTATGATAGCAATATTCCAAGACATGATTGAAAACTCCATGGAAGTTTTCATGGATGACTTTTCAGTTTTTGGAAACTCATTTGATGCTTGTCTTTTTATTCTCGATAAAATGCTCGAAAGATGCGAAGCTGCACATCTTATCCTTAACTGGGAGAAGTGTCACTTTATGGTGACTGAAGGAATTGTGCTTGGTCACAAAATCTCCAATGCAGGCATGGAGGTAGACAAAGCAAAAAATTGACATTATCACAAAGCTACCACCTCCAACTAACGTTAAAGCCGTTAGAAGTTTTTTAGGACATGCCGGTTTTTACCGTCGCTTTATCAAGGATTTTTCCAAAATATCTCGTCCTATGACAAAACTTCTTGAGAAAGATTCTATTTTTTACTTCAATGACGACTGCAAGAAAGCATTCGAAACCTTGAAATCACAACTGACTAGTGCACCCATTATGGTTTCACCTGATTGGTCACTACCGTTTGAGCTCATGTGCGATGTAAGTGATTTTGTTGTAGGAGCTGTTCTAGGTCAACGAAAGGGAAAACACTTTCGGCCAATATATTTTGCGAGCAAGACACTTAATAATGCTCAGCAAAACTATACGGTTACAGAAAAAGAATTATTGGTTGTAGCTTTTGCGTTCGAAAAATTCAGATCTTACCTCGTGCTTTCAAAAACAATTGTGTTCACAGATCATTCGGCACTCAAGTATCTGTTTACCAAACAAGATGCAAAGCCGCGTCTTATTCGATGGATTCTATTGCTCCAAGAGTTTGACATCGATATCAAAGATAAGAAAGGGGCAGAAAATCTAGCCGCTGATCATTTATCACGTCTTGAAAATCCGAATTTAGAGGAATTAAAGGAAGAAGAAATCGATGATTACTTCCCTGATGAGACCCTCATGACGGTTGATGATAATGAAGCTCCTTGGTTTGCTGATTTTGCAAATTATCTCGTCGGAGGAATCCTTAGGAAAGGATTAATTCATGCCCAACGGAGTAAATTCTTTTCGAAAATGTGTCCAGATGGAAGCTCCTTGGTTTGCTGATTTTGCAAACACTATTATTGGGAAGATCCCTATATTTTCAAAATGTGTCCAGATGGAATGATCCGAATATGTGTTTCCGGTTCCGAAACCCGATAAATTCTTGATGAATGCCATCATGGCCCTATTGGGGGACACTATGGTCCTTCCACCACAGCTAAAAAAGTTTTGGATGCTCGATTCTATTGGCCACAATATTCAAAGAAGCCCATACGCTTGTCAAAACTGTGGTGCTTGCCAGAGATCTGGTAACATTTCTCTCAGAGATGAAATGCCACAAAAAAGCATTCAGGTTTGCGAAATATTCGATATTTGGGGAATCGATTATGGGACCATTTCCTAAATCCCACAAATACGAATACATTCTCATTGCTATCGATTATGTTGCTAAATGGGCAGAAGCCGAAGCTTTACCCACGAACGATGCTCGAGTTGTCATAAATTTTCTCAAAAAGATTTTCGCTCATTATGAAATTCCTAAAGCTTTGATAAGCGATCGAGGAACTCATTTCTACAACAAACAAATGGAGAAAATCATGAAAAGATATGGAGTTCATCATCGTTTTTCTACAGCTTATCATCCACAAACCAGTGGCCAAGTCGAAAACACCAACAGAGCTTTAAAAAGAATACTCAAAAAAATAGTGAAGGATAATCCTTCAGTGTGGTCAAAAAAGCTTGATGAGGCTCTGTGGGCGTTTCGTACGGTAAACTCCAATTGGCACAACTCCTTACATACTTTTGTATGGAAAAAATTGTCATTTGTCGTTCGAAATCGAACATCGCGCTTACTGGGCCCTTAGAAGCTGTAACACCGATCTCAAAATAGCTGGAGAAAAGAGATTCTTGCAGTTGCATGAACTCGATGAATTAAGACTCCATGCTTATGAGAATTCCAAACTGTACAAAGCCAAAACCAAAGCTTATCATGACAAAAAGCTGAGGATTCGGAAAGAATTCAAAGTCGGATACAAAGTTATGCTTTTCAACTTGAAATTCAAATTCAAAGCTCCTAAGCTTAAACCAAAATGGTTCGGACCATATATAGTGAAACATTGATATCCATCCGGTTATGTCGAACTTTATGACAAGCATGGTGGAATTTTCATTGTTAATGGACACCGAGTCAAGTTATATTATGATAAGGAGCAAATGAATGAAATTTCAATCGAGGCGATTTTGCCTAAGTCAGAATTTGAAGCTATCACATTCATGGCACCTTCGCCAGTAAGCTACAAGAAGAGTGTTCCTTGGGCTACAGAAACTGGATTCATCTGCGATGTTCTTCCTAACGCTTGCGATACTGCGAAGTTATATGATATTGATGAGACTGGTGTGGGGGGGGGGGGGTGAATAGGAAAATTAGAGTTTTTGAGCTTAAATTTTAAACTTTGTTTGCCTTTATGATATAGTTATTTTCACGCTTTTAGGATAATACATTAGAATAATTGGATCAATCCACTGGTAAAATCTGTAATTTTTGAAAAATTGAGATGTGTTCCGATTAATATGGCAATCCATTCTGGGATCGATAACATTTGCTAGCACACATTATATAAGCCCTTTCCACTAAATTGTGAGAATTTGAGCCTATATCATATATATATATATATATATATATATATATATATATATATATATATATATATATATATATATATATATATATATATATATATATATATATCATACATCTTTTATACTTAGATCTTTTCATGAGTGTGCCAGTGATTTTATTTATTCTAGAACTTGTGCTTGTAAATCATTGCCAGACCGCAGTGAGATCGCATTCGTGTGATATAAGTGTATTCGTGTGATAAAGAGTCACCTTAGGATTTAAACCCAAATGGCCTTCCATTTTACATTTAATGATATATTAGCTAACCACATCAGTTAGTTAACCACCCATATGGACCCATTGTAGCACTCACTTTTAGTGCTAGATACCCTTAGTACACCCTCCGAGCCAATCTTTTCATTTTTGTTAAATCCAGAAAAATAAAAAAATATTTTACACTTTAAGCCTTAGCCTAACCTTTGTCAATGTCTAAACGGTTGGTTGCCAGTTGCTTGGTACGACTGGATTGTTTTTATGATTATGAGTAACCGCACTTTGTCATTCGTGTGTGCCATTTCGAAGATAGATGTTCAAAAAAAAAAAAAAAAAAAAAAAAAAAAAGTTATGTAATAAGTGTTTGCCAATATGCTATGTATGAAGAATATTGTTATGGCGAATCGATGTGAACATTTGTGGAAGTCCGAAGAGGAGAAAGATTGTAACTATAATCATTTATTGGTTTACGGTTTGTTTGGTAACTAGCAACAATGGGAATTAGACTTGACTCTATTATTCTTTTAAAACCAATTAAATAAATAATCCCCTTCCTCATCCATACCCTTTAATCACCCGAAGCCTAACATTTCAACCCGAATAAAAGACCTCTTTAGATGTTTACACTTGGTGCTCACGCCACGTCGGTGGAGTTTTGTTTCTTGTACAAGCTTATGGTAATAAATTGTGGGAAACGATGTACACTTTTAATAATAAAATCAAATTACAATTAATAATAACAGAAAATAAAAGTCAGCAAATTAAATAAGAGACAAAATGGAGTAGAAGCAGAAGACAGACGCTATTCAATAAAATAAAACGAAAGCAGTAAAGACAATGGCACGAGGCTCGTGTTTAACACAATTCCCTTAAAACAGATGCCGTCTGTTTCTCAGGGTACAACGTATAAAGCTGTTGTACAGCCGGACTAGACACACTTTCCTGAAAGATCACTGAAGCTCTATGTATTTCTGATCGAAGGAATTGTTGGAAATCGTTAGAAGTGAAGCTGCGTTTTTCCTGTGTAGAAAAGTTAATGAGGAGTCGTTTATTATATAGGCTAAACCTATCTTGTTCACTAAGACAAAAATATCTGCTAATATTAAACTAATATGCAAAATCGGTTTACCAACCAATAACCACGATTTGCATATATCTTAATTACACACCAATATTCTGTAAACTTTGTCAATAAGTTTCAAATCTATTCCTACATAGATTTTACAGAAAATTCTGTAAAAAAGAAACTCGGATCTGCAGCAAAAAGATACGCACGTATACGAGGCTTCGGAGCTACATTCGTGTCCTCAGGCTCGCATGAGTTCAGAAGCTTCGAACCCATTTTGGCCCAGAAATCCGCACCCCCTGCATGCGCGCACGTAGGTGTTGGAGTAAAACCAACAAATCAATTTGAAGGTTCATATCAAGATTCCTATATAAACAAGCTTTCATTTCTTGTTTTGGCGATGTAAGATACTTCCACTTTTCCAATTTTTTGTGTTTCAAGTGCCTCACTTTGAGACACGCTATCTCATTCATATCAACTCCATTTTTGACACTCTTTAGCTCGTTGCGAAGCTCTCATCAAGGAGAACGCAAATCTACCAAGAAATATAAATATATATAACATATACATATATTAAAGAGTGTCTAAAATTTTCAAAAACTCATTTTGCAAAACCAATTTTCCAACATAAATAAATCATGACTGAGCAATGAGTGTGATTTCTCTTATTTACTCTACCTAAATAATTGAGTAATTGAGTGAATTATATTTACTGAACCAGACCGGACCGGATATGAGGAAAAGGGTGGACCGAAGACCAGACCGAAATACGTTCAGTCTTGTCTGGTCGGTCCAATTCGGTCCGGTTTCTCGATTCAGTCTGGTTCACAGTCTATTATGCTCTGCCAACAACAACTACCACTACCGACAACGTTTTATCATATATTATGACCAACCACTATCACATGCCGCTGCATTGCGCGGGCAAACGGCTAGTAAAGACATAATGGCATAGTCAGAAATGAGTCTGTAGTGTTTATTTGGGTCAAATGGAGCAGTGTGGCCTGAATGTTATACTTGCTATATGATGTAAAACATAAAGATGTTATACTTATTGTTAAATAAGTTAACCATAAGTACCCAATAGGCTAGTTGTGTGAGCGCGTCGCTATAAACTTACCCAACTACAGTTGGGCACTAATTGTCCTTTTCAAAACTCGAACGTGACAAAAATGACAAGGATACCCCTTAGATGATAAAATTGACACATTTCCGAAGCATATTCATATTTCTTCTCTGTTCATGATAGAGCTAGATAAACCAAAGACGCAGCCTTATTTACTTGCAAGGGTTTGTCATGATGGCACAGTCTAAGAATGACCACGAGCATGCGTACAGTTTACATATCAGGATATAGAGTTGTAACGACTGAATGATGGTTTACACTGCAACATCTGCATAGGATGGCAATACCTTTTCTACATGTACAGCATCTCCAACGCTAATAACTTTATTCGAACCATTATCAGTATTCTCCCACACCAGCATCTGCCCAAGGTAAACCTACAAAATTCATTCAACAAATAAACAATTACTCACGGGTTAGCTTCTTGTCGAACCCATTGATCCCACATCGAGAAAATGCAAGTCATGCAAATGTATGTGTGTGTTTCTGTATGTTCTTGAGCTAAAATGATAACATTTCCAATTTTGGGCACTCACCCGTCCCTTAAATTGCGTAGTTGAGGTGTTCACTTCTAAAGCTTTGGCTGATCGGAACTTCATCATGGTTTCTGTTGGTTCACTTCCTTGTGTCGCATCCTCTTGATTGACTGTGGGTACCTGAGAAATGAAGGATTGCGAATGTGATTAGCACAGAAGTTTTTCGAAATCAAAAGTTAAGAACAAAATGTCATCATGCAACAGAAGTAGATGTTACAAAATGGGTCAAAATGGGTAGTATTTTTTAGCTGATTCGGATTGGGTTTGACCCAAAACACTTTTTGTCCAGCTTTTATAAACATGTAGTGTGTCAAATATGACTAAGAGCTATATTGTTTCAGTAATAGTCTAACATTCCTAAAACAAATAATGCAGGCGGTATTATGCGTTAACAGCACTTTGAGCACTTGTATCCTTTTACGACTATTTTTCTTGTCTCTTTAACTTTGCCCGTAGAGTTAACTGACTCACTGAAAAATACAAGACAGAAGTATGAGCACAATACCTTACAACGGGGGCATAGCATAACGCCTTGAAAATTCGTCTCATTAATTTTAATCTGTTTCCAAAGGTCTTCAGCAAATGGTTCACAACCATCAACAAAGATGCTGCATAAGTTCAAAAAGTTCCATGATAAGAAACTTTTTAACAGAAAAACTAAAGTATCGATAAAAGATCAGTATATAAAAAGACATACTTGGGTCTAAACCGGTTTATGCTAACTGGTTCCTTTAGTTGTTCATTCACCGCATCCAAAGAAGCCTGCAGCACTCGAGGGGTTCATTTTTCGAACAGTTTACTTAAAGAATGATAAGCTTGACTAATAGTAACGAAAATTTTATAAAAAACTAACCTGGGAGATTAAAAGGAACTGGAAAGCATCTGTAAATTTCACATTATATCCAGTAGCATACTGAGGGTCAATGGGTCGAGTCTCCGACTCTATATACAGAATTAGAACAAAGTAATCTTCACGTACTGTATGCTTATATGCTACAATCGTATATCAATAAAATACTAGCATACTGTAGAAATGAGTTTGACTAATGTACCTTCATTGAAGCGCACCAATCGGCTAGGTTTACCCAGAAATTCGGTGAACCATTTTGCAGCTTCGTCTCCCTCATCCAACGCCGAGCCTGACCATTCCCAGAGCGATACCCCATCAGACGATAATGACGGTTTGGTCACTGAGACCTTAAGCTCCGCCATCCCAGGAGCACGTACCACTGTCAGAACACAATCAAGTGGGCTCAACAACAATATTTCCGCTTAGAAACTCATATGGAAGCAGGCTCACAGAGTTAACTAACGGGTCAAAAAATGTCACTGATCAAGTCTAGTCGGGTTGGACTTACCAATACTTTTTAGATTACAAAACTTTCACGGTTAAAATGAATCCAAATCGACTCATTTATTGCTAAACATAACATTTGGGGTTAAAAGGATAGCATACTTACCCATGTAAGAAGACTTTGTGGGCACCCAACCAAGCGAAAAAGCCTCAGTGGGCAGCTCAACTTGAATGAGGGCAAGCTTTGGTTCAACTCGCTGAGTGCATCCTCTGCCTTTGGAATTCACGACCACCCAATGACGATCCCACACAAATCCTAAACAAAACAAATGCTCATTTCCTTAATAAGAAGTTAATCAATCGACTGTAGGAAACAAGTAACTAATTTTTGGGGGTGTTTATTTAAGCTTATATAGCGAACTTATGACTTATTTGGTTTTCGGCTTATGTTTCATAAGCTCATTTTTTGTGGCTTATTTTGAAACTTTTTGGCTTATATAAGCTTATCTGGTCATGATAAGCTTATATAAAAGTTTTAAAATAGACCACAAAAAGTGAGCTTACAAAACATACGCCGAAAACCAGATAAGCCATAAGCCCGCTATATAAGCTTAAACAAACACCCCTCAAAAAAGTAGTGAAATAATTGACTAGAATACCAGTAGGAGAAAGGGCAGCTTGAGAAACAGAAATCCCTTTGCATGATTTTATTGGATAAACAAATATTGATTTCACCTCAGCCATCTCTGTCTGTGTTTCAGTTTCTGTGTGTGTTTTTCTTTTATAAAAGATATTTGTTTAGGTACCAAAGTCATTCAATTGTAGACAATGTAGAGTATCATGACAACAACATGACAACAACATGACAATCACTTAGAAGTACTTTTAACCTCAAAACTGGAAAGACATGTGCAACAGCATCATCTTATTGTTTGCTTGTTTTTTTATGGTGAAATAAATATCTTCAACCCACCTTCTCTTTTATTTCTTACACATATTTTTACTGTCCATTTTCACCAAACTGATGTTTTAGCCGATTTGACTCAACTTGCTTCGGTCATTAACCTTGTAGCGAGTAGTACTCAGCCTTGTAATCAGAGTTCTATGACATTGAAAAAAAGAATCAAATAAATGAGAAACATAATTTTGTGTATATTAGACCTCCTTGATGTTTAATAAGGGCAAACTAAAACTTCAACACACTAATATTTATTTGTAATACAAATAAAAATGGTACACAAGCGTTCCGATTTAGAATTCAAAGTCAGGATAACATGACACTTGTCTCGGAGTTAAATCTTTCTAGATTGTTAACTGAGATCTGTTCTAGCATAAAAATAAGGCAAACAACAAGCATTCACTCTTTGCATTATGTGTTCTTCGATAGGGACATGAGATGCCACAATCATTTTCTACTTGTTCTTTTTAGAAGCACGTTTTCCATGACCCTTTTTCGGAGGTCCCTTGCCACGACGCTTCAACATCTCCAGTTTTGAGAGACGTCTGCAATATTACAATACACAACTCAGCAAGGTTTTCAGTTATATACTTTGACAAAACGTAACTCATACTGTGATAACCACTAGAATTACTGACCATGCCCACTTTCAACCACTATTAATTGAATGAATGGTGCATAAGTCCATAGTAATGAATGGTCAGTTAAATGATTTTGCAGAGTATGTTGACATCTTAAACCATTACTAAGGACTTATGCACTATTGTTTTTATCAACTGTTTAAAAAACTAAATGTGATAAGTATGCGCCACAATCACACTCTGATTTAATTGATTTGTGTAACACAGCTAACAAGATGAGGTTATACAAAGTCTACATTCAATACTGAAGTTATAACAACTAAACACCAGAGTATAGTTTCCTAAACTTGCATGCTCAAGTATCTCGTATCAGACTTGCTTCAGAGTTCAGACCATGAAAATCGCAGCTTATGAGTTATGACATAGCTTGGTAAGAGTCTTTTTACTATAAAGTAAAAAACTAAATGATGCAGATGGAAGTAACAGTTCTGAAACCAGTTTTTAGTCCAACTTCAACAGTTAAACTGTACTGATCCAGAAGTCCAAAAGCTAAATGTCCTATACTGTTGGAATTTAGAAACCCCTGGGTGTCTAGTTTCACGGGAAAGAACCAATGAAGCATTTGGAGATTTCTATAGAGAGTTATGCTTGTTTTCCTACAGCCTGTTTATGTGGCAGATTCAACCGAATGTTGTCCTATCTTTTGAGTTCCAGACCTTTTGAATCTCGTATGCCTTTATGTTAAGTATTTGATCATTTATAGCTTATTTAATAAGTCTTTTGGTGTGTCAAGGTTCATGGGGTTATGTCCTAAAACCTTATAAATAATCGAGTCCTAAGCCAAGTATGGCATGTCAAGTTTAATAAGATTTTACTAATAAAACTGAAGCTTTAAGCTTTCTTTCTGTGTTATGTATCTCTTTGGTGTTTCCATTCAGTGGTGAACCTATTTATGCCCCGTATCTTCAAGGTGGATTCCTTGAGGTGGTGAGCAGCGTTGTCCATATGTGTCAAATACGATACTCATCTTACATTCCTACCCATTACTTACCCGGCATCATTAAAATACCCTTTGATATTGACGACATAACATAGCATTGTGAATCAAAATCAACAGACTCAGTAACTCGTAATGATATGAGTAAAAAGGTAACCTAGGTTCAAATTTTGGTATAAAAAAATTGTTTAATTATACTTTTTTTCTTGTGTTTGTACATCTAGAAAATGAAAACTTTTGAGATAGTCATTGGAGCAAAGACGGAAGATGTGAAAATAATATGTATGTTGCTGTGATTAAATTCTAGCAAGTATGCAGCTAAAAACAAATTCCTAAATAGCAAGTATGTAGAGAAAGTTATTGAAAGATAAAAAATCACTCACGCTATTTTCAGTTAAATCACTCACGCTATTTTCACCATACTGTGATACCCATTCGAATTACTGACCATGCTCACTTATAATCAACATAGAAAAAGTAAATGAATGGTCAATTTACAGATATGCAGAGAATGTTGACATCTCAAACCATTACCAAGGATTTATGCAAAGTAGTTCATATTAACCGTGTACAAATAAAATGGGATTAGCGTGATTCAGAAAGTATGTGTAAGTAATCAACAATCTTAGAGTCCATAATACCTTAACTAAAGCAAACCTGAGTCAAATAATAATGATTTTGTTCTAGTTGAAACCGAAAAAAAATTTGGAAATACAGTTACACATCTGTCTCATATAGTCATTCCCTTTACCCTCGGGTAGGAGTGTGACGGTCTACATCCTACCTCCCACATACCCCGCTTCGGCAGGATTGGGTATTGTTGTTAATTTTGTTGATCTCAATCATATAGGTGGTGTTTGTTAAGCTTATATTTGATCTTATCAGCTTATGTGATCTCGGCTTATGTTTCAAAAGCTCAAATTTCCCGGCTTATTTTGAGAGTTATGGTCTTATATAAGCTTATTATGATATAGTAAACTTATATAAGGGCATAGGTCTCAAAATAAGCCCAAGAAAAATGAGCTTTCTAAATCTAAACATAAGCCAAAATTACATAAGCTCATAAGCCCAAATAAGCTTAAACAAACACCCCTGTAGTCATATGAAGAAAGTTTGTGTGGCAGAATCAAAGTCTCATTCGATTAAGTTGTGAAACTAACAAGACGAGGTTATTAAAAATTTATATTCAATGCCATAAATATAGCTTCTAAACACTAGAGTATAGTTTCCTAAGATCGCATGCTCAAGTACAGTATTTCCTATCAGACAAGGTTTTAGAGAGAAGAGTATGACTTATAAGCTTCCGAACATGAAATTTGCAGCTTTTGGCATAGCTTAGTAAGAGTCCTTGTAACTACTAAGTAAAAACTAAGCATACCCTTTGTCCTTTGATATTGACAACATACAGAATAATGCAAACCAAAGGCAACAGAATAAGAAACTAGGCTCAAAAGTTTGCAAAAAATACTTTCATTATTATATCTTTTCTGCCATTTCTAGGAAAATAAAAAATGTTGAGATATTCGTTGGACCAGTAGGGATGATTTGAGAATAATATCTATTTTGCTGCGATTAAATCCTAATATGCATGCAGCTAAAAAACAATTCCTACATAGCAAATTAGCAACTACAGGAAATCACAGATAGTATGATATGTGCAGTAAAAGGCATTAGAAAATCATTTGCAAAAAGATGTAAACTTGCTATAAGATGCGAGAAGAGAAATTACTCTTTTTCTTCACGTGCCACGATTGTGGGATCTTCCTTGCGGATGTCAGGTGGATACCATGCTACAACTTTCTCACCGATAAAAGGCTGGCGCAAGATCTTGTGGCCTGTTTTTTGACCCGTTGGGTTAAGCACATGACCAAAGATCTTTGCTCTTGCTTGCACCACTCCTCTAACAGCTGCTTTAGCCACCATACTTCTTAACGCCATCTCTAAAACAACATAAAAAACCGCACTTTTAGCTTCTTATAACTAGATTATCAACCTCCAAAATCATATCAGACTAATGTAACACCAACTAACTTAAGTTTGAATCAAAGCATTTACGTAACAGTATCACACTTTAAGTTGGCTTAAGATTGAAAGATCAAAGTGTTAACTCGCACGTTTTTCTCATAATCTATCTCGACTTGATGCGACATATTAAAAGCAGCGTTGTAAATCGAGGATTACAAGGCTGAGTAATTGCCGATTACTCACTACAAGGTCAAAATTCAATCAAACTCCGGCCAAAATTCGGTTTGAAGTATTTGAACAATTGTGTTAATGTTTCTAAATATTCCTATCAACATATCATACATATATGTTACAAATTTATATATAAAAAATTCCAATTCGGTTACTCAGCTAAAAGTTAGTCAACCGCCCGACTAACGCCTAGTGTCTCTTACAACCATGATTGAAACATCACAAACAGAATTTCCTAAAGCTTAGGGGGTATTTGTTTAAGCTTATTTATGGGCTTATGAGCTTATCTGTCTTCGGATTATGTTTCATTAGCTCATTTTTTTTCAGCTTATTCCAGGACTTATGGGCTTTTCTAAGCCCACAAGTTTCAAAATAAGCTGAACAAAATAAGCTTATGAAATATAAGCCGAAAAGAGATAAGCTCGTAAACCCATAAATAGGCTTAGACAAACACCCGGTTACTAAGCTAAAAGTTAAATAGGATTAAAACATCAAAAATGGAATTTCCTAAAGCTTAGGGGGTGTTTGTTTAAGCTTATTTATGGGCTTATGAGCTTATCTGTCTTCGGATTATGTTTCATAAGCTCAATTTTTTTCAGCTTATTCCGGGATTTAGGGGCTTATATAAGTGTATAAACTTATATAAACCCACAAGTTTTAAAATAAGCTAAGAAAACGAGCTTATGAAATATAAGCCGAAAAGAGATAAGCTCGTAAGCCCATAAATAGGCTTAAACAAATACCCGGTTACTCAGCTAAAAGTTAAGTCAACCGCCCGACTAACGCCTAGCATCTTTTACAACCATGATTAAAACATCAAAAATGGAATTTCCTAAAGCTTAGGGGGGGTATTTGTTTAAGCTTATTTATGGGCTTATGTGCTCAATTTTTTCAGCTTATTCCGAGATTTAGGGGCTTTTATATAAGCCCACAAGTTTCAAAATAAAATGAAAAAATGAGCTTATGTAATATAAGCCGAAAATAGATAAGCTCGTAAGCCCATAAATAGGCTTAAACAAACACCCGGTTACTCAGCTAAAAGTTAGTCAACCGCTCGACTAACGCCTAGTGTCTCTTACAACCATGATTAAAACATCAAAAATGGAATTTCCTAAAGCTTAGGGGGGTATTTGTTTAAGCTTATTTATGGGCTTATGAGCTTATCGTTTTTTGGATTATGTTTCATAAGCTCATTTTTTTCAGCTTATTCCGGAATTTAGGGGCTTTTATATAAGCCCACAAGTTTCAAAATAAGATGAAAAAATGAGCTTATGTAATATAAGCCGAAAATAGATAAGCTCGTAAGCCCATAAATAGGCTTAAACAAACACCCGGTTACTAAGCTAAAATTCAAATAGGATTAAAACGTCAAAAATGGAATTTCCTAAAGCTTAGGGGGTATTTGTTTAAGCTTATTTTTGGGCTTATGAGCTTATCTGCCTTCGGATTATGTTTCATAAGCTCATTTTTTTCAGCTTATTCCAGTATTTAGGGGCTTTTATATAAGCCCACAAGTTTCAAAATAAGGTGAAAAAATGAGCTTATGAAATATAAGCCGAAAAGAGATAAGCTCGTAAGCCCATAAATAGGCTTAAATAAACACTCCGTTACTAAGCTAAAAGTTAAGTCAACCGGCCGACTGACGCCTAGCGTCTTTTACAACCATGATTCAAAGATCAAAAATAGAATTTCCTAAAGCTTTATGGGTGTTTGTTTAAGCTTATTTATGGGCTTATGAGCTTATCTGCCTTCGGATTATGTTTCATAAGCTCATTTTTTTTCAGCTTATTCCAAGACTTATGGGCTTTTATATAAGCCCACAAGTTTCAAAATAAGGTGAAAAAATGAGCTTACGAAATATAAGCCGAAAATAGATAAGCTCGTAAGCCCATAAATAGGCTTAAACAAACACTCCGTTACTAAGCTAAAAGTTAAATAGGATTAAAACATCAAAAACGGAATTTCCTAAAGCTTAGGGGGTATTTGTTTTTCTTCTTTATGGGCTTACGAGCTTATCTGCCTTCGGATTATGTTTCATAAGCTCATTATTTTCAGCTTATTCCGGGATTTAGGGGCTTATATAAGTGTATAAACTTATATAAGCCCACAAGTTTCAAAATAAGCTGAATAAATGAGCTTATGAGATATAAGCCGAAAACAGATAAGCTCGTAAGCCCATAAATAGGCTTAAACAAACACCCGGTTACTCAGCTAAAAGTTAGTCAACCGCCCGACTAACGCCTAGCATCTTTTACAACCATGATTAAAACATCACAAACGGAATTTCCTAAAGCTTAGGGGGTATTTGTTTAAGCTTATTTATGGGCTTATGAGCTTATCGTTTTTCGGATTATGTTTCATAAGCTCATTTTTTTCAGCCTATTCCGGTATTTAGGGGCTCTTATATAAGCCCACAAGTTTCAAAATAAGGTGAAAAAATCAGCTTATGAAATATAAGCCGAAAAGAGATAATCTCGTAAGCCCATAAATAGGCTTAAACAAACACCCGGTTACTCAGCTAAAAGTTAGTCAACCGCCCGACTAACGCCTAGCATCTTTTACAACCATGATTAAAACATCAAAAATGGAATTTCCTAAAGCTTAGGGGGTATTTGTTTAAGCTTATTTATGGGCTTATGAGCTTATCTGCCTTTGGATTATGTTTCATAAGCTCATTTTTTTTCAGCTTATTCTGGGATTTAGGGGCTTTCATATAAAGCCCACAAGTTTCAAAATATGGTGAAAAAATGAGCTTATGAAATATAAGCCGAAAATAGATAAGCTCGTAAGCCCATAAATAGGCTTAAACAAACACCCGGTTACTAAGCTAAAAGTTAAGTCAACCGCCCGACTAACGCCTAGCATCTTTTACAACCATGATTAAAACATCAAAAATGGAATTTCCTAAAGCTTAGGGGGTATTTGTTTAAGCTTATTTATGGGCTTACGACCTTATCTACCTTCGGATTATGTTTCATAAGCTCATTTTTTCAGCTTATTCCGGGATTTAGGGGCTTATATAAGTGTAGAAACTTATATAAACCCACAAGTTTTAAAATAAGCCGAATAAATGAGCTTATGAAATATAAGCCGAAAACAGATAAGCTCATAAGCCCATAAATAAGCTTAAACAAATACCCCCTAAGCTTTAGGAAATTCCATTTTTGATATATTAATCATGTATGTAAAAGACACTAGGCGCTAGTCGGGCAGTTGACGCTATGAAATACAAGCCGAAAACAGATAAGCCGATAGATAAATAAGCAAAAACAAACACCCCCTTAAACATTATCCGCCTAGGCCGATTACTAGCTACAGGTAGTCAACCGCGTGATTAAAAGATTAAAAAGGGGGTTATGTAAAGCTTAATAAACATATACTAATCCTAACTTTTTATACCAGAATAACATTTAGGTCCATTTCTAAGGAAACATATCCTAAGCATATGTAACACTAATATTGAGAAATAAAATCAAACAGTTGGTGTGCATAAAAAATATTGGTGAAATAACATAATAAAAACCAACAAAAAATAACACAGATCAAAGGCAGGTAGGCACCTGAGAGTTGAGCAAAACACAGGAGGAAATGGGGAATTGGTGAGTATGTATGTATGTATTGGGCTGTTTTATATAACAGGCCCATTTTGTAACTTTTTGTTTTCAACTTACAAAGCCCAACCTTGTTGATACATCATACATGTTTTTATGAAACCCACAAAAACCGAATCCGAAAAAACTAAACTGAATTTATCATAATCGAACCAAACCAAATTAAATATTCAGTTTTTGATTCGGTTATTAAAACTTTTTAATGGTATAAAATAACATTTTTTAAGCTTGAAATTATTATTTTCTTTGCAAAAAATATATATGATTGAATAAATAATTATTTAAAGTTATGTAATTCGGGTTATTTGGTTCGGTTAAATCAAAGCCCAACCTTGTTGATACATCATACATGTTTTTATTTTATGAAACCCACAAAAACCGAATAAAGAAAACCGAACTGAATTTATTAAAATCGAACCAAATTAAATTAAATATTCAAGAGTTAATTACATTTTTGGTCCTTGTGGTTTGGCCAAATTGCAGGTTTGGTCTTTAAAACTTTGAAAGTGCAGCGATAGTCCCCATTTTGAAGTTTCGGTTGCATTTTTTGTCCTTATAAGTGTGAAATGACCAAATTGCCCTTGTCTTTTTCTAAAGAAGACAAAGGGTATTTTAGTCATTTAACGTTATCCAGGGTCCAAAAATGCAATCTAAACTTCAAAATGTGGACTATTGCTGCACTTTCAAAGTTTTGGGGACCAAACTTGCAATTTGGCCAAACCACAAGTACCAAAATTGCAATTAAAACTTTTTGGTTCGGTTATTAAAACTTTTTCATGGTATAATATAACATTTTTTAAGTTTGAAATTATTATTTACATTGCAAAAATATACTCTATATGTAATTCGGGTTATTCGGTTCAGTTTGATCAAATTTAAATTTGATTTGGTTCGGTTTTCGGTTTTTCTCAGAGAAAAAATTTAACTGAACTAATGAAATCTAATAAACCAAACAACCCGATAACCGAACCGATAAACACCCCTATGACTAATTTGAATGTGATTTTTTTTTTTTTTCTTTAATGATAATCTTTGATAGTAAAATTTGCCATGCTTTTTTTTAGACATAAAATTAGTCATGTCAACTGCTACTTTTTTTCCTATCAAACTTGGTGTACTAACTGAAATGCGTATACGAATAGAATGATAGCATGTAATAAATATCAAAATTGCAGCCACGTGCAACAATGAGTCGATAGCTGGGTATAAACGGGGATTTTCTTACTCGCACACTGCTGCGAGGGCGAAGTCAAAGATTGTTTCTAAAAGTGGTAAGTAACTATAGGACTATTTATGTAATGTTTCGTTACACATATAGTCCTTAAAAGCGAGCTAATGAACACAAAAAGGGAACTTATGATACATAAGGCCAAAACCAAATAAGTCATAAGCCGAGTATATAGCTGAGCAAATCCACCCGGAAAACCAGCCCGAACCTACGAACCGATCGAAACCGGACCGAACCGAACCTAACTGACCTTATTCGGTTCGGTTTCGGTTTTGTATATTTTTGTCGATCTTTGTCAGTTTCGGTTCGATTTGGTTGATGTCGGTTTTTTCAGTTCGAAATAGCTAAACCAAACCGAACCGAACCGAGTTATTCAGTTCGGTTTCGGTTTGGATATGTATTTCTCGGTTCGACTTTTTTCCTTTGTCGGTTTTTGAGTCGAGTCGGTTTTGTCGGTCTGAGTCGGTTTTGGCCACTGTTCTAAAATGCTTGCAAAGGCCCCGCAAAGGCCTCGTAAAAGCATGAGGCTTGATCATGATGTCACGTCACGCCGCCACGCCGCCTTATGGCACATGTTTTTGTACACTCGATATATATGAATTATGATATAAATATATAAATATTTTAATACTTTGTGCCGCCTTATGTCACGTCTTATAAATACAAAAGTTTCGCTTTAACTGCAAAATCGTGAGACTTGACCATGGCACCACCCTATGCCAAACGCTATTTATAAACTTTTTTTGGCCGGCTGCTCACCCCTAATTGCCACATCTTATAAGTTTCTCCCATAAAAACTAGCTAGGGTTTAGGGTTCATCATATAAAAAAAAAAAAAAAAAAAAAAAAAAAAAAAAAAAAAAAAAAAATGAGCCGTAAAACAGGAACCGTAGATTATTACTACCAAGGGTTCGGGATGATCACAACCACAGACACCAATGAGAAAGTGTACGTCCATGAGTCAGACATTATCAAATCTTCTGATGATGATGGGTCGTTTAAGAGCAGCCTTAGTGTTGGTCAAACTGTTGAGTACGAGATTGTTAAAGATGATCAGTCGTTTGAGATCCTTAGTGTTGGTCAAACTATTAAGTATGTCAAAGGAAGTGATGGTCATGATGGTAGTAGTAGGAATAAGAATAAGGCTTCAAAAGCAGGGCCGTTTTGTAGTTTTCAGTGGCCCTAGGCGATAACAGCAAAGAAGCCATATTACACTTGTAAAATAAAAAGAAATTGCTTATATGACTCATATATGTTTAACTAGCTTATAGACCCGTCAAATTGACGGGATTTTTAATGAAATTATTAATTAAGGAGTTATATGTGTGAATAAAGTAACAAACAACAATGAACGTAAACATGTTCCATTATTTTTTGAAGGAAATAATAAGTAATATGTTAATGATACGATAAACAATTTATTTTTTAACTATTAAGAAAATAAACGTGCATGTATCGTCTTCTCCTTATAGATAGTCTTTAAGAGCAAATGTATGCAGTCAACATCAAATACTTTGAGTAGTCCATGTTCATTTATGTGAACACCTAAATATTTAAAGAATAACAAAAGTAAAAGTAAAAGGAAGTTGTTGATAATAGTATATGTAAAGTTAAAAAATAGTATAAAGTTATAAACCATGTCATTTATATAGTTATATAGTTGTACATATGTGTTGTAACATCATGGATGTAGGAATCTTATGCATATAATACGCTAAGTCATATAGTATACATATTTTTCAAATTACATTAGCTTCATTATATACATCAAAAGTAAACAATTCACTTACTTTGGTGTTAGTATTTTGCATGGATAATCAATCCATTGAGTGTGAATTCCGCTTCTTTTATCATGTTTGCAAACCATTCTAACAATGCAACCAACTTACTAACTTAGGGTGCAAGACCATTTTGGCGAAAAACATAAATGTACATTTCCAAAAAGGAAAAAATAGTGCACAAGTTGCAAGATTAGGAGTGTTTGGATATGCTTTTGCAAACACATTACTAAATTTTCACTAAATTATTGCAAGCAGTTAAAATAATATAAAAGTCACAATCATAATTGTTTTTTGCTTGGCTATACTGAGGTTGTTGGTATATACGTGGTTTTGGTTCCATTGATGTTATAGATTTTAGGCACTGAAGCAAGGTTAGGTTGTTGGTCAAGTGAATGAGATGATAACTATCCCATTCCGACCGGATAGTAGAATTTCCGAGGTGTGTGCTCTTCGGTAAGTGGCGGAGTAACTGGACAGCTCTTGATAAATTATGTTATTGAACTCTGAAAAAAAGAAACAATTTTTTTTAAATGAGTAGCCTTATTGGGTTTTTATACAGTTTAAGCCAAAAGTACTTAAAGCAAAAGGGAAACGGGTCAAACTGGTTGAAAGTTGTTCCAAGTGAATATTTGGTTGTGTAAATATGGTGTTCGTAAATCGTAATCATATGTAAATACCTAAATATTTTTTGAAACTATAAGAAAATGGAGGAAAAAATGTTTGCTAGTCAACTTGGCGCTTATCGTCCATCCCATTTACAGTAACACTAAAATGACCCGCTTGAACTCGCTAGCTAACGTGACCCAACCCATTGTCACAAAGCTTATAATTGCATGACACAACCGTATAAATTGCTGATACAAATTAGTTCCAAACAGGATACGTATAAGATTTTCAATAGTTTTATAATAAACATCCTTAGACATTATATTTTTATTTTTAAATGAAATGGGTCATAACATAATACACATGAAACTCACTATAGTAGAATTTGGTAAAAATGATATTTACATTATAGAACGCATTCTTTAAGATGAAGTTTCTAAAATGATATTTTGACCGTAAAATCCAACTTGAAACTTACAACGGCACTTCGTATACAATGAAGATATTCTGGAGACTTTGCAGAAAACTTCTCTTCATATTACCATTCTTTCCACCAATCACTCCAAGTTTAATCTATATACTATGTCAAAACATGTATGTATCAATCAACTGTCAAGGCATGCTAATCTGCGATAAGCATGACTTAAAGAAATAAAAAGGGGACATAATCTGGCAAAGAAACATATATACATTATCATGAAGGGGTATAGTCATGTAATATCAGACAATGTTACTGCAAAATAATATACTCTCGTACAATATTCATTGTAAAGTTCAACCATAATATTTTGCTGTGTAAATAGCAAAAATCATAATAATTGGAATGTCATGTTGTAATAAAAACCATATTATAAATGTTGCTCACATACTCAACATAATGTGTTGAAAGTAATAATTTGACACCAATGGCACTCATGTATATAATAGTCCTAATCCAACAATACGTTATCAACATATCAACCGATTCTTTGTTTTTATCAGTCATTTCAACCATATAACTTTAGTGCATAGCATACTCACAATATTACTAAGGCTCAAGATCTCTTTGAATAATTGATTATGGTTTATTCTCATGCAAATAGTTCATCCCCCTAAAGAATAACACAAAGAAAATCATTAGTTAGAATTGTATCGTATCCAAAAATATATGTGTGATGATCCAAATAAATGCCACTAATTTGAGTTCCTTGCTATGTCCATGGAAAACTTCAAAGTTTTTATTGGCTTTAGTGCTCCTTTTTTCTTTAAAAATAGACAAAGATCACCATGCAATACTAAAAAATCAATTAAAATATATAACAAAAGTGAATAATATCTAGGTTTCTCAGTTCGGCGCACCTCTAAGAGTATGAGTAAAAAAACATTAGACTTGAAAGTAAACGATATGGATTATGCTGAGAGAAATAGACCTTTGGTAAATATAATGTCACGGTCATCATTGGATTAATTTGAGTTACAACGCCTAGAAAATGAACCACAGCTGAATGTCGTATCTTCTTTTCTAAAAGGTCTCCTGTATGAAACTTCAAAGTTTTTATTGGCTTTAGTGCTCCTTTTTTCTTTAAAAATAGACGAAGATCACCATGCAATACTAAAAAATCAATTAAAATATATAACAAAAGTGAATAATATATAGGTTTCTCAGTTCGGCGCACCTCTAAGAGTATGAGTAAAAAAACATTAGACTTGAAAGTAAACGATATGGATTATGCTGAGAGAAATAGACCTTTGGTAAATATAATTTCACGATCATCATTGGATTAATTTGAGTTACAACGCCTAGAAAATGAACCACAGCTGAATGTCGTATCTTCTTTTCTAAAAGGTCTCCTGTATGAAACCCGAGAATTAAAAAATCAAACACCATATTATATGGGAAAAACATAACATATTGTTGGTAATTGAACGTATTACATTTTATTTTTATCGGTAAAAAGCTCATCTGCAATCTTTTTAACTGAAATTACACGATAAAAAGGTCATCTGAAGAAAAGTACAATAAATGTTCAAGAAATAAATGCCTTCAATAGAACCTTCAGCCATGATGGACAATGGCATGAACAACTTAGCAAACTCGCGCCTTTTCCAGGAAAGGTTGTTCATATATCAATTACAATATGATCTAAAGTTAATACCACATTATCAAAGCATATAAATGGTTGTTTGTGGTTACTTCATCAATGTGTGGTTACTTCATCGAAGCACATAATTGTTGCGTTGACTTGATCTTTGTTAAAATTTCTTCAAATAATCACCGAGTAGAGATTGATTAAATTGTTACATTCTAAAAAGGATTAAAGATAAGTGAATATTGAGTAAATTATTACCCCCGCAGAGACCTTAAACTAATGTAATTTGAAGAAACATTTATTATCAGATTCCTATATCCATGATGTGACCAAAAAAAATAGTCGGTAGAACCAAGAGGTTTGTCACAAAGTTACTCATTCTACTGAACAAAAAATAGTCGGTAGCACCCAAAGGTACCCATTCATCTGAACAAAAAATCCCATTGCATATTAGTATTTGTACAGGGGCGTTTGGATATGCATTTTAAAAGTAATTACATTTTAAAAGCCATTGCTATGAACCCTTTTCTGAATGTTTGACCTGTTACTTATCTGAACTATGTTCTAGTGAACTATGCAATATCTGATGTGAACTTATGTTAGGAAGACTCTGATATACACATTTGTTGAACTTTGCTATGGTTAATTATGAACTTCTGATTATGAAATTCTGCTTATGAATGTATGATATGCCACTATGATATGAACCTCTGATTTCTGACTATCTGAATATGAACCTTATGATATGAACTATCTGATAAGTTATATGTGACCTTTATGATGAATTATGATCTGTGTCATTTATGACAACCTGTTTGACCTAAGTTTAGTTTGACACCCGAGCCAAATAATAACTAGTCATGGGGGTTCCATGTCCGTGTCAGTGATGCACCTCTGACATGACTCTAGGGCAGTAGAGTGATGTTCTGCCACGTCCCTTTCTGTTATCTGTTTATGAGCTCGCTATATATTATATGGCCACTATCTGTCTGTGGGGCGTATGGATGCATCCTAGATCTGTTATCTGTTATCTGATATGTTTTCTGGTGAATGATGTCGTGTGCAATACGCGTCTTCACAAATTCTGGGAGCTAGCTACTCCATTGGTTACTTGAGGTCTCCCCTCATATTATATATGGTATTCCGAGGTCACCCCTCTGAATACAATGGTTACTTATGATATGTTATGATCTGATATGTTTCTGGGCTCGTGGTAGTTGACTAAATCTTTATCTGTTACTTCTGTGTTAAGTATTCTGTATGATTCGGTATTTCGAGTGTTTATATTATGTATTCTGATATGATATGTTAGAGAATGTGCTTATGACGTATTTGTTCAAGTGATTACTAGTTGCCATGCTAGGATACGATTAACATGTTTAAATATGATTCGCATGCTGCCATCTGATTGTCTGTTAACTTATTGTTATGTGAACTTTTGATCTGAGTGATGACTACATTAGTGATAAATCAATTATTCTGAAAGTTTAGTAAGTATAATTGTTCCGTTAATCTGGTAAACTTTACTTATACGTTAGGGTATTTATCCGTTTATGATTTGGTCTGCCATGATTGTTTGCTATTTCCGCTGCTATAATATTGAATTGAGTGCTTTAAATGCTTCTTCATTGATTTGTATGAATGCCATGTTTATTTTCTAGGACAGTTTCCGTTAGCTCTTAGACTTTCCGTTTGGCTTATACGTAATCTGTTATTTTGATATGCTATGTGTTTGGTTGTTCTGATATGTTTGTGTTTGTGTCAGTAATGTGCTATGTGAAGTTTAAACTTTTATGCGGTTGTTTGGATTTCTGTATATTTGTGCTTCCGCAGAATCCTAAAAGATCCTTCGTCATTATTTCATTTTATTTTGTTATTCGTATATTTGTTTTGTTTCGTTATATCTGTTCACTGGGCTTTGTAAGCTCAGCCGCACTTTTCTTTTCCTGCGGCAGGTATTAAGCATTCAAGATGAGCTCTTGGGATAGCTGATCTGGGTTTGAGAGTAGAGACGGGAGCAAGACTTTGACCATAGAGATCTTAGATTTATTTTGAGTATAAGTTATTTATATTATCTTTAGTAAGTTTTTGTAAAGGCTTCCGCTTTTGTACATTAGTTAAAGTTCTGATATGAAACCGTATTGTGATATCTTTACCCTTGTCGGGTCGGGGTGTTACATACCTGCACTGTTAGTTGGACATTTTTGAGTACCTGCATGTTGGTTAGCCAGATGTCTAGAATAACCCAAATAATTAGTTAAGTAATCAAGGTCAAAAGACCAAACATGACCCTGTCCTTGAACATTAGGCTTGTCTTCTAGAAACCTCAGGTTCAATGTCTCCTCAATCTTCTTAGCAGATAAATTGTAAACCATGTACGCCTTACTATGAGCAGAATATCCCACAATGTAACCATCATCAGCTTTCTCATCAAATTTGCCCAATGGATCACTTGTATTCAGAATGGTCACTTGACAGCCAAAAGGTTTAAGGTAATGAATAACAGGAACTTTCCCAAAGAGAAGTTCATATGGTGTTTTGAGGTGTGGTCTAGTAATGGACACTCTATTCTGTACATAACAAGTTGTGCCAATAGCTTTAGTCCAAAACATGGGGGTAGCTTAGAGTCTGCCAGCATTGATCTTGCAGACTCTATTAAGGTCCTATTTTTCCTTTCTGCCACCCCATTTTGTTGAGGGGTTCTTGGAGTGCTATAGTCCCGTTTGATCCCTTTTGACCTACAGAGTTCTATAAGTATAACATTCTTGAACTCTGTCCCATTATCACACCTAATTCCTTTAACCTTTTTGTTCAACTGATTTTCAATAAGGGTAATGAAGTCTTTCAACACTGTAGATGTTTCATCTTTGGTCCTTAGAAAGAATACCCAACAAAATTTGCTATAACCATCAGTGATAACTAGACAAAAATATTTATGATCAATGCTTCTCACTTGAGTTGGACCAAACATATCCATATGAAGTAGCTGAAGAGGTTCAGAAATAATGCTCACTGCAGTAACACCTTTGTATGAGGCTCTGTGTTGCTTTCCTTTGTTGCATGCAACACAGTTATGATCATTGGTGAAAACTTTGGAAGGAAGACCTTCAACAAGGCCCAGTTTAGAGAGCTTGTTTATGGTCTTGAAGTTAACATGGGCCATCCTTCTATGCCATTTGGTAGATTCATCCAAGGATGCTTTAGCCACCAAACAAGTTAAGTCACCTGCTGGTTTGACATCAGTTAATTTGAATGTATAAAGATTGTGACTGCGAGGAACTTTCAGTAGAATTGAAGTTTCTTCTGGGAGTTTGAAGTCTTTAGATAGCACTAGACATTCATCCTCTGTGAAGAGTACTTTGTTCTGGGTGTCACATATTTGTGAGACTGAGAACAAATTGAAGTGTTGAAGTTCCTTGACATAATATACATTCTCAAAGTCCAGTTGAGGTGTTTTGATGGTCCCTTTCCCAGTAATTGTTCCATCACTTCCTCCAAAGGTTACATTGCCTCCTCCTTTAATGGGTACAAAGTTATGCATCATATCTCTGTTTCCTGACATACTTCTTGAACAACCACTATCAACAATGCCAACATCTTTATGCTTCAGAGGATGATCCTACAACAACAACAAAAATATACAGAGTATTAGTACACTATGGAGGCTCAAGTCATTGCTGACTTGAACCTGCCTTGTGGATCATATGAGTTACGCCATGCAGATGTATAAGATCCACTATTGTTCTTGGGTTTCCATTGAAACTTAGGTCCCTTTTTATTCCAAGAACAACCTGCTGAGGACTTGACAACAGTATCCCAGTACCCTTTCCCATCAGTCATAGAGTCAACATATTCAGGCCAAAAACCATTCTTAAAATAGGCACTTTTTGGTTGCACATATGGTCTTACAACTGGTCTTCTCCAAGGAAAGGGAGAATTAGTATAAGTTGCTTGTGGACTATAAGGTGGTATAGCATTCACATTGGTCCACATTGGTCTAGATGTCCTAGAATCACCACACCTACTCATCCTTTGCTCATGATAATCACAATCCTTAATTAAATGAAATTTACTTCCACACACAAAACATGTCTTCTGTTTAGAAGATTTATTCAAACCAAAAGATGTTCTATTACAAGCAGAAGTATTCAAACCAAAACCATGAAAAGAATTGTTTTTAACAGTATTATTATGCAAAGATTTAAAAACCAAGTCTTCAGAGGCAACTGTCTTGGAAGAGGGTTCCTTGGCAGCAATTCTGACATGCTTATTGGTAGTCTCGGGTGCAGGCAGGGGTGAAGACTTGGGAAGGTCAGACTTGTCATTTGAATCACACTCTGTAGACCCTTGCTTGGAGGACTTGTCACTGTTAACACAAAAGACAAAGTCATTAGAAGAAGTATCAGGGTCTGGCAAGTCATTTGACTTTTTACCATAGAGATGGTGTGATTCATCAAAGTCAACAGTAATGGAAAGGTCAATGGGCATGTGCTCACCTCTAATAGGTCCACGTACAGAATGTAGGTCACCTTCTTTCATAAAATTAGCTAGGCCTGCTGGTGTAGATTTGCGTGTGTCATCCCTAGCTTCTAATCCTACATACTTCTTAAAGCCTAAACCTATAGAAGTATTTGGAGTTTGACTAGCATAGATGTGACTAGCTAACTTGTTTCCATTTAATAACCATTCTTTATGCCTAGCAATTTCCTCATTAAGTTTCTCTTTAAGCTCTAAATTTTCTGACACTACATCTGCCCTTAATTTCTCAGACCAATTTAACTCATTTTTAGAACATTCGAGATCCCTTTCTAATACACCTATCTTCTCATCATAAGCTATTTCATTCTTCTGAAACCAAACCTTTTGTCTTTTTGTGTTTTTAAAGCCTGTTTATAAGCTTCAACTTCCACATAGCATTCATTATATTTAGGTTTCAAAATATCATAAGCTTCTTTGAGATCATTATAACGCTCACTACAACCAAACAAACAGTTTTGTACCTGAGAGATGCCCATCAAGGCAATCTGATCATGCCTATCCTCTGAAGTGCAGCTTGCAATTAAACCAACATTTTCATGACCAGGACCATTATTATCTTCCTGCTCATGTTGCTTCCAATCCACATTGCTATCTAGAGTGACCAAAGCAGCTGATCCCTTTGAAGTTCCTGCCTCCTTCTGATTCTGCTGATAAGAAGAGTATCTCGTCTCATCACCAGCTTTCCTATCTTTGCACTCTCTAGAGAAGTGACCCATCTGTTGACATGTAAAGCACTTGACCTTCCTTTTGTCAAACCTTGCTGGGTCTCTTCCTTGGAAGCCAAACCTTCTCCCAGCTTTGCGCTCAAACCTCTTGATATCCATGGACAGCATGGCCACCTGCCACTTCAGCTTCATCTCTTCCATCTCCAGAGGGTCTATCTGATCGAAATCCTCATAGGCCAGCTCCTGCTGTGGATCATAATCAGCAAAGAAGGATCCAAGAACATCTTCCATAATACCACTCGATTTAGAGTGAGAGCTTGATGAAGGAGTAGTATAAGATGATGATGAGTATGTTGGGCTTGGACCATAACTCATCTTTGGGGTAGAGGCTCCAACGAATGCTGTGTGACTAGCAGTAGAAGATGATCTAAAAGGACTTCTCACATCATGTTCAAGAGCTTTAAGTTTGTGGTACAGCTCATCAAAGGTAATCATGTCTAAACCACCTTTAGCTTTTAAAGCAATGCTCACTTGTAGCCAGGATGGAGGTAAAGACCTCAGAAACTTAGAATTACAATCATCATTATCTGGCTTTGCCTGCAGCTGATTTAACTAACTTAAAATCTTGTGAAACTTGTCATAGCCCTTGTGAATTCCTTCCTCTTCAGAGATTTGAAAATCTTGAAACTGTTGTCTTAGCATGGACTTTTTCAGTCTCCTAGACTCCTCATTCCCACCGAACTTTGCCTTAATTGCTAACCATATGTCCTTAGCATCTTGCATGAAGTGAAAATCACTCAAGTGATCCTCAGGAATAGCTTGAAGAAGAATGGTTTTAACCTTGGTTTCTCTCTGAACCGCCAGTAACTCTTCAGCAGTTTTGGGAGGAACATAAGTCATCTTGCCCGCAGCATCTGTGGTAGTTCTCTTCAAACTGTTTCCCTTCATGACTATCTCCCATAGATTCCAATCAATGTTGGAGATCCAGTTCTGCATCTTCATCGCCCAAAGTTCATACTCCTCCCTTTTCAGGTAAGGAAACTTAGCATTGCTATTAGAGAGACTTAGTTGTTGCAGATGGGTGGAGTTTTGGTTGTTGGTGATTTCAACATCAACATCTGATCCAGGCATGATAAATTTTGTTTTGGTTGTATGGGTGTTTAGAAAAACCAGTCCTTAGTATCGTAGAGACTCTCACGAGGCTCTGATACCACTTGTAGAAACTTGTAGACCTTGATAGATCTTGAGCTCGTGGATCGTTAGCTATGCCTATGTAATCACAAGCACAGTAAAAGACAATCTCTACTACTTGTATTTAGTAGCGGAATATAAACACAAGTAATACAAATAACTAAGAACTTTGTGATCCTCTATGGATCGTTATATTAACTAAAACTTTGTTTTTCCAATCGGTACATAACTCATACTATTGTGTTCCTTTTATAGACAAGGAACCCTAAACAAAACCCTAAACCGTTTCCCAAGAAATGTATAAACATAAAACTAAATAAGATATACACAATCACTTCCTAATAAAGCTCGTGTATATCCAAACTAAATATACTAAACACGGAATAACAACTTCCGCATAAACAAACTATTCACTATAAAGCTTCAGCAGAATTATGTCTTCGGTAGAATCCACAATACTTCAGCAGTAAATTCAGCATAATCCATACTTCACATAATTCCCAACATATTATCACCTAAGATATTTCTCTTTCCACTTACATGATGGTTTTTGTGCCTTTTACTGCAATTGACAATCACAGGAGATGTGTTACTGTTGGTTCTGGTCTACTTAAGGACGAAACTACTGAATCTTGTGTACGGTTACTCAAAGCATTCAAGAAAGCTTTTGTGCGTTATCCAAATATCATTGTAACTGGTCAAGATGGTGCTACACAAAAAGCAATTGCAGATGAGCTTTCTGGTTCCAAGCCCAGTCTTTATCATAAATTAGAAGTCATGTATCTCTTGTGATAAATAGTTGGAATTAATTTTTATGACGTCTTTGTGAGTTTATGAAATATTTTGTCATTTTATCACTTGTGATAAAGCATGAAAATTATGAAATGTTTACATCATTTATGTGTTTACTTGTTTTTACTTGTTTCTAACATGTATCACTTGTGATATTATTCTTTAATTGATATATATGTTGACATTTTTTTTGTCGATTCGTTATGTTACTCTAAAGCAATGCTTAATGAATCCTATTCTTATTTAATTTTGAGAATATATCATGTTTTTATTTTCATAGTTTTCTTCATGAAGTCAACGGTATTTTTAACCGACTTTTCATTAATATCACTTGTGATACTCTAATAAAATTACCAAAGGAAGGTTATATTCAGATAAACCAAAAGCATCGTTTACAACTTAATAGAAATTACCATTATTTACAATTTAAATAACAAGTGAAAATTACAATTTAAGTAGCAAAAGAAAATTACTAATTGATGCTTTTGTCTTTTTATTTTCTACAACTTTCTTCTTGCCAGCTTTATGATCATCCCCTCCTTTTGTCTTCTTACCCATTGCATTCTTTTTAGTTTGCATCTTCTTCTTCTTCATTCCTCTTTTTCTTTTTCTGCAACTGTCTTTGCTTTCTTATATGCAGTCTCTGTTGTCAGTTCAACATTTACTGTTGGTGGTGTTGGTGGTTGTAGATCCTGTGTATCTGTTTTCGTTTTTGTTCTTCGTGTTTTCTAAGCTTAAATGTCTAGCAGCGGATTTTGTTAATTTGCTTGGTATTGTTAGTGTTGTCGGTGACGATGTTGTTTCTTTTTTCACTTCTTCAGTTTGACTTGGTTGTTTTTTCGCGAAGGTCTTTTTCCTTTCACCTTCAACCCCTGCTTTATTGCTTCTTGATTGTTCTCAGTTTTATATTCAAATCTGCATAAAATATATACCATGTTAGTGTATGAATAGTTCAATGTTTTTTAATATCATACGTGATATATAAACTAAATAAGTATACGTCATCAAATATCATAGGTGATATGCTACCAACAAGCAATCATTACAATTGTTGTATCACAGGTGATATACTACCAATAAGCAATCATTACAACTGTTGTATGACTTGTATCACAGGTGATATAGTACAAATAAGCAATCGTTGCAATTGTTGTATCACATGTGATATACTAACAATAATCAATCATTGGAACTGTTGTATCATAGGTGATATACTACCAACTAATACTAGAGTCAAATATCGCTTTTAAACATATCGAAGCATGCCCAATCTAACCATTATGCACATATATCTACCACAAATCTAACAAAAGCATGTTAAAATCACAATATTTATTTTAGCCTGTTAAGTCTCTCATATTATCATAATAATCATCTAACTTTCACAACAATCCCTCACTAAACTACTAAAATCTACAAAAACAGCAAATATTCATACTATAGAATAAATATCCGTGTTTTTAGGAATACCATTATAACATTCTACTCAAAGTATACATACACATTCTACTGAATGTGTATGTATCACTGGTGATATAACACATAAGCAAAATGTTAAATCAAGTACGCCGAATACATTCAGGGTTTTATCACAGTTAATTCTTCTAAAGGAGACATGCTTATACGTCACAATAAACCTTTATACGTCAAAAATTTGATTGACGACATAACTGCATTTCAGAGTAAATAGTATATCATCAAAAATTTTAGCAAAAAAAAGTTTACATGTGATTTCAAAAAAATAACAATAAAATAGCAAAAGTGATACTATACATGACATATAATAAATCTTAACAAGTAAACAAAAAAACCTATCATATAAACAAAAATTTCACAAGTGATAATACAAATATCACTAGTGATAAACTGATAATACATATATACAGTTCAACTTCAAATATCACTGGTGATAGTACACGTATGATACTTTTCACTCACACATTTCATCAAACAATTGGTGTGCATCCAAGTATGCAAAGTGTTTTACTCAGAAACTCAACAAAATGTAAACACTAAAAAACACAACCAAAAGCATGTCACAATCACAATAAAAATGACACCAAAATAAATTCATTTTTCTATATATATTAATAAACAACTAAAATCAACAAAAAGCAAAAAAATCTTCATAAACATTATCAAAAACTGAAATATAAGAATAAAATCACAACAAATAGTTAATAAATAACAAAAAAATGAATCGGAAGCGTCTTACCATTGTTTTTTTCCCCGGATCTGGTTCTGATTGCCTCGATTCGTTAATTTTTATGTGTTTTCTTTGATTTTGACGGCTAAAAGTGGATGATTTGTTATGTTTTTGTTTTATATTGATGTTTTCATTTAGAGAGAGAAACTGATTGTGAATTGTAATTCTGAAAAGTGATCAGTTTGGGGGTGGGGTTGGGTAGGGTAAGTTTGCAGAAGTTACATAAATGGTCCCTCCATGTTTTTTATTCTTAAAAACTGTTTTTTTATCGGTCCATAATTGTTAACAAATAGTAGAACATTCAACTTGTCATCTGTATCCATCGTAGCTTTCTTATGTGATGACTTTCCCTACAA
This sequence comes from Chrysanthemum seticuspe, assembly GCA_019973895.1. Taxonomy (NCBI): domain Eukaryota; kingdom Viridiplantae; phylum Streptophyta; class Magnoliopsida; order Asterales; family Asteraceae; genus Chrysanthemum; species Chrysanthemum seticuspe. Next base: position 353,194,548 of record BPTQ01000009.1, read on the forward strand.
ATATAGGATGAGATTATTAAACTGTCTAAAAACCTAAACTATTCTATTAGTATAACAAATAAACAAATTTATTAAGTTGACCTTAGTGACAAAAAAAGGTGTTTATAATATGTCGGTATATTTTATGTAGGCGATTTTTCACTAACAAAAACCAGAAGAGACACATGTTGTAATGACCGGCTATATTGGGATAATTTCAAATCTCCCTTTTTTAAATTTGGAAATTTAAATATATACAAATATGCTTTAAAAAACATTGTACATTATACATTCAATGATTGCACTTTGGATATATATGAAATTAATAATAAAAATAGAGATGTTTGAAAATAATCCGCTATTAAAAAGCCCCTAGATATAACCAAGAAGATTTTCTGTTAACCTTATGAGTCGACATATCTCTCACCTCAACCCGACGACATCTTCCCAATCATACAAATGGAACTCACTTATTCCGATTAAGGTAAAGGTTTCGTCTAGGAGAATTGTATTTATGTCAAAGAATGCCTATGAGAATCAACTCGGAAACATGGGCGTCAATCAAAATATAGTCAGATTTCCTATTTGTAATGACGCATTCGGAAAAAAGAACACATTGTTATTTCTTGGAACCTTTGCTAAGAAAAAGTCAAGCTTAAGGATTTTGAGTTCAACGTTTTTTATGTCGTGGTTCAAACAACTATCTGGCTCCTATGGCGTACTAGAAATGAATTTACATTTGCGATTAAAAGGCCAAATATTGAGCACATCTTCAACGATATTAGGCTTCACTTTTACAATGGATCTCTACCAGACATACATCCAGGTGGACTGAGTGGTTTAGGGAGTCCTTGTAACACACTTTCAATTCTGTGTAATGATCTCTTTTCGTTTTGAGCCACTTGCTAGGATGCTTATAAAATCTCAATCTTCCGTAATAAAAACAGATGTTCTTGTTTCATCAATTTATTTTCCTCAAAAAACCAGGATAGGTGACAATCAGATTTTCTAATTGGATGATTGGACCGGTAGCCCGGGATATCCAAACACGCAAATTCTCAATCTTCTTAATGTGCTTTGAAAGTGTCCACATTACCGCCCTAAATTTAATGGTGTCTGTCTTATGTTTGTCTTTAGAACTAATTTGGTATGATTGGCTAGTTAATTTTCTTGTTGCAAGTACGTTGAGCAACACCTACTGCTTAGCTAGCTTTTGTTCTGTTCCTCTATCCCCTCGCTAGAGTTGGGGTGCTGGTTTCAGTTAAAAGAATCGAGCCATTGAATAGAAACACACACTTACAATGCATAAGTACTGACATTCCATTTAGAGCAGTTAATATCCATGCTTACAGGTTCTAATTATAACTGGATCATATCCTATAATTGTTGTACGGTGATTGTAAAGGACTATAATTCAACATTTATATATTAATAGTTTACCAACCATAAAAATGTAATCTAATGTCGCTATAGTTAAAAGACAATACAAATAAGACAACACCTACTCACTATAATCGCCGTTCCTCATTCCCGTTCCCAGAACCTAAAGTCGGGGGAATACTTATGCCAGAACTTCTTAACAAAGTAAGGATAGAATCGACTTCAGCTTGTGTTGCACGGTTTCGCTCCGCCAATGCACGAAGTCGTTCCGCCATCACTCTATTTTGAGCCTCGAGCATGTCATTAACTTGTCTTTGTGTGTACGATGGCTCTTGGGGTTGGGGTTGTAAGTTGGCACTTGAACTTACAGGATTATATCCGTGGCTAGAGCCTAAGACTTGTTCCACAGTTTGCACATCTATCATCGGATTTGAATTGCTCCCTTGACTCGATCTCAAACTCTCCATTTCTTGCTGTGTAGTTACAAAATACAAACGTTAATTTAACAATCGCGAACCACCATTTCTCGGTTTGTTATAAAGGAAATAATAAGAGAACAAGAACATTTGACGCAGAATAGGTACAAGCATTTGAAGATGAGTTTCATTCTCTTTCTGTAGTTGAGCACTTAGTATATACTTAAATCATCACATGTATAGGAGTTACTTAGCCTTTTTTTTTACTGAATGACCAAAATATTTTTCCTTGTTTGAATACGCATTTCATGCCCATTCTCTTATGCGCACCGATTTTTTTATTTTTTATCTTTGATATTTTTGGTCTATGAAGAAGCTGGTTGAATTACATGTGGGGTGTCTACTGGTTAGGTTGAAGCCGTTGAATAAAAAATAAATAATTAAATAAATAAAATAAAGTAAAAAGTTTTGGATCGAGACTAATTATTTTGGTAGTGGAGGGAACGACATGAGTCTTTTGGAGCAATGAAAAGATGATACTTGTGACTACAATGATTATGAAGATGATTGCTTTGATGATTGTGGTCTATAAATTAAAGGTTGTTGTCATCCATGACATTAGACTTGGATAGATTGCTTTTCCTTTGGTTAGCATAAAGGTTTATGTGTCTTATTTTATGCTTGTTTTTTTGTTTTGGTTTTTTAGTTGTGTGTAGCTAGTTGATCATTTATGGCATGTCATGAATAATTTAGTGGTTTTTTGGAGTAATATATTTTACCGAGTGAAAGGCCCTTAAGAAAAAATGCCTAGTTGGGTTGAATCAAGGTAGCTAGATCGTTTAACTTACCTTGTCAACTCTACCATTCTCATTATTTTCTAGGCGCCTTCATTTTTCAATTTCCCATCCTATCATATTTGTTAGTAGTTCTTGAGGGTCTAGAGTTCTTTCTCTACCATGGTTTAACTGTCGAATAACACAATTATATTCAGACATAGTAGCCCCCCAGGCTAGCTAGAGTGCGTGTTAATCTCGCACGATCAAGTTAAATAACCCATTTAGTATGAAAATTTCTACCAAATGAAGGATGGTTCCTAGGCCACAAAGTATCAGACAAAAGATAAAAATCCTAAAATGATCGAGATAATAAATATATAGCTAGGTGCAGTGCAAGAAAAAGGGCCATGATGCACACTTTCTTGGAGCACAAAGTTTATCTTGATCTAAATAAAAGGATATATAGAAAAGAAATCAATTGAATTTACCTCCTCAATGTTGTTTGATTTAAAGAGATCGTCAAGGGTGCAATCCTTTTCTAATAACTCCTGATGTTCGAAAGCAGCGCCTTTTTTTCTCTTCTTTAATGAACTATTAACCTGCATCGGGTTTTAGTATTGAATCATTTATAAATATATTTAAAGATCAACTTAAAAGACAAATATCCGTACATTAGATAAAAATGATTTTCTTTTCTAATTTTTTTTCAAAAAAATTCACAAGATCGGGCATGTTGGTGCATAAAAATTGTGAAGGAAGTTTTTCTAAAAGTTGATAATAAATTTTCCGAAAATAATTATGAAAAAATTAGTTTGTGCATTAAATCGAGTTCAAAATCCATTTTTATACTCAAATTCTTTTGACTTTTTGCATCAAAATAACATTACTCGTCAAACTAAAAAAAGCTAAAAATTTTGTGCATCAAATTTTTTTGCGCATCAAAATTCGTTTTTTGTGCATTAAAAAACGTATAAACACTCAAAATTATAAAAACTTATTTCACAAAAATTTTATGCACCAACATACCCGATCTTGTGGAATTATTTTTGTTGGATTTTTTGGGTAACTTAAAAAAAGAAAAAAAAACGTCTTTCTTATCTAATGTACGTATATATATATATATATATATATATATATATATATATATATATATATATATATATATATATATATATATATATATAATCCGGATCGATTGAGAAGGTTTTTATTTTGAGAAGATTGAGAATGATTTCAAAAACGATAGATTTTTAACTTTGATCCATGTTTTTCAAGCGTAAAACTCATTTTAACGTGATTAAAATTCAAAATGTGTAAAAACAATTTGAATCAATGTTAAAATTCTCTCGATTTTGTGATATATGTAGAATACTGAATCATCTGTACAAATTTAATGAATCATCATCATAACTCGATTTTAACAATGATTTGTGAATCAAATTTGTGATTTATAGATTCGATTCACCATATAATGATGTTTACTTGTGAATCAAATAAAAAACATGAATCAATTTGCTCAAACGAAGATTTCTCAATCTTCTCAAAATAAAAGTCTTCTCAATGGAACCGGAGCCTATATATATATATATATATATATATATATATATATATATATATATATATATATATATATATATATATATATATATATATATGTACATATATATATAGGGGAGAGTTAACGTAAGATCAAGTCTAAAAAACCACTAAAACATTAATAAATAACAATTTTAACAATAAAACATTTTAAAAAAAATATTTTAAATAAAAATTAACATTTTAGCAACTAATAACCAAATGATACATGTGTTTGGATTAGTGATACATCTGATACACGTTACACTAAAAATATTCCAAAATCTGATACACATACAAAAACGTGATACTCATTACACTTCTAATCAAAGTGTATCATCTAGGTTTCGTAAATTTTAAAGAGAAATCTATCGAAACTTTAACAATTTTAATTGTAGTTAATAAAAATTTTATTTTTATTGTGAGGAGAGTGTCACTTGTCAAATTTAAGTTGGATCTCATTTTAACAACTTTAAGTTTGATCTTATTTGATCTAGATTATATATATATATATATATATATATATATATATATATATATATATTACTTTACCCTATATAATAAAAAAGAATCTAACATCAACTTTGTAATTTTTTTTACCTGAGTACATGAGGGGTGCGGAATCACTGTAGGTTCTGGAAGTGCTTGGTTAGCAGTTGGGTGCGCATTCGTTTCGAGTCTTGTAGGCTGATTCATTTGTGCGGTATCCTGATTAAAAGACGGGTGGGGAATCATCTCCCATCCTGTAATCAAAGGTTCTTGCACTTCTTGGTTGTTTGACATATTTGTTCGAACTTTTTTAAGCATTAAATCGAGATGAGAACTGTGATGAGAGAAGTTATAGTAAAAATAGATGTGTGCCACAATTTGGTTTATGTTGGTCGAATTTATAGTCATTAATCATGCATGTATTTATTACAATATCAATCATCTATTCAATGCACTTGAAATCCCCGCCTATAGTGTTGTTAATGTGTTACTCATTTTGTTTTAGGACCATCTACAGATTAGATAATACATTGAATCAAAAGATATCACTATTGAATTTAAAAGATATGCAACTACAAATATAAAATACATCCAACATTTCAGTGTATTCTTTGGTAACAAATTCAGTACAATTTTTTTTTCTTGATATGGTTAATTAGGTAAGGTCATTGGACACCACAAACAAATATACTTGATGTACATATGCACCTACAATCATAAATGTAAAATTTATTACTTATAACTTTTTACAATTAAGCGCATCCACTATGGTGGTTCATGAAATGGTTTATAAAATGATGAAGAGGTTTAAGAACTTATAAACCATAGTGAGCATCTATTTCAAGCTTATGTATCATGAAGAGGTCTAAGATATTGAACATTTTTCATAATTTAATGCATTTGATTATGTGTGATGTTTATATCACTTGAAAAGGTTTATAACATAGTAGGAATAGGTTTATAAAACAAAAATGTTTATAATCTAATGTCATAACACAAGTATAAACATTTTAAAAGGTTTACCATAGTGGATGGCCTAATAGTAATAGTAATATTACTACCTTTGGTTAATTATTAATGATTTTATTTTAGCATTTGGTATCAACGATTCTATATATTTTAAAGAGAAAATTATCAATATAAATTTTATATTTGTCATATATCCAATTTATGTTCATTTATTTTTTGATAAAAAAAAGGGAAAAAGAAAAAAAAAACTTCGCCATTTTATAAAAAATTAAATATCTCACAAACCGTTAATCGTTCTATAAATATTAAATTATCTTTCTATAAATATGCATTTTTATATACTTTCTACTAACTTTTTTTTTTCAAAATTTTCGCCTAAAAAAATACATGTGATTCGGAAAAATCACATGTGATTTTTCTTGTCGGAAAGTTTGAAAAAAAAATCGTCGAAAGTATATAGAAGTGCATATCTATAGAAAGATAATTTAATTCTCGTCGCGATAGTGTATTTTTCGTAGCTTGGAGATTTACCGTTTGCAAGATATGTTTGTTTTAAAAAAATGAAAAATATTTTTTTATAAATTTTATTGAAAAATGAATGGCTAAAATTGGTTCATTGAATCTGTAACAAATATATGATCTATACTAATCTCAAGTCTATATCTTAATTGTTCATTTTTGTCACTGAAATTTTGTTGTCCCAATTTGGTATAATTATTATTTCCATATAATATAGTAACAATAATGATAAAATAGACATTCAATTTCTTTTTTATGTGGGTTTACGATTTGACATTGTGAGCCGACTAATACCATGGCGACTACTTTTTTGGATAGTCCGGAGTCCGCATAGGTGAACTTCCATGACCACAAAGGGATTAATTTTCATCCCGTTCGATTCGAACCTTTAACCACATCTTTGAATTATCGTGACATTGTTGTCTCTTATTAAATGCTTAAATGCATAATTTTTGGCCCGTTCAATTAGACCATGCTTTTGAAATGTTTCGGTTAGAGTTTTCGTATAACCACTATATTGGTATGTAACACTACCGGGAAATGTCCTCACTAAAACCAAGATTTTACAACATATAGGAAAAAAAAAAAAAAAAAAAAAAAAAAAAAAAAAAAAAAAAGAAGTTAAAGTTTAATAAATTAAATTAGCTTATGATTCGTTATTTGAAATGGTAATCGTAACAACATTGAAGGCGAATATATTACTAACTTTAGACATGATGCCAAAGAGAAAGGGGTTCAAATCAAACACTAGTTAATTATATTAAACTTTTATAACGGATTACAATAAGATGGCAGGCAAACGGGCAACAAAAATGGAATTGCCTTTGCGAAAAAAAGGGAACAACAAAATTGAAATTAAATAAATTAAGGATAAAATTTGAAGGAATAAAGTTTAGTACCTCTTTTTTACATATTGATATTCTAACTTCACAATTTGTTAGCAAATAACATGACACGTGGGAAAATAGAAAGTCGGGTTACCAAAAGACAAACGTTTTAAAAACAAATGATTTCGCAATGAACCTTAAACAATCGCAATCTTACCTAATCTTATATATCAGCGTAGTGCGAGTGGTAATACACACATGTCGGAAACTTTCACAAGAATGAAATAGATGTCGAAATATAGAGAATTTAACGAGAAATTTTCTAAACTACTTTCAAGAAATTTCGGTTAAAACTTGAGGAAGAATTTTGCCAAAAAAAAAAAAGACAAAAGAGGAATGAGAAATTATAAATGGTGTAAAATTTCAGGAAAACTGACATCCGTGACGAAAACTGCATTACGAAAGGGCAATATAGGTAGTTCACAAAAATGTGTCTTACTTTTAGTAATATGCCACAAAGTTTAGTCAAGTTGAAAGTAATTATCATTTTAGATCACATAAATGCATATTTTCCTTACATATAATTGTTTAATTCGTTATGCTGAACCGAGTTGACCAGGCGGTCGAACCGGTTGACCCGGCGGTCAAACAAGTTGACACGGTTGAAAATAATAATAATAATAATAATAATAATAATAATAATAATAATAATAATAATAATAATAATAATAATAATAAGTTCCTTCGACATTCTGGTATTGTGACTTCTGGGCCTTCCTTTGACGATGCCTTGTGTACTTTTAATACAAAAATGGAGATTGATCATTTTAGTAACCCAAGTGGGATTGCTGCCCCCAAACTCATGAAGAAATTGGCAGATATACATTTCACATGTGTTACCCAAACGGTTGAATCTACATTTAGCCTATCTACTCGACAGATGGCGCTATGGAGTTCGCAAAAGGATGACTACACTTCAGATTGGCTTAGGGTGGTTCCGATATCTGGGTTGGGTCAGACTATCAACGCTAGAACTTACCGATGTGTGTAGGGGTGTCAATAGGGTCGGGTTGACCCGACCCGAACCCGAACCCAAACCCGATAAGGCTTATCGGGTCGGGTTGAATCGGGTCAAAAATTCTTATCGGGTTGTGTGACCCGAACCCGATAACCCGACATAATTATCGGGTCGGGTTAGGGTTGAATTATTTTTATTATTGGGTTATCGGGTCAGCCCGATAACCCGAAACATATTTTCTAAAAAGTTTAGCCTACTAGTTTTGACGATTACACGAGACCTTTTCTTTATTCGTAAACATGTTAATAGTCCGTTAGTTAATTGCATGCTACTTATTATTCCTGCCCTTTTGTACTTTCTGCTGCAAATTCTTATATGGATTGATACTAGTCTTGTGTGATTCGTAGACCAACAAATTCTTGAGTCAGTGATGCCATGCATTATTTTCATTGGGATACATATGTTATTTTGATTATTTAACATCCTAGTTTTGGTTTAGTTTTAGTTATTTTGGTTTCAAACAAGTCTACCAGTCAAGTTTGGTTTCAGCCATCCTAGTTAGATGGTGTAAGCTTTGGTAATGGTATCATACATGCTTTGTTTGGCTGGTCCTACGTGTAATTTCTTTAACTTGCATACTAGATCAAGTCACCAACATCTATAATTAGTGTAAATCTTAGTAATAATTACTAAGAACAAGTATATATACATTCGTGTACACAGTACACATTTCTTTCGAACTAAATGTCAATAAACAAAATCTGTTATATGCAAAGCGGTTAGTAACTATTTTACACATGAATTTTGCCTCTTCCTGATGAAAGTAAATATAAAAAAAAAAATTATGGACAAAGAAAAGTATGAACCCGATTAACCCGAATAACCCGACCCCGATAACACCCCTAGATGTGTGTTGTGTTATCGGTTAGGTGTTCCCCTATTCTCTGTTCAGATGTCGTGCTCAGCTTATTCCAGGGTCTTTGCTGGGGATATTTATGGGGACCATGTTTTATCGTGCGCGGGTATTATTGGCATTAAACATCGGCATAACGTGGTGCGTGATGTTCTTGTTGACATATGTTCTCGGTCAGGGGTTTCGGCTCGTAAGGAGGTTGATATTGGGCTTATTGGGGAAAGGGACATATCCTTACGTCCAGCTGATATTTTACTTTACTCGTTAGATGGTGGGCTTGATGTATATGTTGATCTGACAGGGTCATAGCCTTGACGCAAACTGGTATGGTTGATTTTGTGCCCGGTCGTGCGGTGATTGAAGCCGCGCAACATAAACGCATTAAGTATGAGGCTAAATGCACGGATATTGGATATGGGTTTCTCCCATTTTCATTCTCTTCTTTTGGGGAACTAGAGAAGAATGCGGTGACCTTACTAAAGCGTATCCAAAGATTCTCGGTGACTCAAGACATTGGTGCGTGCTGCTGCTCACATTTTTAGTAGGATTAGCTTCGCTATAGCTAAAGGAGTGAGGGTCGAGGTAGTATCTCGGCTCCCTACTAATTTCTTGTAAATCCTATATTCTTCTAATAAAGTGATGTTTATAATATAATAATAATAATAATAATAATAATAATAATAATAATAATAATAATAATAATAATAATAATAATAAATGGAAAACCAGATTGACCCGGCGGTCGAACCGGTGCCCGGCGACTCGACCGGGTCAATTAAAACCCCGATTTTTAAAACATTGCCTTTAAGCGTTACATCAAAGTCACTGAACCATAAATTCGTAGCTTTGCCGTTGTACATCGTCATCATGCGCGTGTATTCGTCTAGTATTTTTAATAAATTGAAAGTATTTGGATTTGTACTTTTAAGGATCAACGGATAATCCATGAAAATGCTTCAAATTTATTCCATTCAAACTCAACAACATTTGACATTTATGTTTGACATAATGTGGCTGCTGTCACAAAGAATATACAAATGTAGGCAAACTCTTTATCATATATGATTTCTAGATCTTTTATGTACCAACTATTCATTAAAAAAATATTTCAAACACTTAAAATAAATAAAGTCTTAAGGACGAAAAATTATAATAATATGGATTAAAGCAACACAAGCATGTTTACCAAAACCTTAAACATAAAATACTGATGAAGACATTCATATTCCTTCTCTTCTTTTCCTAAATCACATCTTCAGCTTCGAAAAGCACGATTAAGGATCATATCACAAGAGGCTCTTCACTATCGGTTGAAGATGATTCTCATGTCATAATGTCCTTAGATAAGTCTTTTACATGTGGCTTCTATGGCTTCCAAAGCAATGCTTACTGGTTTGCAATCTGGTACACAAATTCCAAAGATCGCACTGTCGTTTGGACAGCTAACCGAAACAAACCTGTCAATAGCCGTGGTGGTTCGAAGTTGAGGCTTCGAAAAACAGGAGCCATGGTATTGACCGATGTGGATGGGACAATCGTGTGGGAGACCAACAAAACGTATACATTGACTATGAATGAAAGTCGTAAGAGACTACACCTTTAGTTGTTGTATGCAGTTATGTTATTACACAATTAAAGCATCACGTGGTAAAACGCATAACCTTCTCGTACGAGCTTTGAGTTTCAAAACTCACTAGGTGCATATTTGACGGTGATCAGAAGAAAGGTCAGAAATGGTCATCGAGATACCTTGATTAGGCTATGTAAATAAGAAGCAAAGACTAACTCACTTGATTAATTTAATTGTTTATATTATTGAACAACTCTTTTGCTCTTACCTAGTACTTAGAAAAAATGATGTCATTGTTTTTGAACTATTACTTATGCAATTGATTGTGCCACATGATTCTAACTATTGGCAGGTTTGGCCATTTGTTGCTGACTTGAACTCGTTTGAGCTGTCAAAAGTTAATTTTAATGTTAACCACTCATGGTCAAGAGGTAAAAGCTTGTAACTATCATCGCCAAAATATGAGAAGTTTCAGGTTCAAATCTTGTTTGATGTAAATACCTGTAAACTTACTAGACCAGCCTTTCCGGAAGAAAAAAAAACTTTATCTTATATGAGTCCGTGTGACGAGATTATGTGCATTAATCAGTCATATCGTTATAGTTTACAATGACTAAAACTCTAAAAGAAAATCTAAGGGTGTGTAGAATTCGGTTTCACTAACCAAAAATCAAAAACCGTCCGATCAAACCGAATTTTTCAAAATCGAACCGAATATAATTCATTATTCGGTTTTTCTGTTCGGTATTGATTTTGGTAAAATTAGAACCGAACTGAAAACAGAATTCACATGAATTATGAATATATGTACTTTTTATATATTTATATTAAAACAAATATTAAGACTCTTTTATATTATAAATATAACAATTTTATGCTTTATTATTTTTTTTTTTGCAAAAAATATATATAATTAAATAAATAATTATTTAACATTATGTAATTCAGGTTATTCGAGTTGGTTTTCGGTTATTCGGTTCGATTTAATCCAATTTGAATTATGTTCGGTTTAGTTTTCGGTTTTACCTAATTTTTTTAAATCAAACTAATTAAACCGAATAAATCGAATAACCCAATAACCGAACCGATTAACAGAAAATCAACTTTAATATTTTGGGCTCCTTAATATCAATGGGCAAACGTATCTTCTTCACTTGTTTCTTTCCTATCATGGGCTCGAACAGTAATGTTTGATACCTTAGGTCCAAAAGAACAGGTCCACGTACTTTATTTTTATGTTACACACTTGCACGTTATCATTAGCCCAAAATCACCAATTATTACTTCACTTTTAGTAGAGCTTTGTTAAAATAAAATCTTAAACCACCATGTAAAGTTGTAGGAAACTATTGAGCTAACAATTTCTTTTTCTTTCATCCGATATTAAGAAACGAGATCATTTATTCTCGAAGATGGTTTTTTTTTTTCTATTTTTTTTTGTGATATTATTGTCATTAATAAACTACGAGTATGATATAGATGCTAATTCTTGCTCATGTACCTTTAATTAGGTTAGAGCAAGGGATAATCTAGGTTGTCTACTTTATATTCTATACACGCCTATATGGACTTCTAGCTCATTTTATTGCGAGTTCTTCTTATTTTTTTACTCGTATTTTGTATGAAAGCATGCAATACAGAAAACACATACAAATGGTTCACTTTCAAAATGGATAATGAGATGTAACCAAAAAAAAAAAAAAAAAAGGATTAAGGTTACAAAATAGTCTTCTTTCATTGAACTTGGAGTAAAGTTTAAGGTACATCCATGTTGCACAACATAGTTTTATTACTATTATTATAATTATTATTATTATTTTTTAATTAAATCACACTTTTATTAAAAACTGATAGGATTACAAAAGATTAGTGGGGAGCCTCGAAACCAACTGAGCTCCCACACCTCTAGCAATGGTAAAACCAATCATATTAAAGATATTATTATTATTATTATTATTATTATTATTATTATTATTATTATTATTATTATTATTATTATTATATCTCCGGATATAATTGACCTAGATTATTAATAACATAAAAGTTTATTAACAATATACAATTTATAATACAAACTTATGAATTTTTGTGACAAGTTGAAACAATTTTCAAATGAATACATGTTATTCCATTCATTTTAAAATTATTGTCCTCAACTAAAAAGACACATTTTAATAAAATTGAAACTACTACACTCTTCAACTAATCAAATATCATCTTCATCCATTAAATTTTCTTTAAATTTTTTTTAACGGCAAAAAAGAATATAATAAGTATAAAAATGACCCATAGCAAGGTGCTAAGGCTAAAAATACAAAACAATTCTAGATAATCAAGAAAGCTACAAAATCTAGAGACATCTCACAACTTTAACTATGAGGATCATAAAAGGGTTAAAAAAAACTTATGCCAATTACATGTCACCCTAAGACATAAGAAAAAACCCCAACAATGAAGGTCGAGCCACCGGTTTTCACTTCATTGTGGTTTTGATACGATCCCAAACAAGTTCTGAGGAGGAACAATGAAAGATGAAGAACTCAAAATGGAGATATGATCCACTTTTCCAATGATGAGCAATCTTTTCTATCCCTATTGTGAATCCACAAGAAAGAAGTAGAAACAAATGCGTTGAAAATCTCCAAGCTGGTAACATGAACATCATTATGCAAAGCATCATTCCGAACCTTCCAAATAAACCACCACAACAAACAGAATCGCTTGAAGTCTATTCCGATGTGCTATACTAATCGATTCACACTAACCAAGAACTCGATCCGGCATGTCATCAGGAATGTCATAATTAGTCCATCTCCTCAAAAGCACTCCGAGACGTTTGACAAAGACACACTCTTGAAAAACATGATTAGTATACTTGACACCATCCTTGCAATTATTGCATATGATCGTAACCACATCAGTCACGAATTAATCTCCAGATAAACACGTTAACCTTTTTAGGGACAAACCGATTCCAATAACTTTTAGAATTAGGAGAAGATGGAAGGATGTGTTGATCAAAATACCTTCTAAGAGATGCCACAAAGAACTCGGTATTACCATTAAGCTGCCATTGCCACTTGCCTTCTTTATCATTGCAAAGATTAGACGAAAGTCAAGAGACTAGATCATAAAGCATGCTCATTTCTCTACTGTTTCTGAGAGGCCTGTTCCATTCCCAACACCATCCCATCTTGTTTCTCCTAAGCCTAACACAGACGTCTTTTTCGGATTCAAGAGCAAAAAGTCTCGGGTGTCTAATTGCCAAAGGGGTCTCCTCACACCAAGTATCACTCCAAAATTTTGTGTTTTGCCCGTTGCCAATCTGTCTTTTAATAATGCGTTTATCCAGGTGAGAACGATCATGTGAATCCACTATAGAATCAACAATCCGTTTCCAAAGCCCACCATGTCTAGCCGTGATGTCAAAGAAACAATTTTCCCCATGGATAGCCGCGATAATACTAACCCAAAGAGCATTCGGATTATCGAGGGCTCTCCACCTCCAACGATACAACAAAGCTCGATTCATAGAGTCTAAACTACCAAAACCAAGCCCACCTTCCTCTTTGCCCGCAAGAACCGCCCCCATTTAACCCATGAAAATTTTCTATTGTCTTTATTACCTCCCCAGAAAAACTGTGACCTCAAAGCTTCCAATTTATTATTAACTTTAACAGGCATACGGAAAAGAGACAAGAAATAGATACCTATAGAGCCAAGAACTGAAGATATCAGAGTTGATCTACCTCTAATCGACATTAAGTTGGATTTCCATGCAGAGAGTCTCGCGGTACATTTGTTAATTACCGAATCCCATGTCTTAACACGGCTCGTATTACCACCAATTGGGAACCCGAGGTATTTGAGAGGAAGCTTCTCAACTTTACACCCCACTGAAGTAGCCAGAATCATCGACTGAACCTCTGATATACCAATGCCAATCACTGTGGACTTCTCAACATTAATCTTCAACCCAGACACACAATAAAAGAATCTGAGAGCCTTGGTGATGACATGCAAATTTTGAATGCTAGGCTCTCCAAGAATAATGACGTCATCTGCATAAAATAAATGGGAGACACGAATATTTTTAACATTAGCACAAGCAAACAAATTGCCATTAACTAGATTATCAATAGCAATATGGAGACCCTCCATCGCTATGATAAAGAGGAATGACGCCATCGGATCGCCTTGGCGTAACCCACGATTTATAGGAAATTCCTCAGTTGGGCTGCCGTTAACCAACACCGAAGCTCTAGTCGAAATAAGACACACCTGAATCCAAGATATCCATCTTGCCCCGAAACCCATAGCCTTAAGCACAGTAAATAGAAAATTCCAAGAAAGCGAATCGTATGCTTTTGCAAAATCAATCTTGAAAATCATCAATTTTTTATTATTTTTCTTGTACCAGTCAATAATCATTTAGAACAAGGGGGCCATCCAGAATTTGTCTTCCTTTGATAAAAGCCGACTGAACAGGGCTGATGATGTCGTCAATAACAGAAGCTAACCTGTTTGCCAGCAGTTTTGCAATGATTTTATATTGGACCCTAACAAGACTAATAGGACGAAATTCAGTCACATTCGTCGGATTATTCACCTTGGGGATCAGCGAGATAAACGAAGCATTACACCCAATCGGAATTCGCGCATTTTGGGTAAAATCACCAACCATGTCGTAAATATCTTTTTCCAGCAAGTTCCACTTCCGTTTGACAAAAGCAAATGAAAATCCGTCAGGCCCAGGTGCTTTATCCCCCCCCCCCCCCCCGCAACTCCATACAGCTTGTTTTATTTCATCTTTCGAGAATTCCGCTTGTAGATTATTTGCTTGACTTTCGTTGAGTTTTCTGAATCTTGCATCATCAAGCTCGCACTCAATACCATTGAATCTCTCGAAATTTCTTGAAAAATGATCCCGGAAGCATGTTTTAATATCACTAACATCGGTTAACCACGTCCCGTTGTGCTTAATGCCATGAACCGAATTTTGTCTCCTTCTTTTGCTTAGCATTGCGTGGTAGAACTTGGAGTTTTCATCACCCTCCACACCCCATTTCACCTTAATTTTTTGAAGAAGATCCCTATTTTTGATATAATCCATTTGGTGAAGTTCATTAACGAGGCCTCTCCTAGCAATAGCAAGAATGGGATCGCAACTATACAAAGACAAAAGGTTATCAATAGTGGCAATTTCCTTGGTGACAGTATCTCTATTTCTTTGTTTCTCTTTTTCTTTTCTCCAATTCTTGATATCACCTTTTAAGGATTTAAGCTTACTTTTCACCAAGTTAAAATTGTCCCTACTGTTAGACGTGAACGAAGCCCTCCAACTCTTCTCGACCAGCTTATCTAAACCTTTCACATCAAACCAAGAGTTAAAAAACTTAAAAGGAATAGGTCCAAAATCTTGCCTTTGTGAGAACATCAGTAAAGGACGCTGATCAGAAAGAATATCGTTAAGAGCTTCCAATCTTAAATCAGGAAATCTGTCCAAAACACCACGGCTTACCAGAACACGGTCTAATCTACTTGCCTTCGTTCCATCTAATGACACTCTAGTGAACTTGTGTCTACCAAGTGGCAAGTCAATCAAATCAGAATTGTCAATGAAACCATTGAAGTTCACCGCATTAACCCTTATAAATATCGTGCCCATTCTCTCCTCATTACAACGAACTGAGTTGAAATCTCCATTCAGAATATAATTTCCATTATTTGATGCCATAAACCTATCAATTTTATTCCACAATTCGGCCTTTTCAGTTTCTGGTTGGGGAGCATAGATATTAACCATGTAGCAATCCACATCGTAAAGAACCCATCTGCCTTTAATGATGATAAAGTTATCAAAGATGACACTATCACTCCTTATGAAAACCGTGGGGTCCCAAACAGAGAGAAGACCCCCCGAGTGACCATGAGCAAGAGATTCAACATAATCAAACCCGTAATTACCCCAAAGACTCTTTTCTCTAGCCAAATTAGAAACCATCGTTAAAGTCTCCTGGATTGCCAGAAAATTAACCCGATGTCTGTTCAGAATCGTTCGAAGGTTACTTCTTTTATTCGAGCCTCCCGTTATTTATTGAAAGCGTCTTCATTGAAAACCATTCGACTCGTTTATCTCTCTTGTTTGCTTCGAGACAGCCTCAAGGTCGTCCTGGGGTTTGAACCCCATAAGTAAACCGGTTTCAAGAATCTCCTTCGGATCAATTGGCATGTTACAAGGAGACTATTATTTTGAGATATTTCAAAATAAAAATAAAGAATATAACTTTGAGAAGGAATAAATATACAAGTCTAACATAAAGCATTGATTCTATACAATCACTTTACAGTACTTTTGTACTTGTAAACATAAACATACATTTTCTTTTCTGTACATACTTAACTCGTATTAACTTTTTTGTATGCTACTTGTGCAATAATATATTAGTAATATTCTAGTTACCAACTCAATCCATATGTATCTGTACGTATATTATATTTTGAATCTTGTTTTCTTTTTCTTGTTTATCAAGTACACTTGATTTTGTACCCTAAGTTACTATATTTAATTTTAAAAGACTAATGATGAAAGAAACTCATTCATTTATTTTTGCACAAGATTTCTTTTACAGGTTGTTGTCTAATTTGTGCAAACTAATGCATAATTAATCAAACACAGAGGTGAAATAATCTATGATTTAGAAATTGATGGCTCAGATTGACTCATTGTAATCACACGTGTTTTAAAAGAGTTTGTAAAATCACATGTGATTTAAAAGATGTCAAATTCTTTACTAGACTCAAATGAACTGCCACTTTGATGAAGATGTTAATCAACATGAGTCATATTTAGGTCGAAAGTCTTCTGAAACAGACAAAAAACACAAAAATTTACGACCTTGATAACCAAGTAATAAGTCAAGATTCCAAACGTAAACTTAGCAAAGATGGTTTTACTAATTTAAACGTATGATAAAACTTTCTTCTAGTCACCCCCTCCTTGGAGCAGAAGACGTAGAGTATATGTACTAAACTATTTTCGTAACAATAGCCATAGCCATGCGTATGTTTTTGGAATAACACCAAATCATGTATATGAGATGCAGAAGACGAGGTTCCTCCCCCACTGATCTTCTTTCAAAATAGTATGCAAATTTAATCATTTTGGTAGAAACGATTCAAATGCAAACCTTAGAACTGAATAATGAACCAATAGTTCCAGCATTTAAAAACACAAAAAACAGACAAAGTCTTCTGAAAGCTGGATTTATACTGAGTACAACTAATTGTAGAAGTAGTTTCACCGTCAAGTAAACTCAGATCATTTCTTAAACTGTAGAAAATTTAGTGTACACTAAAATGTTTGAGAAAATTTTGTGCACACTAATGTTACTCAGTTAGACTCGGTAGTTAAAGATTTAGTATCTAATAAAGTGGAGACACAAACTAATTAATACGTAATCAAACGTGTTTAATCTGTTGTTG
>BPTQ01000009.1:353219283-353311274 GCA_019973895.1 Chrysanthemum seticuspe
TCAATCACCTAATTAAGTTTCGCTTGGAAAGCCAGATAGCGTGCATTTGTATTTTCCATTAATCGAATCTTATGTAACTGTAACTTACCCGATCCATAAACCTCCGAAACATTTCGCCTTTTAATTTTCCAAGCTCCCACGACTCGATATAGTATATTGGAGTGCATCAAATTTTCAAGGAAAATTATTAATAATAATTTTAAATTTTAGATGACTTGACAACTATATGCATGGATGGAAATGTAGCTTTGATGCATGAGCATTATACACTAAACTTCGATACGTTCAAATCATTATACTACTAAACCTCAAATAATTAAGCCAGCAGTTCTACAAAAACTGTAGTATAGTTTGATTTATTTTGTGGATGGTTGTCTTCATGCTTAGTTTTAGTTGACCGGATGATTCTTGTAAATTTTGCATATTAATTCATTACATGCCACTAATTATTCGAAAGCTTTTTCAGTATTCATATTAATGTTCCAAGTTAATATAGTAAATGGTTTTTTTCTGCAAAGAGTTGTTATTGACCAAACTATATCTCTTTCCAGGTGTAAAATAGGTGGAAAAAAATGCCCATTTTGATGACATATTACTAGTTGTTAAGTTAAACACTATATCTGCGTTTAAGGGGGGTTTTATAATTAAGCTTATTTTTTGGTTTCTAAACTAATTTAATTCTGACTTATTCCACATAAATCCATTTTTTCGACACTGAATTAGGAATGTTAAAACTTTTTTGGGTAAAGGGGAGTAATCCTGCACCCCGGTAAATATATTAACCAAAGAAACGTTTAAGTACAATCGATATGAGTGAAATCCCATATCTTAGCCCGTTACATATGAATGTTAAACTTACTCATGGTATTTACTTGTTTGTCGCCCATTGAATTACAAAAATCATTATATATTGATGCCTATATATGGTTTTAAAACTCGAATATGATTCCTAGTTATTTATAAGAATGTTCATGCACCATGCCTGCAGGCGAGTGGAATTTACAATGGTAAATAGTTTAATCATATGCATATGGTAAAGATGGTGGCATCCAAGAAAGAGCTTGTGCAATGCTCATTACTTTTGTTACACCAAACTTGCTTTTCCTTTATGTTCGACTCAAACGAACATTATATCCCTTTTTCGGTCTCTACTCTCCATAGACTAACTTTGTACTACCAAAATTATGTTGGCTTTAAAGGGAAGATTCTCTAGTTATTATTATTTATTTGTCATGTCCACTAAGGTTTGCATCTTTGAAAGCTAAATATCAAACCACAATGACTGATTAGTAATAAAAGAGGACAAGACAAGATGAAAAAGAACAAGATCAAGATTTTTACTGTTGAAATAGAAGTTGTGAAGTGGTTAATATTTTGTCTTTTGTTTTTTCAGCAGAATCTACTACTTTCTATGTAGTTTTCTTCTTCTTTTACAGGCTGTTGATTGTTGAAAATATATTAATGTTAGGTATGATACACTTTGTTCAGGAAAATAACATATGTTTTATTAGAAGTTTCGATTTTCTATCATTTGAAAAAGTGAACCATTTTCTTTATTGACAACCCTCCTCCACCCCACCCTCCACTCTATCATCAAAATAACGAGTGTTCAATGATAACTTTTTATGGCATTGAAGTGGCCCACAAGCTTATTATGCATCTATATTACTAATTGTATATAAAGCACGTTTATTTATTCACGGTGGTTATTATCCTCTTTAGTCCGTTCCACTGTAAAGAATGCTCCATGGAGACAAGCCTGAATGTTCATGCCCACCTGGTTATGAGTTGAGTGACCCTACTGATTTAAGTCAGGGTTGCAAGCCTAGTTTCAACCAAACATGTGATAATTCAGCAAGATTCAAATTTCTACCATTGCCATATACAGATTACTATGGATTTGATCTAAATTTCTCGTCACCCATTTCATTTGAAGCATGCAGAGACATCTGTCTGAAAGATTGCCGTTGTGAAGCATTTAGTTATAGGCTTACAGGTGAAGGTGTTTGCTTTGCTAAGAGTGCCCTCTTTAATGGCTACCATTATCCTCATATCTTAGGAACCATGTACTTTAAAGTACCAGTAGGCATGGAATCACAAAAATATGCCTCAGTACTTGCTGGTTCAAAGGCCACATGTGCAGATAACGCCACGGTTTTGGTAGGTTCTCCGTTTATGTATGAATCAGCTAAGAATAAGGTGAAATGGGTTTATCTTTACTCATTTGCCTTAGCTATTGGTGTGCTTGAAGCCTTGGTTATCTTGTTAGGCTGGTGGCTATTCTATGGGAAAAACGAGTTATTAGCCAACTTAGAAGACGGGTACCGTATGATATCTACTCAATTTAGGGGTTTTAGTTATAAAGAACTTAGGAACGCGACACAAAACTTTGAGGTGGAAATAGGGCGGGGTGGCTCAGGAGTCGTGTATAAAGGGGTCCTAGAAGATGAAAGGGTGGTGGCTGTGAAAAGATTGAGAAATGTGAGTGAAGGCGGAGAATTTTGGGCGGAGATCAGCACGATAGGTAAAATCAATCACATGAATCTTGTGCGAATGTGGGGATTCTGCTCAGAAGAACATCAAAAACTTCTAGTTTACGAGTACGTAGAAAATCTATCTCTTGATAAGAGACTATTCTCCTCCAATTTTCTTCAATGGAAAGAAAGGTTTGAAATTGCAATAGGTATAGCAAAAGGCTTGGCTTATCTACATCATGAGTGCCTTGAATGGGTGATCCATTGTGATGTAAAGCCAGAAAACATCCTTTTAGATGGTGCATTCCAACCAAAGATCGCAGATTTTGGTCTGGCAAAGCTTTCTCAAAGAAGTGGACAAAACACCGAGTTCACAAGGATTAGGGGGACTAAAGGTTACATGGCTCCAGAATGGGCTCGAAGTCTGCCAATCACAGCAAAGGTGGATGTGTACAGCTATGGGGTTGTGGTTTTAGAAATGTTGAAGGGGATCCCACTTTCCAATATCATCGTTCATGGAGATGGAAACGATGAAGAATCAGAGCTTATGAGGTTTGTAAGGGTAACGAAAAAGGAAATTGAAGAGGGGAAAGAGTTATGGATTAAAGGGGTAATCGATCCAAGGTTGGGAGGCTTGTTTAGTACGAGTCAGGCTGTGAAACTAGTTGAGGTGGGTCTTAGTTGTGTGGAGGAAGACAGAAATAGAAGGCCTACGATGGATTCAGTTGTCCAGCTTTTAATTGATTGCGAGTCTGAGTGAATATATGATTGTAGAATAAGATACAAGTGCCATTTACAATCTACAAATATATTTGTTCGAATTATAACTCTTGAAGCGTTTAGCTCGTCGATCAGCATGAAATGTGTCTTTTCCATATTGAAGATTTACATTTGAAGTACTTGTGTCTAGCAGTATCTTAAGATAATATGCTACTATACGCTTGGCTCTAAGAACAATGCATGATTTGAAATTGATTATCCAAGAAGCAACACATCATAACAAATTCACAGATTTTGCTTCTAATAAAGCAGATATGCATTGATGCGTGTATTCTATACACCATTAACTAATATAAGAAAATTCTCCAAACACTATTCGCATCACATAATACTACTAAAAAGAGTGAGTTATCAGTTCAACACGTACGTATTTACATCTACGCATAAAGAGTAGTACTACTATAGTAGTATGTACATGTTAGCCCTTTGTAATGTTGTTAGATCAAATGATAGTTAAATTTAATGTTTTAAGACTTTAGTTAATATGTAATTAAGTATTCAGTATGTTCTATTTGTATATGGGTCGAATTAGAAGACCGCCTATGGGTCAAAGACATTTTAACCCAAACAGGCCCATAAGCATTGACAGTTCTTAGAAAACGGTTACATCCCAAACAGTCACAACGTTTGGATGAAACCTTGGTGTCGTTTAGGTTTGTATAAATTGTGAGTTTTCAACCTGTGAAAATCACAACAACCTTTTATATCTACAAAGTCAACTTTTAGTATTATTCAAATATTACCCGTTTACTGTTCCATTACAAAACATAATTACACAGTCAAATCCAAACATGAAACATATATTAAAGCAACGAATTGTTGGCAAATCTCCTGTGAACAATTGGTATCAGAGCTCCGGTTCTAATCCTTGGGAAACGCCAACATTCAAGCAAACATCAGGCTTTCAAAGTGGTCGTTATTTGTTAAGAGAAACACCAAAAAGAATGTACCAATGGATTACGAGAAAGAAGAAGAGCATATCGCCAAAGGGGAAACAACTATTGGTACAAACGGTATTGGAGAACGAAGTCTTTAATGCCACAAACAAAACAGAAGGTGTGAAAGAACAAAAGAATAAACCTGTTGCAAGAAAGAAAGAAAAGAAGTCAAAGTGCTACATATGTAGGGAGAAAGGACACCCCTTTTGGGCGTGTGAAAGAAAAAAGAAATTAGCAGGGATCGAATTGCAACAAGAAGTGGGCATCACTAATCAAATCATTGATCAAGAAAGAATGTACCCAGAAAAGGTGCACATCTATGGTGATTATACGGTGCAAGGTACTGACAAAGAAGGTTGGAACGATATCTGGTACGTAAGTAAGAATTACAAAGTTCATATGTGCCCTAGGAGAATCTTGTTTAATGATGTTAACTATAAGTTCAAGTTAATAGGCAAAGAGGAGTACGAATGTAAATTTATATTTTCGTATGGAATTGGTAGTACCACCATTAAGACAGAACATGGTGACTTAGTGCTGAGACAAGTGCAATATACCCCTCAGGTTTCCCTCAACATACTTAGTCTAGAATTGCTTGAAAAACAAGGTTTCTCTGTGAAAATCAAGGATACTAGATGTAGCATTTATCATATGTATTATGATGAAGAAACAAGTTTGGAGTTGCCACTTGAAGATGAGAAAGAAAGAGTTGGGCCAAGAGAGGTTGTGAATGAACACAACCAGTATTTGCAAAAGTACTTTGAAACAATCGACCCAAGTGATGAGTGTTCATTGGTTAAAGGATTGGAGGATTTGGATTGGAATAAAGATGTGACTCAGGATTACATGGATGATGAATATTTAAGCTTCAATGGAACCTTATACGCCTTGAAGGTTAATTCATTTTCCAGGTTCCTCTCATTCATGAATTTGTTGAAAAAAGATAGCTTGTTATATAAAAATTGGGAAGTCTTCAACAAAAGATTTGTAGATTTGTTAAAATGGTTTTACTTGGTGCATTTAAATTATGATGCACTTGATGCAATACCACATGTTGTCAAAGATGTAGAAGTGAACCTGTTATGCCTATTGAAAGTTGTTGAAAATTTGGGAGGCTATTTCTCAGTCACCATGGGTGATAAATGGGGAACTATAGCACAGTTACAAGGCCTGGATATTGAAGATGGTGAGGCAGTTAGAAACTGCTACAAGAAGTATGTGGATCTAGTTGTAGTCTACCATGAAACTGCTAGTGTGCCTTGGGGTGAAAAGTCAGTTGAAGTAGGAGAAGCAAGCAAAGTTGGCTTGGCCATGGACCTGCAAGACCAGAAGGACATGAGGGTGAAGGATGGAGCAATAGAGACAAGACAAGACCATTTTGGTGTCAGGCTGGAAGACAAAGATGAAGATCAAGATGATAGCAGCCAAGGAAGTAATGGCTTTGAAGTCATCACTTGAAGTTTACAGCAAGCAGGATTCAAGAAGATTTGATGCTAAAACATTAGGGGGGAAATTGTTAGCCCTTTGTAATGTTGTTAGATCAAATGATAGTTAACTTTAATGTTTTAAGACTTTAGTTAATATGTAATTAAGTATTCAGTATGTTCTATTTGTATATGGGTCGAATTAGAAGACTGCCTATGGGTCAAAGACATTTTAACTCAAACAGGCCCATAAGCATTGACAGTTATTAGAAAACGGTTACATCCCAAACAGTCACAATGTTTGGATGAAACCTTGGTTACCCTTAAATGAGAGCTCCGAAAACGTTTGAAATTGTGAGCCACGTGGAATACGTCCAGTCAACTGACTATATGACAAATTTAAGAATGAAAGGAATGAAATACTTGCAATCTCAGGTGGAATTTTTCCGCTTAGCTTGTTTACCGAAATGTCCAGTGATTCAAGGCTTTCCACTTTTCCAATTGACGGCGGAATTGGACCCGTGAGTGCATTGTGGGACAGATTTAAAAGTTCAAGTAGTTTTAGATCCCCAATTGTGACTGGTATGCTCCCTTGGAAACTGTTATTAGAAAAATCGATTGAAGTGAAAATGTTGAGAATTTTAACAAACTCTCTGCTTGTGCCCTTGAAAACAACAGTTGCTGAATCCTGATAGTATATTGCACTATTAGCGGGATGCACGTAATGGAGGTAGTTAGCCTTGGCTTGGTTGTTCATGACTGCTCTAAAACTTGTGAACAATTTTGGAGGTAGAACACCTGAAAACCTGTTTGAAGCAATGTCAATGATTTGTAGATTAGTCCAATTACCGTTAAATCCAGGACAGCTGATATTCCCGTAAAAGCTATTGGAACGTATGACAAAAAAATGTAAGTAGGACAAGTTACTCAACCAACATGGAAAAGTACCCGTTATCAGATTATCACCAAGATCCAAAACATCAAGATTTTTGCAGTTCATTAATGAGAGAGGAAGGGTTCCTTGAAGATGATTCCCGCTAAGATCTAATGTTTTTAGATCACAAGTTTCAGGAAACAAATCCAAAACATTTCCGCTAAGGTTGTTTTTTCCGAGATTCAGTACTTGAAGAGTCTTGCTTGTTTCTGCCAAGCACGAAGGTACCATACCACTCAAACTGTTATGAGACAAATCAAGAACAAGGAGACTACTTGCATTGCATATTGATTGAGGGATGGGTCCAACCACTGTACTGTTTTTAATGGAGAAGAATAAGGCCGAGGTAAGAAAATTACCGAAATCAACCGGAATAGAAGATCCAAAGTTGTTGTTTGAGTAATCCAAAATATAACTTCCTTTTGAAAGAATCGGGATATCTCCTTGTAAGTTATTAGAATGCAGGTCGAGTATGTCAAGTCGAGAAGGAAAAGTGTAAGGCTTTTGAAGACTTGATAACTTATTGTGTGACAAATTTAAAGACCGAAGATTCCCGTCCCCAACTTCCAAAATCCAGCTTGGTATTTCACCGGTCAGTTTGTTTACTGATAGATCTAGCATCATCAGTCTTGATTGATTCTTCAAATCAGGAAATTCTAGCATTTTGCATGAAGCTAAGCTCAGCGAGTTGAGCTTATAAAGTGAAGAAAACGATGAACTGTTCGCATTTACAATGACCGTAAGATCATTGAAGGAAAGTTCAAGGGTATATAGCTCCTTTAACGCGCCAAACATGTCCAAATCCACAATGCCAGTGAAGTTATTCGCAGAGAGCTTGAGAGTCGAAAGAAGTGGAAATTTGAAGATGAATTCAGGTATCGGACCATCAAACTTGTTGCTACTCAGATCTATAGTTTGCAACTGATAACAAGAAACATTTATAGACTCGCTAATATGACCAGAAAACGTGTTGTTAGAAAGGTTCAAAATTTGAAGCGAAGGTAACGATAGCACAGACTCAGGAAATCCCCCACCCAAAGAATTGCTAGACAAATCTAGGTACTCGAGCTTATCAAGACCCTCCAAGTAAGAAGAAGGAACATTACCCGTTAGATTGTTTTGACGAAGATCTACACTGACTAGATTCTTAGCTGACTGAAACGAAGGAACTGAACCAATGAAAAGATTAACAGATAAATCCAGATATTCAAGAAGACCCCCCGAGTGACCATGAGCAAGAGATTCAACATAATCAAACCCGTAATTACCCCAAAGACTTTTTACTCTAGCCAAATTAGAAACCGTCGTTAAAGTCTCCTGGATTGCCAGAAAATTAACCCGATGTCTGTTTAGAATCGTTCGAAGGTTACTTCTTTTATTCGAGCCTCCCGTTCCACACATATTTATTGAAAGCATCTTCATTGAAAACCATTCGACTCGTTTATCTCTCTTGTTTGCTTCGAGACAGCCTCAAGGTCGTCCTGGGGTTTGAACCCCATAAGTAAACCGGTTTCAAGAATCTCCTTCGGATCAATTGGCATGTTACAAGGAGACTATTATTTTGAGATATTTCAAAATAAAAATAAAGAATATAACTTTGAGAAGGAATAAATATATAAGTCTAACATAAAGCATTGATTCTATACAATCACTTTACAGTACTTTTGTACTTGTAAACATAAACATACATTTTCTTTTCTGTACATACTTAACTCGTATTAACTTTTTTGTATGCTACTTGTGCAATAATATATTAGTAATATTCTAGTTACCAACTCAATCCATATGTATCTGTACGTATATTATATTTCGAATCTTGTTTTCTTTTTCTTGTTTATCAAGTACACTTGATTTTGTACCCTAAGTTACTATATTTAATTTTAAAAGACTAATGATGAAAGAAACTAATTCATTTATTTTTGCATAAGATTTCTTTTACAGGTTGTTGTCTAATTTGTGCAAACTAATGCATAATTAATCAAACACAGAGGTGAAATAATCTATGATTTAGAAATTGATGGCTCAGATTGACTCATTGTAATCACACGTGTTTTAAAAGAGTTTGTAAAATCACATGTGATTTAAAAGATGTCAAATTCTTTACTAGACTCAAATGAACTGCCACTTTGATGAAGATGTTAATCAACATGAGTCGTATTTAGGTCGAAAGTCTTCTGAAACAGACAATAAACACAAAAATTTACGACCTTGATAACCAAGTAATAAGTCAAGATTCCAAACGTAAACTTAGCAAAGATGGTTTTACTAATTTAAACGTATGATAAAACTTTCTTCTAGTCACCCCCTCCTTGGAGCAGAAGACGTAGAGTATATGTACTAAACTATTTTCGTAACAATAGCCATAGCCATGCGTATGTTTTTGGAATAACACATATATTTGTTGTAGCTGTTTTCTTGAGGGAATTCACGTACCTATTGATATATCTTACGTTTAAATCACGAAAAATGAAATGTTAATTAGTTGCACATCCAGAACACGAGTCAGTGAGGTATGGTGGTATTATTGTTACCCTTGTTAATCTTTTTTTCATGTGTCCTAAGAATCACATTTTAATTGAAATGGAAAATCTTATTTGCTTTGCAAGTTATCTGCTACTCCCTTCGTCCCAAATTAATAGTCAACGTTTACCATATTACCCTTGCTTAAAAACTTTCAAGAAAACTTTACTTAATTAGTTAAGGGTAAAATTGTCATTCTGCTAAAATTTAAGAATTAAGAAACAATGATAATTATGGTTTTCTTAAAATGTCTATTTTTTGTCAGGGGACGATTATTTTGGGGGGGGGGAGGGAGTATTATTTATCTCACTTTGATGTTGATTTTTCATTGATTTCATTCTTAGAAAATTATACCAATGATTTTGGGATCTTAAAGTAATATCTATAACTGTAGGAACTTTAGCATTCATCCTTCTTATCCTTCACTAACAACTGAGTGATATTGAAGCTAATGAATTAAGTTTTTAAACATTTAAGCCCAAGTTAAATCCTATCCAGTGAACAGAAGAAGTGGAAGAATCTCAATGAACAGAAGAAGGGGAAGAATCTGAATCACTGAGCACAAAAATCGTACAGAATGCTTTTCATACTTTTCGCTCAAAATTCACCTGAAAAGAGGAATGCCACTTTTACACTTTATGCCATTTTAATACATTGAATTACTTTCTAATTCTTTGATTTTACTTCTTAAGTCATATAAATTAAAGACTTAATATCATACACTAACAATATATATACTTATTTCACGTCATTTTACGATTTTTCTTGTAAATTTATTCACGTAAAACAAA
The DNA here is from genome assembly GCA_019973895.1 of Chrysanthemum seticuspe. Taxonomy (NCBI): domain Eukaryota; kingdom Viridiplantae; phylum Streptophyta; class Magnoliopsida; order Asterales; family Asteraceae; genus Chrysanthemum; species Chrysanthemum seticuspe. Next base: position 353,229,145 of record BPTQ01000009.1, read on the forward strand.
TCAACCGATTATATGCACTTTTTCGCGCAGATATGGAACCGAAAAATGTGAAGAATGAGAAATTATACTCATTCTAGTATGAACAATATTTTGATCACAACAATTATATTCCTTATCACTTCTAGAGAATTCACAGATTTGAACCATTGTAGTGGTCACTGACTCACTGGTCATAAAAAATGTTTCATTTCGTCATTTTTTTCCGAATTGTACAATCATTAATTGTCCCACATATGTGAGAATGTACGTACATTTCTATTTGGTGACATAAAAAATGGGTTAATGTAAACATGGCTATACTGACATGTACATCGAAAAAAAAAAAAAAAAAATGTAAACACTGAGATAAAACTATCTTATTTAATAGTTATAATACCCGTGCATGCACGGGGTTTTGACAACAAAAATTGTTTTGTATTAATACTGAATATTGTGTCTTTAAAGGTAATTGCATATAATTATATAGTTATAAGTTTCGTGCACGCACGAAGTTTACACATAAATCAAATTTATTTTAACATTTTTGTTCAGTATATACACATATAAGAATTTGTCCATGAAAATTATGATATAAGTAAAACTAATACTTATGCACGAGTTTTTCATTATGAATTAATATCCATTAGAATTTGGTAAAATATTTGTAAAAATTTCTGTTAGGTAACTCAAAATTTAATTTTATTTAGCTAAGAAAGATGTTGATATTGTTATTTAATTTTCACTACTGATATTACATGATGCAAGTTTAATAGCACATAATGAACATTGATAAAGTTAAAGTATACTCCTTAAAGTTTTTTAAAAATGTTTTTCTAGATATACTTATATAAATAAATAAGAATTACATGAGTCATTGTTATAAGTACAATCACGTATATTTATTTTTATATTAAAGTAACCCGTGTATACAATTTGATAATTATATTCTCGTTTTCAGTAATTTAGCCGTATTTTAAAATGTAAACTCGTGTCCACATAGGTTAAAGTTTTAAAAATGAAATAAATGAGTCATTATTGAACGTATATAGTAAAAAAAATTGATACTTATAATTTTATGCAAATTTATATGTTGTTATTTTAAAACAACATATACATTGTATTTTTTAAGATATAAAGTGGTATAAAGTATAAGGGGGTATTTGTGTAGAATCCAAAGTTATTAAAAAATATGGAGGCTTATAATATTACACTTAACTCTATATAATTTTTAAAAATTAAAATTCAACAACTAAAGTTTTATTAATTACCTCCTCTTTTTTTAAGTTTTTATTTTCACAAATTTGACACCTATATTTTTATGTGTTTTTTTTATCAACCAAATTTCTCCACCAAATTTATTAAAGTTTGACCAAAATCAATTTAATTTTGACTTTTATTAACCAATCACATCACACAATTTTGCTTACGTGGCAAAATCGAGCTCTCTTATTGGCCCAATTGTTTTTTCAATAAGAATGAATTGACAAAATCACTCCGAAATGATGTAATTCCTTTATTATATAAAAGATTACATTAAGAGTAAGAAAAACTTAAAAGCTGCAAGTGATTAAATAAATAATAGTAGCAAAGACTAACTCACTTGATTAATTTAATTGTTTATATTATTGAACAACTCTTTTGCTCTTACCTAGTACTTCGAAAAAATGATTTCATTGTTTTTGAACTATTACTTATGCAATTGATTGTGCCACATGATTCTAACTATTGGCAGGTTTGGCCATTTGTTGCTGACTTGAGCTCGTTTGAGTTTTCAAAAGTTAATTTTAATGTTAACTACTCATGGTCAAGAGGTAAAAGCTTGTAACCAAGGCTTTCAAGATCGCGATCTCGCGTGGGATCATTTTTGTCTTTGCAAGATCGAGATCATAAGATCGGGTCGCAATCCTACGATCCTACCAATTTGCCATAGTTTGTAAATAAATGATAAACGAGTCAAACTGTTTTACATTTCTACTCAACGTCAAAGATAAATTCATATAATATCCTCTTGAAAATGACAAAGTTCAAATTTCAAACACCAAAATAATAATAAAACACAAAATTAAAGTTTCAATCGTTAAATTAACGATTTAGCGGAATAATATTACATAACATAAGTCCTAAAGGTCTCAAATTATACGAGCCATCTACATGGTTACAAAGAAATAACACTTCATTAGTGGCATTCCAAAACATACCCTTTCATTAGTTTAATCACAATACACAACAACAACAACAAACTCAATCTCGCCGAGGCAGGGTATGGGGGAGGTAGAATGTAGACAGATCCTACCGCTACCCCAAGGATAAACCCGAGAGTAAGGAGACCACTTCCGATGAGACCTCCGGCTTGTGCACGTGTGCGGGTGAGAAAGAAGAGAAGAGAGAGAAAAAGGGAGCAAAAGGACAACAAGCAAAGGCAGGCGAAAAGGGGCAGACCAAACACGCTCAAACGCTACACAAAAGCACAAAACATACCAGAAAACAAGACCAAACGCAAAGGCAGGCAAACCTAAGGGAGCAAAACAAAGGAAGGCAGAACAACCCACGGGACCTAAAGCAAGGGCAAAAAGGCAACCTAAGGGAGCAACAAAGAGCAAGGCAAAAACACGCAAGGGGCCTAAGCTAAGACAAAGGAAAAACAAGGCACCAAGGCAAGGCAGCAGAAAACGCCTAAAAATCCTAGCACCTAACTACCCGCAAATCCTAATTATATCTCTCCACGCATTCCTATCTGAGGTCATGCCCTCGGACAAGAGCAGCTCCTTCATGTCGAGCTTAAGTCTATCCTCCCACCTGAGATTAGGTCTACCACTCCTTCTCACGCCATCAACTACTAGCGCTTCGACTCTTCTTACAGGCGCTGATTGTGGCCTCCTCCTGACATGGCCGAACCACCTCAGCCTTCCTTCTCTCATCTTCTCGATAATATTCCCGACCTTAAGTTTTGCTCTGAAAACACCGTTCGGGATCATGTCAAGCAAGGTTTTCCCACAAGTACATCTTAACATTCTCAATTCCGCCACCTCTACTCTGTTAGCATGCGCCTTGGAGATGGGCCAACACTCCGACCCATACAGCATAGCCGGTCTAATCGCCACCTTGTAAAATTTTCCCTTTAACTTATAAGGGACGTTCCTATCACAAATAACTCCTGACGCCGCCCTCCATCTTGCCCATCCAGCTCTAATCCGATTAAATTGAATTATTGAACACTTTTAATCTATAATCTATTTAGAAAAGTATAAAACTAGGTATAAACTAAAGTCTATTTATAAAATGAAACAACAGTGGTTTACTTATTAGACATTATTAAAACATACGTTTGTTTTTTGGCCTAATCAAGTGGGATGAACTTAAAAGATAGAAAAAGTTAAAAATAAATAAATAAATAAATAAATAAATAAATAATGGTGAACTCGAATCGCGTGACGATCCTACGATCTTACGTGCGATCCTACGATCTTACTTACGATCCTACCACGATCCTACACGATTTTAGCTAGTAAACACGTAAACTCGTACGATCCTACGAGTTTACACGCGGTCTTGACAGCCTTGCTTGTAACTATCATCACCATAATATGAGAAGTTTCAGGTTCGGATCTTGTTTGATGTAAATAACTGTAAACCGACTAGACCAGCCTTTACGGAAAGCAAAAAAAAAACTTTATCTTATATGAGTATGTGTGACGAGATTATGTGCAATAATCAGTCATAACGTCATAGTTTACGGTAACTAAAACTCTAAAAGAAAATCTAAGGGTGTGTAGAATTCGGTTTCACACACAAAAATCGAAAATCGTCCAACCAAACCGAATTTGTCAAAATCAAACCGAACGGAATTCAATATTCGGTTTTCGCTTCAGTATTGATTTTGGTAAAATGAAAACCGAACCGAAAACCGAATTCACATGAATATATATACTTTTTATATATTTATATTAAAACAAATATTAAAACTCTTTTATATTATAAATATAACATTTTTAAGCTTTTTTTTTTTTTTTTTTTTTTTTTTTTTTGCAAAAAATATATATAATTAAATAAATAATTATTTTACATTATGTAATTCGGGTTACTCAAGTTGGTTTTCAGTTATTCGGTTCGGTTTAAGGACCAGCTGACTAGTCAATGAGTGTTTTTTGGAAAAATAGATCATGAGTTCAATCTCAACTTTTGCCTAAAGGCTAAAGGTGACCAAAACAAATGATCATTGCCTGAAGCTTGGGTCCTTGAGTAAGAGTCGGTCGGCGTCCAAAAGACATGCGCAAAGCTTACCATCAATTAAAACGTTTTGAAGAATATGAAATTGCAAATACACATATTATAACTCAATTCACATATTTTCTTAGGAATGTTTTTGTTTAACACAACAGTTCAAAAATGACTACATATTACTCTGTAAATGAAACCAAACTGCAACAAAACTCAAATCTCATCTCTTACTAGAACAAAATTTACTGTAGCATGTAAGTGCATGAGTCCAAAGAGGAAAATAAAGAAAGGTGGTCATGATATGTTCTTTACCCCTAAGATTTATTCAACGATCAAAATTATCTCTAGATATTCTTTGGTTCTTGTATAAATACCATGCAAACCGAAACTCTTACATACAAAAGGAACTCACAAGTACTCCTAGAGAACAAATGGGTGGAAAAAAATCTCAAAAGAAATCCTATCCTTCATTCTTCACGATCTTCAGGCTCAAGAAGACTCGGCAAAGTGGTGACCGATATTCGGATGACTCCTTGAAGCCTAAAAAAGTGTATCCTAGTGATCAAGATAGAGAGGGGCTATGGGCTGATCCTAGTATTGACAGAAAAGCTTCGGATTATATTCATGATAGGACAAACAAATGGAACAGTGACGAGGTATTAAGCTGATGGTTGATTCGTGTTCGTCGTTAGAAAAAAAAATGATTGAAGCTATTTAATTTCTACATTCGTTATGTAATATCATAGTGTGTGAATTGCAGATATATCATAAATAAAATAGTTTGTCTGTTCGTATTTTTGGTCATAACGAATCATTTCAATTCTTATTTATAATTCTCCTCATCTATGCATTATATATGTAGCTTTCTAGAATGATATAACCATATATATAGCACCCATACTAACTGATGTATACACTTCAAATCCTATGATTATGGTTGTCGCAGATTCAATTTACACGAATGTTAGCAGGCAAAGTTTTTCTTATAATTTCACTAATTAGAATGGGTTTGGTCACACTTCAAAGTTGTAGAACCATACACAATGGTATTATATTGTGGCTTGATTACTGCTCACTAGAACCATCTTTCTGTTTTGATGAATTAAAATCGTGACACAAGTTCTCCACGAAGGATAGTTTTTGGGTCCAAATACGATAACGAGGACATGTTTGTGTGAGTATTTTCCGTCACAATGTTCTCTACAGATGTTACAAAATAAGTGCTATCGATCAATCACCTAATTAAGTTTCGCTTGGAAAGCCAGATAGCGTGCATTTGTATTTTCCATTAATCGAATCTTATGTAACTGTAACTTACCCGATCCATAAACCTCCGAAACATTTCGCCTTTTAATTTTCCAAGCTCCCACGACTCGATATAGTATATTGGAGTGCATCAAATTTTCAAGGAAAATTATTAATAATAATTTTAAATTTTAGATGACTTGACAACTATATGCATGGATGGAAATGTAGCTTTGATGCATGAGCATTATACACTAAACTTCGATACGTTCAAATCATTATACTACTAAACCTCAAATAATTAAGCCAGCAGTTCTACAAAAACTGTAGTATAGTTTGATTTATTTTGTGGATGGTTGTCTTCATGCTTAGTTTTAGTTGACCGGATGATTCTTGTAAATTTTGCATATTAATTCATTACATGCCACTAATTATTCGAAAGCTTTTTCAGTATTCATATTAATGTTCCAAGTTAATATAGTAAATGGTTTTTTTCTGCAAAGAGTTGTTATTGACCAAACTATATCTCTTTCCAGGTGTAAAATAGGTGGAAAAAAATGCCCATTTTGATGACATATTACTAGTTGTTAAGTTAAACACTATATCTGCGTTTAAGGGGGGTTTTATAATTAAGCTTATCTTTTGGTTTCTAAACTAATTTAATTCTGACTTATTCCACATAAATCCATTTTTTCGACACTGAATTAGGAATGTTAAAACTTTTTTGGGTAAAGGGGAGTAATCCTGCACCCCGGTAAATATATTAACCAAAGAAACGTTTAAGTACAATCGATATGAGTGAAATCCCATATCTTAGCCCGTTACATATGAATGTTAAACTTACTCATGGTATTTACTTGTTTGTCGCCCATTGAATTACAAAAATCATTATATATTGATGCCTATATATGGTTTTAAAACTCGAATATGATTCCTAGTTATTTATAAGAATGTTCATGCACCATGCCTGCAGGCGAGTGGAATTTACAATGGTAAATAGTTTAATCATATGCATATGGTAAAGATGGTGGCATCCAAGAAAGAGCTTGTGCAATGCTCATTACTTTTGTTACACCAAACTTGCTTTTCCTTTATGTTCGACTCAAACGAACATTATATCCCTTTTTCGGTCTCTACTCTCCATAGACTAACTTTGTACTACCAAAATTATGTTGGCTTTAAAGGGAAGATTCTCTAGTTATTATTATTTATTTGTCATGTCCACTAAGGTTTGCATCTTTGAAAGCTAAATATCAAACCACAATGACTGATTAGTAATAAAAGAGGACAAGACAAGATGAAAAAGAACAAGATCAAGATTTTTACTGTTGAAATAGAAGTTGTGAAGTGGTTAATATTTTGTCTTTTGTTTTTTCAGCAGAATCTACTACTTTCTATGTAGTTTTCTTCTTCTTTTACAGGCTGTTGATTGTTGAAAATATATTAATGTTAGGTATGATACACTTTGTTCAGGAAAATAACATATGTTTTATTAGAAGTTTCGATTTTCTATCATTTGAAAAAGTGAACCATTTTCTTTATTGACAACCCTCCTCCACCCCACCCTCCACTCTATCATCAAAATAACGAGTGTTCAATGATAACTTTTTATGGCATTGAAGTGGCCCACAAGCTTATTATGCATCTATATTACTAATTGTATATAAAGCACGTTTATTTATTCACGGTGGTTATTATCCTCTTTAGTCCGTTCCACTGTAAAGAATGCTCCATGGAGACAAGCCTGAATGTTCATGCCCACCTGGTTATGAGTTGAGTGACCCTACTGATTTAAGTCAGGGTTGCAAGCCTAGTTTCAACCAAACATGTGATAATTCAGCAAGATTCAAATTTCTACCATTGCCGTATACAGATTACTATGGATTTGATCTAAATTTCTCGTCACCCATTTCATTTGAAGCATGCAGAGACATCTGTCTGAAAGATTGCCGTTGTGAAGCATTTAGTTATAGGCTTACAGGTGAAGGTGTTTGCTTTGCTAAGAGTGCCCTCTTTAATGGCTACCATTATCCTCATATCTTAGGAACCATGTACTTTAAAGTACCAGTAGGCATGGAATCACAAAAATATGCCTCAGTACTTGCTGGTTCAAAGGCCACATGTGCAGATAACGCCACGGTTTTGGTAGGTTCTCCGTTTATGTATGAATCAGCTAAGAATAAGGTGAAATGGGTTTATCTTTACTCATTTGCCTTAGCTATTGGTGTGCTTGAAGCCTTGGTTATCTTGTTAGGCTGGTGGCTATTCTATGGGAAAAACGAGTTATTAGCCAACTTAGAAGACGGGTACCGTATGATATCTACTCAATTTAGGGGTTTTAGTTATAAAGAACTTAGGAACGCGACACAAAACTTTGAGGTGGAAATAGGGCGGGGTGGCTCAGGAGTCGTGTATAAAGGGGTCCTAGAAGATGAAAGGGTGGTGGCTGTGAAAAGATTGAGAAATGTGAGTGAAGGCGGAGAATTTTGGGCGGAGATCAGCACGATAGGTAAAATCAATCACATGAATCTTGTGCGAATGTGGGGATTCTGCTCAGAAGAACATCAAAAACTTCTAGTTTACGAGTACGTAGAAAATCTATCTCTTGATAAGAGACTATTCTCCTCCAATTTTCTTCAATGGAAAGAAAGGTTTGAAATTGCAATAGGTATAGCAAAAGGCTTGGCTTATCTACATCATGAGTGCCTTGAATGGGTGATCCATTGTGATGTAAAGCCAGAAAACATCCTTTTAGATGGTGCATTCCAACCAAAGATCGCAGATTTTGGTCTGGCAAAGCTTTCTCAAAGAAGTGGACAAAACACCGAGTTCACAAGGATTAGGGGGACTAAAGGTTACATGGCTCCAGAATGGGCTCGAAGTCTGCCAATCACAGCAAAGGTGGATGTGTACAGCTATGGGGTTGTGGTTTTAGAAATGTTGAAGGGGATCCCACTTTCCAATATCATCGTTCATGGAGATGGAAACGATGAAGAATCAGAGCTTATGAGGTTTGTAAGGGTAACGAAAAAGGAAATTGAAGAGGGGAAAGAGTTATGGATTAAAGGGGTAATCGATCCAAGGTTGGGAGGCTTGTTTAGTACGAGTCAGGCTGTGAAACTAGTTGAGGTGGGTCTTAGTTGTGTGGAGGAAGACAGAAATAGAAGGCCTACGATGGATTCAGTTGTCCAGCTTTTAATTGATTGCGAGTCTGAGTGAATATATGATTGTAGAATAAGATACAAGTGCCATTTACAATCTACAAATATATTTGTTCGAATTATAACTCTTGAAGCGTTTAGCTCGTCGATCAGCATGAAATGTGTCTTTTCCATATTGAAGATTTACATTTGAAGTACTTGTGTCTAGCAGTATCTTAAGATAATATGCTACTATACGCTTGGCTCTAAGAACAATGCATGATTTGAAATTGATTATCCAAGAAGCAACACATCATAACAAATTCACAGATTTTGCTTCTAATAAAGCAGATATGCATTGATGCGTGTATTCTATACACCATTAACTAATATAAGAAAATTCTCCAAACACTATTCGCATCACATAATACTACTAAAAAGAGTGAGTTATCAGTTCAACACGTACGTATTTACATCTACGTATAAAGAGTAGTACTACTATAGTAGTATGTACATGTTAGCCCTTTGTAATGTTGTTAGATCAAATGATAGTTAAATTTAATGTTTTAAGACTTTAGTTAATATGTAATTAAGTATTCAGTATGTTCTATTTGTATATGGGTCGAATTAGAAGACCGCCTATGGGTCAAAGACATTTTAACCCAAACAGGCCCATAAGCATTGACAGTTCTTAGAAAACGGTTACATCCCAAACAGTCACAACGTTTGGATGAAACCTTGGTGTCGTTTAGGTTTGTATAAATTGTGAGTTTTCAACCTGTGAAAATCACAACAACCTTTTATATCTACAAAGTCAACTTTTAGTATTATTCAAATATTACCCGTTTACTGTTCCATTACAAAACATAATTACACAGTCAAATCCAAACATGAAACATATATTAAAGCAACGAATTGTTGGCAAATCTCCTGTGAACAATTGGTATCAGAGCTCCGGTTCTAATCCTTGGGAAACGCCAACATTCAAGCAAACATCAGGCTTTCAAAGTGGTCGTTATTTGTTAAGAGAAACACCAAAAAGAATGTACCAATGGATTACGAGAAAGAAGAAGAGCATATCGCCAAAGGGGAAACAACTATCGGTACAAACGGTATTGGAGAACGAAGTCTTTAATGCCACAAACAAAACAGAAGGTGTGAAAGAACAAAAGAATAAACCTGTTGCAAGAAAGAAAGAAAAGAAGTCAAAGTGCTACATATGTAGGGAGAAAGGACACCCCTTTTGGGCGTGTGAAAGAAAAAAGAAATTAGCAGGGATCGAATTGCAACAAGAAGTGGGCATCACTAATCAAATCATTGATCAAGAAAGAATGTACCCAGAAAAGGTGCACATCTATGGTGATTATACGGTGCAAGGTACTGACAAAGAAGGTTGGAACGATATCTGGTACGTAAGTAAGAATTACAAAGTTCATATGTGCCCTAGGAGAATCTTGTTTAATGATGTTAACTATAAGTTCAAGTTAATAGGCAAAGAGGAGTACGAATGTAAATTTATATTTTCGTATGCAATTGGTAGTACCACCATTAAGACAGAACATGGTGACTTAGTGCTGAGACAAGTGCAATATACCCCTCAGGTTTCCCTCAACATACTTAGTCTAGAATTGCTTGAAAAACAAGGTTTCTCTGTGAAAATCAAGGATACTAGATGTAGCATTTATCATATGTATTATGATGAAGAAACAAGTTTGGAGTTGCCACTTGAAGATGAGAAAGAAAGAGTTGGGCCAAGAGAGGTTGTGAATGAACACAACCAGTATTTGCAAAAGTACTTTGAAACAATCGACCCAAGTGATGAGTGTTCATTGGTTAAAGGATTGGAGGATTTGGATTGGAATAAAGATGTGACTCAGGATTACATGGATGATGAATATTTAAGCTTCAATGGAACCTTATACGCCTTGAAGGTTAATTCATTTTCCAGGTTCCTCTCATTCATGAATTTGTTGAAAAAAGATAGCTTGTTATATAAAAATTGGGAAGTCTTCAACAAAAGATTTGTAGATTTGTTAAAATGGTTTTACTTGGTGCATTTAAATTATGATGCACTTGATGCAATACCACATGTTGTCAAAGATGTAGAAGTGAACCTGTTATGCCTATTGAAAGTTGTTGAAAATTTGGGAGGCTATTTCTCAGTCACCATGGGTGATAAATGGGGAACTATAGCACAGTTACAAGGCCTGGATATTGAAGATGGTGAGGCAGTTAGAAACTGCTACAAGAAGTATGTGGATCTAGTTGTAGTCTACCATGAAACTGCTAGTGTGCCTTGGGGTGAAAAGTCAGTTGAAGTAGGAGAAGCAAGCAAAGTTGGCTTGGCCATGGACCTGCAAGACCAGAAGGACATGAGGGTGAAGGATGGAGCAATAGAGACAAGACAAGACCATTTTGGTGTCAGGCTGGAAGACAAAGATGAAGATCAAGATGATAGCAGCCAAGGAAGTAATGGCTTTGAAGTCATCACTTGAAGTTTACAGCAAGCAGGATTCAAGAAGATTTGATGCTAAAACATTAGGGGGGAAATTGTTAGCCCTTTGTAATGTTGTTAGATCAAATGATAGTTAACTTTAATGTTTTAAGACTTTAGTTAATATGTAATTAAGTATTCAGTATGTTCTATTTGTATATGGGTCGAATTAGAAGACTGCCTATGGGTCAAAGACATTTTAACTCAAACAGGCCCATAAGCATTGACAGTTATTAGAAAACGGTTACATCCCAAACAGTCACAATGTTTGGATGAAACCTTGGTTACCCTTAAATGAGAGCTCCGAAAACGTTTGAAATTGTGAGCCACGTGGAATACGTCCAGTCAACTGACTATATGACAAATTTAAGAATGAAAGGAATGAAATACTTGCAATCTCAGGTGGAATTTTTCCGCTTAGCTTGTTTACCGAAATGTCCAGTGATTCAAGGCTTTCCACTTTTCCAATTGACGGCGGAATTGGACCCGTGAGTGCATTGTGGGACAGATTTAAAAGTTCAAGTAGTTTTAGATCCCCAATTGTGACTGGTATGCTCCCTTGGAAACTGTTATTAGAAAAATCGATTGAAGTGAAAATGTTGAGAATTTTAACAAACTCTCTGCTTGTGCCCTTGAAAACAACAGTTGCTGAATCCTGATAGTATATTGCACTATTAGCGGGATGCACGTAATGGAGGTAGTTAGCCTTGGCTTGGTTGTTCATGACTGCTCTAAAACTTGTGAACAATTTTGGAGGTAGAACACCTGAAAACCTGTTTGAAGCAATGTCAATGATTTGTAGATTAGTCCAATTACCGTTAAATCCAGGACAGCTGATATTCCCGTAAAAGCTATTGGAACGTATGACAAAAAAATGTAAGTAGGACAAGTTACTCAACCAACATGGAAAAGTACCCGTTATCAGATTATCACCAAGATCCAAAACATCAAGATTTTTGCAATTCATTAATGAGAGAGGAAGGGTTCCTTGAAGATGATTCCCGCTAAGATCTAATGTTTTTAGATCACAAGTTTCAGGAAACAAATCCAAAACATTTCCGCTAAGGTTGTTTTTTCCGAGATTCAGTACTTGAAGAGTCTTGCTTGTTTCTGCCAAGCACGAAGGTACCATACCACTCAAACTGTTATGAGACAAATCAAGAACAAGGAGACTACTTGCATTGCATATTGATTGAGGGATGGGTCCAACCACTGTACTGTTTTTAATGGAGAAGAATAAGGCCGAGGTAAGAAAATTACCGAAATCAACCGGAATAGAAGATCCAAAGTTGTTGTTTGAGTAATCCAAAATATAACTTCCTTTTGAAAGAATCGGGATATCTCCTTGTAAGTTATTAGAATGCAGGTCGAGTATGTCAAGTCGAGAAGGAAAAGTGTAAGGCTTTTGAAGACTTGATAACTTATTGTGTGACAAATTTAAAGACCGAAGATTCCCGTCCCCAACTTCCAAAATCCAGCTTGGTATTTCACCGGTCAGTTTGTTTACTGATAGATCTAGCATCATCAGTCTTGATTGATTCTTCAAATCAGGAAATTCTAGCATTTTGCATGAAGCTAAGCTCAGCGAGTTGAGCTTATAAAGTGAAGAAAACGATGAACTGTTCGCATTTACAATGACCGTAAGATCATTGAAGGAAAGTTCAAGGGTATATAGCTCCTTTAACGCGCCAAACATGTCGAAATCCACAATGCCAGTGAAGTTATTCGCAGAGAGCTTGAGAGTCGAAAGAAGTGGAAATTTGAAGATGAATTCAGGTATCGGACCATCAAACTTGTTGCTACTCAGATCTATAGTTTGCAACTGATAACAAGAAACATTTATAGACTCGCTAATATGACCAGAAAACGTGTTGTTAGAAAGGTTCAAAATTTGAAGCGAAGGTAACGATAGCACAGACTCAGGAAATCCCCCACCCAAAGAATTGCTAGACAAATCTAGGTACTCGAGCTTATCAAGACCCTCCAAGTAAGAAGAAGGAACATTACCCGTTAGATTGTTTTGACGAAGATCTACACTGACTAGATTCTTAGCTGACTGAAACGAAGGAACTGAACCAATGAAAAGATTAACAGATAAATCCAGATATTCAAGAAGACCCCCCGAGTGACCATGAGCAAGAGATTCAACATAATCAAACCCGTAATTACCCCAAAGACTTTTTACTCTAGCCAAATTAGAAACCGTCGTTAAAGTCTCCTGGATTGCCAGAAAATTAACCCGATGTCTGTTTAGAATCGTTCGAAGGTTACTTCTTTTATTCGAGCCTCCCGTTCCACACATATTTATTGAAAGCATCTTCATTGAAAACCATTCGACTCGTTTATCTCTCTTGTTTGCTTCGAGACAGCCTCAAGGTCGTCCTGGGGTTTGAACCCCATAAGTAAACCGGTTTCAAGAATCTCCTTCGGATCAATTGGCATGTTACAAGGAGACTATTATTTTGAGATATTTCAAAATAAAAATAAAGAATATAACTTTGAGAAGGAATAAATATATAAGTCTAACATAAAGCATTGATTCTATACAATCACTTTACAGTACTTTTGTACTTGTAAACATAAACATACATTTTCTTTTCTGTACATACTTAACTCGTATTAACTTTTTTGTATGCTACTTGTGCAATAATATATTAGTAATATTCTAGTTACCAACTCAATCCATATGTATCTGTACGTATATTATATTTCGAATCTTGTTTTCTTTTTCTTGTTTATCAAGTACACTTGATTTTGTACCCTAAGTTACTATATTTAATTTTAAAAGACTAATGATGAAAGAAACTAATTCATTTATTTTTGCATAAGATTTCTTTTACAGGTTGTTGTCTAATTTGTGCAAACTAATGCATAATTAATCAAACACAGAGGTGAAATAATCTATGATTTAGAAATTGATGGCTCAGATTGACTCATTGTAATCACACGTGTTTTAAAAGAGTTTGTAAAATCACATGTGATTTAAAAGATGTCAAATTCTTTACTAGACTCAAATGAACTGCCACTTTGATGAAGATGTTAATCAACATGAGTCGTATTTAGGTCGAAAGTCTTCTGAAACAGACAATAAACACAAAAATTTACGACCTTGATAACCAAGTAATAAGTCAAGATTCCAAACGTAAACTTAGCAAAGATGGTTTTACTAATTTAAACGTATGATAAAACTTTCTTCTAGTCACCCCCTCCTTGGAGCAGAAGACGTAGAGTATATGTACTAAACTATTTTCGTAACAATAGCCATAGCCATGCGTATGTTTTTGGAATAACACATATATTTGTTGTAGCTGTTTTCTTGAGGGAATTCACGTACCTATTGATATATCTTACGTTTAAATCACGAAAAATGAAATGTTAATTAGTTGCACATCCAGAACACGAGTCAGTGAGGTATGGTGGTATTATTGTTACCCTTGTTAATCTTTTTTTCATGTGTCCTAAGAATCACATTTTAATTGAAATGGAAAATCTTATTTGCTTTGCAAGTTATCTGCTACTCCCTTCGTCCCAAATTAATAGTCAACGTTTACCATATTACCCTTGCTTAAAAACTTTCAAGAAAACTTTACTTAATTAGTTAAGGGTAAAATTGTCATTCTGCTAAAATTTAAGAATTAAGAAACAATGATAATTATGGTTTTCTTAAAATGTCTATTTTTTGTCAGGGGACGATTATTTTGGGGGGGGGAGGGAGTATTATTTATCTCACTTTGATGTTGATTTTTCATTGATTTCATTCTTAGAAAATTATACCAATGATTTTGGGATCTTAAAGTAATATCTATAACTGTAGGAACTTTAGCATTCATCCTTCTTATCCTTCACTAACAACTGAGTGATATTGAAGCTAATGAATTAAGTTTTTAAACATTTAAGCCCAAGTTAAATCCTATCCAGTGAACAGAAGAAGTGGAAGAATCTCAATGAACAGAAGAAGGGGAAGAATCTGAATCACTGAGCACAAAAATCGTACAGAATGCTTTTCATACTTTTCGCTCAAAATTCACCTGAAAAGAGGAATGCCACTTTTACACTTTATGCCATTTTAATACATTGAATTACTTTCTAATTCTTTGATTTTACTTCTTAAGTCATATAAATTAAAGACTTAATATCATACACTAACAATATATATACTTATTTCACGTCATTTTACGATTTTTCTTGTAAATTTATTCACGTAAAACAAATCAACCGATTATATGCACTTTTTCGCGCAGATATGGAACCGAAAAATGTGAAGAATGAGAAATTATACTCATTCTAGTATGAACAATATTTTGATCACAACAATTATATTCCTTATCACTTCTAGAGAATTCAGAGATTTGAACCATATATAATTAAATAAATAATTATTTTACATTATGTAATTCGGGTTACTCGAGTTGGTTTTCAGTTATTCGGTTCGGTTTAAGGACCAGCTGACTAGTCAATGAGTGTTTTTTGGAAAAATAGATCATGAGTTCAATCTCAACTTTTGCCTAAAGGCTAAAGGTGGCCGAAACAAGTGATCATTGCCTGAAGCTTAGGTCCTTGAGCAAGAGTCGGTCGGCGTCCAAAAGACATGCGCAAAGCTTACCATCAATTAAACGTTTTGAAGAATATGAAATTGCAAATACACATATTATAACTCAATTCACATATTTTCTTAGGAATGTTTTTGTTTAACACAACAGTTCAAAAATGACTACATATTACTCTGTAAATGAAACCAAACTGCAACAAAACTCAAATCTCATCTCTTACTAGAACAAAAT
Source organism: Chrysanthemum seticuspe (assembly GCA_019973895.1). Classification (NCBI taxonomy): domain Eukaryota; kingdom Viridiplantae; phylum Streptophyta; class Magnoliopsida; order Asterales; family Asteraceae; genus Chrysanthemum; species Chrysanthemum seticuspe. The sequence goes on from BPTQ01000009.1 coordinate 353,245,002, forward strand.
TTACTGTAGCATGTAAGTGCATGAGTCCAAAGAGGAAAATAAAGAAAGGTGGTCATGATATGTTCTTTACCCCTAAGATTTATTCAACGATCAAAATTATCTCTAGATATTCTTTGGTTCTTGTATAAATACCATGCAAACCGAAACTCTTACATACAAAAGGAACTCACAAGTACTCCTAGAGAACAAATGGGTGGAAAAAAATCTCAAAAGAAATCCTATCCTTCGTTCTTCACGATCTTCAGGCTCAAGAAGACTCGGCAAAGTGGTGACCGATATTCGGATGACTCCTTGAAGCCTAAAAAAGTGTATCCTAGTGATCAAGATAGAGAGGGGCTATGGGCTGATCCTAGTATTGACAGAAAAGCTTCGGATTATATTCATGATAGGACAAACAAATGGAACAGTGACGGGTATTAAGCTGATGGTTGATTCGTGTTCGTCGTTAGAAAAAAAAAAATAATGATTGAAGCTATTTAATTTCTACATTCGTTATGTAATATCATAGTGTGTGAATTGCAGATATATCATAAATAAAATAGTTTGTCTGTTCGTATTTTTGGTCATAACGAATCATTTCAATTCTTATTTATAATTCTCCTCATCTATGCATTATATATGTAGCTTTCTAGAATGATATAACCATATATATAGCACCCATACTAACTGATGTATACACTTCAAATCCTATGATTATGGTTGTCGCAGATTCAATTTACACGAATGTTAGCAGGCAAAGTTTTTCTTATAATTTCACTAATTAGAATGGGTTTGGCCACACTTCAAAGTTGTAGAACCATACACAATGGTATTATATTGTGGCTTGATTACTGCTCACTAGAACCATCTTTCTGTTTTGATGAATTAAAATCGTGACACAAGTTCTCCACGAAGGATAGTTTTTGGGTCCAAATACGATAACGAGGACATGTTTGTGTGAGTATTTTCCGTCACAATGTTCTCTACAGATGTTACAAAATAAGTGCTATCGATCAATCACCTAATTAAGTTTCGCTTGGAAAGCCAGATAGCGTGCATTTGTATTTTCCATTAATCGAATCTTATGTAACTGTAACTTACCCGATCCATAAACCTCCGAAACATTTCGCCTTTTAATTTTCCAAGCTCCCACGACTCGATATAGTATATTGGAGTGCATCAAATTTTCAAGGAAAATTATTAATAATAATTTTAAATTTTAGATGACTTGACAACTATATGCATGGATGGAAATGTAGCTTTGATGCATGAGCATTATACACTAAACTTCGATACGTTCAAATCATTATACTACTAAACCTCAAATAATTAAGCCAGCAGTTCTACAAAAACTGTAGTATAGTTTGATTTATTTTGTGGATGGTTGTCTTCATGCTTAGTTTTAGTTGACCGGATGATTCTTGTAAATTTTGCATATTAATTCATTACATGCCACTAATTATTCGAAAGCTTTTTCAGTATTCATATTAATGTTCCAAGTTAATATAGTAAATGGTTTTTTTCTGCAAAGAGTTGTTATTGACCAAACTATATCTCTTTCCAGGTGTAAAATAGGTGGAAAAAAATGCCCATTTTGATGACATATTACTAGTTGTTAAGTTAAACACTATATCTGCGTTTAAGGGGGGTTTTATAATTAAGCTTATTTTTTGGTTTCTAAACTAATTTAATTCTGACTTATTCCACATAAATCCATTTTTTCGACACTGAATTAGGAATGTTAAAACTTTTTTGGGTAAAGGGGAGTAATCCTGCACCCCGGTAAATATATTAACCAAAGAAACGTTTAAGTACAATCGATATGAGTGAAATCCCATATCTTAGCCCGTTACATATGAATGTTAAACTTACTCATGGTATTTACTTGTTTGTCGCCCATTGAATTACAAAAATCATTATATATTGATGCCTATATATGGTTTTAAAACTCGAATATGATTCCTAGTTATTTATAAGAATGTTCATGCACCATGCCTGCAGGCGAGTGGAATTTACAATGGTAAATAGTTTAATCATATGCATATGGTAAAGATGGTGGCATCCAAGAAAGAGCTTGTGCAATGCTCATTACTTTTGTTACACCAAACTTGCTTTTCCTTTATGTTCGACTCAAACGAACATTATATCCCTTTTTCGGTCTCTACTCTCCATAGACTAACTTTGTACTACCAAAATTATGTTGGCTTTAAAGGGAAGATTCTCTAGTTATTATTATTTATTTGTCATGTCCACTAAGGTTTGCATCTTTGAAAGCTAAATATCAAACCACAATGACTGATTAGTAATAAAAGAGGACAAGACAAGATGAAAAAGAACAAGATCAAGATTTTTACTGTTGAAATAGAAGTTGTGAAGTGGTTAATATTTTGTCTTTTGTTTTTTCAGCAGAATCTACTACTTTCTATGTAGTTTTCTTCTTCTTTTACAGGCTGTTGATTGTTGAAAATATATTAATGTTAGGTATGATACACTTTGTTCAGGAAAATAACATATGTTTTATTAGAAGTTTCGATTTTCTATCATTTGAAAAAGTGAACCATTTTCTTTATTGACAACCCTCCTCCACCCCACCCTCCACTCTATCATCAAAATAACGAGTGTTCAATGATAACTTTTTATGGCATTGAAGTGGCCCACAAGCTTATTATGCATCTATATTACTAATTGTATATAAAGCACGTTTATTTATTCACGGTGGTTATTATCCTCTTTAGTCCGTTCCACTGTAAAGAATGCTCCATGGAGACAAGCCTGAATGTTCATGCCCACCTGGTTATGAGTTGAGTGACCCTACTGATTTAAGTCAGGGTTGCAAGCCTAGTTTCAACCAAACATGTGATAATTCAGCAAGATTCAAATTTCTACCATTGCCGTATACAGATTACTATGGATTTGATCTAAATTTCTCGTCACCCATTTCATTTGAAGCATGCAGAGACATCTGTCTGAAAGATTGCCGTTGTGAAGCATTTAGTTATAGGCTTACAGGTGAAGGTGTTTGCTTTGCTAAGAGTGCCCTCTTTAATGGCTACCATTATCCTCATATCTTAGGAACCATGTACTTTAAAGTACCAGTAGGCATGGAATCACAAAAATATGCCTCAGTACTTGCTGGTTCAAAGGCCACATGTGCAGATAACGCCACGGTTTTGGTAGGTTCTCCGTTTATGTATGAATCAGCTAAGAATAAGGTGAAATGGGTTTATCTTTACTCATTTGCCTTAGCTATTGGTGTGCTTGAAGCCTTGGTTATCTTGTTAGGCTGGTGGCTATTCTATGGGAAAAAACGAGTTATTAGCCAACTTAGAAGACGGGTACCGTATGATATCTACTCAATTTAGGGGTTTTAGTTATAAAGAACTTAGGAACGCGACACAAAACTTTGAGGTGGAAATAGGGCGGGGTGGCTCAGGAGTCGTGTATAAAGGGGTCCTAGAAGATGAAAGGGTGGTGGCTGTGAAAAGATTGAGAAATGTGAGTGAAGGCGGAGAATTTTGGGCGGAGATCAGCACGATAGGTAAAATCAATCACATGAATCTTGTGCGAATGTGGGGATTCTGCTCAGAAGAACATCAAAAACTTCTAGTTTACGAGTACGTAGAAAATCTATCTCTTGATAAGAGACTATTCTCCTCCAATTTTCTTCAATGGAAAGAAAGGTTTGAAATTGCAATAGGTATAGCAAAAGGCTTGGCTTATCTACATCATGAGTGCCTTGAATGGGTGATCCATTGTGATGTAAAGCCAGAAAACATCCTTTTAGATGGTGCATTCCAACCAAAGATCGCAGATTTTGGTCTGGCAAAGCTTTCTCAAAGAAGTGGACAAAACACCGAGTTCACAAGGATTAGGGGGACTAAAGGTTACATGGCTCCAGAATGGGCTCGAAGTCTGCCAATCACAGCAAAGGTGGATGTGTACAGCTATGGGGTTGTGGTTTTAGAAATGTTGAAGGGGATCCCACTTTCCAATATCATCGTTCATGGAGATGGAAACGATGAAGAATCAGAGCTTATGAGGTTTGTAAGGGTAACGAAAAAGGAAATTGAAGAGGGGAAAGAGTTATGGATTAAAGGGGTAATCGATCCAAGGTTGGGAGGCTTGTTTAGTACGAGTCAGGCTGTGAAACTAGTTGAGGTGGGTCTTAGTTGTGTGGAGGAAGACAGAAATAGAAGGCCTACGATGGATTCAGTTGTCCAGCTTTTAATTGATTGCGAGTCTGAGTGAATATATGATTGTAGAATAAGATACAAGTGCCATTTACAATCTACAAATATATTTGTTCGAATTATAACTCTTGAAGCGTTTAGCTCGTCGATCAGCATGAAATGTGTCTTTTCCATATTGAAGATTTACATTTGAAGTACTTGTGTCTAGCAGTATCTTAAGATAATATGCTACTATACGCTTGGCTCTAAGAACAATGCATGATTTGAAATTGATTATCCAAGAAGCAACACATCATAACAAATTCACAGATTTTGCTTCTAATAAAGCAGATATGCATTGATGCGTGTATTCTATACACCATTAACTAATATAAGAAAATTCTCCAAACACTATTCGCATCACATAATACTACTAAAAAGAGTGAGTTATCAGTTCAACACGTACGTATTTACATCTACGTATAAAGAGTAGTACTACTATAGTAGTATGTACATGTTAGCCCTTTGTAATGTTGTTAGATCAAATGATAGTTAAATTTAATGTTTTAAGACTTTAGTTAATATGTAATTAAGTATTCAGTATGTTCTATTTGTATATGGGTCGAATTAGAAGACCGCCTATGGGTCAAAGACATTTTAACCCAAACAGGCCCATAAGCATTGACAGTTCTTAGAAAACGGTTACATCCCAAACAGTCACAACGTTTGGATGAAACCTTGGTGTCGTTTAGGTTTGTATAAATTGTGAGTTTTCAACCTGTGAAAATCACAACAACCTTTTATATCTACAAAGTCAACTTTTAGTATTATTCAAATATTACCCGTTTACTGTTCCATTACAAAACATAATTACACAGTCAAATCCAAACATGAAACATATATTAAAGCAACGAATTGTTGGCAAATCTCCTGTGAACAATTGGTATCAGAGCTCCGGTTCTAATCCTTGGGAAACGCCAACATTCAAGCAAACATCAGGCTTTCAAAGTGGTCGTTATTTGTTAAGAGAAACACCAAAAAGAATGTACCAATGGATTACGAGAAAGAAGAAGAGCATATCGCCAAAGGGGAAACAACTATTGGTACAAACGGTATTGGAGAACGAAGTCTTTAATGCCACAAACAAAACAGAAGGTGTGAAAGAACAAAAGAATAAACCTGTTGCAAGAAAGAAAGAAAAGAAGTCAAAGTGCTACATATGTAGGGAGAAAGGACACCCCTTTTGGGCGTGTGAAAGAAAAAAGAAATTAGCAGGGATCGAATTGCAACAAGAAGTGGGCATCACTAATCAAATCATTGATCAAGAAAGAATGTACCCAGAAAAGGTGCACATCTATGGTGATTATACGGTGCAAGGTACTGACAAAGAAGGTTGGAACGATATCTGGTACGTAAGTAAGAATTACAAAGTTCATATGTGCCCTAGGAGAATCTTGTTTAATGATGTTAACTATAAGTTCAAGTTAATAGGCAAAGAGGAGTACGAATGTAAATTTATATTTTCGTATGGAATTGGTAGTACCACCATTAAGACAGAACATGGTGACTTAGTGCTGAGACAAGTGCAATATACCCCTCAGGTTTCCCTCAACATACTTAGTCTAGAATTGCTTGAAAAACAAGGTTTCTCTGTGAAAATCAAGGATACTAGATGTAGCATTTATCATATGTATTATGATGAAGAAACAAGTTTGGAGTTGCCACTTGAAGATGAGAAAGAAAGAGTTGGGCCAAGAGAGGTTGTGAATGAACACAACCAGTATTTGCAAAAGTACTTTGAAACAATCGACCCAAGTGATGAGTGTTCATTGGTTAAAGGATTGGAGGATTTGGATTGGAATAAAGATGTGACTCAGGATTACATGGATGATGAATATTTAAGCTTCAATGGAACCTTATACGCCTTGAAGGTTAATTCATTTTCCAGGTTCCTCTCATTCATGAATTTGTTGAAAAAAGATAGCTTGTTATATAAAAATTGGGAAGTCTTCAACAAAAGATTTGTAGATTTGTTAAAATGGTTTTACTTGGTGCATTTAAATTATGATGCACTTGATGCAATACCACATGTTGTCAAAGATGTAGAAGTGAACCTGTTATGCCTATTGAAAGTTGTTGAAAATTTGGGAGGCTATTTCTCAGTCACCATGGGTGATAAATGGGGAACTATAGCACAGTTACAAGGCCTGGATATTGAAGATGGTGAGGCAGTTAGAAACTGCTACAAGAAGTATGTGGATCTAGTTGTAGTCTACCATGAAACTGCTAGTGTGCCTTGGGGTGAAAAGTCAGTTGAAGTAGGAGAAGCAAGCAAAGTTGGCTTGGCCATGGACCTGCAAGACCAGAAGGACATGAGGGTGAAGGATGGAGCAATAGAGACAAGACAAGACCATTTTGGTGTCAGGCTGGAAGACAAAGATGAAGATCAAGATGATAGCAGCCAAGGAAGTAATGGCTTTGAAGTCATCACTTGAAGTTTACAGCAAGCAGGATTCAAGAAGATTTGATGCTAAAACATTAGGGGGGAAATTGTTAGCCCTTTGTAATGTTGTTAGATCAAATGATAGTTAACTTTAATGTTTTAAGACTTTAGTTAATATGTAATTAAGTATTCAGTATGTTCTATTTGTATATGGGTCGAATTAGAAGACTGCCTATGGGTCAAAGACATTTTAACTCAAACAGGCCCATAAGCATTGACAGTTATTAGAAAACGGTTACATCCCAAACAGTCACAATGTTTGGATGAAACCTTGGTTACCCTTAAATGAGAGCTCCGAAAACGTTTGAAATTGTGAGCCACGTGGAATACGTCCAGTCAACTGACTATATGACAAATTTAAGAATGAAAGGAATGAAATACTTGCAATCTCAGGTGGAATTTTTCCGCTTAGCTTGTTTACCGAAATGTCCAGTGATTCAAGGCTTTCCACTTTTCCAATTGACGGCGGAATTGGACCCGTGAGTGCATTGTGGGACAGATTTAAAAGTTCAAGTAGTTTTAGATCCCCAATTGTGACTGGTATGCTCCCTTGGAAACTGTTATTAGAAAAATCGATTGAAGTGAAAATGTTGAGAATTTTAACAAACTCTCTGCTTGTGCCCTTGAAAACAACAGTTGCTGAATCCTGATAGTATATTGCACTATTAGCGGGATGCACGTAATGGAGGTAGTTAGCCTTGGCTTGGTTGTTCATGACTGCTCTAAAACTTGTGAACAATTTTGGAGGTAGAACACCTGAAAACCTGTTTGAAGCAATGTCAATGATTTGTAGATTAGTCCAATTACCGTTAAATCCAGGACAGCTGATATTCCCGTAAAAGCTATTGGAACGTATGACAAAAAAATGTAAGTAGGACAAGTTACTCAACCAACATGGAAAAGTACCCGTTATCAGATTATCACCAAGATCCAAAACATCAAGATTTTTGCAGTTCATTAATGAGAGAGGAAGGGTTCCTTGAAGATGATTCCCGCTAAGATCTAATGTTTTTAGATCACAAGTTTCAGGAAACAAATCCAAAACATTTCCGCTAAGGTTGTTTTTTCCGAGATTCAGTACTTGAAGAGTCTTGCTTGTTTCTGCCAAGCACGAAGGTACCATACCACTCAAACTGTTATGAGACAAATCAAGAACAAGGAGACTACTTGCATTGCATATTGATTGAGGGATGGGTCCAACCACTGTACTGTTTTTAATGGAGAAGAATAAGGCCGAGGTAAGAAAATTACCGAAATCAACCGGAATAGAAGATCCAAAGTTGTTGTTTGAGTAATCCAAAATATAACTTCCTTTTGAAAGAATCGGGATATCTCCTTGTAAGTTATTAGAATGCAGGTCGAGTATGTCAAGTCGAGAAGGAAAAGTGTAAGGCTTTTGAAGACTTGATAACTTATTGTGTGACAAATTTAAAGACCGAAGATTCCCGTCCCCAACTTCCAAAATCCAGCTTGGTATTTCACCGGTCAGTTTGTTTACTGATAGATCTAGCATCATCAGTCTTGATTGATTCTTCAAATCAGGAAATTCTAGCATTTTGCATGAAGCTAAGCTCAGCGAGTTGAGCTTATAAAGTGAAGAAAACGATGAACTGTTCGCATTTACAATGACCGTAAGATCATTGAAGGAAAGTTCAAGGGTATATAGCTCCTTTAACGCGCCAAACATGTCCAAATCCACAATGCCAGTGAAGTTATTCGCAGAGAGCTTGAGAGTCGAAAGAAGTGGAAATTTGAAGATGAATTCAGGTATCGGACCATCAAACTTGTTGCTACTCAGATCTATAGTTTGCAACTGATAACAAGAAACATTTATAGACTCGCTAATATGACCAGAAAACGTGTTGTTAGAAAGGTTCAAAATTTGAAGCGAAGGTAACGATAGCACAGACTCAGGAAATCCCCCACCCAAAGAATTGCTAGACAAATCTAGGTACTCGAGCTTATCAAGACCCTCCAAGTAAGAAGAAGGAACATTACCCGTTAGATTGTTTTGACGAAGATCTACACTGACTAGATTCTTAGCTGACTGAAACGAAGGAACTGAACCAATGAAAAGATTAACAGATAAATCCAGATATTCAAGAAGACCCCCCGAGTGACCATGAGCAAGAGATTCAACATAATCAAACCCGTAATTACCCCAAAGACTTTTTACTCTAGCCAAATTAGAAACCGTCGTTAAAGTCTCCTGGATTGCCAGAAAATTAACCCGATGTCTGTTTAGAATCGTTCGAAGGTTACTTCTTTTATTCGAGCCTCCCGTTCCACACATATTTATTGAAAGCATCTTCATTGAAAACCATTCGACTCGTTTATCTCTCTTGTTTGCTTCGAGACAGCCTCAAGGTCGTCCTGGGGTTTGAACCCCATAAGTAAACCGGTTTCAAGAATCTCCTTCGGATCAATTGGCATGTTACAAGGAGACTATTATTTTGAGATATTTCAAAATAAAAATAAAGAATATAACTTTGAGAAGGAATAAATATATAAGTCTAACATAAAGCATTGATTCTATACAATCACTTTACAGTACTTTTGTACTTGTAAACATAAACATACATTTTCTTTTCTGTACATACTTAACTCGTATTAACTTTTTTGTATGCTACTTGTGCAATAATATATTAGTAATATTCTAGTTACCAACTCAATCCATATGTATCTGTACGTATATTATATTTCGAATCTTGTTTTCTTTTTCTTGTTTATCAAGTACACTTGATTTTGTACCCTAAGTTACTATATTTAATTTTAAAAGACTAATGATGAAAGAAACTAATTCATTTATTTTTGCATAAGATTTCTTTTACAGGTTGTTGTCTAATTTGTGCAAACTAATGCATAATTAATCAAACACAGAGGTGAAATAATCTATGATTTAGAAATTGATGGCTCAGATTGACTCATTGTAATCACACGTGTTTTAAAAGAGTTTGTAAAATCACATGTGATTTAAAAGATGTCAAATTCTTTACTAGACTCAAATGAACTGCCACTTTGATGAAGATGTTAATCAACATGAGTCGTATTTAGGTCGAAAGTCTTCTGAAACAGACAATAAACACAAAAATTTACGACCTTGATAACCAAGTAATAAGTCAAGATTCCAAACGTAAACTTAGCAAAGATGGTTTTACTAATTTAAACGTATGATAAAACTTTCTTCTAGTCACCCCCTCCTTGGAGCAGAAGACGTAGAGTATATGTACTAAACTATTTTCGTAACAATAGCCATAGCCATGCGTATGTTTTTGGAATAACACATATATTTGTTGTAGCTGTTTTCTTGAGGGAATTCACGTACCTATTGATATATCTTACGTTTAAATCACGAAAAATGAAATGTTAATTAGTTGCACATCCAGAACACGAGTCAGTGAGGTATGGTGGTATTATTGTTACCCTTGTTAATCTTTTTTTCATGTGTCCTAAGAATCACATTTTAATTGAAATGGAAAATCTTATTTGCTTTGCAAGTTATCTGCTACTCCCTTCGTCCCAAATTAATAGTCAACGTTTACCATATTACCCTTGCTTAAAAACTTTCAAGAAAACTTTACTTAATTAGTTAAGGGTAAAATTGTCATTCTGCTAAAATTTAAGAATTAAGAAACAATGATAATTATGGTTTTCTTAAAATGTCTATTTTTTGTCAGGGGACGATTATTTTGGGGGGGGGAGGGAGTATTATTTATCTCACTTTGATGTTGATTTTTCATTGATTTCATTCTTAGAAAATTATACCAATGATTTTGGGATCTTAAAGTAATATCTATAACTGTAGGAACTTTAGCATTCATCCTTCTTATCCTTCACTAACAACTGAGTGATATTGAAGCTAATGAATTAAGTTTTTAAACATTTAAGCCCAAGTTAAATCCTATCCAGTGAACAGAAGAAGTGGAAGAATCTCAATGAACAGAAGAAGGGGAAGAATCTGAATCACTGAGCACAAAAATCGTACAGAATGCTTTTCATACTTTTCGCTCAAAATTCACCTGAAAAGAGGAATGCCACTTTTACACTTTATGCCATTTTAATACATTGAATTACTTTCTAATTCTTTGATTTTACTTCTTAAGTCATATAAATTAAAGACTTAATATCATACACTAACAATATATATACTTATTTCACGTCATTTTACGATTTTTCTTGTAAATTTATTCACGTAAAACAAATCAACCGATTATATGCACTTTTTCGCGCAGATATGGAACCGAAAAATGTGAAGAATGAGAAATTATACTCATTCTAGTATGAACAATATTTTGATCACAACAATTATATTCCTTATCACTTCTAGAGAATTCACAGATTTGAACCATTGTAGTGGTCACTGACTCACTGGTCATAAAAAATGTTTCATTTCGTCATTTTTTTCCGAATTGTACAATCATTAATTGTCCCACATATGTGAGAATGTACGTACATTTCTATTTGGTGACATAAAAAATGGGTTAATGTAAACATGGCTATACTGACATGTACATCGAAAAAAAAAAAAAAAAATGTAAACACTGAGATAAAACTATCTTATTTAATTACATTAAGAGTAAGAAAAACTTAAAAGCTGCAAGTGATTAAATAAATAATAGTAGCAAAGACTAACTCACTTGATTAATTTAATTGTTTATATTATTGAACAACTCTTTTGCTCTTACCTAGTACTTCGAAAAAATGATTTCATTGTTTTTGAACTATTACTTATGCAATTGATTGTGCCACATGATTCTAACTATTGGCAGGTTTGGCCATTTGTTGCTGACTTGAGCTCGTTTGAGTTTTCAAAAGTTAATTTTAATGTTAACTACTCATGGTCAAGAGGTAAAAGCTTGTAACCAAGGCTTTCAAGATCGCGATCTCGCGTGGGATCATTTTTGTCTTTGCAAGATCGAGATCATAAGATCGGGTCGCAATCCTACGATCCTACCAATTTGCCATAGTTTGTAAATAAATGATAAACGAGTCAAACTGTTTTACATTTCTACTCAACGTCAAAGATAAATTCATATAATATCCTCTTGAAAATGACAAAGTTCAAATTTCAAACACCAAAATAATAATAAAACACAAAATTAAAGTTTCAATCGTTAAATTAACGATTTAGCGGAATAATATTACATAACATAAGTCCTAAAGGTCTCAAATTATACGAGCCATCTACATGGTTACAAAGAAATAACACTTCATTAGTGGCATTCCAAAACATACCCTTTCATTAGTTTAATCACAATACACAACAACAACAACAAACTCAATCTCGCCGAGGCAGGGTATGGGGGAGGTAGAATGTAGACAGATCCTACCGCTACCCCAAGGATAAACCCGAGAGTAAGGAGACCACTTCCGATGAGACCTCCGGCTTGTGCACGTGTGCGGGTGAGAAAGAAGAGAAGAGAGAGAAAAAGGGAGCAAAAGGACAACAAGCAAAGGCAGGCGAAAAGGGGCAGACCAAACACGCTCAAACGCTACACAAAAGCACAAAACATACCAGAAAACAAGACCAAACGCAAAGGCAGGCAAACCTAAGGGAGCAAAACAAAGGAAGGCAGAACAACCCACGGGACCTAAAGCAAGGGCAAAAAGGCAACCTAAGGGAGCAACAAAGAGCAAGGCAAAAACACGCAAGGGGCCTAAGCTAAGACAAAGGAAAAACAAGGCACCAAGGCAAGGCAGCAGAAAACGCCTAAAAATCCTAGCACCTAACTACCCGCAAATCCTAATTATATCTCTCCACGCATTCCTATCTGAGGTCATGCCCTCGGACAAGAGCAGCTCCTTCATGTCGAGCTTAAGTCTATCCTCCCACCTGAGATTAGGTCTACCACTCCTTCTCACGCCATCAACTACTAGCGCTTCGACTCTTCTTACAGGCGCTGATTGTGGCCTCCTCCTGACATGGCCGAACCACCTCAGCCTTCCTTCTCTCATCTTCTCGATAATATTCCCGACCTTAAGTTTTGCTCTGAAAACACCGTTCGGGATCATGTCAAGCAAGGTTTTCCCACAAGTACATCTTAACATTCTCAATTCCGCCACCTCTACTCTGTTAGCATGCGCCTTGGAGATGGGCCAACACTCCGACCCATACAGCATAGCCGGTCTAATCGCCACCTTGTAAAATTTTCCCTTTAACTTATAAGGGACGTTCCTATCACAAATAACTCCTGACGCCGCCCTCCATCTTGCCCATCCAGCTCTAATCCGATTAAATTGAATTATTGAACACTTTTAATCTATAATCTATTTAGAAAAGTATAAAACTAGGTATAAACTAAAGTCTATTTATAAAATGAAACAACAGTGGTTTACTTATTAGACATTATTAAAACATACGTTTGTTTTTTGGCCTAATCAAGTGGGATGAACTTAAAAGATAGAAAAAGTTAAAAATAAATAAATAAATAAATAAATAAATAAATAATGGTGAACTCGAATCGCGTGACGATCCTACGATCTTACGTGCGATCCTACGATCTTACTTACGATCCTACCACGATCCTACACGATTTTAGCTAGTAAACACGTAAACTCGTACGATCCTACGAGTTTACACGCGGTCTTGACAGCCTTGCTTGTAACTATCATCACCATAATATGAGAAGTTTCAGGTTCGGATCTTGTTTGATGTAAATAACTGTAAACCGACTAGACCAGCCTTTACGGAAAGCAAAAAAAAAACTTTATCTTATATGAGTATGTGTGACGAGATTATGTGCAATAATCAGTCATAACGTCATAGTTTACGGTAACTAAAACTCTAAAAGAAAATCTAAGGGTGTGTAGAATTCGGTTTCACTCACAAAAATCGAAAATCGTCCAACCAAACCGAATTTGTCAAAATCAAACCGAACGGAATTCAATATTCGGTTTTCGCTTCAGTATTGATTTTGGTAAAATGAAAACCGAACCGAAAACCGAATTCACATGAATATATATACTTTTTATATATTTATATTAAAACAAATATTAAAACTCTTTTATATTATAAATATAACATTTTTAAGCTTTTTTTTTTTTTTTTTTTTTTTTTTTGCAAAAAATATATATAATTAAATAAATAATTATTTTACATTATGTAATTCGGGTTACTCAAGTTGGTTTTCAGTTATTCGGTTCGGTTTAAGGACCAGCTGACTAGTCAATGAGTGTTTTTTGGAAAAATAGATCATGAGTTCAATCTCAACTTTTGCCTAAAGGCTAAAGGTGACCAAAACAAGTGATCATTGCCTGAAGCTTGGGTCCTTGAGTAAGAGTCGGTCGGCGTCCAAAAGACATGCGCAAAGCTTACCATCAATTAAAACGTTTTGAAGAATATGAAATTGCAAATACACATATTATAACTCAATTCACATATTTTCTTAGGAATGTTTTTGTTTAACACAACAGTTCAAAAATGACTACATATTACTCTGTAAATGAAACCAAACTGCAACAAAACTCAAATCTCATCTCTTACTAGAACAAAATTTACTGTAGCATGTAAGTGCATGAGTCCAAAGAGGAAAATAAAGAAAGGTGGTCATGATATGTTCTTTACCCCTAAGATTTATTCAACGATCAAAATTATCTCTAGATATTCTTTGGTTCTTGTATAAATACCATGCAAACCGAAACTCTTACATACAAAAGGAACTCACAAGTACTCCTAGAGAACAAATGGGTGGAAAAAAATCTCAAAAGAAATCCTATCCTTCATTCTTCACGATCTTCAGGCTCAAGAAGACTCGGCAAAGTGGTGACCGATATTCGGATGACTCCTTGAAGCCTAAAAAAGTGTATCCTAGTGATCAAGATAGAGAGGGGCTATGGGCTGATCCTAGTATTGACAGAAAAGCTTCGGATTATATTCATGATAGGACAAACAAATGGAACAGTGACGAGGTATTAAGCTGATGGTTGATTCGTGTTCGTCGTTAGAAAAAAAAATGATTGAAGCTATTTAATTTCTACATTCGTTATGTAATATCATAGTGTGTGAATTGCAGATATATCATAAATAAAATAGTTTGTCTGTTCGTATTTTTGGTCATAACGAATCATTTCAATTCTTATTTATAATTCTCCTCATCTATGCATTATATATGTAGCTTTCTAGAATGATATAACCATATATATAGCACCCATACTAACTGATGTATACACTTCAAATCCTATGATTATGGTTGTCGCAGATTCAATTTACACGAATGTTAGCAGGCAAAGTTTTTCTTATAATTTCACTAATTAGAATGGGTTTGGTCACACTTCAAAGTTGTAGAACCATACACAATGGTATTATATTGTGGCTTGATTACTGCTCACTAGAACCATCTTTCTGTTTTGATGAATTAAAATCGTGACACAAGTTCTCCACGAAGGATAGTTTTTGGGTCCAAATACGATAACGAGGACATGTTTGTGTGAGTATTTTCCGTCACAATGTTCTCTACAGATGTTACAAAATAAGTGCTATCGATCAATCACCTAATTAAGTTTCGCTTGGAAAGCCAGATAGCGTGCATTTGTATTTTCCATTAATCGAATCTTATGTAACTGTAACTTACCCGATCCATAAACCTCCGAAACATTTCGCCTTTTAATTTTCCAAGCTCCCACGACTCGATATAGTATATTGGAGTGCATCAAATTTTCAAGGAAAATTATTAATAATAATTTTAAATTTTAGATGACTTGACAACTATATGCATGGATGGAAATGTAGCTTTGATGCATGAGCATTATACACTAAACTTCGATACGTTCAAATCATTATACTACTAAACCTCAAATAATTAAGCCAGCAGTTCTACAAAAACTGTAGTATAGTTTGATTTATTTTGTGGATGGTTG
This sequence comes from Chrysanthemum seticuspe, assembly GCA_019973895.1. Lineage (NCBI taxonomy): Eukaryota > Viridiplantae > Streptophyta > Magnoliopsida > Asterales > Asteraceae > Chrysanthemum > Chrysanthemum seticuspe. The sequence goes on from BPTQ01000009.1 coordinate 353,260,509, forward strand.
TCTTCATGCTTAGTTTTAGTTGACCGGATGATTCTTGTAAATTTTGCATATTAATTCATTACATGCCACTAATTATTCGAAAGCTTTTTCAGTATTCATATTAATGTTCCAAGTTAATATAGTAAATGGTTTTTTTCTGCAAAGAGTTGTTATTGACCAAACTATATCTCTTTCCAGGTGTAAAATAGGTGGAAAAAAATGCCCATTTTGATGACATATTACTAGTTGTTAAGTTAAACACTATATCTGCGTTTAAGGGGGGTTTTATAATTAAGCTTATCTTTTGGTTTCTAAACTAATTTAATTCTGACTTATTCCACATAAATCCATTTTTTCGACACTGAATTAGGAATGTTAAAACTTTTTTGGGTAAAGGGGAGTAATCCTGCACCCCGGTAAATATATTAACCAAAGAAACGTTTAAGTACAATCGATATGAGTGAAATCCCATATCTTAGCCCGTTACATATGAATGTTAAACTTACTCATGGTATTTACTTGTTTGTCGCCCATTGAATTACAAAAATCATTATATATTGATGCCTATATATGGTTTTAAAACTCGAATATGATTCCTAGTTATTTATAAGAATGTTCATGCACCATGCCTGCAGGCGAGTGGAATTTACAATGGTAAATAGTTTAATCATATGCATATGGTAAAGATGGTGGCATCCAAGAAAGAGCTTGTGCAATGCTCATTACTTTTGTTACACCAAACTTGCTTTTCCTTTATGTTCGACTCAAACGAACATTATATCCCTTTTTCGGTCTCTACTCTCCATAGACTAACTTTGTACTACCAAAATTATGTTGGCTTTAAAGGGAAGATTCTCTAGTTATTATTATTTATTTGTCATGTCCACTAAGGTTTGCATCTTTGAAAGCTAAATATCAAACCACAATGACTGATTAGTAATAAAAGAGGACAAGACAAGATGAAAAAGAACAAGATCAAGATTTTTACTGTTGAAATAGAAGTTGTGAAGTGGTTAATATTTTGTCTTTTGTTTTTTCAGCAGAATCTACTACTTTCTATGTAGTTTTCTTCTTCTTTTACAGGCTGTTGATTGTTGAAAATATATTAATGTTAGGTATGATACACTTTGTTCAGGAAAATAACATATGTTTTATTAGAAGTTTCGATTTTCTATCATTTGAAAAAGTGAACCATTTTCTTTATTGACAACCCTCCTCCACCCCACCCTCCACTCTATCATCAAAATAACGAGTGTTCAATGATAACTTTTTATGGCATTGAAGTGGCCCACAAGCTTATTATGCATCTATATTACTAATTGTATATAAAGCACGTTTATTTATTCACGGTGGTTATTATCCTCTTTAGTCCGTTCCACTGTAAAGAATGCTCCATGGAGACAAGCCTGAATGTTCATGCCCACCTGGTTATGAGTTGAGTGACCCTACTGATTTAAGTCAGGGTTGCAAGCCTAGTTTCAACCAAACATGTGATAATTCAGCAAGATTCAAATTTCTACCATTGCCGTATACAGATTACTATGGATTTGATCTAAATTTCTCGTCACCCATTTCATTTGAAGCATGCAGAGACATCTGTCTGAAAGATTGCCGTTGTGAAGCATTTAGTTATAGGCTTACAGGTGAAGGTGTTTGCTTTGCTAAGAGTGCCCTCTTTAATGGCTACCATTATCCTCATATCTTAGGAACCATGTACTTTAAAGTACCAGTAGGCATGGAATCACAAAAATATGCCTCAGTACTTGCTGGTTCAAAGGCCACATGTGCAGATAACGCCACGGTTTTGGTAGGTTCTCCGTTTATGTATGAATCAGCTAAGAATAAGGTGAAATGGGTTTATCTTTACTCATTTGCCTTAGCTATTGGTGTGCTTGAAGCCTTGGTTATCTTGTTAGGCTGGTGGCTATTCTATGGGAAAAACGAGTTATTAGCCAACTTAGAAGACGGGTACCGTATGATATCTACTCAATTTAGGGGTTTTAGTTATAAAGAACTTAGGAACGCGACACAAAACTTTGAGGTGGAAATAGGGCGGGGTGGCTCAGGAGTCGTGTATAAAGGGGTCCTAGAAGATGAAAGGGTGGTGGCTGTGAAAAGATTGAGAAATGTGAGTGAAGGCGGAGAATTTTGGGCGGAGATCAGCACGATAGGTAAAATCAATCACATGAATCTTGTGCGAATGTGGGGATTCTGCTCAGAAGAACATCAAAAACTTCTAGTTTACGAGTACGTAGAAAATCTATCTCTTGATAAGAGACTATTCTCCTCCAATTTTCTTCAATGGAAAGAAAGGTTTGAAATTGCAATAGGTATAGCAAAAGGCTTGGCTTATCTACATCATGAGTGCCTTGAATGGGTGATCCATTGTGATGTAAAGCCAGAAAACATCCTTTTAGATGGTGCATTCCAACCAAAGATCGCAGATTTTGGTCTGGCAAAGCTTTCTCAAAGAAGTGGACAAAACACCGAGTTCACAAGGATTAGGGGGACTAAAGGTTACATGGCTCCAGAATGGGCTCGAAGTCTGCCAATCACAGCAAAGGTGGATGTGTACAGCTATGGGGTTGTGGTTTTAGAAATGTTGAAGGGGATCCCACTTTCCAATATCATCGTTCATGGAGATGGAAACGATGAAGAATCAGAGCTTATGAGGTTTGTAAGGGTAACGAAAAAGGAAATTGAAGAGGGGAAAGAGTTATGGATTAAAGGGGTAATCGATCCAAGGTTGGGAGGCTTGTTTAGTACGAGTCAGGCTGTGAAACTAGTTGAGGTGGGTCTTAGTTGTGTGGAGGAAGACAGAAATAGAAGGCCTACGATGGATTCAGTTGTCCAGCTTTTAATTGATTGCGAGTCTGAGTGAATATATGATTGTAGAATAAGATACAAGTGCCATTTACAATCTACAAATATATTTGTTCGAATTATAACTCTTGAAGCGTTTAGCTCGTCGATCAGCATGAAATGTGTCTTTTCCATATTGAAGATTTACATTTGAAGTACTTGTGTCTAGCAGTATCTTAAGATAATATGCTACTATACGCTTGGCTCTAAGAACAATGCATGATTTGAAATTGATTATCCAAGAAGCAACACATCATAACAAATTCACAGATTTTGCTTCTAATAAAGCAGATATGCATTGATGCGTGTATTCTATACACCATTAACTAATATAAGAAAATTCTCCAAACACTATTCGCATCACATAATACTACTAAAAAGAGTGAGTTATCAGTTCAACACGTACGTATTTACATCTACGTATAAAGAGTAGTACTACTATAGTAGTATGTACATGTTAGCCCTTTGTAATGTTGTTAGATCAAATGATAGTTAAATTTAATGTTTTAAGACTTTAGTTAATATGTAATTAAGTATTCAGTATGTTCTATTTGTATATGGGTCGAATTAGAAGACCGCCTATGGGTCAAAGACATTTTAACCCAAACAGGCCCATAAGCATTGACAGTTCTTAGAAAACGGTTACATCCCAAACAGTCACAACGTTTGGATGAAACCTTGGTGTCGTTTAGGTTTGTATAAATTGTGAGTTTTCAACCTGTGAAAATCACAACAACCTTTTATATCTACAAAGTCAACTTTTAGTATTATTCAAATATTACCCGTTTACTGTTCCATTACAAAACATAATTACACAGTCAAATCCAAACATGAAACATATATTAAAGCAACGAATTGTTGGCAAATCTCCTGTGAACAATTGGTATCAGAGCTCCGGTTCTAATCCTTGGGAAACGCCAACATTCAAGCAAACATCAGGCTTTCAAAGTGGTCGTTATTTGTTAAGAGAAACACCAAAAAGAATGTACCAATGGATTACGAGAAAGAAGAAGAGCATATCGCCAAAGGGGAAACAACTATCGGTACAAACGGTATTGGAGAACGAAGTCTTTAATGCCACAAACAAAACAGAAGGTGTGAAAGAACAAAAGAATAAACCTGTTGCAAGAAAGAAAGAAAAGAAGTCAAAGTGCTACATATGTAGGGAGAAAGGACACCCCTTTTGGGCGTGTGAAAGAAAAAAGAAATTAGCAGGGATCGAATTGCAACAAGAAGTGGGCATCACTAATCAAATCATTGATCAAGAAAGAATGTACCCAGAAAAGGTGCACATCTATGGTGATTATACGGTGCAAGGTACTGACAAAGAAGGTTGGAACGATATCTGGTACGTAAGTAAGAATTACAAAGTTCATATGTGCCCTAGGAGAATCTTGTTTAATGATGTTAACTATAAGTTCAAGTTAATAGGCAAAGAGGAGTACGAATGTAAATTTATATTTTCGTATGCAATTGGTAGTACCACCATTAAGATAGAACATGGTGACTTAGTGCTGAGACAAGTGCAATATACCCCTCAGGTTTCCCTCAACATACTTAGTCTAGAATTGCTTGAAAAACAAGGTTTCTCTGTGAAAATCAAGGATACTAGATGTAGCATTTATCATATGTATTATGATGAAGAAACAAGTTTGGAGTTGCCACTTGAAGATGAGAAAGAAAGAGTTGGGCCAAGAGAGGTTGTGAATGAACACAACCAGTATTTGCAAAAGTACTTTGAAACAATCGACCCAAGTGATGAGTGTTCATTGGTTAAAGGATTGGAGGATTTGGATTGGAATAAAGATGTGACTCAGGATTACATGGATGATGAATATTTAAGCTTCAATGGAACCTTATACGCCTTGAAGGTTAATTCATTTTCCAGGTTCCTCTCATTCATGAATTTGTTGAAAAAAGATAGCTTGTTATATAAAAATTGGGAAGTCTTCAACAAAAGATTTGTAGATTTGTTAAAATGGTTTTACTTGGTGCATTTAAATTATGATGCACTTGATGCAATACCACATGTTGTCAAAGATGTAGAAGTGAACCTGTTATGCCTATTGAAAGTTGTTGAAAATTTGGGAGGCTATTTCTCAGTCACCATGGGTGATAAATGGGGAACTATAGCACAGTTACAAGGCCTGGATATTGAAGATGGTGAGGCAGTTAGAAACTGCTACAAGAAGTATGTGGATCTAGTTGTAGTCTACCATGAAACTGCTAGTGTGCCTTGGGGTGAAAAGTCAGTTGAAGTAGGAGAAGCAAGCAAAGTTGGCTTGGCCATGGACCTGCAAGACCAGAAGGACATGAGGGTGAAGGATGGAGCAATAGAGACAAGACAAGACCATTTTGGTGTCAGGCTGGAAGACAAAGATGAAGATCAAGATGATAGCAGCCAAGGAAGTAATGGCTTTGAAGTCATCACTTGAAGTTTACAGCAAGCAGGATTCAAGAAGATTTGATGCTAAAACATTAGGGGGGAAATTGTTAGCCCTTTGTAATGTTGTTAGATCAAATGATAGTTAACTTTAATGTTTTAAGACTTTAGTTAATATGTAATTAAGTATTCAGTATGTTCTATTTGTATATGGGTCGAATTAGAAGACTGCCTATGGGTCAAAGACATTTTAACTCAAACAGGCCCATAAGCATTGACAGTTATTAGAAAACGGTTACATCCCAAACAGTCACAATGTTTGGATGAAACCTTGGTTACCCTTAAATGAGAGCTCCGAAAACGTTTGAAATTGTGAGCCACGTGGAATACGTCCAGTCAACTGACTATATGACAAATTTAAGAATGAAAGGAATGAAATACTTGCAATCTCAGGTGGAATTTTTCCGCTTAGCTTGTTTACCGAAATGTCCAGTGATTCAAGGCTTTCCACTTTTCCAATTGACGGCGGAATTGGACCCGTGAGTGCATTGTGGGACAGATTTAAAAGTTCAAGTAGTTTTAGATCCCCAATTGTGACTGGTATGCTCCCTTGGAAACTGTTATTAGAAAAATCGATTGAAGTGAAAATGTTGAGAATTTTAACAAACTCTCTGCTTGTGCCCTTGAAAACAACAGTTGCTGAATCCTGATAGTATATTGCACTATTAGCGGGATGCACGTAATGGAGGTAGTTAGCCTTGGCTTGGTTGTTCATGACTGCTCTAAAACTTGTGAACAATTTTGGAGGTAGAACACCTGAAAACCTGTTTGAAGCAATGTCAATGATTTGTAGATTAGTCCAATTACCGTTAAATCCAGGACAGCTGATATTCCCGTAAAAGCTATTGGAACGTATGACAAAAAAATGTAAGTAGGACAAGTTACTCAACCAACATGGAAAAGTACCCGTTATCAGATTATCACCAAGATCCAAAACATCAAGATTTTTGCAGTTCATTAATGAGAGAGGAAGGGTTCCTTGAAGATGATTCCCGCTAAGATCTAATGTTTTTAGATCACAAGTTTCAGGAAACAAATCCAAAACATTTCCGCTAAGGTTGTTTTTTCCGAGATTCAGTACTTGAAGAGTCTTGCTTGTTTCTGCCAAGCACGAAGGTACCATACCACTCAAACTGTTATGAGACAAATCAAGAACAAGGAGACTACTTGCATTGCATATTGATTGAGGGATGGGTCCAACCACTGTACTGTTTTTAATGGAGAAGAATAAGGCCGAGGTAAGAAAATTACCGAAATCAACCGGAATAGAAGATCCAAAGTTGTTGTTTGAGTAATCCAAAATATAACTTCCTTTTGAAAGAATCGGGATATCTCCTTGTAAGTTATTAGAATGCAGGTCGAGTATGTCAAGTCGAGAAGGAAAAGTGTAAGGCTTTTGAAGACTTGATAACTTATTGTGTGACAAATTTAAAGACCGAAGATTCCCGTCCCCAACTTCCAAAATCCAGCTTGGTATTTCACCGGTCAGTTTGTTTACTGATAGATCTAGCATCATCAGTCTTGATTGATTCTTCAAATCAGGAAATTCTAGCATTTTGCATGAAGCTAAGCTCAGCGAGTTGAGCTTATAAAGTGAAGAAAACGATGAACTGTTCGCATTTACAATGACCGTAAGATCATTGAAGGAAAGTTCAAGGGTATATAGCTCCTTTAACGCGCCAAACATGTCCAAATCCACAATGCCAGTGAAGTTATTCGCAGAGAGCTTGAGAGTCGAAAGAAGTGGAAATTTGAAGATGAATTCAGGTATCGGACCATCAAACTTGTTGCTACTCAGATCTATAGTTTGCAACTGATAACAAGAAACATTTATAGACTCGCTAATATGACCAGAAAACGTGTTGTTAGAAAGGTTCAAAATTTGAAGCGAAGGTAACGATAGCACAGACTCAGGAAATCCCCCACCCAAAGAATTGCTAGACAAATCTAGGTACTCGAGCTTATCAAGACCCTCCAAGTAAGAAGAAGGAACATTACCCGTTAGATTGTTTTGACGAAGATCTACACTGACTAGATTCTTAGCTGACTGAAACGAAGGAACTGAACCAATGAAAAGATTAACAGATAAATCCAGATATTCAAGAAGACCCCCCGAGTGACCATGAGCAAGAGATTCAACATAATCAAACCCGTAATTACCCCAAAGACTTTTTACTCTAGCCAAATTAGAAACCGTCGTTAAAGTCTCCTGGATTGCCAGAAAATTAACCCGATGTCTGTTTAGAATCGTTCGAAGGTTACTTCTTTTATTCGAGCCTCCCGTTCCACACATATTTATTGAAAGCATCTTCATTGAAAACCATTCGACTCGTTTATCTCTCTTGTTTGCTTCGAGACAGCCTCAAGGTCGTCCTGGGGTTTGAACCCCATAAGTAAACCGGTTTCAAGAATCTCCTTCGGATCAATTGGCATGTTACAAGGAGACTATTATTTTGAGATATTTCAAAATAAAAATAAAGAATATAACTTTGAGAAGGAATAAATATATAAGTCTAACATAAAGCATTGATTCTATACAATCACTTTACAGTACTTTTGTACTTGTAAACATAAACATACATTTTCTTTTCTGTACATACTTAACTCGTATTAACTTTTTTGTATGCTACTTGTGCAATAATATATTAGTAATATTCTAGTTACCAACTCAATCCATATGTATCTGTACGTATATTATATTTCGAATCTTGTTTTCTTTTTCTTGTTTATCAAGTACACTTGATTTTGTACCCTAAGTTACTATATTTAATTTTAAAAGACTAATGATGAAAGAAACTAATTCATTTATTTTTGCATAAGATTTCTTTTACAGGTTGTTGTCTAATTTGTGCAAACTAATGCATAATTAATCAAACACAGAGGTGAAATAATCTATGATTTAGAAATTGATGGCTCAGATTGACTCATTGTAATCACACGTGTTTTAAAAGAGTTTGTAAAATCACATGTGATTTAAAAGATGTCAAATTCTTTACTAGACTCAAATGAACTGCCACTTTGATGAAGATGTTAATCAACATGAGTCGTATTTAGGTCGAAAGTCTTCTGAAACAGACAATAAACACAAAAATTTACGACCTTGATAACCAAGTAATAAGTCAAGATTCCAAACGTAAACTTAGCAAAGATGGTTTTACTAATTTAAACGTATGATAAAACTTTCTTCTAGTCACCCCCTCCTTGGAGCAGAAGACGTAGAGTATATGTACTAAACTATTTTCGTAACAATAGCCATAGCCATGCGTATGTTTTTGGAATAACACATATATTTGTTGTAGCTGTTTTCTTGAGGGAATTCACGTACCTATTGATATATCTTACGTTTAAATCACGAAAAATGAAATGTTAATTAGTTGCACATCCAGAACACGAGTCAGTGAGGTATGGTGGTATTATTGTTACCCTTGTTAATCTTTTTTTCATGTGTCCTAAGAATCACATTTTAATTGAAATGGAAAATCTTATTTGCTTTGCAAGTTATCTGCTACTCCCTTCGTCCCAAATTAATAGTCAACGTTTACCATATTACCCTTGCTTAAAAACTTTCAAGAAAACTTTACTTAATTAGTTAAGGGTAAAATTGTCATTCTGCTAAAATTTAAGAATTAAGAAACAATGATAATTATGGTTTTCTTAAAATGTCTATTTTTTGTCAGGGGACGATTATTTTGGGGGGGGGAGGGAGTATTATTTATCTCACTTTGATGTTGATTTTTCATTGATTTCATTCTTAGAAAATTATACCAATGATTTTGGGATCTTAAAGTAATATCTATAACTGTAGGAACTTTAGCATTCATCCTTCTTATCCTTCACTAACAACTGAGTGATATTGAAGCTAATGAATTAAGTTTTTAAACATTTAAGCCCAAGTTAAATCCTATCCAGTGAACAGAAGAAGTGGAAGAATCTCAATGAACAGAAGAAGGGGAAGAATCTGAATCACTGAGCACAAAAATCGTACAGAATGCTTTTCATACTTTTCGCTCAAAATTCACCTGAAAAGAGGAATGCCACTTTTACACTTTATGCCATTTTAATACATTGAATTACTTTCTAATTCTTTGATTTTACTTCTTAAGTCATATAAATTAAAGACTTAATATCATACACTAACAATATATATACTTATTTCACGTCATTTTACGATTTTTCTTGTAAATTTATTCACGTAAAACAAATCAACCGATTATATGCACTTTTTCGCGCAGATATGGAACCGAAAAATGTGAAGAATGAGAAATTATACTCATTCTAGTATGAACAATATTTTGATCACAACAATTATATTCCTTATCACTTCTAGAGAATTCACAGATTTGAACCATTGTAGTGGTCACTGACTCACTGGTCATAAAAAATGTTTCATTTCGTCATTTTTTTCCGAATTGTACAATCATTAATTGTCCCACATATGTGAGAATGTACGTACATTTCTATTTGGTGACATAAAAAATGGGTTAATGTAAACATGGCTATACTGACATGTACATCGAAAAAAAAAAAAAAAAAATGTAAACACTGAGATAAAACTATCTTATTTAATTACATTAAGAGTAAGAAAAACTTAAAAGCTGCAAGTGATTAAATAAATAATAGTAGCAAAGACTAACTCACTTGATTAATTTAATTGTTTATATTATTGAACAACTCTTTTGCTCTTACCTAGTACTTCGAAAAAATGATTTCATTGTTTTTGAACTATTACTTATGCAATTGATTGTGCCACATGATTCTAACTATTGGCAGGTTTGGCCATTTGTTGCTGACTTGAGCTCGTTTGAGTTTTCAAAAGTTAATTTTAATGTTAACTACTCATGGTCAAGAGGTAAAAGCTTGTAACCAAGGCTTTCAAGATCGCGATCTCGCGTGGGATCATTTTTGTCTTTGCAAGATCGAGATCATAAGATCGGGTCGCAATCCTACGATCCTACCAATTTGCCATAGTTTGTAAATAAATGATAAACGAGTCAAACTGTTTTACATTTCTACTCAACGTCAAAGATAAATTCATATAATATCCTCTTGAAAATGACAAAGTTCAAATTTCAAACACCAAAATAATAATAAAACACAAAATTAAAGTTTCAATCGTTAAATTAACGATTTAGCGGAATAATATTACATAACATAAGTCCTAAAGGTCTCAAATTATACGAGCCATCTACATGGTTACAAAGAAATAACACTTCATTAGTGGCATTCCAAAACATACCCTTTCATTAGTTTAATCACAATACACAACAACAACAACAAACTCAATCTCGCCGAGGCAGGGTATGGGGGAGGTAGAATGTAGACAGATCCTACCGCTACCCCAAGGATAAACCCGAGAGTAAGGAGACCACTTCCGATGAGACCTCCGGCTTGTGCACGTGTGCGGGTGAGAAAGAAGAGAAGAGAGAGAAAAAGGGAGCAAAAGGACAACAAGCAAAGGCAGGCGAAAAGGGGCAGACCAAACACGCTCAAACGCTACACAAAAGCACAAAACATACCAGAAAACAAGACCAAACGCAAAGGCAGGCAAACCTAAGGGAGCAAAACAAAGGAAGGCAGAACAACCCACGGGACCTAAAGCAAGGGCAAAAAGGCAACCTAAGGGAGCAACAAAGAGCAAGGCAAAAACACGCAAGGGGCCTAAGCTAAGACAAAGGAAAAACAAGGCACCAAGGCAAGGCAGCAGAAAACGCCTAAAAATCCTAGCACCTAACTACCCGCAAATCCTAATTATATCTCTCCACGCATTCCTATCTGAGGTCATGCCCTCGGACAAGAGCAGCTCCTTCATGTCGAGCTTAAGTCTATCCTCCCACCTGAGATTAGGTCTACCACTCCTTCTCACGCCATCAACTACTAGCGCTTCGACTCTTCTTACAGGCGCTGATTGTGGCCTCCTCCTGACATGGCCGAACCACCACAGCCTTTCTTCTCTCATCTTCTCGATAATATTCCCGACCTTAAGTTTTGCTCTGAAAACACCGTTCGGGATCATGTCAAGCAAGGTTTTCCCACAAGTACATCTTAACATTCTCAATTCCGCCACCTCTACTCTGTTAGCATGCGCCTTGGAGATGGGCCAACACTCCGACCCATACAGCATAGCCGGTCTAATCGCCACCTTGTAAAATTTTCCCTTTAACTTATAAGGGACGTTCCTATCACAAATAACTCCTGACGCCGCCCTCCATCTTGCCCATCCAGCTCTAATCCGATTAAATTGAATTATTGAACACTTTTAATCTATAATCTATTTAGAAAAGTATAAAACTAGGTATAAACTAAAGTCTATTTATAAAATGAAACAACAGTGGTTTACTTATTAGACATTATTAAAACATACGTTTGTTTTTTGGCCTAATCAAGTGGGATGAACTTAAAAGATAGAAAAAGTTAAAAATAAATAAATAAATAAATAAATAATGGTGAACTCGAATCGCGTGACGATCCTACGATCTTACGTGCGATCCTACGATCTTACTTACGATCCTACCACGATCCTACACGATTTTAGCTAGTAAACACGTAAACTCGTACGATCCTACGAGTTTACACGCGGTCTTGACAGCCTTGCTTGTAACTATCATCACCATAATATGAGAAGTTTCAGGTTCGGATCTTGTTTGATGTAAATAACTGTAAACCGACTAGACCAGCCTTTACGGAAAGCAAAAAAAAAAACTTTATCTTATATGAGTATGTGTGACGAGATTATGTGCAATAATCAGTCATAACGTCATAGTTTACGGTAACTAAAACTCTAAAAGAAAATCTAAGGGTGTGTAGAATTCGGTTTCACTCACAAAAATCGAAAATCGTCCAACCAAACCGAATTTGTCAAAATCAAACCGAACGGAATTCAATATTCGGTTTTCGCTTCAATATTGATTTTGGTAAAATGAAAACCGAACCGAAAACCGAATTCACATGAATATATATACTTTTTATATATTTATATTAAAACAAATATTAAAACTCTTTTATATTATAAATATAACATTTTTATGCTTTTTTTTTTTTTTTTTTTTTTTTTTTGCAAAAAATATATATAATTAAATAAATAATTATTTTACATTATGTAATTCGGGTTACTCAAGTTGGTTTTCAGTTATTCGGTTCGGTTTAAGGACCAGCTGACTAGTCAATGAGTGTTTTTTGGAAAAATAGATCATGAGTTCAATCTCAACTTTTGCCTAAAGGCTAAAGGTGACCAAAACAAATGATCATTGCCTGAAGCTTGGGTCCTTGAGTAAGAGTCGGTCGGCGTCCAAAAGACATGCGCAAAGCTTACCATCAATTAAAACGTTTTGAAGAATATGAAATTGCAAATACACATATTATAACTCAATTCACATATTTTCTTAGGAATGTTTTTGTTTAACACAACAGTTCAAAAATGACTACATATTACTCTGTAAATGAAACCAAACTGCAACAAAACTCAAATCTCATCTCTTACTAGAACAAAATTTACTGTAGCATGTAAGTGCATGAGTCCAAAGAGGAAAATAAAGAAAGGTGGTCATGATATGTTCTTTACCCCTAAGATTTATTCAACGATCAAAATTATCTCTAGATATTCTTTGGTTCTTGTATAAATACCATGCAAACCGAAACTCTTACATACAAAAGGAACTCACAAGTACTCCTAGAGAACAAATGGGTGGAAAAAAATCTCAAAAGAAATCCTATCCTTCGTTCTTCACGATCTTCAGGCTCAAGAAGACTCGGCAAAGTGGTGACCGATATTCGGATGACTCCTTGAAGCCTAAAAAAGTGTATCCTAGTGATCAAGATAGAGAGGGGCTATGGGCTGATCCTAGTATTGACAGAAAAGCTTCGGATTATATTCATGATAGGACAAACAAATGGAACAGTGACGAGGTATTAAGCTGATGGTTGATTCGTGTTCGTCGTTAGAAAAAAAAATGATTGAAGCTATTTAATTTCTACATTCGTTATGTAATATCATAGTGTGTGAATTGCAGATATATCATAAATAAAATAGTTTGTCTGTTCGTATTTTTGGTCATAACGAATCATTTCAATTCTTATTTATAATTCTCCTCATCTATGCATTATATATGTAGCTTTCTAGAATGATATAACCATATATATAGCACCCATACTAACTGATGTATACACTTCAAATCCTATGATTATGGTTGTCGCAGATTCAATTTACACGAATGTTAGCAGGCAAAGTTTTTCTTATAATTTCACTAATTAGAATGGGTTTGGTCACACTTCAAAGTTGTAGAACCATACACAATGGTATTATATATTGTGGCTTGATTACTGCTCACTAGAACCATCTTTCTGTTTTGATGAATTAAAATCGTGACACAAGTTCTCCACGAAGGATAGTTTTTGGGTCCAAATACGACAACGAGGACATGTTTGTGTGAGTATTTTCCGTCACAATGTTCTCTACAGATGTTACAAAATAAGTGCTATCGATCAATCACCTAATTAAGTTTCGCTTGGAAAGCCAGATAGCGTGCATTTGTATTTTCCATTAATCGAATCTTATGTAACTGTAACTTACCCGATCCATAAACCTCCGAAACATTTCGCCTTTTAATTTTCCAAGCTCCCACGACTCGATATAGTATATTGGAGTGCATCAAATTTTCAAGGAAAATTATTAATAATCATTTTAAATTTTAGATGACTTGACAACTATATGCATGGATGGAAATGTAGCTTTGATGCATGAGCATTATACACTAAACTTCGATACGTTCAAATAATTATACTACTAAACCTCAAATAATTAAGCCATCAGTTCTACAAAAACTGTAGTATAGTTTGATTTATTTTGTGGATGGTTTGTCTTCATGCTTAGTTTTAGTTGACCGGATGATTCTTGTAAATTTTGCATATTAATTCATTACATGCCACTAATTATTCGAAAGCTTTTTCAGTATTCATATTAATGTTCCAAGTTAATATAGTAAATGGTTTTTTTCTGCAAAGAGTTGTTATTGACCAAACTATATCTCTTTCCAGGTGTAAATTAGGTGGAAAAATGCCCATGTTGATGACATATTACTAGTTGTTAAGTTAAACACGTACTATATCTGCGTTTAAGGGGGGTTTTATAATTAAGCTTATTTTTTGGTTTCTAAACTAATTTAATTCTGACTTATTCCACATAAATCCATTTTTTCGACACTGAATTAAGAATGTTAAACTTTTTTGGGTAAAGGGGTGTAATCCTGCACCCCGGTAAATATATTAACCAAAGAAACGTTTAAGTACAATGGATATGAGTGAAATCTCATATCTCAGCCCGTTACATAGGAATGTTAAACTTACTCATGGTATTTACTTGTTTGTCGCCCATTGAATTACAAAAATCATTATATATTGATGCCAATATATGGTTTTAAAACTCGAATATGATTCCTAGTTATTTATAAGAATGTTCATGCACCATGCCTGCAGGCGAGTGGAATTTACAATGGTAAATAGTTTAATCATATGCATATGGTAAAGATGGTGGCATCCAAGAAAGAGCTTGTGCAATGCTCATTACTTTTGTTACACCAAACTTGCTTTTCCTTTATGTTCGACTCAAACGAACATTATATCCCTTTTTCGGTCTCTACTCTCCATAGACTAACTTTGTACTACCAAAATTATGTTGGCTTTAAAGGGAAGATTCTCTAGTTATTATTATTTATTTGTCATGTCCACTAAGGTTTGCATCTTTGAAAGCTAAATATCAAACCACAATGACTGATTAGTAATAAAAGAGGACAAGACAAGATGAAAAAGAACAAGATCAAGATTTTTACTGTTGAAATAGAAGTTATGAAGTGGTTAATAATTATGCGTTGATTGATAGAGTTTAGATGATCTTTTGGCCATAAGTTGGATGTAACGAACAAAATAATTGGATCTTACAATAGTGGACAAAGTGGCAGTGACCTATATACGTTGATGCATTCTTCGTAAATCATTGAGTAGTAAACAAGGTTGGATTCACAAAGCATGCAACTATGCAAGTCCAGCACGAACTACTGTTTGTGTCTTTCGCATCAATGAATTAAAATGTGATCGTCTAATTTGATTTCTACATAATTTGTTCCACATCTTTAGACCCTTAAATCAAATAACTTTAGAAGTCCGTTTTTCAGATATTCTCAGATGTTTGCTGTCTTGAACATTGTTGATGAGATTTAGGCATCTCATTCCATCCTTCTCAGACTACTATTTTGTCTTTTGTTTTTTCAGCAGAATCTACTACTTTCTATGTAGTTTTCTTCTTCTTTTACAGGCTGTTGATTGTTGAAAATATATTAATGTTAGGTATGATACACTTTGTTCAGGAAAATAACATATGTTTTATTAGAAGTTTCGATTTTCTATCATTTGAAAAAGTGAACCATTTTCTTTATTGACAACCCTCCTCCACTCTAACATCAAAATAACGAGTGTTCAATGATAACTTTTTATGGCATTGAATCAGCCAAGAATAAGGTGCAGACTCAGATAATGTCACGGTTATGGTAGGTTCTCCGTTTATGAATGAATCAGCCAAGAATAAGGTGAAATGGGTTTATCTTTACTCATTTGCCTCAGCTATTGGTGTGCTTGAAGCCTTGGTTATCTTGTTAGGCTGGTGGCTATTCTATGGAAAAAACGAGTTATTAGCAAACTTAGAAGATGGGTACCGTATGATATCTACTCAATTTAGGGGTTTTAGTTATAAAGAACTTAGGAAGGCGACACAAAACTTTGAGGTGGAAATAGGGCGAGGTGGCTCAGGAGTTGTGTATAAAAGGGTCCTGGAAGATGAAAGGGTGGTGGCTGTGAAAAGATTGAGAAATGTGAGTGAAGGCGGAGAATTTTGGGCGGAGATCAGCACGATAGGTACAATCAATCACATGAATCTAGTGCGAATGTGGGGATTCTGCTCACAAGAACATCACAAACTTCTAGTTTACGAGTACGTAGAAAATTTATCTCTCGATAAGAAATTATTCTCCTCCAATTTTCTTCAATGGAAAGAAAGGTTTGAAGTTGCAATAGGTATAGCAAAAGGCTTGGCTTATCTACATCATGAGTGCCTTGAATGGGTGATTCATTGTGATGTAAAGCCGGAAAACATCCTTTTAGATGGTGCATTCCAACCAAAGATCGCAGATTTTGGTCTGGCAAAGCTGTCTCAAAGAAGTGGACAAAACACCGAGTTCACAAGGATTAGGGGGACTAAAGGTTACATGGCTCCAGAATGGGCTCGTAGTCTGCCAATCACAGCAAAGGTGGATGTGTACAGCTATGGGGTTTTGGTTTTAGAAATGTTGAAGGGGATCCGACTTTCTAATATCATCGTTCATGGAGAAGGAAACGATGAAGAATCAGAGCTTATGAGGTTCGTAAGGATAACCAAAAAAGAAATTGAAGAGGGGAAAGAGTTATGGATTGAAGAGGTAATCGATCCAAGGTTGGGAGGCTTGTTTAGTACGAGACAGGCTGTGAAACTAGTTGAGGTGGGTCTTAGTTGTGTGGAGGAAGACAGAAATAGAAGGCCTACGATGGATTCAGTTGTCCAGCTTTTAATTGATTGCGAGTCTGAGTGAATATATGATTGTAGAATAAGATACAAGTGCCATTTACAATCTACAAATATATTTGTTCGAATTATAACTCTTGAAGCGTTTAGCTAGTCGATCAGCATGAAATGTGTCTTTTCCATATTGAAGATTTACATCTGAAGTACTTGTGTCTAGCAGTATCTTAAGATAGTATGCTATATGATTGGCTCTAAGAACAATGCAAAATTTGAACTTGATTATCCAAGAAGCAACAAATCATAACAAATTCACAGATTTTGCTTCTAATAAAGCAGATATGCATTGATGCGTGTATTCTATACACCATTAACTAATATAAGAAAATTCTCCAAACACTATTCGCATCACATAATACTACTAAAAAGAGTGAGTTATCAGTTCAACACGTACGTATTTACATCTACGAATACAGAGTAGTACTACTATAGTAGTATGTACATAGTTGGATTATATTACTAAAACGTGCTCTCTTCTTGTGTGCTCGTAAAGATCAACCGTGTTTGCTCACCCTTAGTTCTGAAGATCCTTAGAAGCAATCTATCGACGTGATTGTCATACCATGCTCTCCATCTCTTTAAAAAAACAAGTGGACCAACAATGATCGCAAATCCCACGAAAAACCCCAATCCAATACTAATAAAGAGGTCAGTTCCATAGTCCGCGTCATCTTCTGTTTCTGGTGACGAATTTGTAGGAATTCCTGAAGTATCATTGTCACAAATCTTGCTCAAAGGGATACCACATAACCCTTGGTTACCCTTAAATGAGAGCTCCGAAAACGTTTGAAATTGTGAGCCACGTGGAATACGTCCAGTCAACTGATTATATGACAAATTTAAGAATGAAAGGAATGAAATACTTGCAATCTCAGGTGGAATTCTTCCGCTTAGCTTGTTTACCGAAATGTCCAGTGATTCAAGGCTTTCCACTTTTCCAATTGACGGCGGAATTGGACCCTTGAGTGCATTGTGGGACAGATTTAAAAGTTCAAGCAGTTTTAGATCACCAATTGTGACTGGTATGCTCCCTTGGAAACTGTTATTAGAAAAATCGATCGAAGTGAAAATGTTGAGAATTTTAACAAACTCTCTGCTTGTGCCCTTGAAAACAACAGTTGCTGAATCCTGATAGTATATTGCACTATTAGCGGGATGCACGTAATGGAGGTAGTTAGCCTTGGCTTGGTTGTCCATGACTGCTTGAAAACTTGTGAACAATTTCGGAGGTAGAACACCTGAAAACCTGTTTGAAGCAATGTCTATGATTTGTACATTTGTCCAGTTACCGTTAAATCCAGGACAACTGATATTCCCGTAAAAGCTATTGGAACGTATGACAAAAACATGTAAGTTGGACAAGTTACTCAACCAACATGGAAAAGTACCCGTTATCAGATTATCCCCAACATCCATAACCTCGAGATTCTTGCAGTTTATTAATGACAGAGGAAGGGTTCCTTGAAGATGATTCCCGCTGAGATCTAATGTTTTTAGATCACAAGTTTCAGGAAACAAATCCAAAACATTTCCAGTAAAGTTGTTTTTTCCGAGATTCAGTACTTGAAGAGTCTTGCTTGTTTCTGCCAAGCACGAAGGTATCGTGCCACTCAAACTGTTATGAGACAAATCAAGAACAAGGAGACTACTTGCATTGCATATTGATGGAGGGATGGGTCCAACCACTGTACTGTTTTTAATGGAGAAAAATAGGGCCGAGGTGAGGAAATTACCGAAATCAACGGCAAAAGAAGATCCAAAGTTGTTGTTTGAGTAATCCAAAATATAACTTCCTTTTGAAGGAATGGGGATATCTCCTTGTAAGTTATTAGAATGCAGGTCGAGTATGTCAAGTCGAGAAGGAAAAGTGTAAGGCTTTTGAAGACTTGATAACTTATTGAGTGACAAATTTAAAGACCGAAGATTCCCGTCCCCAACTTCCCAAATCCAGCTTGGTATTTCACCGGTCAACTCGTTTACTGATAGATCTAGCATCATCAGTCTTGATTGATTCTTCAAATCAGGAAATTCAAGCATTTTGCATGAAGCTAAGTTCAGTGAGTTGAGCTTATAAAGTGAAGAAAACGATGAACTGTTTGCATTTACAATGACCGTAAGATCATTGAAGGAAAGTTCAAGGGTGTATAGCTCCTTTAACGCGCCAAACATGTCCAAATCTACAATGCCAGTGAAATTATTCGCAGAGAGCTTGAGAGTCGAAAGTAGTGGAAATTTGAATATGAATTCAGGTATCGGACCATCAAACTTGTTGCTACTCAGATCTATGGTTTGCAACTGATAACAAGAAACATTTATAGACTCGCTAATATGACCAGAAAACGTGTTGTTAGAAAGGTTCAAAATTTGAAGCGAAGGCAACGTTAACACAGACTCAGGAAATCCCCCACCCAAAGAATTGCTAGACAAATCAAGGTACTCGAGCTTATCAAGACCCTCAAAGTAAGAAGAAGGAACATTACCCGTTAGATTGTTCTGACGAAGATCTACACTGACTAGATTCTTAGCTGACTGAAACGAAGGAACTGAACCAATGAAAAGATTAACAGATAAATCCAGATACTCAAGACGGGTAAGGTTTTGCATCGAAACTGGAATATGTCCACTGAGTCTGCAGCTTCTAAGTTCCATCCTGGACAACCACTTAAGGCCACCGATAGAATCAGGCATTGTCCCGCTTTTTATACTCTCATAACTAAGATCAAGTCCTGTAACATGACCAGCTTTATCACATGTCACACCGCCCCATTGACAACAGTCGACACTTGTGTTCCACCCTGCAATCTTGGTTGAGAGCGAAGAATTATATATGAGCTCGCCTTTGAACGCCAACAGTAATGATTCTTGATCCTTGAGGCATTGTCCATATGCATATTTAGTAGTATGCAGACCATAAACGATCGAGTAAATCGATATTAGAAGTAGAAACCCGGGTGAAATTTGAGTACTCATTTGGCAATATGGTGAAAACTGCTAAGATATGTGATTTAAGCTTATACAACTTTATTTTCATATACTTTCATTTTTCTTATTGTTTTAAAGATGTAAACAATAGGTAGTTGAAATTGCCATAATGTTATATTATTGTTTAATTATATTTTTATATCGAGGGGCGGACCCTCTCGGGGTTATGTCCTACTAACGTTTATTTTTGTTAAAAATCTCGATTTCTTTTAAATGAACGTAAGTGTAAAAATATTTGTTACATGACATGTTAGTTGACATATACACCCTCCGTGTCCATGTCTACTTTTTCGGATGCCTCATTTAATTGTCCACTTATTAAAAATATATAGCAAGTTTGATAGACTTTACTATTTACCTTTGGTTGAAATTAATATCATAAATTTTTAAAAAAAAAAAAAAAAGATTAATTAATTAGTTAAAGATAAAACTATAATTTTATGAAAAAAATAAATTAAACAGTAATAATTATGTTTTAAACTGTGTTTTTGATTTTTTTGTAAAAAGACAATAATTTTAAAACGAATAAAGTATTATATATTATCGTAATATGTGAACCTGATATAGAAAATTGGTCTACCACTTGTTTAAACTAATACACAATTATTTTTTGGCTTGTATCTTATTAATTTATAGTATTATCTTAAGTTAAAGGCGTAATTAGGGGTGGACGGTAGATAATTTAAAATATAATGATGCATGTGAACAAAATGTGACAATGCGTGTGAGTTTTGTCGTTACTTTGAATAAAATATGTTACATGTGTGGGATATTGAAAATTTTTACTCTGTTTAAATTATTTAATCAGCCATTTGATCAATTGATATTTGTTTTGTCATGTGGCTTCAGGACAAATGAAAGTGTTCTAGATTTTGAATCCTTTAAAATATCAAAAATTATTTTTCGTATGATAATTTTAGTTATCTATCTTACTTACCCCTATATAAAAAGTCGAGGTTTTTAAGATCGGAATCCTACTCAAAATTATTTTCGTCTTTGTAAGATCGGGATCGTAAGATGAGATCGGGATCTTAAGATCCTACTCTAATGTTATTTCTTAATAATTTTTGTAATATTATACAAATTTACTAATTATTATACATTATAAACACAAAATACTATGAATGTTTTATAGAAGTCTTGTCCTAAATTATGATTATCAAATGTTTAAAAAGATTAACATATTGTTTTTGAATTCTACAAAAAAAAATAATAGTTATTTAGTTTGTAATCCGAGAAAAGTAAGATCGAATTATATTAGATCTTAAGATCGTATGATCAAGATCGGGATCCTATAAGATCTTAAGCTTGCAAAAATCCTATGTAAGATCTGGATCATTTTTGCTTTGCAATATCGTAAAATCGTAAGATCCTAAGATCAGAATCGAGATCCTGAAAACTATGTAAAAAGTGTCTAAGATGTCTTAAAATTTATTAGTATCACCATATAATACAAAGTTACAAACACGTCTTCATTTTTCAATGGTATACAATCAAAGACATCATGACAATATTTATGTTAAAAAATTTGGTTAATGCATATTTTTCAATGGTATACAATCAAAGACATCATGACAATATTTATGTTAAAAAACTTGGTTAATGCATATTATAGGATCAAGATCCTCTCATGTTCACTTAAACATGAGAGGTAATGTTATGTTTAATGTGATTGTACATTTGAACTAAAATAAAATAAATGTTTTGCAATAATGACAGTATCACAACAAGCATGGCTAATAAAGAATCGGGGTTAGAAGAGTGAGAGGTGGAGCGGGGTTTTAACCAAGGAAAGACGAATGGAGACGATAATGACAATAAAAAGAAGGTGGGCAGGAAAAGTATCAAGAAAGCGTTCGAGGTGGCAAGAAAAATGGGGGTGTCGGGTTTAGGGGATACCAATAAAGGTGCTTCGGATGTGTACAAGGAATTTTACGACGTGGTTAGTGAAAGTAACGAAATTTTCCAATTTGGTGGCAAATCGACGGGTGAAGTAGAACACGAAAAATGCAACATTAGTATGGAACAAGTTAAGGAGGTCGGCGAACTGATTGGGGTGTCTTGGGATCAAGCCGAGGAAGATAAGAGAAAGGGGGATCAAACAGGTGTTTGTACGGACGAAACCCGGGATGCGTGTTTACAGGATCAATAAGGAAGCATGGTTAGTCGTTTCGTATACTGATATTTTTTATGAAGATAATTTCTATTAATATAAGGGGTATGGGGGAGAGTGGGAAAAAAGGATGGATAAAATCTATTATCATGAACGAGAAACCGGATGTTATCGGAATTCAAGAAACGAAGGGTGGGGTAGTGGATAATATATATATATATATATGTAGAAGACATTTGGGGAGGGATTGGGTTTGGATTTCCGCAATTACCTGCTAGTGGAAACTCAGGTGGGATTTTACTTATATGGGACGAGAGGACATTGATAAGGTTTTAAAATGTACCTTTTTTAGGGGTCGTTTAAGCCCTTATTTGATCACTTTTGTATCCGTTATTACTTAATATCGTTCCTTTTCACTTTTTAGGTATCTTGAAGGCAAATAGCTAGAATGACACTTATTCGGACGAAAAGGCGTGAATATACAAAGAAAATGGCCAAAGTCAAGAATCGAGACACTCAGGCTGCTGGAACTAAAGGGGACGGCGGCAGGTTCTACAAGTGACGGCGTCAGGTACTACTAGAGACGCCGTCGGACAAATTTTGTGACGACTCAGTAGCCAAATTGCTCATTTACAAGCGACGGCTTCAGGTTTAAAAGAGTAGGGCGTCGCAGCTCAGACGGCCTAGATTTGATCCAGACGACGTCAGAAACTGAAGAGGACGGCGTCACAAGCATAAGGTGACACCGTCGCAATACTAACGTGGCCAAGACGAAACCCTAATAACGGCGACCCGACAGCTTCACAAATTAAAGGGTGACGCCGTCGCATTTGTAATCTTATATATATAATCCGAATTTTTGAGTTTTCAGTGTGTAGTCTTTTGGAGTAAATAACCTAAACCGAACCGAGGCTGTCTTGTACAGTATTTTAGGGTTCCATACCCTATCTTACATCAAGATAAGTGTTTTACTTCATTAATTCAATTATGTCTTCCTTTGATTGTGTGTATGCTTGCATGTTCCCTATGTCCGGCTAATTTACTTGTGTGTTTGCTTATGTAATATGAAACTTAGATATTGAATATTGATTGGTTGTCTCTTATCTTAATTGTGATTGACCTAGTATTGCGATAGGTCATTCGTTGTGCTAATAATGCTTGATTAATCTTTGTTGAACCTTAGTTTATAATCACCTAGAGTAATTGTAGGCTATACATCCAAAGAATACCTTAGAGTTAAAGTTTATAAATCCTAGAGATTTTGTAGTCATTAACTTTTGGTAGCTTCAAAGAGTTAGGGATAAACGCGCATACCCTACGACCTTAGAAACACAACGCAATTAAGAATAAGGACGAGACAATTCAACCACCAATAGGAGATAACTAGGGAGTAATAAAGCCTAAGCAAATACATTTTTAACCATCATACGAGCACACAACAATAGATATAGACTACCCTCACCTTAGTTTAGATAATTAGATAAGTAGAAGTAATCGGTAGAAATACCAACCCCCAAATCCAAACCCCGAGATTCGTACCTTTCCATTTCCTAAAAAACATAAAAAGATAAAAAATAAGCTTCCTCAACCCCAACCTTAGCGTAGTAACTTCTCACTAGCATTCCTATTCCCCTAGAGAACGATATCAATTCCCGTGGCTTACCCTAATACTACACTACAACGATTAGGATCACTGCCTAGGGTGTTGAAAAACTTGCTCGACGAAAAGGAAGTTCCTGTGACCCCGAACGCGCTGTGTAAGCGTATCAAGTTTTTGGCTCCGCTGCCGGGGAATAGAATAGCTAGTTAGGAGTCCACCTCGTTTAGGTTTCTTTGATTGATTCCTATCAAGTAAGCTTTTTTCCTATTTTTAGCTTCCTCATAGTCTGTCCCCCTTCTTCGTGACCTTTGTTCGTATCCCATCACTTTTCATCATGGAAGGTGATAACCAACCACCACTCATCAACCCACCACCAAATGACCCGCCAAGAGGCCGTACTATTGGTGAATACTCGAGACCAAGCCACCTAGGCTATAGGAACACCATTGAGCTTCCCGACCAAGCCCAAACTACGGCCCTGCGATCCGACACTATCCGGTTGGTGCAAAACGGATGTGCATTCCATGGACTTCGTTCCGAAGATCCTAATCAGCATCTTAAGGATTTCCTTAAAATTGTCGATTTCGTTGACCTCGATGCTATTACTCAGGAGACCACGCGCCTGCGTCTCTTTCAATTTTCTCTACGGGACCAAGCTAGTAATTGGCTTGAGCGACTTCCCGCCGGCTCCATCTCAAGTTGGGATGATCTCACCTCTCGCTTCCTTGCTCAATTTTTCCCACCGGGGAGAACTACTAAACTTAGACGAGACATCATGACGTTTCAACAACTTCAAGGCGAATCTCTCCACAAAGCATGGACTTGATTCAAGGACTTACTCCATAAAGTCCCTCATCATGGTATTGATCTATCGCTTCAAATCTAAATCTTCTATGACCATACCAATTTCATCACAAGGCAATCCATTGATCAAGCCGCCGGTGGAAGGCTTAGCAACTTCAACGCAGAGGAATCTTGGGATATTATAGAAGAGCTTGCCGATCGAAGCTACGAAGATTGGAATGAATCCCCTGAAACCCCCGTTAAAGTGGTTAATGCCATATCAACTCCTCTTGAATCTTCCAACGTCACCGAAGAGCAAATGAGTGCTCTTGAGAGAAGGATTGATTATCTGATTGAAAGGCATAAGAGAGCCCTCGCACGAATCCCTCAGGAAATAGTCAATTCTGCCAATTCCACCAACCACCCAACACCTTTCTCCGAATCCCCAAGTCGTGAGCAAAATCTTAATTCTGAACGGCGCTTCCGTTCTACTTCCCCAATACTACTCTCACCCAGCTTTAAGGAACAAATGAGGGAGTACATGGCAACTCATACGGAGAGATTAGCAAAATTTGAAGAGGAGGTTTATAGGCAAAGAGAGGAGATGCATGCAAAGATGACGGAAATGATGAACTTGGTAAAAGAATGTACCAAGACAAAAGTTCCCGAAAAGGTACTAGTAAGAAGCAATGATTATCCTCCCACTTCGTTTGTTAACGCCATTTTCATTATGCCTGAAGATGAAAAGGTTGAGGAGAAGAAAACTGAGAAAAGCAAGCGGGAGGAGGCTGAAACTAATGATGAGCCCGAGACCATTGAGTACTACCTTAAGCACGAGATTAACAAAAAAACCATTGTTAACCAAGTGAACAACTTTAGGTACAATGAGGTTCTTAGGAAAGCCCTTGAAGGAAAATAACAGAAAAAGAGTATGACACCATGCCTATGGGACCTCTGTATGAGCTGGTTCTAAAAAAACCAGTAACTAAAAAGCGAGAAACCACGAGGAACTTTGTGATACCATGTAGCATAGATGACATTGATAATATAAATGCCTTAGCTGATTAAGGGTCTGATGTAAACACAATGCCGTTATCAATCTACAATAAGTTGACTAGGGAGAAGCCAACCAAGACTGATCTTAGACTTTCCTTAGCAAATCACACATATGTCTACCCCATAGGAATAGCAATTGATGTTTTAATAGAGGTGGCTAACATTGTTTATCCGGTGGACTTCGTGATTATAGACATTGAGGAAAATAGAAAATGCCTCTCATTCTTGGGACACCTTTTCTGGCCACCGCAAAAGCAACCATCAAATGCAGGGAGGGCATCATGATACTTAAAAGCGGCAAATGGTACGCTAGGATACCTATTGTTCCAAGGTATCCTCTTAAGATCATGGAGAAGATTACGGACGAGAATCCATAAGTCCCTAACGATGTGGTTAAGAAGAAAATGAACGATTGGGAAAAAGGGCTTAGAGATTTCCTGGTTCAAGGACTACATGCAACATTGTGGAAGCGCGATAAAAAGTTAGGAAATAATCCCACTTCAATACCACAAACACAAAAGAACCCTAAGGAATTTTTAAAGGGAGAGAAAGTACTCTTATACAAATCACGAATAAGAGCATTACGAGGTAGAAACAAACCAAGATGGTTTGGGCCTTATACGGTGAAGGAAACTAATCTAAAGGATAAAACCGTTACCATAATAGACGACGTTGGCAAGGAATCCACGGTAAGCATACAACGACTACGCCCTTTTGATGAAGGTGACGGTAATGAAGTCACGTAAGGGCACGACTTCGAGTCTAGCTACAAGACTCATAAATAAAGAAAAGCGCTTCGTGGGAGGCAACCCATGCTAATTGTTTGCTTGTTTGTGTCGTGTATCTTTTATTGATTGTTTATTCTCATGTTTAAATTTGTAAAAATGCTTTATTTTGTCTTTAACCTCGTCTTAATTACATAAAAAGGTATATTACATAAGGGATAAGTGTAGGGAGGATTACACACGTTTTCAAAAGAAACGTAAACATGAGAATTTCAATTAATTAAAAGATATACATGTGTGTTTGTTCGAGTCAAATGCTTGTATTGAGTCATGATGGATGTTTTGCAGGAAATTTTTCCAGATTCTAAAGATAAAAATTTTCCAGAATTTTTTCTAAAAAATCGCAGACCAGTTTCTGTCAGGATAACCTGACGGCGTCAGCATCGCAACCTGACGGCGTCAGGAAGGAGCAGAAACAACTGATTACTTTTTCTCGTTTTCTAAGCTACTTATAAATTTTTGGAATTTTCCAGGTCTTAATTTTCCAGAAAATCTGTAAACATCCATTCCACAAGCATTATATCCTAGTTTAGTAGAGTCCTATATATATTGTTACCGCCGATTTTACGCGAAGGTTTCGTTTGTTTTCTTCAAGTGTGCATGTTTAATTTACCAAGAAGAAGATACATAAGATGAGAAGGAGCTTTTCACGCAAACATTCTTCTTGAAGAAAGATGTAACCACCACTTTACACGGATCCTACCGAGCTAATCAGGGGAGTATTAGTTTCTTTCATCTTTTATTACCTTCCATTATCATAACTTTGATACTTTCGGGGAACATTGGGGACAATGTTCAGTTTAAGTGTAGGGAGGGAAAATAAAACGGAAACTTTGAAACTACGCTTATCCTTGACTATTTGCTTTGTCCAATTGCATTTGTGTAATAAACCATGAGAAATATGGGTTAGGGTAATTTTTGCACCAAATTTAAATTTTTTCATGACATGTAGGAGTGGGCGATTAGTCTTAATAAAGCGTCTCATGGATAGAAAATTATATGACTAGCACAAAAACCCTTTACCACTTAAATTCCACCCAAAATGTGAGGATCGCCCTTAGATTTGTAGGAATTAAAGCATTCATCTTTAATGCTTAGAGTGTGAACCGGTAGTATAATAGATTCTAGAACTTGTTTTGTGATGCATTCCGAGATCGCTAGTAAGACTACACTTGTGTAGTTAGGAATAACTAAATGATAAGAGGCATTAGGATAACCCTTATTTGATACCCGTAATATAATTACTTCTTCCACATCGGTTGAGTAATTCCCCCACACCCTTGCGTTGTAATCATCTTTAGTACACGATACCCCTAGTTAACCCCTCAGAGCCTATCCTTTTCGCGGTTCTCATGATGTTTCGGTTTTCCGGAATATCAATGAAGAGCATTGTTTACAATCCACCCCTAAATGTACACCCAAATTGCCTTAGCCTACCTTGTATGCACTCACTTTTAGTGCATTATTGTTATCACACTTAACCCTTAGTTCAATTATCTTGTTGCTTGCATAAGTTGCTAAGTCGAGTCATATCCTTTGTACACAGTTTTGGGACAATTGGGACTCACGGGAAAAGTTAAATTTTATGAGATGATGGGAAGGGAACGTTAAATTCTAATTCCCTTTATTTGCATAATAATGTACTCCAAGTGTTTTGATCTTTTCAATTCGGGTCAAATTATTGTTAGAATAATAAAAACTCAAGTGTAGAGAGGTGCCTATAAATCCCTATCATTTTGATGTTATCATAGAGGATGGTAGAGTAAAAGTGTATGAAAAAAAAAATCAAAAAAAATAGAAAAAGAGAAAAAGAAAAAAAATAGAGTGTTGAAAAAAAATGAAAAAAAACATACGGGCTACCATCCTACATCTACCTTTAAATTTATGTTTGTTTGTTTCAGTTATCTAGAGTTTAGAGTGTCGAGTCTTGGCTTAGCAACGCCGTTCTTCGCATGCTTGTAACATAAAGATTTTTGAATTGCCACCACTAAATCGCCTATCCCACCAAACCCTTTGTTTCCCTACCGTAAGCCTAACATTACAACCCTTTAAAAGACCTCTTAGATAGTCTTTCCTAGGTGCTTACGCCCAAGCGATGGAGGTTTGATCTAGTCTCAAGCCTATGGTAATCTATGTACTAGGCCCGGTTAATGAGTGTTTATCTTCCATTTCCAACTTGTTATATTTCATATACACCCGAGAGATGTGAGTATCTAAACACCCCATGTGAGGTGCTAGTATGTAATTTTCATGCTTGTTATGACTTTTGCGGGACTTATATGTGTTGTGGATCGTTCTAAACTAATGCTTCATGACCCCTAACTTATAAATCAATTGGCTAAAAGCACATTTGCTTGAGGACAAGCAAATACCAAGTGTAGGGATATTTGATAAGGTTTTAAAATGTACCTTTTTGAGGGGTCGTTTAAGCCCTTATTTGATCACTTTTGTATCCGTTATTACTTAATATCGTTCCTTTTTACTTTTTAGGTATCTTGAAGAAAAATTGCTGGAATGACACTTATTCGGACGAAAAGGCGTGAATATACGAAGAAAATGGCCAAAGTCAAGAATCGAGACACTCAGGCTGCTGGAACTAAAGGGGACTGCGTCAGGTTCTACAAGTGACGGCGTCAGGTACTACTAGAGACGCAATCGGACAAATTTTGTGACGACTCAGTAGCCAAATTGCTCATTTACAAGTGACGGCTTCACGTTTTAAAAGAGTAGGGCGTCGCAGCTCAGACAGCCTAGATTTGATCCAGACGACGTCAGAGACTGAAGAGGATGGCGTCACAAGCATAGGGTGACGCCGTCGTAATACTAACGTGGCCAAGACAAAACCCTAATAACGGCGACCCGACTGCGTCACAAATTAAAGGGTGACGCCATCGCATTTGTAATCTTATATATAGAATCCGAATTTTTGAGTTTTCAGTGTGTAGTCTTTTGGAGTAAAAAACCTAAACCGAACCAAGGCTGTCTTGTACAGTATTTTAGGGTTACATACCCTATCTTACATCAAGATAAGTGTTTTACTTTGTTAATTCAATTATGTCTTCCTTTGATTGTGTGTATGCTTGCATGTTCCCTATGTCCGGCTAATTTACTTGTATGTTTGCTTAGGTAATATGAAACTTAGTTATTGAATATTGATTGGTTGTCTCTTATCTTTATTGTGATAGGTCATTCGTTGTGCTAATAATGCTTGATTAATCTTTGTTGAACATTAGTTTATAATCATCTAGAGTAATTGTAGGCTATACATCCAAAGAATACCTTAGAGTTAAAGTTTATAAATCCTAGAGATTTTGTAGTCATTAACCTTTGGTAACTTCAAAGAGTTAGGGATAAACGCATACCCTACGACCTTAGAAACACAACGGAATTAAGAATAAGGACGAGACAATTCAACCACCAATAGGAGATAAATAGGGAGTAATAAAGCCTAAGCAAATACATTTTTAACTATCATACGAGCACACAACAATAGACATAGACTACCCTCACCTTAGTTTAGATAATTAGATAAGTAGAAGTAATCGGTAGAAATACCAACCCCAAAATCCAAACCTCGAGATTCGTACCTTTCCATTTCCTAAAAAACATAAAAAGATAAAAAAAAATAATCTTCCTCAACCCCAACCTTAGCGTAGTAACTTCTCACTAGCATTCCTATTCCCCTAGAGAACGATATCAATTCCCGTGGCTTACCCTAATACTACACTACAACGATTAGGTTCACTGCCTAGGGTGTTGAAAAACTTGCTCGACGAAAAGGAAGTTCCTTTGACCCCGAACGCGCTGTGTAAGCGTATCAGACATTCATATGTAGGGAGGCGATTGGGGAAGAGAGATTTATCGCAGTAAGAGGGTCTTGGAAAGGAAAGAATGAGGAAATTTTCTTAGCATGTATATATGGTCCACATGTGAGAAGAAAAAAGGCGTCGCTTTGGGACAAGCTATCGGGGATGATGAATAGATGGTTAGGTGCTTGGTGTATTTTCGGGGATTTAAACGTAGTTAAAGGCAGTGAAGATAGGGTCAACTCACAGGTGAATGACAAGGAGGCAAAAGATTTCAATGAATATATTATCAATTCAAGGCTTGTCGAAGTTCCAATGGGGGGTAGGAGACTCACTAGAGTGAGTGATGATGGATTAAAATTTAGTCAGCTGGATAGATTTTTGATGAACGATGATTTTATTAAAATTTGGGGCAATCTTTCGGTCACCTTACTTGATCGAAAGATTTCTAATCGTTGCCCGATCGTTCTCAAAGACGCGGAGGTAGATTTTGGTCCGAAACCGTTTCGAGTGTTCAACATTTGGATGGAAGAACCAAATTTTTTTCATGTGGTTAAAGAGGAGTGGAAGAAAGATGTGAGGAGTGTTATGCCGGACTGTAGATTTTAGGATAAGTTGAAAAATGTCAATTTCAGGCTTAAAACATGGAGTAAGGAGAGATTTGGTATGCAAAAAAGAAAAAATTGAGGAAGCAAAAAATGAAGCAAATGAGATGGGAGTTGGAAGCGGAAAGAAGAACCTTAACTGATAGTGAAAGAGCGAAATGGATGGAGGCGATGAAAAGATGGGAGGAAAAGGAAAGGGAATGTGGTAATATGATGAGGCAAAAAGCTAGAATCCAGTAGGATGTAGAAGGGGACAAAAACACAAAATTCTTCCACACATAGGTGAAAAGGAGGAACAACAAAAGTATTTAGGAGGGCTCATGGTTAATGGAGTGTGGTGTGAAGATCCTAAGACTATCAAGGAGGAGATGGATAGATACTACAAATCCCTGTTCACCGAAGGTGGAGAATTACGACCGATATTCTGCTGCGAAAAAATTGACAAAATCTCGGAAGACGATGCAAGATTATTGGAGAAAGTATTTAGCGAAGGAGAAATGTGGGATGCAATTCGCGGGTGCGCGGGGGGGGGGGGGGGGATAAAGACCCAGGGCCCGATGGTTTCAACTTCAAGTTTATCAAGAAGTCTTGGGGGATTATTAACGAAGATTTACTAAGGGCGGTTAGGGGATTTTGGGAAAGGATGGAGTTCTAAAAGGGGTGCAATGCCTCTTTCATCACCATTATTCCCAAGGTGAGGGACCTGATTGGACTGGGGGACTTTCGCCCAATTAGTCTTATCGGATGCTACTATAAAATTATTGCTAAAATGTTGGCGGAAAGGATAAAAAACGTTGTTGGGGTGGTAGTGGGGGAAGAACAAAATGCATTTATAAAAGGGAGATACATTCTTGATGGCGTGCTTATAGCAAATGAAACTATGGAATTTTTGAAGGAAAAGGGGTTAATATTCAAGGTGTACTTTGAGAAGGCGTACGATAGTATTAATTGGAGATTTTTGCTAAATATTATGGAAAAATGGGGTTTGGTGAGAAATGGTGTAAATGGGTAGATATGTGCCTTAGGTCCGCGTCCATGTCTATACTTGTAAACGGATCGCCTACAAAGGAATTCGGGTTGGAGAAGGGTGTTAGACAAGGAGACCCACTTTTGCCTTTTTTATTTATTTTGGCGACGGAGGGGTTGAACGCGATTGTAAAAGAAGCGGTGGACAATGGGATATTTAGAGGGGTCAAAGTGGGTAGAAATAATTTCGGGGAATGGAATAAGGAGAACGCTAAATATCTTATGTGTATCCTAAAGTGTTTTGAAGAGGTATCCGGGTTGTGGGTTAATTATAATAAAAGTAAGTTATATGGAATTGGCGTCAACGAAAGGGAAGTGGAGGAGATGGCGAGGTGGATGGGTGTGGTGTTGGGGAATTTCCTTTTACGTATTTGGGTTTACCGATTGGTGAGAATATGAGGCGGGTGGATGCTTGGAATCCCGTGATGGACAAATTCAAAAAGAGGTTGGGCGAATGGAGGGCAAAAACTATGTCGTTTGGGGGGGGGGGGGGGGGGCGTCTAACATTGGTTAAATCAATTCTAGGTAGCTTGCCATTGTACTACTTCTCGATGTTCTGTGTACCTTTGAGTGTTATAAAAAACCTTGAGAGAGTTAGAAAAAAAAATTGGGGGGGGGGGAGGGTCGGGTGAGGGTAAAAAGATTTCTTGGGTAAATTGGGAGTCGGTTATCACGTCATATGGCGAGGGGGGCTGAACATTAGGTCTTTAAGGGCAAAAAATTTGGCATTATTAGGGAAGTGGTGGTGGAGATATCGGAGAGAGGGCGATGGGTTATGGGTCAGGGTCATTAAAAGTATTCATGGTGATTGTGGGGGGTTAGGGGAAGTAGGGTGGAGGGTGGGAGGGGTAAGGGGGTGGGGTTTGGGTTGGCATTATAAAGGCGGGGGGAAGAGATGGACGGGTTGGGTATTGGGTTCTCTTCGTCTTTCGTGGGGGTGTTGGGCGATAGGAGGGATATTAGATTTTGGATTGATAGATGGGTGGATAATAGGAGACTTTGTGATAGGTTTCCTAGACTTTTCCATTTAGATAGGAATATAGAGAGTAAAGTGTTGGATAAGGGTTTGTGGGTAAACGAGGGGTGGCGTTGGGAATGGGATTGGGTGAGGGAAATTAGGGGTAGAGTCTGTAAGGAGCGTGATGACTTATTAGATGTAGTGCAAAATGTGGTGGTTTCTAATAATTTTAGGGACAAATGGCGTTGGGAGCTAGTGGAAGACGGCGATTTCAAGGTCAAGGCGCTTACAAGTTTAGTAGAGGAGAAGATTCTTCGTGGGGAAAACGGAACTCAGGAAACGATATGGAATAAGTTTGTTCCAAAAAAATTCAACATTTTTGTTTGGACGGCTCTTAAAGGAAGGCTACCGGTCCGCGTGGAACTTGATAAAAGAGGCATCGATTTGGACTCGGTTCTTTGTCCAAGTTGCAACAATAGTGTGGAATCATGTGCTCATAGCTTGGTCACGTATGACCTTGCTATGGGTGTGTGGGAAAAAGTCTTTAATTGGTGGAATATGGGGAATGTGAACGCCTTTTCTATTGGTGAGTTTTTCTCATCATATGGAAATGTTAACGTCCCCGGTACTTTAAATACTGTGTGGCAAGCGGTTCTTTGGTCATCGGGATACTTCATTTGGAAAGAAAAAAATGCTCGTGTGTTTGGGAATAAAGCTTCAAGTACTAATAAAATTGTGCAAGAAATTCAACTAAAAAGTTGCGAGTGGATTAAGAGAAGATCGAATAAATTTAAAGAGATTGATTGCCAACAATGGATGTTTGATCCATTAAAATGTCGGTTATAACAGGTACTAAGTTACCCAGTTCAGTCAAAGTTCAGTGTTTAGGACAGTGGTTATAACAGTTTTAAGGTGTAGAGTTCATAATCTGTAGTGTTAGGGACAGTGGTTATAACAGTTTTAAGGGGTAGAGTTCATAATCTTTAGTGTTTGGACAGTGGTTATAACAGTTTTAAGGGGTAGAGTTCCTAATCTTTAGTGTTTGGGACAGCGGCAAGCGGTAATCAGTTTTAAGGATCTATACTGTTGGGTTGCTTTTGTTTCTAAAAAATATTCCATATGGCAAAGTCTGTGCAGCAAAATTCGTGTGGCATGTGGTTTTTGCAAGAGGTCAATGTGCAGCAAATATTGGTAACTGTGGGATACAATAGTGGCATTAAAGTTCTTTGTATAAATGTTCATTTTTGTCCCTTAGTGTATTTTCATGGCTAAAGTGTGTTGGTGGTCCATGGATATGGGTAGTTTTGGTTTTCTGAGATTGTCACATGTGCAGTTTACATATGTGTTTGTCTGTGGTAATGGTTTTTGTTGTTTAGTCTTTGTTTCGTGTTTTTGTATGATGTATGGTCAAGTTTAGTTCATGTAGGTTTTTGTTTCGGTTTCTTGGGCTCATCTTTTTTAATTGTCTTGCTAAGAAGGTGGGTGTCACGTCTTGTATCTTGATCCTTTTTTGTTCCGTTAATATATGTTGCCTTTCGAAAAAAAAAAAAAAAAAAAAAAAAAAAAAAAGCCATTACCTCTCATGTTCAAATGAACATGAGAGGATCCTTATCCCATATTATAATGTGATCATTTATACCGGTCAATTTCTTTTGAGATAGAGTTGGTTAATGGCTGAGCTCTGTCAAAAAACCGGACCGGACCGAAAACGAATTTTAGCACGAAACACCGGATTGAAATGTTCAGTCCAGATCGGTCCAGTCCAATTCGGTTTGTCGGTTCGATCTGATTCAACAAAACATAATGGCCGGTTTTGCGTAAAATCAAACCAGACAGGACCGGATATGGTAGAAAAGGGTGGACTGAAGACCGGACCAAAATACGTTCAGCCTGGTTTGGTCGGTCCAATTCGGTCATGTTTCTCGATTCAGTCTAGTCCGCGGTGTATTATGCTCTGCCAACAACAACTACCACTACCGACAACATTTTATCATATATTATGACCAACCATTATCACATTCTCTGTCTGTTATGCCGATGCATTGCGAGGGCAAACGGCTAGTAAAGACATAATGGCATAGACAGAAATGAGTCTGTAGTGTTTATTTGGGTCAAATGGAGCAGTGTGGCCTGAATGTTATACTTGCTATATGATGTAAAACATAAAGATGTTATACTTATTGTCAAATGGGTTAACCATAAGTACCCAATCGGCCTGTTTTGTGAGCGTGTCGCTATAAACTTACCCAACTACAGTTGGGCACTAAATTGTCATGTTCAAAACTCGAACGTAACAAAAATGAAAAGGATACCCCCTAGATGATAAAATTGACACATTTCCTTGTTAGAGCTAGATTAGCCAAAGACGCGGCCTTATTTACTTGCAAGGAGTTAAGTTGTCATGATGGCACAGTCTAATAATGACCACGAGCATGCGTACAGTTTACATATCACGATATATAGCTGTAATGACTGAAGGATGGTTTACACTGCAACGTTTGCATAGGATGGCAATACCTTTTCTACATGCACAGCATCTCCAACGCTGATAACTTTATTCGAACCATTATCAGTATTCTCCCATATCAGCATCTGCCCAAGGTAAACCTACAAAATTCATTCAACAAATAAACAATTAGTCACGGGTTAGCTTCATGTCGAACCCATTGATCCCACATCGAGAAAATGCAAGTCATGCAAATGTATGTGCGTGTTTCTGTATGTTCTTAAGCTAAAATGATAACATTTCCAATTTTGGGCACTCACCCGTCCCTTAAATTGCGTAGTTGAGGTGTTCACTTCTAAAGCTTTGGCTGATCGGAACTTCATCATGGTTTCAGTTGGTTCACTTCCTTGTGTTGCATCCTCTTGATTGACTGTGGGTACCTGAGAAATGAAGGATTACAAATGTCATTAGCACAAGTTTTCGAAATCAAAAGTTAAGAACAAAATGTCATCATGCGACAGAAGTAGATGTAACAAAATGGGTCAAAATGGGTAGTATTTTTTAGCTGATTCGGATTGGGTTTGACCCAAAACACTTTTTTTCCAGCTTTTATAAACATGTAGTGTGTCAAATATGATAAAGAGCTATATTGTTTCAGTAATAGTCTAACATTCCTTAAAAAAAATAATGCAGGCGGTATTATGTATTAACAGCACTTTGAGCACTTGTATCCTTTTACGACTATTTTTCTTGTCTCTTTAACTTTGCCCGTAGAGTTAACTGACTCACTGAAAAATACAAGACAGAAGTATGAGCACAATACCTTACAACGGGGGCATAGCATAACGCCTTGAAAATTCGTCTCATTAATTTTGATCTGTTTCCAAAGGTCTTCAGCAAATGGTTCACAACCATCAACAAAGATGCTGCATAAGTTCAAAAAGTTCCATGATAAGAAACTTTTTAACAGAAAAGCTAAAGTATCGATAAAAGATCAGTATATTGAAAGACATACTTGGGTCTAAACCGGTTTATATTGTTCATTCACCACATCCAAAGAAGCCTGCAGCACTCGAGGGGTTCATTTTTCAAACAGTTTACTCAAAGAATGATAAGCTTGACTAACAGTAACGAAAATTTTATACTAATAAAACTAACCTGGGAGATTAAAAGGAACTGGAAAGCATCTGTAAATTTCACATTATATCCAGTAGCATACTGAGGGTCAACGGGTCGAGTCTCCGACTCTATATACAGAATTAGAACAAAGTAATCTTCACGTACTGTATGCTTATATGCTACAATCGTATATCAATAAAATACTAGCATACTGTAGAAATGAGTTTAACTAATGTACCTTCATTGAAGCGCACCAAGCGGCTCGGTTTACCCAGAAATTCGGTGAACCATTTTGCAGCTTTGTCTCCCTCATCCAAAGCCGAGCCTGACCATTCCCAGAGCGATACCCCATCAGACGATAATGACGGTGTGGTCATTGAGACCTTAAGCTCCACCATCCCAGGAGCACGTACCACTGTCAGAACACAATCAAGTGGGCTCAACAACAATATTTCCTCTTAGAGGCTCATATGGAAGCAGACTCATAGAGTTAACTAACGGGTCAATGTTACTGATCAAGCTCAGCTTGGCTTGACTTACCAATACCTTTTTGTCAATTTTTTCAATAAATTACAAAACTTTCACGGTTAAAAGTTTAAAACAATACTTATTCTTTTAATAGATTTAACGACCAATTCACTTTTGACAACTTTGTACCAGTTTAACAAAGTTCGACCCAACTATTTGACCTTTTACTTCATATAAAAACAGATCCATTACTTACCCATGTGAGAAGACTTTGTGGGCACCCAACCAAGAGAAAAAGCCTCGGTGGGCAGCTCGACTTGAATGAGGGCAAGCTTTGGTTCAACTCGCTGAGTGCATCCTCTGCCTTTGGAATCCACAACCACCCAATGACGATCCCACACAAATCCTAAACAAAACAATAATACTACTAGTGACGTTGAATGTTCATTTTGAAGCATATTTATTTCTTGACATAGTACAAGTAGCTAATCAGATCAGCTGCAGGAAACAGTGTCTAGCCATTGGTTATACATTAGTTGAGTATTGGCAAATGGCAAGCAGGACGGACCTAGGATTTTTCTTCGGGTGTTGAACAACTTCTTTTGGGAGGGTGTTGCATATAATCTTCTTTATCATAAACAACAAAATTTGCACCATATATAATTTTTAGCCTAAACTGAAGTAACACAAAAATATTTTTGGGTGTTGCACCAACTAAAAAAGTAACAATTCTCGAACAAAAAAGATATCCATAACATATAACAATTTCATAGTACAAGTTATTTAATTGACTGAACTTGGGATATTCACTTAAAATCAAAAATTTGCATGTAATAATTGCAGTAACAAACAAAGTAGTAGAGAATTAATAAATTACCAGTAGGAGAAAGGGCAGCTTGAGAAACAGAAATCCCTTTGCATGATTTTATTGGATAAACAAATATTGATTTCACCTCAGACATCTCTGTCTGTCTGTGTTTCAGTTTCTGTGTGTGTTTTTTTTTTATATAAAAGTCATTTGTTTAGGTACCAAAAGTCATTCTATTGTAGAGTATCATGACAACAACATGACAAGAAAAAGACACTTAGAAGTACTTTTAACCTCAAAACTGGAAAGACATGTACAACAGCATCATCTTATTGTTTGCTTGTTTTTTTATGGTGACATAAATATCTTCAACCCACTTTCTCTTTTATTTCTTACACATATTTTTACACTGTTCATTTTCACCAACATTAAAATAGGGTTTAGTATGTCTAATAAGGACAAACTAAAACTTAACATATAATATCCTAACATTTTTTTATACCAGAATAACATTTAGGTCCATTTCTAATGACACATTCCCTAAAGTTATCAAATTTTAAAAGAAATCTTAACAAACGTTTAATAAAAACCAACAAAATAACACAGATCAAAGGCAGGCAGGCACCTGAGAGTTGAGCAAAACACAGGAGGAAATGGGGAATTAGTCACCGGATTATGTATCTCTTTTATATTACAGGCCCATTTTCTAACTTTTTTCTTTTTTTTTTCTTTTTTTTTTTTTTTTGGAACCAAAGCCCAACCTAGTTGATACATTAGTTTTTATGAAACCCACAAAAACCGAATCGGAACCGAATAAAAAAAACCGAACTGAATTTGCCAAGGCTGAACCGAGTTAAATATTAGGTTTTCGATTTGATTATGGTTTTAGAAACCAAAAAAAATGTGAGAACTGTGAGAACCACCATCAACCAATCAGATTTTTTATTTTTATAGGTTTTATTATTTAATTCAAAAGGGTATAATGGTAAAATTATTTCTTTATATTTGATTTTTTTAAACGTTTTCCTAATTCCCATAATTTTAGAGTTTTTTTTATATTTATTTATTAATATTTTTAACATTGTGTGCATTATACAATGTCTTTAACAGTTAGTTTATCTTTTAGCCGTGCGCATGTATTCCTCGTCTTGTTCAAAAACTCATGAAATCTATACATGTATTTTTCATCCTTGTGCACATGTGTTTTTCCTCAATGGCCACTCTCGATTTCTTTGTATGCATATGTGGAGTTGAGTTCGTCTCATATGCCCTTATATATACGTATGTGCATTCTACATAATGCTCATTATACTCGAACCTGTAATCACAAACAAATAATAGAGGAATCATTTAATCATAACAACTAACAAGACATATATGCACAATCCTTTCATAACAACTGAAATTAAACAAAAGAAACAAGTTTATGAAACTGTAAAAACACATATGCACACTCAAAAACACATGTACACACTGAGACGATAAGAGTAATAAAATGTAAGATTTGAACCGTTGCCTATTCCACCATTCGTAAACCAAAAAAACTCATGATACCAAACCAAAAGAAAGGAGCTAACATGAGCAATAACGATCTGTCTTTTGAAGCGTGCACATGTGCATAACATTACAATTTTGTGGGTTGAATGTCAATTTAATATCGATTGGACTATAGTTAAAAAGAAGGGAGCTAACATGAGCACTAACGATCTATCCTTTGACTTCTCTAGGACTTTTGATGGTAGGGGTCTTGCGAAACTGTTTCCTGTTAAGTTACTATAAGAAGGCCACGTAAGACCATTATATAGAAATACCATATATAAAACTTTAACCTTATATCTAAACAACTATGTAACTTACAGCATTTCCAAAAAACTAAAAGATGCAAGAAACTTCGGCACATTTTCGGTTGAGTTATTTGTAGGGGATATGTAGTAATAACGAACACCAATGGATATGCTTAAACTCTGAAAGGCGTGTGAACACTTTCAGATCGAATCAATTCGGCGGTTTTACCGAAATATTCAATCGGATACAATTCAGAGTTGAGAATTTTCTGTATGTGTGTGTATGAGATGTAATGAACCGTTCTATAATCTGACCAAATAAACCGTATATAACATGTTACGGGATAACTGTCAATGGCAGTTTTAGGGTTTCCAAGTTGACAAGTTTTGTCCCTCAATTTCCGAAACTTAATTCCTGAGGAACAACACTTCAGCAGAATCAATGGCTTCAGCAGAATCCATTGTATTTCAGCAGAAATACAACTTCAGCAGAAACCATTGTATTTCGACAGAAACACAACTTCAGCAGTAATTTTTACATAGCAACTTAAGTGGAAATAAAAAAAATTCCAGGTCGACCCCAGCCAGGGGCTCTGCCCCTTGGACCCTGCCAGGGGCTGCCGCCCCTTGGACCCTGCTACCAGGGGCGCTGCCCCCGGACCCCCGTCCCTTAGGGGCTTCGCCCCTAAGATCATAACAAATTCAAGTAGGTGTGCACTCCGCACCTCCAAACCTAAATGATGTATTATTATGATGAAATTGGTCAAAACAAGTTAATCCAATTACACTAAAATATCCAACATTATTGTAGGACAGATCTCTGAAATCATTAACAAATATATAAATCCAATAATCTAATATGATATAAATCCAATAATCTAATGTGGAACTTACAATGATTGTAGCATTGTGAGATTAGTGATAAGAATTTAAAAGCTACACTTTTAAGGGTTTATTTAATCCCTTAATCGACCCACTTTTATATTCGTTATTGCTTAATTTTGTTCCTTTTCATTTTGTAGGTCTCTTGAAGGCAAAATGCTGGAATGACACTTATTTGAACGAAAAGGCGTGAATACGTGAAGAAAATGGCTAAAGACAAGATCATAACACTCACGATGCAAATGGGTGGAGCCACAAGCCCTTAGGACTAACGATGCAAGGGTGGTCAATCATTTTCTTAAAAAGCTCTTCGCA
Source organism: Chrysanthemum seticuspe (assembly GCA_019973895.1). Lineage (NCBI taxonomy): Eukaryota > Viridiplantae > Streptophyta > Magnoliopsida > Asterales > Asteraceae > Chrysanthemum > Chrysanthemum seticuspe. Next base: position 353,300,928 of record BPTQ01000009.1, read on the forward strand.
CGATTCAGGATTCCCGAGGCATTGATCAGTGATAGAGGAACCCACTTTTGCAATGCTCAAATGGAGAATGTAATGAAGAAGTATGGTTTTCCGCATAGGTTCTCTACGGCATATCATCCCCAAACTAATGGGCAAGTAGAGAACACAAATAGAGCATTAAAGCAGATACTTGAAAAAATGGTCCACCAGAATAGAAAAGATTGGGCATTCAAACTAGATGGGGCACTCTGGGCATTCAGAACGGCTTATAAAACACCCATCGGAACAACCCCTTTTCGCTTCGTATGCGGGAAAGCATGCCACCTCTCTATTGAACTTGAGCAAAAGGCATACTGGGCACTTAAGGCCTATAATATGGACTATTCTGAGGCAGGGTCAAATAGGTTCCTACAGCTTCAAGAGCTGGATGAACTAAGACTTGAAGTTTATGAGTCGTCAATCACATATAAAGAAAGGGTGAAAAATGGCATGATCAAAGAATAAAGAATCCTAAAGAGTTTGTAGAAGGAGATAAGGTGCTCTTGTATAATTCAAGGTTGAGATTATTTATGGGAAAACTCAAATCAAGATGGTATGGGCCCTTTTCGGTGAAGAGGAAAATGAGCAATGGGGTCGTGGTGCTACTAGACCATGATGGAAGGGAATTTACCGTGAATGGACAACGTGTGAGACATTACCAGTTGGACAATAATGAAATGGTCCACGATGAGGATGTTGTTTTGGAAGAAGGTGATGGTAATGAAGTCACGTAGGGGCACGACTTAGAGTCTAGCTACAAGACTCATAAATAAAGAAAAGTGCTTCGTGGGAGGCAACCCATGCTTAATTGTTTGCTTGTTTGTGTGTCATATATCTTTTCATTAGTTGTTTATTCTCATGTTTGAATTTGTGAAAATGCTTTATTTTGTCTTTAACCTCGTCTTAATTACATATAAAGGTATTTTACAAAATTATAAGTGTAGGGAAGATTACACACGTTTTCAAAAGAACGTGAACATGAGAATTACAATTATTGAAAAGATATATATATATATATGTGTGTGTGTTTGTTAGAGTCAAATGCTTGTATCGAGTCATAATGGATGTTTTGCAGGAATTTTTCCAGATTCTAAAGATGTAATTTTTCCAGAAAAACGCAGCAGACCAGTTTCTGTCAGGATAACCTGACGGCGTCAGGATTGCAACCTGATGGCGTCAGGAGGAGCAGAAACAGCTTATAAATTTTTCTCGTTTTATGTGCTACTTATAAAATTTTTGGAAATTCTCAGGTCTTAATTTTCCAGAAAACCTGTAAACATCCATTCCACAAGCATTATATCCTAGTTTAGTAGAGTCATATATAGTTTACCGCCGATTTTACGCGAAGGTTTTGTCTACTTTCTTAAAGTGTGCAGGGTTTATTTATCAAGAAGAAGATACATAAGATTGGATGGAGCTTTTTACGCATACATTCTTTTTGAAGAAGAATTTAACCACTACTTCACACGGATCCTACCGAGCTAATCAGGGGAGTAATAGTTTCTTTCTCTTTTAAATTACCTTCCATTATCATAACTTTGATACTTTCGGGGAACATTCGGGACAATGTTCAGTTTAAGTGTAGAGAGGGAGAATAAAACGGGAACTTTGAAACTACGCTTATCCTTAATTATTTGCCTTGTCCAATTTCATTTGTGTAATAAACCATGAGAAATATCGGTTAGAGTAATTTTCGCACCAAATTTAAAAATTTTCATGACATGTAGGAGTGGGCCTTTAGTCTTAATAAAGTGTCTCATGGATAGAAAGTTATATGACTAGCACAAAACCCTTTACCACTCACTTTTCACACCAAAAATGTGAGGTTCGCTCCTAGATTTGTAAGAATTAAAGCACTCACCTTTAAGGCTTCGAGAGTGTACCGATAGTATAATAGATTCTAGAACTTGTTTTGTGATACATCCCGAGATCGCTAGTGAGACTACATGATGTGCTATTTCATCCTGCTTTTAATATTTATAAAACTTAGATAACTTAGGATAGACACATACTAACGGGCAGAGTACCCGATCAGATGTAGTAAAGCCTTAGGTAAATCCGAGTATCGTCCCAAGAGAGCTGTGACCTTGAAAGAACTAAAATGATTAGAAAAGATATTGATAATGCCAAAGTTGATATAATCCATAGATATGCTATTATTCTAATTACACAGACACCAGAAATTTAGGGAAAAGAGATAGATAAACGAAGCTTAATAAAGAATAAAAATATGAATGAACTCCCGATACCAAGATTCAATATAGTGGTTAATTATCACCAGACTCCTTTGGTTGATTCATCATGGCCTATGGTTCTTAGATTCCTCATCAAGATGAGCAGGTCACCCGGGATCATTCGGCAACCTAATAGCAGTCATTGAGCACCAAATCTACTAGATCTAGACGGTGGGAACCCGGCCGTTAGGAACTTAGATTCCCCCTAACCTCTTAAATACCTCCACTTGATAAGTGATCATTTGGTCAGTTCGCACACGAAGAGTGGTCGTACTATGGCCAATTCCTCCCATACTTTGCTATCTATCAGACGGGGTCAGTTGGTCATATCTCACAGCCCTTTAGATACTACCAAGCTTATAATACTACCAAGGCTAGCGATCTATGAAAAGACTAGCAAATGTCTATAAAGAATTATAGAGAATAACAATAACATAAATGCAAACTTTAATTAATGATATGAATTCATAGTATAAGTTCTAGAAAAATATAAAAGGAATCCAAACTCGAATACAAAGGAAATCGTAGACGACGACTTCGTTATTCAGTGCTCCTAAACCATGCTTCTTCTTCTGTTTTTTGATCTCCCCAAACCCTAGAAGGTTTGGGAAAGGAGAGATATCTAAAACTGATGAAACCATCAACTATTTATAGGCTTCAAACTAGTTACGGCGTAACCTTATTAGGTAGTTACGCCGTAACTTCCTTCAATCTTCTGTGCTTATCCATTGGTTACGGCGTAACCTTAGCTGTGGTTACGTCGTAGCTTCTGTAATCCAGTGTATTTCTTCATTACGGCGTAGCTTGAGCTGAGGGCTACGTCGTGGTCTATGTTCATTTAGTGCATATCAGTAGTTACAGCGTAACCTGAGCTGAGGGTTACGCCGTAGCCTTCGTACTCTTTAGTTGCGTCGTAACTTCATAACTTGGTTACGCCGTAATTAAGAGACAGTTGAATCAATTGGGCTTGAAAACGTCCAATTGCAGCTTCCTTACTTCGAATGTGTCCTGAAATGAAATAATAAGGAATAAGGATGTTTTCACTAATATTTTACTCAAAATGTGATGATATAGGGGGGAAATTAACGCTTAGAAACTCAGGACTATTTGTTGTTATCAAATATCCCCTCACTTAAACTCTACTTGCCTTCAAGTAGACCAATTTAGACTGTAAAAGATACATCCTCGAAGAACGCGCAGTTTTAATTTCCATGCTAGAATATTAATAAGAGCCGAACACCTCACGAAATGGGAACGAAAACACTCACACTCATCCTATTATAAGTGTTAATTTCGGGGTGATCACTCAATTGCACATACATAGTTAGTATTCTATCATAAGCTTGGCAATTACACACAACTCCGCCACTAGAGCTAAGGTTAAGACAAATTTTTAGAAAGCAATGTTAGGTTGACTTTCAAAGGCTTAGGGGTGGTGTCATTACTAACGTGTCACGGCGAAGTGGACAAAATCAATGATACATGACCAAATCCATGGCCAAGACATCAAGGATTGCTCGCTGTATCACCTAGACACGCTTCACGACAAAAGGCATGGGATATATAATGGGTGAAAAGGAAAAAGAAAACAAATAGTTTTAGCTTAAAACTGAGTTGCCATCGTATCACCAATAATTCAAGGTTCATCTTCATATGGTCAATGCATGTCACCGGAATCCACCATTATTTATTCTTGAACTATTCTTCCAACCTTCGAACGTGATCGAGAAGATTATTCTCAATGCCAATTTCTTCATGCAGTGCTTATAATTTTTTGCACTGTTAACAATAATACTTCATATTTTTTTTCTTTTTTCTTTTTTTTTTTTGAACTTCAATGCCATAGATGCAATGATATGTTTCCCCCCACTTGAACTGAGCAAGGTAATAACTTGGGGCTCTTTGACGATCTTTAGCGAGATGGATGATGAGGAATGCCTTTTGGAACTTTAATTTGAACCTCAAACTAGGGTGAACAATGGCTTCAAGGTATAAAGGTAAAAACTACACGGTAGGCTAAGGTGTAAGGGTGTAACGAAAATAAGGGTTAGAAAATGAAGGGGTATCTTGCACTAAAGGTGAGTGCAACAAAAAGGGTTAACACGGAGGTCAAAAAGCCAATGCGACTAATCGATAAACGCACACAAGTGAACACATATGGGCTATTTGGGTTTAATCCTAAAGCATTTAATTTTTTCAAATCGCCTTTTCCAAATGCACCAAGCTAACTTGATACACTACTCGTTTATGGTCTCGAAGTGATGTAAAAGCCAAGTTCTAAAGTTTACAATACTATCGGCACACTCAATTTATGGTAGATTTGGGTAAAATGGGAGAAACGGAAAGGCTAAATCTCACCAAAGGCAATAAGGGTTATAGTGTGCTCGGCTTTATGTAATTCTAGATTGGTTAAAAATATGACAAAATTTTTTCAAATAAGCTTAAAATTTTGAAACCAACTAGAAAATTAGGGCAAGTAAGCTAAGTAATCAAACACTTCATTTCTATTCCTATCCCCCCCCCCCCACTTGAAGTGTACAAAGTCCCATTTGTACGAAGAAAAAGGAAAAATAAAATAGAAATGAAAAATAATCAAGAAAGAAATAAACTCCCTTCTCGAATGGTTGCCCAAGATGTCTCACTAAAGCTTGAATGTGGGTCAGGGGGTGGCTAATGCGCATTGTTTCCGGGGACGGGCCTTAACTATTTGTGTTGCTTTAAAAATTGCCTACAGCAGCAGGGGTTACGGCGTAACTGATCCTAAGGTTACGCCGTAACTGCATCACAGAACCAAAACCTGCACAACATATAAGGAAAATTTTGTACCCGACAGGTACAATGGGTGATAGATCATACAAATATCCAAATAGTTAAGTTATTACAGACATGAGTATCAAATTGTTTCAAATTGTTTCATCAAATAGGGAAATCAATCATCCCTAGGAAGATCATGATCCATGGAGTGGAATTGGGAGGGCTCATATGGAGTGCTCGTGGTGCTTCCAGGAGTGGAGCCGGGCTGCATAAATGTCACTCCTCCTTGGACTCCGATATCGGGGATGTTGGGCTGGTACACATACTCCGGACCTTCCCACCTAGGGTGGCTCAAATGCATGTGTTGTAGCATCTGGCTAGTCCGATCCGCACTCCAATGAAAGAAATCATGCTGGAGCTGCTGCACCTGATCCAATGTACCTGTAAAACCCTCAAACTGGTTACCAAGACCATAAAGACCCACTTCGAGGCTTTCAATCTCCTCGTTGAAATGTGTTAATACAAATAAGCCGTAAAAACGTTTATTTATATTTTACGATCTTCTAATGTTTTGTCGATAACAAACGTAAAATCATATTAACGAAACAAATAAAATACGTAAATGGTTTGAACTAATAGTTTCTAACATATTCACATTTTCACATAAAACACTAAAACAAGTATAAGTGATTTTATGATTTAGATATATATGTACAACAACTAGTGTTTACATATTGGGTTAGCATATACTTAAACTAAGTATACTAAAATGGGTAAAAACAAGTATATACTAAAATGGGTAAAAAAACAAGTGTATACTAAATAGATAAAAACTAGCAAATGGTTTTGACCCATAACCCATGGTTTTATATATACCACTTAACCAAGTTCAATGTATCCTTAAGGTATATTGTATCTAGAAAGAAAACCATGGATCAACCCATAACCCATGACCCATGACCCATAACCAAAAATACCCATGGGTAAAGAGGAGCGTTCCACGGATCCCTAGCTTTGTGCTAGCCGGATCCCAAGTGGAAGGGATCCGTGGGATCCGGGGAACAGTAGGATTTTTCCTCTATAAATAGTGAGCCATTTCTTCATTATTTCTCAACCCCTTTCATCCCTTTCTAACATACTTTCTCCTCTGAGTTAGATCTCACTAATCTTAGATCCAAGAGATCTATGTTTGTAGTTTTGTTTTTGTGTAATCTTTTAGGTTCCTCTTAAAGGCAAGATCACCACCTTTGAAGTCGAGCAAGCTCAAGTCCATGAGTTGCCATGCTTCTTCATCATCAAGGCTACTGAAGTCCTCTTGTTGATGATCTCTTTATTTCTTCAAATAAGTGTAGTGTTGAAGACATTAGTGAAAGATGTCTCAAGTGTCAAGACGAAGATATTAGTGAAAGGTATCTATCGTCTATAGGATAAGCACTTGTGGTAGGTGCTTAGAAGTCAAGACAAAGAAGCATTAGTGAAAGGTGCTTAAAAGTCAAGACAAAGAGGCACTAGTGAAAGGTGCTTAGAAGTGAAGACACAAGACATTAGTGAAAGGTGTCTTGTAGATCTAGTCAAAGGCATTAGTGAAAGGTGCCTTAGATGTACATTCGATATGGTGTGTTTCGATGTACAAGATAGACTAGTATAGGATCCAAGGATATTGATATCCTTGATGATGTTGTAAAGGAGTAGATATCCTTTGGGATTAGTCTTTGGTGTAGTGTGGTAGTAGTTCCTCCATTGCAATGGAACTAGGTGCTTAGCCTAGTACCTAATAAAGGGTAGGCGACGTTGTGAAGGTGTAGTTCACCTTGGAGTGAAAGAACTAGGTACTTAGCCTAGTACCTTATAAAGGGTAGGCGACGTTGTGTAGGAGTGGTTCACCTTGGAGTGAAAGAACCCAGTGGTTAGCCTAGCACCAGAAAAAGGGTAGGCGACGTTGTGAAGGCTTCTCCGCCATAAGGAGATTGGTGTAGTGATTACGAACTCTCGAGTAGGTGACTCGGGGAGTGGAGTAGGGCAAGGAAGGTGTCCTTGTAGCCGAACCACTATAAATACTCGTGTTGTGGTTTTGTGCTTCTTACACTTATCTTTTCATTACTTACCTTTATATGCTTGTTTATCAACATCCAACACACACAACCAAATAGATTGACATAAGTCGATCTAAATAGATTAAAAGGAAGTTTTAATTGGTAAAACTATTCAACCCCCCCTTCAAGTTTTCCACAATTGGCATCAAAGCTTCGTTACCAAGTTTCTTGAAGTATATTGTACTTTAAAAACTTGATACGATCCATAGTTAATTGAAAACTACAAAGAAGGTTTTTCATAAAAACAAACACCATGTTTTTTTTTTTTTTTAAACTATATGATTGGCTGTTGATTTGATAACAACATTTTTTATTTACCTTTTCATTTAATTGCACTAATCTTCTTTGTCATGTTGATTAGTCAAAGCTCATACCCACCAAGCTTTAGGAGTCGCTTGGTAACAAGAATACCTTCCTTAAGAAGGTATCTTAAACGCAAAAGAGCGGGAATCGTCTAAGTGACATTTGCTGTGTCATTTGTAAAGACATTCCTAAGTGCGCTAGAGGTATGTTTTTCTTTTTACTTTGCTTGATAATTAAGTATACCTATTTAGGTATTTATATGATTATCTTTTGTGCTTATACATGTTTTACATGAAGCTTCATTAGGAAGCATTTTTCTCACATACGTGTTATATTTCTCGTCTATAGTCGTAGTATATAAAACTTATGTTTTATTTCTTTTAATCCAACAATAAAACAAAACACGTTTTTCAAAAAAATTCCTCCTTCCCTATATATCATCCACTCGACGCCTACTTTATCAAAACCCCACCTTTTCAAATTTTCCAATTTCAAAAATTTCCTCTCATTCAAAAACTTGATCTTCCTCCTCATTCAATCCCAACCGAAACTAAGAAGATCCGTCATCATCATGGTTTACATCGCCATCGTGCTCATCGTCTTAATACACTCATCGCACTTGTGTTCCCTATGATGAAGTTCACATACGGAGACATTTACTTTGTGTTGTTAATCTATATTGGGGTTATACACCCAATCCTTTGTATCATCCTAAGTATTGAAATGCAATATTATTAATAATCTAGTTTATCTAGGTTATTATTGTCATAATGTGTTTGTCATTTCTTTTGATTTATATATTTTATATTCTTTGGTGATACATTAGAGGTCATCCATGCATGCTAAAAGAAAATGTAGGATAAAACGTATTTCGTGGTATAAAACTATAAAAAACCTATGTTTTTATCAAATCTGTTTCTGTTACTACAGATCCACGGATCCCGGAAGTTATACTAGCCGGATCCCTTTTGAAAAAGGAACCGTGGGATCCGTCCTACTGGAAAACAGTTTTTCATGCAAATTAAAAACCACTATCTTTCTAAATGTAATAATCCACTAGAAAGACAAAACCTTGAGTAGGTTAAAGTGTTAAAAATCATTGTTAATAAAAATCTAATAAAAACGTTAGATAATCATTAGTTAACCACAATCATCACTCTTTATTAACTCGTCTTTTCTTTAGATTCAACTATGACGCATGAATATGAGTTTGATTTTTCACTCACTAGCGTCTACACTCTGAACATCTCCCTTGAACCCAACACACCTGGCAATCATGTCCGTGGATTCAACAATCTCGAAACCCGTCACTTCCATGAAGGACGTATTGTAGACACCTCTCTACAATTCGAAGAAGGTATCAATACCTCCTTCCTAGCCATAGGACTAGAATGTCTTCTTGAAATCAACGAGAAAATATGTCCAAGGTTCATAATGGAATTCTTCCGTCAAGTGGAACTCGTTCGTAACGAGGATCGCTCTCTATCCCTTTGGTTTTATATCAAAAACCAAGAGTTTACTTTAAGCCTTGGGCATTTTGCTCACATCCTCCGAATTCCAAACCATGGACAATGTGCCTTCACCGAAGATTGGTCTCTTGATTCTCTCTTCAACTTTCGTGAAGAAAATAGTCCATATATTCCTCACACATACCCTCCCCGGAAGATTTACATCGCATGATATGCAAACCTCGACCATATTACTCCGATCCAAACATTATCTTCACACGGGACATTCGAGAAGAGTACAAGCCTCTTGCACTCATCTTGCGTGAGAATGTTTGGAGTCTTAGGGGAAATCGAGAAGTTCTTCCCGCTTGTTGTGCTCACATGTTGTATTGTTTGCTAACACAACAACCATACAATCTCGCCTACTTCTTCGCAAGGCGAATCGCAAATCTTCAAGGCTCCAAGAATAAACTCATCCCTTATGGAATGTTCTTGACACGCCTCTATCATAATGTTCTGCACTTCCATCCTCAATTTCAAAGTCCATTGTACGTACTTGTGAACAAGATGATGGAACCGCTAAACATATCTCTCATGAAGACTTTATTCATTCTTGATTCCACCAACACTCATCAATCACATAATGATCCTCCTAGCAAAAACACTTAAGGAACCTAGTAGTCTTTCAAATAGGATCAATCCTTATGTACTGATGAGTGTCTAAATACTCATCATTTTTATACTGTTAGAATGCCAAAAACATCTGAAAACACTCAGAAATGCTTCAAAATGATGAAAATATCACAAACAAGTGTTTTATATGTTTTAAATGCAAAAACATCAAAATCTGATGAAAAACGTATTAAGTTTGCATAATTGGCAGTTTTAGTCCCTCAAGTTACAAAAGTTGTGTAAAGACTCACAAAAGTCTACAAAAACCGTAAGATTGTCATATTTTTACTACTCATAAATCTGTGAGTAGTCATGTATTCCTAACTAGGATAAACTTTCTGATGATCCAAGGAATTCACAAAAACGATCCTCCTAGTAATACACTAACTACTCACAACCACCTTAGTTCTTACTTATTTCAGAAGTACTCTCTATACAAATCGCCAAGGTAGTAGAACAAGTGTTCATGCATGTTACCTGAAACTTTAACTCCTACCTTCACGTCTTGTAATACTATCTCCGCACAGTTCTTGTAAGGTATTCCCTACTCAAATAAGAACCTCGGAACTTCTAAACGCTAAGCGGAACGCTTCTTCATCCGCTCTAACATACCAACAACACAATCGTTTGTTATGTTGTACACTCGTGTTGTTCGCCCTTCTTGAAGAGCTAAAGGGGATTCTGAGGTTTGTAAGAGTGCGTTCTACTCACGTTCTCCGAACATGAGAAGAGCTTACAGGGCACACTTCTATTACAAACCTAGCCTCATTATACCAGCTCCAAACGTATAGTACGCTACATTTAGAAGGCCCCTCCCATACACAC
>BPTQ01000009.1:353320683-353356932 GCA_019973895.1 Chrysanthemum seticuspe
AATTTCGTAATTAAGTTCAAGGATTTGATTCGAGTTCACAAGTTCTAGTCAAACAAGTTAATAAAAGTAGTAATCAATTTAGCTCAAGAATGGTTCATGCATTTCGCCCCAAAATATAGTAAAACCGGTAAAAAGGGGATGTGATTACTCACTTGATGAATAGATGCGATGACAAAAGTGGTTACACCGAAATGTAGCGTGAATTTCGAAACTGACCTATTATGAATGATATGATATGTAATGAGTTGCAATGTAATGTTATGCATGCATTTCGTATGTTATTTATACCATTTGTGAGTTTTTGAAAAAAATATACATATCGTCGAAAAATACTCGTTTGATGTCTTGACCATTCAAAAATGACTTTACAAGTTTTTACGTCAAAATGTCATCCTACAATGGTTTTATAATGATCTATAGTGAAATTTTCACTTTTCGTCGTAAAACAATGTCGTCGGAATTTTTCATGAAAGTGATAAAAATGGCTCCGAAAACTAGTCGTAAAATAGTGTACGTCGATCGTTAGGAAACGAACTCGACGGTTTTGGAAAGTTTGTATCGAAATCTAGAAGTTTCAGTTCAGGAGTTTTCGTCATAAAGGTCTCGAACATAAAGATAATAAGGGTTAAAGATGGTGATTTTGGCTAAAATGTTGGTTAAAAATGACTTTCGGCCAAATTTAAACATCCATAAATAACTTATTACAACTCCGCTATACAAACGGCTTGTCTTTTTGAAAAATATGCTCGGTGATCTTAATTTTATTAGAAGACATTTCGTTACAAAAAGTTCCACATCATGGTTAAAAACAGCCTCCAACATGGTCGTTTCAGCTACCGTAACACTTGTATCGTAAAAATAATATAGTTTTTCAGAAAATAATAGTTACGGCAATTTTATGAAAACGTGCATATCTTTGTCGTTTCAAATCCGTTTTCTACGTATAATACGTCCTTAGCTTCGTATCAAAGTATACTAATAGATTTTTGATAAGTCGAAATAATTTGCAAAGCTTAAGGCTCGTTTTTGACTCGTACAAACCAAAAATAGGTTGCTGAATTTTCTGAAAAATATATATTTCGTCGTCAAACTTGTAAAATCCATAACTTCTTCGTTATAACTCCGTTTTTATCCGTTCAAGCGGCCACGGATTCGTTTTAAAGTATATTTTCTAAATATCAAGGCCAAACTTTCGTGCCTACTGTCGGATTTTCCAGAAAATCAAAACAAGGACAGAACACATTTTATACTTATCGAAAATAGTTTTTCTCGTACCAAACATATTCTAATCCCTTCAAATCAACTCCAAAGCTAATCTAATCCTACCATACACCTTCTTAGGGTGTCATGGGTTCCTAGACATCATCAAGTCCAACATATACCAAGGGGATAATTATAGGATGACCATATATATATATAACTCTAAAAATCATGTAAAATGGTATAAACAACACAAATCATGCATGCTTGCTCCAAAAATGAAGAGATGCTTATGAAATGAAAAGGAAAAATGAAAAATATAAATGATATGCTTACAAGTTAATATGATGAGGTGCAAGGAACAAGGTTAAACCTAAACACTCTAGGTTTTTATTTCAAAACCTTATAAAGAGTGTGATTCTAGATTGATTAAACACTTGAGAAAAATTTTGTGATGAACTCTTGTGAAGACCCTTGATGGCCGGTTATGGAGAACCAAAGAAGAGAAAGAAAAGATTTTTACTTGACTTTGAAATATTGAAAGTGAATGAAGTGAATGATTGAGGTAACTTGGAGTATAAATATATACTATCAAAGAAGAAATTTTCACCAAATCAATAAATGCATACACTCCCCCCTAGAACCGGTTTTTGGGGGGAATGTATCTCACCAATACATTTTTTTTTCTTTTATATATTGTAAAAATTATTACAAAGTGTAAGTAAATGTACATGTAAGGATTCTTGTAGGATTTAATATACATTATTGTATTTAAGGTAAATTTTAGGTAAAAGAAATTTTTAATAGATCAAAGTAGAGTATGATGAGATCATAAAAATTGCAAAAATACATTTCTTGTAAAATTTGAGTGAATAAATATTTGTCGTGTAATTTTTAAGGAAAGCGTCGTAATAATATAAATTTAACGATTTATATACAAAATGAATTTAGAACACTAGGTAAACTCAAAATATAGTTTTTATAAACTAAATATAAGTATAAAAATATATTGGGATCATTTTTGAAAGTATCGGATTAAAGGTTCTAAATAATAACTCACGCGATAATGTTTATTTAACATGAAAATAACGTGTACTGAAAAATGCAAAACCATGCATGAACCGTTATGAAATGATGAATATGGAGTATGAGGAATGACCGGAAATTGAGAATTGTGACAGAAAGGGTGTAGACGCTGTATGCTCACCGTGGATTCCTTGCCAACGCTGTCAATTATGGCGACGGTTTTATCTTTTAAATTGGTCTCCTTAACTGTGAACGGCCCAAACCATCTTGGTTTGTTTCTTCCTCGTAATGCCCTTATCCGAGATCTATACAAGAGCACTTTTTCTCCCTTTAGAAATCCCTTAGGGTCCTTTTGTACCTTAGGTAATGAGGTGGGATTGCTTCTTAACTTTTTATCGGGTTTCCACAATGTCGCATATAATCCTTGAACCATAAAGTCTCTAAGCCCTTTTTCCCAGTCATTCTTCTTCTTCTTAACATTGTTATCCGGGGCTTTTCGATTTCCACCCGTAATCATTTCCATGATCTTAAGAGGATATCTTGGGACGATGGGTATCCTAGTGTACCCCTTCCCGCTTTTGAGTATCATGATGCCTTCTCCGCATTTAATGGTTGCCTTGGCGGTGGCCAGGAACGGTGTCCCAAGAATGAGGGGTACGCTTTTATCTTCTTCAACATCAATGATCACGAAATCCACTGGATAAACGATGTTAGCCACCTCAATTAGAACATCAACAGCGATTCCTACGGGGTAGACATAAGTATGATTAGCTAAGGAAAGTCTAAGGTCGGTTTGTGCCGGTTTCTCATTAGTTAACTTATTATAGATTGACAATGGCATTATATTCACATCGGTCCCTTGATCGGCCAAGGCGTTTATATTGTCCATGTCACCGATACTAACTGGTATCACGAAATTCCCTGTGGTGTTTCGTTTTCTTGTTAACGGTTTTTTTATAACCAACTCATACAGAGGTTCCATAGGTAAAGCGTCGTATTCTTCTTCCGTCATTTTTCCTTCAAGAGCATCCCTGAGAACTTCATTGTACCTAAAGTTGTTTACTTGGTTTGCAATGGTTTTCTTGTTAATTTCGTGCTTAAGGTAGTACTCAATAGTCTCAGGTTCATCATTAGGTATGGACTCATCCTTCGTGCTTTCCTCAGTATTCCACATCTCAGCCCTTGCATTCTCAGGCATGATGGAAACGGCGTTTACAAATGAAGTGGGAGGGCAATCATTGCTTCTTACGAGCACTTTTTCGGGAGCCTTTGTTTTGGTAAATTCAATTACCAAATCCATCATTTCTTTCATTTTTGCTTGCATTTCCTCTCTCTGCCTATAAACCTCCTCTTCAAATCTGGATAATCTCTCTGTATGAGCTGCCATGTACTCCCTCATTTGATCCTTGAAGCTTGGTGAAAGTGGTATTGGGGAAGTAGAACGGAAACGCCTTGCGGAATTTGGGTTTTGCTCGCGACTTGGGGATTCCGAAAGAGGTGTGGAGTGGGCGGATTTTACGATCTCTCGAGGAATTTGTACGGGAGCTCTTTTCTTCCTTTCCATAAGATAATCAATTCCTCTCTCGATGGCACTCAATTGCTCTTCGAGTGAATCGGAGGATTCAGGAGGAGTAGATATGGCATTAACCACGTTAATTGTAGTTTCGGGGGATTCACTCCAATCTTCGTAGCTTTGATCGGCGAGCTCCTCTATGATATCCCATGATTGTTCTGCATTAAAGTCGCTGAGTCTTCCACCGGCAGCTCGATCAATGGATCGTCGAGTGATGAAATCGGTATGATCATAGAAGATTTGGATTTGAAGCCAAAGATCAATGCCATGGTGTGGAAGTCTACGGAGTAATTCCTTAAATCGAGTCCATGCTTTGTAAAGAGACTCACCTTGGAGCTGCTGGAATGTCAAGATGTCTCGCCTAAGCTTAGTGGTTCTCCCAGGTGGGAAAAATTGAGCAAGGAAGCGAGAAGTAAGATCATCCCAACTTGAGATGGAGCCGGCGGGAAGTCGCTCAAGCCAATTACTAGCTTGGTCCCGTAGAGAGAATTGGAGGAGACGCAGGCGCGTGGTCTCCCGAGTAGTAGCATCAAGGTCGATGGAATCGACGATTTTGAGGAAATCCCTCAGATGCTGATTTGGATCTTCGGAACGAAGTCCATGGAATGCACATCCGTTTTGCACCAACCGGATGGTGTCGGATCGCAGGGCCGTAGTTTGGGCTTGGTCGGGAAGCTCAATGGTGTTCCTATAGCCTAGGTGGCTTGGTCTTGAGTATTCACCAAGAGTACGGGCTCTTGGCGGGTCATTTGGTGGTGGGTTGATGAATGGTAGTGGGTTATCACCTTCCATGATGAAAAGTGATGGGGTTACGAACAAAGGTTACGAAGAAGGGGGATAGACTAAGAGAAATCTAAAAAATGAGGAAAAATTTACTTGATAGGAATCAAGCAAAGAAACCTAAACGAGGTGGACTACTAACTAGCTATTCTATTCCCCGGCAGCGGCGCCAAAAACTTGATAACGCTACACGCGTCGTTCGGGGTCAAGGAAACTTCCTTTTCTTCGAGCAAGTTTTATAACACCCTAGGCAGTGAACCTAATCGTTGTAGTGTAGTAATTAGGGTAAGCCACGGGTATTGATATCGTTCTCTAGGGGAATAGGAATGCTAGTAGGGAGTTACTACGCTAAGGTTAAGGTTGAGGAAGATTATTTTTTTATCTTTTTGTATTTTATGAAAAATGGAAAGGTACGAATCTCGGGTATTGGATTTGGGGGGGGGGGGGTTGGTATTTCTACCGATTACTCTACTATTATCTAATTATTTAAACTAAGGTTGTGGGAGTCTATGTCTAATTAATGTGTGCTCGTATGATAGTTTAAAGATGTGTTTACTTAGTTTGTATTACTCCTTAATTATCTCCTATTGATGGTTGAGTGTCACGTCTTATTCCTAGTTGCGTTGTGTGTCTAAAGTTGTAGGGTATGCGTTTCTCCCTAACTCTTTGAACTTACCAAAGGGTCTCGTCTACAAACCCCTCTAGAGATTATAGACTCCTACTCTAAGGCGCTCTTCGGATAGTTTAGCCTACAACCACTCAGGTAATTATACGCTAAGGTTCACAAAGATGAATCAAGCATTAAGTACACAACGAATGTCCTATCGCATTACTAGATCATTAATCAACTAAGATAAGAAACAACCAATCAATATTTAATAATTAAGTTTCATACTTCCTAAGCAAACACACAAATAAATTAGCCGGACATGGAGAACATGCAAGCATACACACAAATAATCAAAGACATAGTTGAATTAATGAAGCAAAGACTTATCTTGGTGTAAGATAGGGTTAAAAACCCTAAAATACTGTACAAGACACCTTATGTTCGGTTTTAGGTTTTTACTCCAAAGACTCTCCACCCAAAGACTGAAAAATTCGGATTCTATATATAAGATTACAATTGCGACGGCGTCACCTTATGTTTAGTGACGCCGTCGTGTCGCCGCCATTAGGGTTTCGTCTTGGCCACGTTAACCTTGCGACGGCGTCACCTTATGTCCGTGACGCCATCCTCTTCAGCTTCTGACGTCGTCTGGATTGCATCTAGGCCGTCTGAGTAGCGACGGCCTACTCTTTCACAACTAGACGCCGTCTCTTGAAAACACGAGTTTTGAGTTCTGAACCGTCACACAAATCCTGGGACGGCGTCGCCAATAGCACCTGACGCCGTCGCCTTCTACTTTCAGCAACTGTGAGTGTCTCGATTTTGACTTTGGCCATTTTCTTCATATATTCGCGCCTTTTCGTCCAAATAAGTGCCATTCCAGCATTTTGCCTTCACGAGACCTAAAAAGTGAAAAGGAACGATATTAAGCAATAACGGATACAAAAGTGATCAAATAAGGACTTAAACGACCCCTCAAAATGGTACCTTTTAAAACCTTATCAACTTGGTAAAATGAAGATGTTGATATATTGTTCCCCTGAATAGACAACTGGTCAATCTCGAAGAGTAATGTGTACATCGGGGAAGCACAACAGGTTCATGTGATCGGACTTAATCAGTTATTCCGGATTTGATAATCACTGAGACGATCAATGCTTCAACTTGTTACTTCGGTGTTCTCGTGTTCTTCGGGGTGCTGAGCTTCATTCAATGAGACCGTTTTCATTCATTTCTACCTCTTGGGGAAATGGTCTGTATTCTTAGTTTGTCGGTTTGGGGGAAAGCTACCAAAGTCTCACTTTCAGAAGGCTCAAGTTCTGACGACGATTCAAGAGCCTCGAAAGCTTTGGTGGTGAAAGTTTAAGAGATGATGACTTCTATCTTCTACAAAGTGCTGAACGACTTCCTTATCTCGGTACTCGTATCATCATCTTCTTAAACTATTTATCTATCCTTGTAAATATGTATCAAAAACCAAATACAAAAATATAAAATCAGCAAAATCAAATAGAAAATTATAAAATTTTCAAAAAAATCCATAAAAATTAGAAAATCTCGAAAAAATTTCAAAAAATATTGTCATCTTTTTCATGTTTTTATCGATTCGATAATATCTATGGTCTTTGTGCTGTCATTCAAAGAATGACACGGGTCTTTAGATGTTGTTCGAATGCTTAAAAAAAATCAAAGTCAAAAAATATTTTTGGGAGAAAGTGAAACAGATGGTTTATTGTCATTTCAGGCACTAACCCGCTTTTAAAAGAAAGAACAGAGCCATGCTTTATCTTGTGTTTCAAATCTCACGCTCTGATTCTATAAACTATTATTCGCTATCTAATGAAAACTAATAGCTTTGATAAATAACTCGGACTAAATGTTTTGTAAATCATCTGGACTTATTTGTCAAAATATCTATCTCTCAATCAACAACTTATGTCATTGATTGAGGGGGAGAATGATTTTAACTAATTCAAATGGTTATTTGTCATACAATTGTTTTCAAAAGATATTCATGCATGTTTAATCTGTGGAGTTTAAAGTCTCATACTTGATCCTTATCGGTTAAAATGTTTTCATAAGCAAGTCACAATTCTCCTTAAAAGCTTTCAAAATCAATTTAAATCTACAGAGATCACAAATCTCAAATGATTTGATAATTGTGATCGGGGGAGAATTTGTGATTTAAATTGGATTTAAACTGATAATTCGATAAATGGTTTTATAAGGATGTACAAGCTCTCCTTCCCACATGTGCCAAACGATTTCAAATTTTCCATGCACATGTTGAGGGGGAGCATCTATCTTAAACCCCAAAGAATTGAATCGTGTTTGATATGTCTCTAAAGTGCAGGTTCCTTCTAATATGTACAAAACTCTTTCAAACCTCGAGGCACATATTGAGGGGGAGCAAACTTATGAAAACCTCATCCTTCCCAAAATGCTTTATCTACTTGATTTGATCAGGGAAGTGATGTTGAAATCTTTTAGAAAATGGTAATCAAAGAAGTTAATTCTTTCTTTTGCCTCCGTGTGCCAAAACGATTTCATATACATGATGCACATGTTGAGGGGGAGCTCTTTTTCTAAAAATATCAAAAACAATTCAGGTACAAAATGCTTTGATAATATATCACAAGTATCTGGATTTACTTTCAATTGGTTCCATTGGCAGATGAACAATACCAAATAGACCGACCAAATTTACTTTATGTATGGTGATATAAGAATGATAAGGTTAGGTATTTGTTCCCATGATCCGCTAGAACCGGAGGGATCTACCCAGGGACAATCCACTAGATAGTGTAGAAGTCCTTAGGTATATTGAAAAAAGGAGAAAAGTGAGATATGGGAAGAGTGCGGACTGAGACTGAGCTAGTACTGGAATAAACCCAACAAGGTTCTAGTTATGAAGTCTTGGTAAGCACTGAAGGGGTTGAATAATGAAAAAGAATTGAATGAGAAAAGGGTGAAAATAAATAGCCCTCCATTTATTCAACCTTAGGGCAGAAATCGGGTTCAATTCATATGCTACTGGTGGTTACCAAGGTAACATCGGTATTGAAGACAAGACGTCATGGACCCAGTGACGCACTGCACTACAACTTCCCAAGCCACTCAAGTTCCTCTTAAAAGGACTTGTTTCATTTTCACGGGGAACCAACATTATCTATCGACTTTCTCTTAGAGATTGTTGATATTGAAGAAGGAGACCCTCTCCCTAGTCTCCGAAATAGGATCCAAATATGCACAATTGAGTCTAGAGCCACGAGATCATCAAATAAATCTCTTGAGGACACTTTCAATGAAGACTCTCTGTTTCACACAATGTGGAAAGAGAGATTATATCTTTAGAGTCCTACGCATTATCCTTGAGGTATTGCCAGAACATCTGAGTGATATGCTAACATATTCACAATGAAGATGGAAAGCCTTCTGGAGCCAACATCAAACAAGCTCCCGGTAGGTGGCATGTGAGATCTATCCAATAGATCAATCATGTGACAACTGAACAGAAACAATGGGGAGATTCAATCTTTTGAATCAATCCTGGTTCAGGATATGGATTGACGGATACCTTTGAAAAACCGGTCGTTGTGCTTAAAAATCTTTTCTCTAGCACATCGTCCGTGTACAAATATTTCAAAATAAAAGGTGTTTATGATTGATAATTGATTTTCATTAAAACCTTCGTTGTTCTGCAAAAACAATTTCTATTGAGCGGTACACGATTGTTTCTCAAATCTCTTTTCATCAATCAGTGGATCTCAATTCGCTGGTTCACGCACTCCGTGTTGTCTTCTTTGAGAACAGCTAGAGCAGATGCGAAACCCTGTCAAGGAAATTCTTCAGAATTTTACCTGATCACAGGCAATACTTGTACTGATCAACGGGGAACCGTGGGCCGTGTACCTCAATTCAACGAAAGTGATCAAAGACACTTTCGTTCACTTTATTGCTAACTGTTGTATGCAGGTACGCCCGACGTTTGCAGCTGATCAGAATGAAGCGGTCAATCCATAGCCACATGCTCACACAACACATTCACTTCTAAAGAAATCATGATTAGAGCATCAATGACTCTGATATTTTCGCTCCATGCTTCTGCTACGCTGTTGCCAATATCATGAATCAAAGAAAGCTTCCGCTACTCTGATGAGAATATATCATGAATCAGAATGTGAGCATGTCGGTCCATAAGTCACATCATCACATAATACCAACACCACAATGGAAGAGTCAGAGATTTATGATTGTTGATGATCTCAAAGCTGGCTCAAAACTCATTATCACGTGGATCAGTTAAATACCTCCACTTGGATTATCCAAACATGCAACAATGAAGAATCAATGACTACGCGCTTCAGAGCAAAGAACAGTAACAAGAATGCAAGAACTATCTTAATGTAAAAATTTGTTTGTATTCAATGTATGTTTGAGGTGATTTAGAGGTGACCTCCCTTAGGGGGAGATTGTTAGGATTTAGTAAATCCGGTTATTAAAGTGTCGGTCACCTCAAGTATATGTAATCATTAGAAAGCTCGTAGTCGTAGGTTATTTGATGTTAAGAAGTATTTAGTTTAGTAACACCGTGGAGGACGGCCGGGTCTTTACCCATTGTATGCCTGATCCACAGCCCGTAAGGTGGCGTTTTATGTAAGGACTATAAATACTCTCTACCTTCCAAGGTAGAGAGTTGGAGCTCATAATAAGATTTTTTTTTCTCTCACTAAAGTTCCCAACCTCTAACTTTCTCTCTCTAAAACATCATTTATACGCCTTTTGTTCTTGTGGTTTAGTGTGTTTATGAAATCCAATATCCTACACTTTTCTTACATACCAAGGGACTCATCTCCACCATCCATCTAAAAAGAAATCAATGCCTGAGATTAAAAGCATTTTATTATTTCACCTATTTTTTATAATTCAAATATCTCTTAAACCGTTAATCGTTAAGCAAAAATAATTACACCATCGCGACGAGTATTTAATTATCTTTCTATAGACGAGCACTTTGATATACTTTCGAAAAAAGAAAAAAAAAAAAACGTTTTTATTCATGTTTTTTCGTCTTTTTCTTCGTTTTTCTTCGAAACTGGAATTTGCATGAAATATCATATATGATTTAAGACTAATTTGAAGATCACATGTGGTATTAAAATTAGTGTTAAATCATATATGGTTTTTTCATGAAAATTTCAGTAACGTAAAAAAACGAAAAAAAATTAAAAAAAAAGCGTGAAAAACATTTTTTTTTTTTTTTGGAAAGTATATCAAAGTGCCTATCTATAGAAAGATAATTAAATGCTCGTCATAATGGTATTTTTTTTCGCTTGACGATTAACGGTTTGAAAAATATTTATATTTGAAAAAAAAATGATGAAAGTGGTTTTTTTAATTGTTGGGATTAATCTCATCAATTAGATCTAATAAAAATGAAAGGTGGAAATTGATCATTTAGTATGTAAAAAAGTTTTTGTCATCAAATGATCTTAAATCTTTTATCTATATAAGAAATTTTGATACTTAATTTCAATGATTTGAGTATACAATTTTATTTATAAAAACAAGCCTTTGGATCAAATAAGAAAGAATAAGAAGTAATATGTACCGATCATTGTAAAGAAGAGTTCATGGTAAATTTGTCAAATTAGATTTAGTTGGGAGTGTAAAATTTAATCTACTCCCTGATTTTACGTTTAACTTTTCTCCCAACTTTAAATTGTAAACAGAATTAAAAAATAACTAGTGATTTTTAAATTTATTCATTTCTCACATCACGTACATGCAGTCATGCATCCATGCATCTAAGGGGGTGGCAATGGTTTCATTCTATACCTAATCTCATACCTCACCATACCTCACCATAGTTTTTTAGTGGCAATGGTCATTCCATACCTCACTCACTTTTTTTTTTAAATTCATAATTATATTAAACAATTAAATAAAAACATAATATTTCATTAATAATAATAAAAAATGCATAATACGTAAAAAAAAATAAAATTACATAACCGTTGAAATAAAAAGAAAATTAAACTAGTCATTGAGGTATGCTAAGTTTAAAGCCGCCAAATGCTCCGTAAGATCAAATCGTAGACGATTATGGATATCTTCGTCTAGTAACTCCTGTAGTGCACTGTCATCGTAAATTGGCGCTACCGGCTGATCCATTATATGAACCGGTGATATTGCCATCCCGTCGTCTTTTAAAATCATATTGCATAGTATAATACACGCATAAACGAGGAGTCTATTCTTTTCGACCGACATAGCCCGTAGAGGACGACTAAGAATCATCCACTTTCCCTTCAGACGCCCAAAAGCTCGTTCGACATCCTTTCTTGCAGACTCTTGGAGCTTTTTGAATCTTTTTTCCTTCGGGTCAGTGGGAAACTTATATGCTTTAACCAACGTTGAATATGTAGGATAGATTCCATCGGTAAGATAATAACCACGTTTGCAAAGCCGTCCATTTACAGTAAATGAACTGTTTGGCGCCGTTCCATTTCACTCAGTAAGATACAACGGAGATTGATTCAAAACATTGATATCGTTATTCGCACCTGGAGGTCCAAAAAACGAATGCCAAAACCACAAATCATTTGAAGTGGCGGCTTCAAGCATAATAGTCGGGTATTGGTGATCACCTATTTTATATTGGCCTCTCAAATGCCTAGGACAATTTCGCCAAACGAAATGTGTACAATCAATGCTACCAAGCATTCCAGGAATGTGATGTTTTTCTTGATGTGTCTCGAATAACCGTGCAACGTCATGGCTTGTCGGCCTACGTAAGAACTCTCGACCGTATAACGCAATTACCGCATGGCAAAAATGATCAAGACAATCTCCTACAAAATATTAAAAAATATATATACGAAAATAAAATAAAAATACGAATTTATATATATTAAAAAAAAAATACGAATCAACTAAAAAAAAATACCGGACGTTCTTCGTGACATGTTTAGATATTCATCAAATCTATCCGGAGGTTCACCCGTTGCGAGTTGCCGAATGGCCGATGTGCATTTTTGTAACGCCGTGAAACTTTTTTTCTTCCTCGCATCTCGGCCCTCTTTAAACCATTCAAATGTCGCTTCAACATCGCCAACAATTCTTAAAAACAAGCTTTTGCTCATTCGAAATCTTTCACGAAAAACACGGTGGGGAAACTTTGGTCGTTCGACGAAATAGTCATTCATTAAAGTTTCTAATGCTTTATCACGAAAGCGGGTCAAAGATTGCCCCCGAGTATTGTTTGAGCTAGCGGTGTCTTGAAGAGAATCGCGCATAGCGAAATAAGTTTCTAGAGTACTACCGGTGGACAAAATGAGTTCGGACGACTCTTCGGGAAAAATTAATTCGTCATCGGACGAAGAAGAGGATGATGAAAACATTTTTTTTGAATGTTATAATTGATTTGTGTGTGTAAAAATAATGTGATTTGGAATGTGTTGCAAGGAGTATTATTTATAAAGGGAAGGAGAATTTTTATTTTTTATTTATTTATTTTTTATTTTTATTATTTTTTTAATGCATGTAGACGGTCAAAAATTCAAATTAACACCACACGCTCCTCCATTGTATCCTCCATGCCGCTGCGGTTTCGGAAGCCGCTCTCCATGCCGATTAGGCCATACCGAATTGGTGGCAATAGGATGCCGCTCCATGCCTTTGCATACCGAAGCCATGCCGTGGAGTGTTGCCACCCCCCTAACATCCACGAATAGTATCACTATGCATCTACTAAGTAAAAACATGATTTCTTGATAAAATTAAAAAAAAATGCATCATATATAAGGTGTATCGTGTTTATTATTCTTAAAAAAAGAAAAGACGCATATATTTGGTATAAAAATAATTCCTTAATTATGCGCATGATATCAAAGTGAATCGTTTATCCCTGCATCTATCATATACTTGCATCTAATTGAAATAAACTAACCAACGTACTATGCATCTATTAAAAGTTATTCGATCATTGCATCTAATTAATGTCCGCATCCGGATAATTAAAGAGACGATGCATCATCCATCTCACAATTTTAAAGAAATTAAGTTGACGCTCTTTGAAAAAGATGCATGCTATATAGTTAACACGATGATTTTTTTTCTTCATTTAATAGATGCGTATATTAATTATTGCTAATGATTTGCACACTCCTATTTTTTATTTGCACACTTCAAACTATGCTTTAAACAGTAGTACATTTATCACATGCAACTTTTGAAGATTGTACATTAGAATGTGCGGATTAAAAGTCAGAGTGTGCCGATCAACACTCATTAATTATTGATAATGGTGAACCATTTGTGTTTTTGTGTGGTATAAAGTCACCGAATGTGATCGGAAAGTCAAAGAAGAGATGCTCATTTTACTGATTTACCCCTAAGTAGCATATCAAATGTGTTCTTATTTACGAATTTGCCACAATTGTTTTTGAACCATTGATCTAATCTATCAATCCAATGGTTGTATATTATTCTTATTATAATTAATCTTCTTATCATATCTCTACTCATAAAAACAATAGTGTTGTTTATTATTTATAAACTCAAATTTGACTTATTTTATGATATTATATTTTTGTTTTCAAATTTGTCGTGAAAAAATGCAAAGACTTGCATTTTGTATTTTATATTATTCTTTAGTTGTTTTTGTAGATTTGGATTGTTGGATATTATGCTACTGTTGGTCTTTGTTAAAATGTTGTTGCTTGAAAACTTGAAATCGTAAACTTTATATAAAATGACAACTTGCTTGTTGCTAAGTCCAAAAAACCGATAAAAGACCGAAACCAAACTGATTCAATGTCAAAAACCAAAACTGAATGGTTTGATAAAAAACCGAAATATACGATTCGATTTTCTATTTTAGCATAAAAAATCGCTTCACCCAGCCGCATTCTAACCCCTAACTTTAGGGCTGAGCATGTTCCGAAAACCGGACCGGACCAAAAATCGATTTGGCCCAAAACAGTGGACCGAGGACCGTACCAAATTTTTTGTTCCGTGTCCGGGTCAGTCAGGTCCAACAAAGCATAATGTCCGGTTGTACGTAAGACCGAACCAAAAACCAAAAACGGTTAAAACGGTGGACCGAAACTAGACCAAAATACATCGGGTCAATCCGGTTCAAGCCGGTTTCTCGGTTTGATCCGATCCGCTATCTATAATGCTTAGCCCCAACTAACTTTTAGTTTTCGTCTATCATTGGGCCTTTTGAATTTTGCTTTGTAAGAATGTGTATCAAACATTGGGCTTTGTAAGTTAAAATAAAAAAAGTTACAAAATGGGCCGGTGATCTAAAGGAGCCCAATACATACATAGTCCTGTGACCCATTCCTCATTTCCTCCTGTGTATTCTCTATCTTAACAAATTTAAGTTATGTGTTGCTTTTGATCTGTTATATTTGTTGGGTTTTGATGTTATTGTATGACTATGCATTCATTTTATGTCATTTGCTAAATGGGTATTGGGTTAATTTGGAGTATTTGTTATGCACACCAACTGTTTGATTATTTGTTTGAAATTTGATAACTTTAGGCTATGTGTCCTTAGAAATGGACCTAAATTAAGGGGGTGTTTGTTTAAACTTATTTATGGGCTTACGAGTTTACTAGCTGCAAGGTAGTCTCACTAGCGCCTAACGTCTTTTACAACCATGATTAAAAGAGCAAAAATGGAATTTCCTAAAGCTTAGGGGGTGTTTGTTTAAGCTTATTTATGGGCTTACGACCTTATCTGTCTTCGGATTATGTTTCATAAGTTTCAAAATGAGCTTATGAAACATAATCCGAAGACAGATAAAGCTCGTAAGCCCATAAAGAAGCTTAAACAAACACCCATAAAGCTTTAGGAAATTCCATTTTTGATCTTTTAATCATGGTTGTAAAAGACGCTAGGCACTAGCCGGTCGGTTGAGTACCTTTTAGCTAGTTATCAGCCTAGGCGGGGAGTAATCGGATTGGACTTTTTATATATAAATTTCGAACCGAGTTTTGAAACATTAACACAATTGTTTAAATACTTCAAACCGAGTTTTGGCCTGAGTTTGATTGAATTTTGACCTTGTAGTGAGTAATCGGCAATTAATCAGCCTTGTAATCCTCGATTTACAACGCTATTTTAAAACTATCGCATCAAGTCGAGATGGATTATGAGAAAAATGTGCGACTTAACACTTTGATCTTTCAATCTTAAAGTGTGATACTGTTACGTAAATGTTTTGATTCAAACTTAAGTTAGATGGTGTTAAATTAGTCTGATATGATTTTGGAGGCTGATAATCTAGTTATAAGAAGCTAAAAGTGCGGTTTTTTTATGTTGTTTTAGAGATGGCGTTAAGAAGTATGGTGGCTGAAGCAGCAGTTAGAGGAGTGGTGCAAGCAAGAGCAAAGATCTTTGGTCATGTGCTTAACCCAACGGGTCAAAAAACAGGCCACAAGATCTTGCGCCAGCCTTTTATCGGTGAGAAAGTTGTAGCATGGTATCCACCTGACATCCGCAAGGAAGACCCCACGATCGTGGCACGTGAAGAAAAAGAGTAATCTTCTTTCCCACATCTTAGAGCATATGTTTTTCATGTCTTTTACTGTTCATATCATACGATCTGTGAATTTCCCTAGTTGCTGTGTCGGAATTGGTTCTTAGCTGCATACTTATTATGTGGCCTACTCTAGTGTTTAGAAGCTATATTTATGCTCACGAATGTAAATTTTTTATAATCTCGTCTTGTTAGTTTCACAACTCAGTCGAATGAGAGTTTGTTTCTGGCACACAAACTTACTTCATATGACTATAGGGTTGTTTGTTTAAGCTTATTTTAGGCTTATGAGCTTATGTTAGAAAGCTCATTTTCTTGGGCTTATTTTGAGACTTAAGCATTTATATAAGATTACTATATTATAATAAGCTTATATAAGACCATAACTCTCAAAATAAGCCGGAAAATTTGGGCCTTTGAAACATAACCCGAGATCACATAAGCTCATAAGATCAAATATAAGCTTAACAAACACCCCCTATATGAGAGAGATCAACCGCACCAACAACAACAATACTCGATCCCGCCGAAGCGGGATATGGGGGAGGTAGGATGTAGACGGTTACACCCCTACCTGAGGGTAAAGGGAACGGCTATATGAGAGAGATGTGTAACTGTATTTTCACATTTTTTCCGGTTATGACTAGAACAAATCATTATTATTTGACTCAGGTTTGCTTTAGTTAAAGTATTATGGACTCTAAGATTGTTGATGGCTTACGCTACTTCCTGAATCACGCTAATCCCATTTTATTTGTACACGGTTAATATGAACTACTTTGCATAAATCCTTGGTAATGGTTTGAGATGTCAACATTCTCTGCATATCTGTAAATTGACCATTCATTTACTTTTTCTACGATGATCACATCTTCCCTCTTTGCTCCAATGACTATTTGAAAAGTTTTCATTTTCTAGATGTACAAACACAAGAAAAAAAGTATAATTAAACAAATTTTTATACCAAATTTTGAACCTAGGTTACCTTTTCACTCATATCATTACGAGTTACTGAATCTGTTGATTTTGATTCACAATGCTATGTTATGTCGTCAATATCAAAGGGTATTTTAATGATGCCGGGTAAGTAATGGGTAGGAATGTAGGATGAGTATCGTGTTCGACACATATGGACAACGCTGCTCACCACCTTGAATATACAGGGCATAAATAGGTTCACCACTCAATGGAAACACCAAAGAGATACATAACACAGAAAGAAAGCTTAAAGCTTCAGTTTTATTAGTAAAATCTTATTAAACTTGACATGCCATACTTGGCTTAGGACTCGATTATTTATAGGGTTTTAGGACATAACCCCATGAACCTTGACACACCAAGAGATTTATTAAATAAGCTATAAATGATCAAAGACTTAATTAAAGGCATACGAGACTCAAAAGGCTTGGAACTCAAAAGATAGGACAAGATTCGGATGAATCTGCCACATAAACAGGCTGTATGAAAACAAGCATAACTCTATGTAGAAATCTCCAAATGCTTCATTGGTTCTTTCCCGTGAAACTAGACACCCATGGGTTTCCAAATTCCAACAGTATACGACACTTAACCTTTGGACTTCTGGATCAGTACAGTTTAACCATTGAAGTTGGACTAAAAACTGGAAATACTTCACTGCTTCTGTTTCTTGACTACTTCTTTCAGAACTGTTACTTGCATCTGCATCATTTAGTTTTTTACTTTATAGTAAAAAGACTCTTACCAAGCTATATCATAACTCATAAGCTGCGATTTTCATGGTCTGAACTCTGAAGCAAGTCCGATAGGAGATACTTGAGAATGCAAGTTTAGGAAACTATACTCTGGTGTTTAGTAGTTATAACTTCAGTATTGAATGTAGACTTTGTATAACCTCATCTTGTTAGCTGTGTTACACAAATCAATTATATCAGAGTGTGATTGTGGCACATACTTATCACATTTAGTTTTTTAAACAGTTGATAAAAACAATAGTGCATAAGTCCTTAGTAATGGTTTAAGATGTCAACATACTCTACAAATCATTTAATTGACCATTCATTACTATGGACTTATGCACCATTCAATTAATATTGGTTGAAAGTTGGCATGGTCAGTAATTCGAGTGATTATCACAGTATGAGTTGCACGTTTTGTCAAAGTATATAACTAAAAACCGTGTGAGTGATTGTTTATCTTCCAATAAGTTTCTCTATATATGACCTTGCTGAGTTGTGTATTGTAATATTGCAGACGTCTGTCAAAACTGGAGATGTTGAAGCGTCGTGGCAAGGGACCTCCAAAGAAGGGTCATGGAAAACGTGCTTCTAAAAAGAACAAGTAGAAAATGATTGTGGCATCTCATGTCCCTATCGAAGAACACATAATGCAAAGAGTGAATGCTTGTTGTTTTGCCTTATTTTTATGCTAGAACAGATCTCAGTTAACAATCTAGAAAGATTTAACTCCGAGACAAGTGTCATGTTATCCTGACTTTGAATTCTAAATCGGAACGCTTGTGTACCATTTTTATTTGTATTACAAATAAATATTAGTGTGTTAAAGTTTTAGTTTGTCTTTATTAAACATCAAGGAGGTCTGATATACACAAAATTATGTTTCTCATTTATTTGATTCTTTATTTCAATGTTGTAGAACTCGTATTACAAGGCCGAGTATTACTCGTTACAAGGTTAATGACCGAAGCAAGTTGAGTCAAATCGGCCAAAACATCAGTTTAGTGAAAATGGACAGTAAAAATATGTGTAAGAAATAAAAGAGAAGGTGGGTTGAAGATATTTATGTCACCATAAAAAAACAAGCAAACAATAAGATGATGCTGCTGCACATGTCTTTCCACTTTTGAGGTTAAAAGTACTTCTAAGTGATTTTGTCTTTTTCTTGTCATGTTGTTGTCATGATACTCTACAATTGAATGACTTTGGTACCTAAACAAATCACTTTTATATATTAAAAAAACACACACACACACACTGAAACACAGACAGAGATGGCTGAGGAGGAGGAGGTTGTAAGGAGGGTGAAATCAATATTTATTTATCCAATAAAATCATGCAAAGGGATTTCTGTTTCTCAAGCTGCCCTTTCTCCTACTGGTATTTTATCAATTATTTCACTACTTTTTTGGGGGGTGTTTGTTTAAGCTTATATAGCGGGCTTATGGCTTATCTGGTTTTCGGCGTATGTTCCATAAGCTCACTTTTTGTGGGCTATTTTAAAACTTTTATATAAGCTTATCATGACCAGATAAGCTTATATAAGCCAAAAAGTCTCAAAATAAGCCACAAAAAATGAGCTTATGAAACATAAGCCGAAAACCAAATAAGTCATAAGTTCGCTATATAAGCTTAAATAAACACCCCCAAAAATTAGTTACTTGTTTCCTACAGTTGATTGATTAACTTCTTAATAAGGAAATGAGCATTTGTTTTGTTTAGGATTTGTGTGGGATCGTCATTGGGTGGTCGTGAATTCCAAAGGCAGAGGATGCACTCAGCGGGTCGAACCAAAGCTTGCTCTCATTCAAGTTGAGCTGCCCACTGAGGCTTTTTCTCTTGGTTGGGTGCCCACAAAGTCTTCTTACATGGGTAAGTATGCTATCCTTCTAACCCCGAATGTTATGTTTAGCAATAAATGAGTCGATTTGGATTCATTCTAGGGACCCTATCGTTGAAACAAAAGAATTGAATGTTTTTTTATATGAAGTAAAAGGTCAAATAGTTGGGTCGAACTCTGTAAAACGGGTACAAAGTTGTCAAAAGTGATTTGGCGTGTGTACTTTCACCTCGATAATTTTCTTATAAGAATACATATTGTTTTAAATTTTTAACTGTGAAAGTTCTGTAATCTAAAAAGTATGGTAAGACAAGCCAAACTAGACTTGATCAGTAACATTTTGTGACCCGTTAGTTGTTGAGCCCACTTGATTGTATTCTGACAGTGGTACGTGCTCCTGGGATGGCGGAGCTTAAGGTCTCATTGACCAAACCGTCATTATCGTCTGATGGGGTATCGCTCTGGGAATGGTCAGGCTCGGCGTTGGATGAGGGAGACGAAGCTGCAAAATGGTTCACCGAATTTCTGGGTAAACCTAGCCGATTGGTGCGCTTCAATGAAGGTACATTAGTCAAACTCATTTCTACAGTATGCTAGTATTTTATTGATATACGATTGTAGCATATAAGCATACAGTACGTGAAGATTACTTTGTTCTAATTCTGTATATAGAGTCGGAGACTCGACCCGTTGACCCTCAGTATGCTACTGGATATAATGTGAAATTTACAGATTCTTTCCAGTTCCTTTTAATCTCCCAGGTTAGTTTTATTATAAACTTTTCGTTACTATTAGTCAAGCTTATCATTCTTTTAGTAAACTGTTTGAAAAATTAAACCTTCGAGTGCTGCAGGCTTCTTTGGATGCGGTGAATGAACAACTAAAGGAGCCAGTTAGCATAAACCGGTTTAGACCCAAGTATGTCTTTTTATATACTGATCTTTCATCGATACTTTAGCTTTTCTGTTAAAAAGTTTCTTACCATGGAACTATTTGAACTTGTGCAGCATCTTTGTTGATGGTTGTGAACCATTTGCTGAAGACCTTTGGAAACAAATAAAAATTAACGAGACGAATTTTCAAGGCGTTATGCTATGCCCCCGTTGTAAGGTATTGTGCTCATACTTCTGTCTTGTATTTTTCAGTGAGTCAGTTAACTCTACGGGCAAAGTTAAAGAGACAAGAAAAATAGTCGTAAAAGGATACAAGTGCTCAAAGTGCTGTTAATACATAATACCGCCTGCATTATTTGTTTTAGGAATGTTAGACTATTACTGAAACAATATAGCTCTTAGTCATATTTGACACACTACATGTTTATAAAAGCTGGACAAAAAGTGTTTTGGGTCAAACCCAATCCGGATCAGCTAAAAAATACTACTCATTTTGACCCATTTTGTTACATCTACTTCTGTCGCATGATGACATTTTGTTCTTAACTTTTGATTTCGAAAACTTAAATTCTGTGCTAATCACATTCGTAATCCTTCATTTCTCAGGTACCCACAGTCAATCAAGAGGATGCGACACAAGGAAGTGAACCAACAGAAACCATGATGAAGTTCCGATCAGCCAAAGCCTTAGAAGTGAACACTTCAACTACGCAATTTAAGGGACGGGTGAGTGCCCAAAATTGGAAATGTTATCATTTTACCTTAAGAACATACAGAAACACGCACATACATTTGCATGACTTGCATTTTCTTGATGTGGGATCAATGGGTTCGACATGAAGCTAACCCGTGACTAATTGTTTATTTGTTGAATGAAATTTGTAGGTTTACCTTGGGCAGATGCTGGTGTGGGAGAATAGTGATAATGGTTCGAATAAAGTTATTAGCGTTGGAGATGCTGTGCATGTAGAAAAGGTATTGCCATCCTATGCAGACGTTGCAGTGTAAACCATCCTTCAGTCGTTACAGCTATATATCGTGATATGTAAACTGTACGCATGCTCGTGGTCATTATTAGACTGTGCCATCATGTCAACCCCTTGTAAGTAAATAAGGCCGCGTCTTTGGTTTATCTAGCTCTATCATGAACAGAGAAGAAATATGAATATGCTTCGGAAATGTGTCAATTTTATCATCTAGGGGGTATCCTTGTCATTTTTGTCACGTTCGAGTTTTGAAAATGACAATTAGTGCCCAACTGTAGTTGGGTAAGTTTATAGCGACGCGCTCACACAACTGGCCTATTGGGTACTTATGGTTAACTTATTTAGCAATAAGTATAACATCTTTATGTTTTACATCATATAGCAAGTATAACATTCAGGCCACACTGCTCCATTTGACCTAAATAAACACTACACACTCATTTCTGACTATGCCATTATGTCTTTACTAGCCGTTTGCCTGCGCAATGCAGCGGCATGTGATAGTGGTTGGTCATAATATATGATAAAATGTTGTCGGTAGTGGTAGTTGTTGTTGGCAGAGCATAATAGACTGCGAACCAGACTGAATCGAGAAACCGGACCGAATTAGACCGACCAGACAAGACTGAACGTATTTCGGTCCGGTATTCGGTCCACCCTTTTCCTTATATCCGGTCCGGTCTGATTCAGTAAATATAATTCACTCAATTACTTAGGTAGAGTAAATAAGAGAAATCACACTCATTGCTCAGTCATGATTTATTTATGTTGGAAAATTGGTTTTGCAAAATGAGTTTTTGAAAATTTTAGACACTCTTTAATATATGTATATGTTATATATATTTATATTTCTTGGTAGATTTGCGTTCTCCTTAACGAGAGCTTCGCAACGAGCTAAAGAGTGTCAAAAATGGAGTTGATATGAATGAGATAGCGTGTTTCCAAGCGAGGCACTTGAAACACAAAAATTGGAAAAGTGGAAGTATCCCACATCGCCAAAACAAGAAATGAAAGCTTGTTTATATAGGAATTGTGATATGAACCTTCAAATTGATTTGTTGGTTTTACTCCAACACCTACGTGCGCGCATACAGGGGTGCGGATTTCTGGGCCAAAATGGGTTCGAAGCTTCTGAACTCATGCGAACCTGCGGAAACGAATGCAGCTCCGAAGCCTCGCATACGTGCGTATCTTTTTGCTGCAGATCCGAGTTTCCTTTTTCCAGAATTTTCTGTAAAATCTATTTAGGAATAGATTTGAAACTTATTGACAAAGTTTACATAATATTGGTGTGTAATTAAGATATATGCAAATCGTGGTTATTGGTTAACAGATTTTGCATATCAGTTTAATATTAGCAGATATCTTGTCTTGGTGAACAAGATAGGTTTAGCCTATATAATAAACGACTCCTCATTCAGTTTTCTACACAGGAAAAACGCAGCTTCACTTCAAACGATTTCCAGCAATTCCTTCGATCAGAAATACATAGAGCTTTAGTGATCTTTCAGGCAAGTGTGTCTAGTCCGGCTGTACAACAGCTTTGTACGTTGTACCCTGAGAAACAGACGGCGAATCTGTTTTAAGGGAATTGTGTTAAAAACGAGCCTCGTGCCACTGTCTTTACTGCTTTCGTTTTATTTTATTGAATAGCGCCTGTCTTCTGCTTCTACTCCATTTTGTCTCTTATTTAATTTGCTGACTTTTATTTTCTGTTATTATTAATTGTAATCTGATTTTATTATTAAAAGTGTGCACCGTTTCCCACAATTTATTACCATAAGCTTGTACAAGAAACAAAACTCCACCAACGTGGCGTGAGCATCAAGTGTAAACATCTAAAGAGGTCTTTTATTAGGGTTGAAATGTTAGGCTTCGGGTGATCAAAGGGTATGGATGAGGCAATGGATTATTTATTTAATTGGTTTTAAAAGAAAAATAGAGTCAAGTCTAATTCCCATTGTTGCTAGTTACCAAACAATCCGTAAACCAGTAAATGATTATAGTTACAATCTTTCTCCTCTTCGGACTTCCACAAATCTTCACATCGATTCGCCATAACAATATTATTCATACCTAGCATATTGGCAAAAACTTATTACATAACTTTTTTTTTTTTTTTTTTTTTTTTTGAACATCTATCTTCGAAATGGCACACACGAATGACAAAGTGCGGTTACTCATAATCATAAAAACAATCCAGTCGTACCAAGCAACTGGCAACCAACCGGTTAGACATTGACAAAGGTTAGGCTAAGGCTTAAAGTGTAAAATATTTTATTTTTATTTTTCTGGATTTAACAAAAATGAAAAGATTGACTCGGAGGGTGTACTAAGGCTATCTAGCACTAAAAGTGAGTGCTACAATGGGTCCATATGGGTGGTTAACTAACTGATGTGGTTAGCTAATATATCATTAAATGTAAAATGGAAGGCCATTTGGGTTTAAATCCTAAGGTGACTCTTTATCACACGAATACACTTATATCACACGAATGCGATCTCACTGCGGTCTGGCAATGATTTACAAGCACAAGTTCTAGAATAAATAAAATCACCGGCACACTCATGAAAAGATCTAAAGCATAAAAGATGTATGCTATATATATGATATAGGCTCAAATCCTCACAATTTAGTGGAAAAGGCTTATATAATGTGTGCTAGCAAATGTTATCGATCCCAGAATGGATTGCAATATTAATCGGAACACATCTCAATTTTTCAAAAATTACAGATTTTACCAGTGGATTGATCAAGTTATTCTAATGTATTATCCTAAAAGCGTGAAAATAACTATGTCATAAGGGCAAACAAATTTTAAAATTTAAGCTCAAAAACTCTAATTTTCCTATTCACCCCCCCCCCACACCAGTCTCATTAATATCATATAACTTCGCAGTATCACAAGCGTTAGGAAGAACATCCCAGATGAATCCAGTTTCTGTAGCCCAAGGAACATTCTTCTTGTAGCTTACTGGCGAAGGTGCCATGAATGTGATAGCTTCAAATTCTGACTCAGGCAAAATCGCCTCGATTGAAATTTCATTCATTTGCTCCTTATCATAATATAACTTGACTCGGTGTCCATTAACAATGAAACTTCTACCATGCTTGTCATAAAGTTCGACATAACCCGATGGATATCAATGTTTCACTATATATGGTCCGAACCATTTTGGTTTGAGCTTAGGAGCTTTGAATTTAAATTTCATGTTGAAAAGCAGAACTTTGTCTCCGACTTTGAATTCTTTCCGAATCCTCAGCTTTTTGTCATGATAAGCTTTGGTTCTGGCTTTATACAGTTTGGAATTCTCATAAGCATGGAGTCTTAATTCATCGAGTTCATGCAACTGCAAGAATCTCTTTTCTCCAACTATTTTGAGATCGATGTTACAGCTTCTAAGGGCCCAGTAAGCGCGATGTTCGATTTCGAACGACAAATGACTATTTTTTCCATACAAAAGTATGTAAGGAGTTGTGCCAATTGGAGTTTACCGTACGAAACGACCACAGAGCATCGTCAAGCTTTTTCGACCACACTGAAGGATTATCCTTCACTGTTTTTTTTGAGTGATCTTTTTAAAGCTCTGTTGGTGTTTTCGACTTGGCCACTGGTTTGTGGATGATAAGCTGTAGCAAAACGATGATGAACTCCATATCTTTTCATGATTTTCTCCATTTGTTTGTTACAGAAATGAGTTCCTCGATCGCTTATCAAAGCTTTAGGAATTTCATAACGAGCGAAAATCTTTTTGAGAAAATTTATGACAACTCGAGCATCGTTAGTGGGTAAAGCTTCGGCTTCTGCCCATTTAGAAACATAATCGATAGCAACGAGAATGTATTCGTATTTGTGGGATTTAGGAAATGGTCCCATAAATCGATTCCCCAAATATCGAATATTTCGCAAACCTGAATGCTTTTTTGTGGCATTTCATCTTTGCAAGAAAGGTTACCAGATCTTTGGCAAGCACCACAGTTTTGAACAAGCGTATGGGCTTCTTTGAATATTGTGGGCCAATAGAATCGAGCATCAAAAACTTTTTTAGCTGTGGTGGAAGGACTATAGTGTCCCCCAGTAGGGCCATGATGGCATTCATCAAGAATTTATCGGGTTTCGGAACCAGAAACACATCTTCGGATCATTCCATCTGGACACATTTTGAAAAGATAGGGATCTTCCCAATAATAGTGTTTAAGTTCCGAAAAGAATTTACTCCGTTGGGCATGAGTTAATCCTTTCCAAAGGATTCCTCCGACGAGATAATTTGCAAAATTAGCAAACCAAGGAGCTTCATTATCATCAACCGTCATGAGGGTCTCATCAGGGAAGTAATCATCGATTTCTTCTTCCTTTAATTCCTCTAAATTCGGATTTTCAAGACGTGATAAATGATCAGCGGCTAGATTTTCTGCCCCTTTCTTATCTTTGATCTCGATGTCAAACTCTTGGAGCAATATAATCCATCAAATAAGACGCGGCTTTGCATCTTGTTTGGTAAACAGATACTTGAGTGCCGAATGATCTGTGAACACAAAAGCTACAACCAATAATTCTTTTTGTGTAACCGTATAGTTCTGCTGAGCATTATTAAGTGTCTTGCTCGCAAAATATATTGGCCGAAAGTGTTTTCCCTCTCGTTGACCTAGAACAGCTCCTACAACAAAATCACTTGCATCGCACATGAGCTCAAACGGTAGTGACCAATCAGGTGAAACCATAATGGGTGCACTAGTCAGTTGTGATTTCAAGGTTTCGAATGCTTTCATGCAGTCTGCATTGAAGTAAAAAATAGAATCTTTCTCAAGAAGTTTTGTCATAGGACGAGATATTTTGGAAAAATCCTTGATAAAGCGACGGTAAAAACTGGCATGTCCTAAAAAACTTCTAACGGCTTTAACGTTAGTTGGAGGTGGTAGCTTTGTGATAATGTCGATTTTTTGCTTTGTCTACCTCCATGCCTGCATTGGAGATTTTGTGACCAAGCACAATTCCTTCAGTCACAATAAAGTGACACTTCTCCCAGTTAAGGACAAGATGTGCAGCTTCTCATCTTTCGAGCATTTTATCGAGAATAAAAAGACAAGCATCAAATGAGTTTCCAAAAACTGAAAAGTCATCCATGAAAACTTCCATGGAGGTTTCAAGCATATCTTGGAATATTGCTATCATACACCTTTGAAAAGTCGCAAGTGCATTACAAGGACCAAAAGGCATACTCCGGTAAGCGTAAGTTACAAAAGGGCAAGTAAAGGTGGTTTTCTATTGGTCAGTAGGATCAATTGGAATCTGAAAATACTCTGAAAAGCCATCGAGGAAACAAAAGAACTTGTTCCCTGCTAATCTTTCAAGCATTTGATCCATGAAGGGAAAAGGAAAATGATATTTTCTGGTGGCTTTGTTTAATTTACGATAATCAACACAAACCCGCCATCCAGTGATAGTTCTAGTAGGAACTAATTCATTCCGTTCGTTAGTCACAACGGTCATTCCTCCTTTCTTAGGAACACAGTGAACTGGACTCACCCACGGGCTGTCCTCGATGGGGTAAATGATACCGGCATCAAGAAGTTTGATGATTTCCTTTTTGACAACTTCTTTCATGTTAGGATTGAGTCGACGTTGTCTTTCCACAACAGGTTTAATCCCTTCCTCGAAATTGATTTTGTGTTTACAAAAATTGGGACTAATTCCTGGAATATCAGAAGTTTTCCAAGCGAAAGCGTTCTTATGATTTTTGAGAATAGAAACCAGGCGTTCCTTTTCCTCATTTTTGTGCAATGAAGATATGACTACCGAAAGAAGTGAATTTTCTTTCAGATAAGCATATTCAAGATGGTCAGGAAGTGGTTTAAGCACAAGATCTGTTGGCGGTTCTTGAAGAGAAGATTTTCTCCTCATTTGATCATTGAAAGTTATTTCCTCAAAATTCTCTTCCTCTATTTCTCCATCTTTAGTGTTATCTTCCTCGAATCCTACTTCCATAAAATCAGCGAACTCTTTATCAAGATTCGTTTCACTAATCTTTTCTGAAGTAGTCATGAATGGATCAGAAACGGTAAGTAATGCATTCAATTCTTCATCAGTGACTTCATCAATAACATCAATATTGAAACAAGTGTCATCACTGGAACGTGGATATCGCATTGCTTTATCGATTAGAAAGGTAATTCGATCTTCTCCAACTCCAAGATTGATCTCTTTACTTTTTACTTTGATGATTGCATCAACGGTGTTCAGGAAAGGTCTTCCTAAAATTAATGGGACTCTACTATCCTCCTCCATGTCTAAGATCACAAAATCCAATGGGAAAATGAATTTACCAACTTGAACGAGCATATTCTCAGCAACTCCTACAAGGTACTGATAAGAATGATTGGCTAATCGAATGCTCATCTTTGTAGGTTTTAAGGTGTTGATGGATAATTTGGAATACAACGAATAGGGCATCAAATTGATACTTGCTCCAAGATCGGCTAAAGCATCGCATTGAATATTATTCCCTAAAATTTTTTTATCACTAAATGATCTGTCGCTAAAAAATCTCATTGCTATGGACGGGTACTCGTCTAGTATATTTTATATATATTCTAATTAACTAAGCTAAGGGGTAGTCTATGCCTATTGATGTGTGCTCGTATGATGATTAAAAATGTGTCTACCTAGATGCTATTACTCCCTAGTTATCTTTTATTGATGGTTGAATTGTCACGTCCTTATTCTTAACGCGTTGTGTCTCCTAAGGTCGTAGGGTATGCTTTTTTTCCCTAACTCTTTGAGGATACCTTAAGGTTATTCCCTACAAAATCTCTAGGATTCATAAACTAACTCTAAGGTTATCTTTGGATTTTTAGCCTATAATAACTCTAGGCGATTATAAACTAATGTTCACAAAGATTACTCAAGTATTAAAAACACAACGATGGCCTATTGCAATCCTAAGCCAATTACAATTAAGATAAAAGACAACCAATCAATATTCAATAACTAGGTTTCATAGATCTAAGCAAACACAAAAGTAAATTAGTCAGACATGGAAAACATGCAAGCATACACACATACAATCGAAGACATAATGAAATCAATGAAGTAGATTACTTATCTTGATGTAAAATAGGGTATGAGAACCCTAAGATACTGCCCAAGACAAACCAAAATCGTTTAGGGTTTTTACTCCACAATTCTACTTCTCTAAAAGTCTGAAAATTCGAATTCTATATATAGAGTTACAACTGCGACGGCGTCACTCTTTAATTGTGACGCCGTCGGATCGCCGTCATTAGAGTTTCGTCTTGACCAAGTCAACTTTGTGACGGCATCACGTTGTGGTTGTGACATCATCGGCTTCATCTTCTGACGCTGTCTGAATCTGGATCTAGTCCGTCTGAGTTGTGACACCCTACTCTTTAAAGCCTGGCGCCGTCAGGTACAAAATAGCAATTTCACTCCTGAGCCGTCGCAATTAGAGGGACGGCGTCGCCCTTTATATGTGACGCCGTCAGGTACACTTCCAGCAGCTTGAGTGTCTTGATCTTGACTTTAGCCATTTTTTTTCACATATTCACGCCTTTTCGTCCAAATAAGTGTCATTCCAGCATTTTACCTTCAAGAGACCTAAAAAGTGAAAAGGAACGAAATTAAGCAGTAACGGATATAAAAGTGGTCGATTAAAGGCTTAAATGACCTCTCAAAAGTGTACCTTTTAAATCCTTATCAAATATCCCTACATTTGGTATTTGCTTGTCCTCAAGCAAATGTGCTTTTGGCCAATTAATTTATAAGTTATGGGGCATGAAGCATTGGTTTAGAACTATTCACAACAAGTATAAGCCTCACAAAAGTCATAACAAGCACGGAAATTACATACTAGCACCTCACAAGTGGTGTTTGGATACTCTCATCTCTCGGGTGTTATGAAATATATCAAATTGGAAATGGAAGATAAGCACTCATTAACCGGTCCTAGTACATAGATTACCATAGGTTTGAGACTAGATCAAACCTCCATCTCTTTGGCGTAAGCACCTAGGAAAAACTATCTAAGAGGTCTTTTAAAGGGTT
Organism: Chrysanthemum seticuspe; assembly: GCA_019973895.1. NCBI lineage: Eukaryota > Viridiplantae > Streptophyta > Magnoliopsida > Asterales > Asteraceae > Chrysanthemum > Chrysanthemum seticuspe. Next base: position 353,349,923 of record BPTQ01000009.1, read on the forward strand.
GTAACGTTAGGCTTACGGTAGGGAAACAAAGGGTTTGGTTGGATAGGTGATTTAGTGGTGGCAAGTCAAAAATCTTTATGTTACAAGCATGAGAAGAATGGCGTTGCTAAGCTAAGACTCGACACTCTAAACTCCAGATAACTTTGAAACAAACAAACATAAATATAAATATAGATGTAGGATGGTAGCCCGTATGTTTTTTTTTTCATTTTTTCAAATTTTTTTCAACACTCTTTTTTTTCGATTTTTTTTTCATACACTTTTACTCTACCATCCTCTACGATAACATCAAAATATAAGGGATTTACAGGCACATCCCTACACTTGAGTTTTTATTATTCTAACACTAATTTGACCCGAATTGACAAGATCAAAACACTTGGAGTACATTATTACGCAAATAAAGGGAATTTGAATTTAACGTTCTTTCCCGTCATTCCATAAAATTTAACTTTACCCATGAGTCCCAATCGTCCCAAAACTGTGTACAAAGGATATGACTCGACTTAGCAACTTATGCAAGTAACTAGATAATTGAACTGAGGGTTTAGTATGATAACAATAATGCACTAAAAGTGAGTGCATACAAGGTAGGCTAAGGCGATTTGGGTGTACATTTGAGGGTGGATTATAAACAATGCTCTTCACTGATATTCCGGAAAACCAAAACATCACAAGAACCGTGAAAAGGATAGGCTCTGAGGGGTTAACTAGGGGTATCATATACTAAAAATGAGTACAACGCAAAGGTGTGGGGGAATTACTCAACCGATGTGAAAGAAGTAATTACACTACGGGTATCAAACAAGGGTTATCCTAATTCCTCTTATCATTTAGTTATTCCTAACTACACAAGTGTAGTGATAACATCAAATAGTCTTGAGTTTCTAAGCGTTAATTTCCCCCTATATCATCACATTTTGAGTAAATTATTAGTGAAAACATCCTTATTCCTTATTATTTCATTTCAGGACACATTCGAAGTAAGAAAGCTGCAATTGGACGTTTTCAAGCCCAATTGATTCAACTGTCTCTTAATTACGGCGTAACCAAGTTATGAAGTTACGACGCAACTAAAGATTATGAAGGCTACGGCGTAACCCTCAGCTCAGGTTACGCCGTAACTACTGATATGCACTAAATTAACATAGACCACGGTGTAGCCCTCAGCTCAGGCTACGCCGTAATGAAGAAATACACTGGATTACAGAAGCTACGGCATAACCCCAGCTAAGGTTACGCCATAACCAATGGATAAGCACAGAAGATTGAAGGAAGTTACGGCGTAACTACCTAATAAGGTTACGCCGTAACTAGTTTGAAGCCTATAAATAGTCGATGGTTTCATCAGTTTTAGATATCTCTCCTTTCCCAAACCTTCTAGGGTTTGGGGAGATCAAAACACATAAGAAGAAGCATGGTTTAGGAGCACTAAATAACAAAATCTTCGTCTACGATTTCCTTTGTATTCGAGTTTGGATTCCTTTTATATTTTTCTAGAACTTATACTATGAATTCATATCATTAATTAAAGTTTGCATTCATGTTATTGTTATTCTCTATAATTCTTTATAGACATTTGCTAGTCTTTTCATAGATCGCTAGCCTTAGTAGTATTATAAGCTTGGTAGTATCTAAAGGGCTGGGAGATATGACCAACTGACCCCAGTCTGACAGATAGTGCAATATGGGAGGAATTGGCCATAGTACGACCACTCTTCGTGTGTGAATTGACCAAATGATCACTTATCAAGTGGAGGTATTTAAAAGGTTAGGGGGAATCTAAGTTCCTAACGGTCGGGTTCCCACCGTCTAGATCTAGTAGATTTGGTGCTTAATGACTGCTATTAGCTTGCCGAATGATCCCGGGTGACCTGCTCATCTTGGTGAGGAATCTAAGAACCATAGGCCTAACGAATCGACCAAAGGAGTCTGGTGATAATTAACCACTATATTGAATCTTGGTATCGGGAATTAATTCATATTTGTATTCTTTATTAAGCTTCGTTTATCTATCTCTTTTCCCTAAATTTCTAGTGTCTGTGTAATTAGAATAATAGCATATCTATGGATTATATCAACTTTGGCATTATCAATATCCTTTCTAATCATTTTAGTTCTTTCAAGGTCACAACTCTCTTGGGACGATACTCGGATTTACCTAAGGCTTTACTACATCTGATCGGGTACTCTGCCCGTTAGTATGTGTCTATCCTAAGTTATCTAAGTTTCATAAATATTAAAAGCAGGATGAAATAGCACATTAGCTTTTTGGCGCCGCTGCCGGGGAGCAGTTAATGAAAGATCTAAGGTATTTCATATTCACCTCATTAAGAGATTTGAGCACTTCCATAAGGTACGTTTCTCAATCTCTCCTATTGCAATTATACATAATTCATATTCTGACGCTATTAGTTACGGCGTAACTCCTTTCATGGGTTACGACGTAACCCTATTGCAATTTATTAAAATTATTATAAAATCTTTTTGACTATTTAGTTACGACGTAACCTCTTTTTTTAGAGTTACAACGTAACCACTATACAGTCAGATATATAAAAATCTGGCCTTTGATTAAAATTAAAAATCTAATCACGGCGTAACCCTTATTAGGATTACGACGTAACCATTTCTCAACCATTTAATATTCTAAAAATATTAGTTACGCCGTAACTATTTCATCGAATTACGCCGTAACTATCTTGGCGGTATAAAAACCTTAAGGAATAAGAACTAGGTTTTACACATACACTTTCACCGCCTACCCATACAGTAAATTTTTGTCCAAATTTTTTTTCCATCAAGACCACTTCATCTAAGCATTCTCCATGGCTGGCAAGATCTATCACTACTCTTTTTGATTTGTTTATGTCAATTATTTCAATTAGGGTTTATATTTTAATATTTTAGGGATCTTGCCTATTTGAATTAATTATTGATACTAGTTTGATTAATTGACAATTGTGATGATTTCCCCATGTATTTTTTTGATTCGTGTCCTTTCACTACGGTTCGATTTGGGTGTTTTGGCTTTATTTAAATAGGGTTTTGGGTCAAACACAAACTTAGTGGGTTAGGCGCGGTCCTTAAGCACTAATAGGTTAAAATTTTATCAAAACTTTTTACCACTTGGAAAAAATTGATGGTTCTGGCGTAATCTATTGCGTAATTGAAACATCTGAGGTGCTGAGTTTCTGGGGAAGTTACGGCGTAACTGGGGTTTTAGTTACGCCGTAACCATTGTATCTGTAATTACGACGTAGCAATTTGATATAGCTACGTCGTATCCTTTGAAATTACCTAATTACGGCGTAACTCTTGTTTTGGTTACGCCGTAACTTGACATCAGTAAGGTCTGCACTTACTGTTATTTGTCTTATTTTCAGGTGCAAACAATCCCACGAATTGGCCTAGGTTCTTGGCACACCCTGATGCTGGTATTAGGCAGTTATGCGTGGAAGAGTACGGGAAATTAAGGGGTAAGAATATCAGTCAACCCGAAGCACTTGATTTTGATGCATTTGGTACTTTGGCAAACGGGAAAGCTAGTAGGAGATTAAGGAAGTTTTGCAAAATTAAGTTCACGTGTAATGCTGGGGAGTTCACGTGTAGTGCATGGTTGAGGCTATTCAGGATCACGGAGCCGGTCATTCCGGAGTACGTCCGTGAATTCCTTGCTAGTGTGGAATTCCGTACTGATATTGGTGACGATGACATGGAGTTAATGTTTTTCCAGCTTGGGGGCGTTTGGAGAAATATGACTCTTAAGCAGTTTACTACGAGGATGGGTTTGTATATTGAGGAGGAAATGGAAACTGAGGCTTTTAGACGGTTCTATAACACTTGTTGGAGAAGAAGGGATGAGACTCAAGACCTTGCTGCTTATTTCAACCAAATCGCTGTCATGGATGGTTATGATTCGAAGAGCCCACCATTCTACGTTATGGTGAGAAGCCCCATTCGTCGACTGGTGCACCGCTTGCTTGCTTGCTCTATTCGAGCAAGTCACTCCGCCAAAGAAAAGATGACTATGGATGATCTTTACCTAATGCAGTGCATGGAAGGGGGAACCACATTGATGTTCCTTTCTATTTGGCGAGGTTTATGGCTATTGGTGCTAAGGGGTTTTCATCTAGGAGTCCTTTACAGGGAGCTCACTTTATTGGGAGGTTGGCTAGGAGTTTTGATCTTATGACCTATGCAGCTTTAGCTAGGGTGACCCGAGGTAGGGAGACTAGTTTGATAGGGCTATCTAAGCTAGTCGAGTTTGGGATATGCACCCAGGAAATTTATGGAGCTATTGAGTTGGCTAGGACTGCCCCGAGGAGAGAAGAAAGGGAAGCTAGTGGTGCTAGGGGTGATGCTGAAGAGGTGGCCGAGGAGCAGGCGCCCAGGGGACGTAGAAGGACTCATGTGAATGTAGGGGAGAGGTTGCAGATCATTGATGAGAGGATCGAGGGAATGACAACCCATTTTGTGGAAAACTAGAAGGGGGGGTTGAATAGTTTTACCAACTAAAACTTCCTTTTAATCTATTTAGATCGACTTATGTCAATCTATTTGGTTGTGTGTGTTGGATGTTGATAGACAAGCATATAAAGGTAAGTAATGAAAAGATAAGAGTAAGAAGCACAAAACCACAACACGAGTATTTATAGTGGTTCGGCTACAAGGACATCTTCCTTGCCCTACTCCACTCCCCGAGTCACCTATACTCGAGAGTTCGTAATCACTACACCAATCTCCTTATGGCGGAGAAGCCTTCACAACGTCGCCTACCCTTTTTCCGGTGCTAGGCTAACCACCGGGTTCTTTCACTCCAAGGTGAACCACTCCTACACAACGTCTAGGCTATTGTTAGTTTTGTGGGTACTATCCTTTTAGGAATTGGTTTGATTGGATGAGGAAGGATCCTATCATTTGTTGGCTTGACCGGAGATGATTCGGTTGAAGAGATTTCGTGTATAACACGAGCCTTTTTCATGGGTGGTTCTTTGGTGGATAAGTTACTACTTGGGGTTTTCCTCATGATGAGATGATTTTAAGAGGTTGCAAAAGCTGAAAGTTAGGATGAGAGTGATGACTATGGAGGTCCTAACAAAGTGATTTATAAACCAAGAGATTTGGCAAGTACATTTAAGTCTTAAGCCACTAAGATTCATTGGAATGTGATGATTAACATGCACAAGAGTCAACTTCAGAGTTTGCATTGATCTAGGAACTCATTTAAGATGAGATGGAGTGTTTGAGTTAGGAAGATGAGTTGAAATGATTGTTTTAGCAAGATTTGACCTAAACTGTCATCCGGATCCCACGGTTCCCTCCACAGAGGGATCCGTCTAGGCTATTCCTAGGGATCCGGCTCTCAGCAGCTATGAAAGAATGGAAATGATGTTTCTAAGATCTAAGACCTATAACATCATGAGTGTTTTCAGTCCTCCTAAGTGTTTTAAATGAAAGGGTGCTTAAGTACTTGAAGGCAATGAATGATGTAGGTAATGATTGTCTTTTATGGAAGGATTTGGAACTTCCAAGAGTACCAATGGATGAGCAAGGATGACACTAAAGATTTAGAGTGTAAATTGAAACTAAATGATCCTAGAGATCAGGTTGTGTCTTAGGATAGTGTTTTGGAAGATATCCTAGAAGCTTTGAGATATCAAAGCAAGTTTTTGATCAACTTTGATCAATTTTGAGATGAGGATGATTAATGAGCAATTAAGCCATAATCAAAAGATTTCTAAGACTAGATGTGAAGGATCAAGTAGAAAATGAAGTGTGAGTTTGAGAGCGGAAGAGTAATGGGTTAAAAATGAAATGGTAGATCTACAAGCGTCTTAGAGTGTGATATAGGTGAGTTGTGTGTGAATAGGAAGGATCAACCTATCTTGATCAGGACTCAATTTGCCTTAAGACACTATGTTTAGCTTAGTGTGAGATGTTCTAAGGATATGTTTGAAATATAATGCTTGCAATTTCATTTTCTGTTGGCCGGATCCCACGGTTCCCTAAGTATAGGGATCCGTCTAGCACAAACTTTGGGATCCGCCCATCTGCTCAGCAGAACCTTTACTAAAGGTATGCAATGATCTTGACAATGCATTATATCTCAAGGATAGTCTAAAGGGAGTTCTAAGATGTCAAATGTAAGATGTTTTATTTCAAAAAAAATATTGGATTACATTGATAACGCACGAGTACATGATCTGCGCAAAACCGTCAAGTCTAAAAGACTTAAAACAGTTTAAACACAAATGCAATTTAAGATCAGGAGAATATAGTGAATTCCCAGGTCGTTAAGTCCCACGGAGGATGAATTGGTGTTTAAACAACTTCAGATGATAGAATGATCACTAATGATAGCGATCAGAAAGGATTTTGATGGAAAATTATCTAAAGAAAAGATCTACAAATTAAAGCGACTTAAATGCAAATTAAGAAAATTAAAAAGTTAAAATCTATTAAATAAACGCTATCACTATTTTTACAATCGATGAACGTTTAAAACCTAAAACTTAAAACTTACGTTTAAATTAAAATTACGTCTACGTACAAAATAAAAAGTGAGTTTTAAGAAATAAAAGTCCTAAAAAGATAAAAATTATACTTTTGGAATCCTAACTGAAAATAAAGAATTTTGAGTGAAAAATAAAACATGCATCTGCATTAAAATTAAATTTGCATTCAAAATTCAAAATCCAAAATTTGCAAGTAGCTAACATTTTTATCACTATCGCAAATAAATTATCTAAAATTGAAAAATTAAAAGAATTAAACGTAAATTCAGCGAAATTAAACATCTAGAAAAGAAATCTATTAAAAGGTAGTTTTAGGAAAGACTAGCGATAGTAATCACTAGTAAGATAGTAGACTTCAACAAATTTGTGGTTAAGTAGGAGGCACCCTGAATTGCTGGACCCTTAAGTGATATAAGAGGACTAGAATTTAACGTAAACACAAATTTGACAAAATTCAGAAAATCTGAACTGCCAAAACGCGTCTAGTACATG
>BPTQ01000009.1:353393389-353667068 GCA_019973895.1 Chrysanthemum seticuspe
CGAGTCATATCTTTTGTACACAGTTTTGGGACGATTGGGACTCATGGGAAAGTTAAAGTTTTAAATGACTAAAAGGGAACGTCAATTCCCTTTGTTTGCATAATAATGTACCCCAAGTGTTTTGATCTTTTCAAATCGGGTCAAATTAGTGTTAGAGTAATAAAAACTCAAGTGTAGGGATGTGCTTATAAATCCCTATCATTTTGATGTACCGTAGAGGATGGTAGAGTAAAAGTGTATACGAAAAAAAAAAAAAAAAAAAAAAAATCGAAAAAAAAATAGAAAAATAGAAAAGAAAAAAAATAGAGTGAAAAAAAAAAAATACGGGCTACCATCCTACATCTATCTTTAAATTTATGTTTATTTATTTCAGATATTTAGAGTTTAGAGTGTCGAGTCTTGGCTTAGCAACGCCATTCTTCATATGCATTTAACATAGAGATTTTTGACTTACCACCACTATATAGCCTATCCCACCAAACCCTTTGTTTCCCTACCGTAAGCCTAAAGTTACAACCCTTTAAAAGACCTCTTTGATAGTCTTTCCTAGGTGCTTACGCCAAAGCGATGGAGGTTTGATCTATTCTCAAGCCTATGGTAATCTATGTACTAGGACCGGTTAATGAGTGTTTATCTTCCATTTCCAATTTGTTATATTCCATATACACCCGAGAGAGATGTGAGTATCCAAACACCCCATGTGAGGTGCTAGTATGTAATTTCCGTGCTTGTTATGACTTTTGCAGGGCTTATATGTGTTGTGGACCGTTTTGAATTAATGCTTTATGACCCCTAACTTATAAATTAATTGGCTAAAAGCACATTTGCTTGAGGACAAGCAAATAACAAGTGTAGGGATATTTGATAAGGTTTTAAAAGGTACCATTTTGAGGGGTCGTTTAAGTCCTTATTTGATCACTTTTGTATCCGTTATTGCTTAATATCGTTCCTTTTCACTTTTTAGGTCTCGTAAAGGCAAAATGCTGGAATGGCACTTATTTGGACGAAAAGGTGCGAATATATGAAGAAAATGGCCAAAGTCAAAATCGAGACACTCACAGTTGCTGAAAGTAGAAGGCGACGGCGTCAGGTGCTATTGGCGACGCCGTCCCAGGATTTGTGTGACGGTTCAGAACTCAAAACTCGTGTTTTCAAGAGACGGCGTCTAGTTGTGAAAGAGTAGGCCGTCGCTACTCAGACGGCCTAGATGCAATCCAGACGACGTCAGAAGCTGAAGAGGACGGCGTCACGGACATAAGGTGACGCCGTCGCAAGGTTAACGTGGCCAAGACGAAACCCTAATGGCGGCGACACGACGGCGTCACTAAACATAAGGTGACGTCGTCGCAATTGTAATCTTATATATAGAATCCGAATTTTTCAGTCTTTGGGTGGAGAGTCTTTGGAGTAAAAACCTAAAACCGAACATAAGGTGTCTTGTACAGTATTTTAGGGTTTTTAACCCTATCTTACACCAAGATAAGTCTTTACTTCGTTAATTCAATTATGTCTTTGATTATTTGTGTGTATGCTTGCATGTTCTCCATGTCCGGCTAATTTATTTGTGTGTTTGCTTAGGAAGTATGAAACTTAATTATTAAATATTGATTGGTTGTTTCTTATCTTAGTTGATTAATGATCTAGTAATGCGATAGGACATTCGTTGTATACTTAATGCTTGATTCATCTTTGTGAACCTTAGCGTATAATTACCTGAGTGGTTGTAGGCTAAACTATCCGAAGAGCGCCTTAGAGTAGGAGTCTATAATCTCTAGAGGGGTTTGTAGACGAGACCCTTTGGTAAGTTCAAAGAGTTAGGGAGAAACGCATACCCTACAACTTTAGATACACAACGCAACTAGGAATAAGACGTGACACTCAACCATCAATAGGAGATAATTAAGGAGTAATACAAACTAAGTAAACACATCTTTAAACTATCATACGAGCACACATTAATTAGACATAGACTCCCACAACCTTAGTTTAGATAATTAGATAATAGTAGAGTAATCGGTAGAAATACCAAACCCCCCCCCCCCCAAATCCAATACCCGAGATTCGTACCTTTCCATTTTTCATAAAATACAAAAAGATAAAAAAATAATCTTCCTCAACCTTAACCTTAGCGTAGTAACTCCCTACTAGCATTCCTATTCCCCTAGAGAACGATATCAATACCCGTGGCTTACCCTAATTACTACACTACAACGATTAGGTTCACTGCCTAGGGTGTTATAAAACTTGCTCGAAGAAAAGGAAGTTTCCTTGACCCCGAACGACGCGTGTAGCGTTATCACAAGTGCATTCCAGTTATCTTCCATATAACCAATCAGCCCATAATGTACACAAGTACCTAACCAGAGTAGAGACAACGACATCACAGTAACTGATTGAATCACTGATCTTCTCTGCGGATGTCAACTCCGAAATAACTGATTAAGCTCGATCAAGTGAATATGTTGTGCGACCCTGATGTACACATATCTCTCCCCTGATGGTTGCGATCTCATCGGAATCATCATTACATTGTGTACATGAAGCACTAACCGGAAGCACTTTATCATAATTCATATAGAAGATGTCAATCAGCAATATCATCTCACGTACCACATATTCTTCTCACATTTCTTCCAACTGAACGCTGAAGTAACACATACCAAAAGTCTCCAGAGACCATTTCCCCTAAATAGTTGGAATAATACATCCTTACCCCAAATAGTTGGAATAATATATCCTTCCCCCAAATAGTTGGAATAATACACCAAAGGCTACGAGTTAACCACTAATTTTCTCTACGGTTATGACCATTGCTTTCCGGGATAAACTTCAATCAGGTAGAAGTGTTAAGTTCATCATGTGTACTCGTTGTGCTTTTAGATATATGTCTCCTTCCCCCTTGCTGGTTTTGATACCTCAGAATCAGCAAAACATAGTACACTCATATACTTGAAATAGAGAAGAACACAATTAGCTCAAATGAATCTTGTGAGAATCAACTGCTACAGAAACTCTCTCTGACTATCCTTGAAACTGAAGTCGAATTCCTTCATTTGTATCTTAAGCTTGCACTTAATGATGGAAGAACGGTGTCGAGAATGTATGCTCCAAGAAAATCTCTAAGTACTCAATACTCAAACAAAGTATGAGACATTAACACCTCTTGTGATTATACACAACGACATTTGCGTGTGTCACTGAGTAAAACTACGTAACTCCTTAAAGTGATAGTTAACCAGGTCTTCAACCATCCACCCCGACAGCTGGTAACTAGATAAACCAAGTCTTCAACTCAAATTCTTAAGCCCGAGCAAGTTATAAAATAAGAACACGCCTTTGTGAACGTCAACTTCAACCGCAAATAAGTGATAAAAGAGTAACTTCAAAGTAATCAACTTGTGTCAAATGTCCAACACGTGAGTAAACATACAATCGGATGTACATTGACCCACTGAATGAACCGCAGCAAATGATTCCTCAACATCAATGCATTCTTCCTTAAGATATACATGTAGAAACTGATCTGGAAGATTCACCAATAATGTATTTAAGCGGATGAGGAAGTCATTTTCATTAATGTTCATGTGGTTGATTTACAGAGTGCACATTTAGGAAGGAACAATGAAACAATGATCCGTGAAGATTTGGCAAAGGAATACCAAAGAGCGGATCACTATTCATGAGTGCAACTGCAATGATAGTCATTAACAACGCCTTGAGGAATAACTGGAGATTAGGCTTCTTGAGTAGTCTGACCATTATACAAACATCCATCAATATGTAGATCCACTTCCCCCCCCCCCTCAAAAATTGCATCCGAAGTTGCCATTTTTGATTTGAACAAGTGAATAAGAGTAAACTCCAATGAATGTAGATCCACTTGATGACGAAACGAACATGGAGAAAGGCATGAAGCTCAAGATGGAGAATGTAGATGAGAATGGCCATTCACGAGAGAATTTCTCTTAAGCCGAAGATTAAGCGCACAGAAGAGCGTACACTTTTCTTTTCTTTGAAGAACGGGGCCTGAAGTGTTATCTGCAGACACCATAATGATGAAGTACGAGGCCTGAACTGATGTGAACAGACGTCATAGCCGAATGAATATCAAGATTGAGTTACTTGAACCCGTGAGTTATGAGATATCAATCCATTTGTAATCAATACTTTAAGCCAGTCCATGTAGTGAAGGATCGAAGTATCTGCAACTGAGTAAGGACTACCTGCACTAATATTACAAACTTGATTGCATATATTTTGGTTAGTGACATTAGTATCCAAACCCTTTGGGGTTTCACAGTCAACCTTGATTTTGTCATTGGTAAACAGCTTTCCGGTAGGCATCCACCTAAGTCCAACATCCTTAAACATTTTACCAGACGGAATCCACTTATGGCAAGGTCTAGGATTGTTAGGCTTCTTATGCATAGTGGAAGACTTATCCTTATTCCTAGTTTCCAAAGATTTAGCAGTTTGGATCCATCTAGATGAAGTTTTAGGTTTGTTTTGCATCATAACATGTTAAACCTTAGCCATGTAGGTAGTCTTAGTGTATTGTACCTTGGCATGTGAATTAGGAAAATGATTCTTATGTGGAAAAGACTCAGAATTTCTAGTTTTGTTTTCTAAATGCTTAGCATTCTTATGCACATAATTACTCTTAGATGCACGCCAATCCCTAGTATTTTGAGAGTTCCTAGGTAGTGGTTTACAACTACTAGCAGTGCCTTGAAATCTCGTAGAATTCCCCACCCTAGGTCTTGCACCTAAAATTCCGTCTTTTCGAATCTGTGCCTTTTTCCTAGCTTCTTCTAGATAATAGTTCTTCCACAAGTCATTCATATCATATGAATTCTGGGTTTTAATGCTTGGTTTTGACACTGTTTTCGAACTATTCCTAGAAGCCTTATTCTTAGGTAACTCAGGTGAAGTGACTGGTTTTGACAAAACTTTTTTCTCATCAACTTGGGAGGCAAACCGAGTTTTTGAAAATTTTGGTCTTTCGGATATAAACGCAGTAGGCTGCCTAACAACGGACCGGTTTCTAATGGGATGAGAAACTGGTTTCCCCAAGGTTGATGGTTTTGTAAACTTAGTGTTCACACTTTTCCCTACAGTTTTCCTAAGATCATTTTTTAGGGCAACAATAGCGAAACTCTTTTCCTGAATTTGAGCTTTGAGATCATCAATTTTTGCTATCAAAGAGTTTGTTTGTTCTATTGACTTAGTTCTAGCTTCTTTGACAGAGTCACTTAGTTCTATGTGATGCTTTCTCAAAGACTCATTTTCCTTTAGTAATTTGGCCACACAAACCGCTAATTCATCATTTCTCATTTGAATATTATCAATAGTATTAACATCAGAATTACTTGTAACCAAATTAGTTTTCACATGCATATTAGAAATATGTTTCTTCAAATTGTTGATAGTTGACTCTTTGTCTTGAAGCTGAGCTTTCAAAGTGTTAATTTCAAAAAGTTCACGGAATTCAGGAAGTTCCGAATTTTTACATGGTTTGTTAAGTTGAAAACTTTCTTCTTTACTCTGTATCGCAATTTCAAGTGAAATGCAATGTTTTTCAAGTTTTGAGAATTTGTTTGAAAGTTCATCAAAAGCCTTTTTATCAACCATATCATTTGTTTTGAAATTATTAGACTCAGCCTCAATCAAGGAACATTTATTAGAATCATGTTCAGCATTAAGATCAGTATGTTTAGGTACATTAGCAGATGCACTATGTTGAACAGTTAAGGGTACCTCATCACATGACACCTGCTCAATTTCATGTCTGATATCTGCATCCACATCATGTGTAACAAGAGTCACTGGACCGTTGGCTATGTCAAGCTTATATATCTCTGAGCCTCTGTATTCAGTGTCAACTGATCCATTATCTGGTGCTTTACCCGACTCATCATTATTTGTTGTCTCTGACATTCTGCATTCAGCAACACCCGATTTTTCAACAGATACATTACCCAACTTATCACAACTATCTCTCAACTGCACCAGGAACTCATCCACTTTTTCATCTGTCTGAGTAAATTCCTCAATATACTTCTCCACATTATCCATGAGATGGATAAGTGTCTCTATAAACACGCTAATTTCCATTCCAGTGTGTTTCTTGAAAGACACTTCAGTCATGTCTTGATCATAATCTGATGTAAATTCCCCACTGATGAATGACTGAAATTGTTTGTGGATCACCTGAAGTGCAGCACTGGAACTATCCTTTTGAACCTTTTCTTTATCAAGTTGTTGTTCCAATTGTTCTAAGTTCAACAACAAGTTTCTAGTCAGTGTAGGTAAATCCTGACGGAAGATGGCACTACATGTACGATACCTAATTGTGGACAAAAGCTGAACTAGGTGAGAGTGAAGTAACTGATAAGGTTCAATGTTACTTTCCTTTAGCATGGCATTTTGTAGCATTGACTGGTGCATTTCTGTCTTTTCAGAGTCTGAACCCGGAGATATCACATCCTCATTGATTGATTCAATCATCTTTAATCGTTCAGTGTAGCATACATTATCATTGTTGTCCACAGCATCATACAATTTAAGCACTTCTGAAATCACTGGGTCAGTAGAATAAGACATGATGTGGTAGTATGCACAGGATTTTACAGGTCTATGATTTAAACCGAGAAATAGAATCTTTCGCGGGATTTTACTAAAATCAAGACGAAACCGTTAAGCAATGACCAATGGAATGTGTTAAGATGACTGATGGATCGACACAATGATAGACAATTGTGTGTTAGAACATAATATTATTTGTAGGATTAGCAGAGATGTTGTTTGGTTGAGATTTGGATTGGTTTATGCCCGTTTTTACATAGAAATTTAGGTCTAAAAACATAAAAACCTCAATAACTTCTGTTCGGAGCAGATTTAGGACTCGAAGGTTTAGTTCATTCGGCGTGCCATTCTCCTCATTCTCACGGTCGTTTTGATGGATAGAACGCTGAAAACGGAGTTACTGATCAAAAGTTATGGCCGTTTGAAGTTTTGTCGGGAAAAGTCAACAAAAACGCTTGCATTAATTCACCAAGTCGCTATGATCAAGTCGCTAGAAACAAGTAGCTATGAACCAAGTCGCTAAGTAGCAACTCGCTATAACTCTTGAACCTGTTGGTGTCAGTTGCCCAGCAGCAGGGTAAGATAATCAACTTCAGCAGAAATGCTCAACTGTTCAGTAGAAACAAAACTAAGGTCAGCAGTAACAGATACCACTTGGTGGTTACCGGATATCACTTGGAATCGTGTAATCACTTTCCAAAGTAAACTATTCGACCCTAATGCCTGGGTATCACGAATATCTACTTGGGATAAGACCAAATGCAGTTAGAGAATTAGGCACAATTCTTTAACCCTTGCGCTTATAAGTGTTATGTGTTTTCTGTGTGTCCTTCATGCATGATCAGACCTCCTATTTATAGGAGGTTACTCTTGAGCTATTCCAATGGAATTATGAGTATTAATCGGCCAATTAATAGCCTCATAATTATCCCCATTATAGCCGTTAGTGGTTACATGACCAATTAAACATGGTCATAAAGAAGTTGTAACTTCCATTTAGCAGTACTTTCCATAAGCAGTACTTTCCACTAGCAGTACTTTCACTTACAGTGGAAATACAGCCTATCAGTGGAAATATTGCTTATCAGTACTTTTATAGCATCAGTACTTTCACAGTGCTATCAGTGGAAACACTGCCTATCAGTGGAAGCACTGCTTATCAGTGGAAACCACAAGCAGTACTTTTCACAAGCAGTACTTTCACAAGCAGTACTTTCACCAAGCAGTACTTTCACCAGTATTACCAATACAAACCACTATAAGATTCAGGGTGTTCATGGACCTAATGGGTGTACACTCCGTACCTCCTAACCCATTAGAAGGTGTAAACTAATCCCACAAGTGCACTAAATTTTCCAACAATCCTCCCCAAATTTAGTTCACTTCATTTGCATGAAAAATAAACATCAATCAAAACATGTGCATAAACGAAAATGTCCTGAGGATTGAATTTCCATCTTAGTAAATTACACGTTCAAATATTCGAGAATCAGGGTGTTCTAAGAATTGAACCCTTCAACCCATTTGAATACCTGAAGATAAAATACACACAAGTTTTCAAACACTTAACAGCTCCTGACACTGTACAAGCCATGTGTCCATATCCAAATTCATAAATGTTGTAAAAGCTAAAAGTCCAAAGCTTCCTGAAGCGGCAAAACTTCAACATTTACATATGTGGTTCCTCTTTAGTCATGCTCCTGCCAAGCACTTTTTCAAAGAAAATTAACCATTAAGAAGTAAAGACTTCATCCTCCTTTCAGCAGGTTCTGAGCACAACCTTGGGATGTAAATAAAACATGTGCTCCAGTCCACTGAATGTTCAGCTTTCCACATTGAACTCAGCTCCTAAGTTTCCTCAGGAGGGAGTTGGGTATCCTAGCATTCAGTGACTAAGTTGGACTTAAACCCATCCCTTTAGCAGACTTTATAACCAAGTCTCTAGCCAGACCCTTCGTCAAGTGATCAGCTAAGTTCTGTTGAGATCTCATAAACTCTATAGATACCACCCCATTCATGATAAGCTCACGAATCATGCTATGTCTGACACCTAAGTGTCTAGACTTACCATTGTACATCTGGCTATAAGC
Organism: Chrysanthemum seticuspe; assembly: GCA_019973895.1. NCBI lineage: Eukaryota > Viridiplantae > Streptophyta > Magnoliopsida > Asterales > Asteraceae > Chrysanthemum > Chrysanthemum seticuspe. The sequence continues at coordinate 353,402,065 of BPTQ01000009.1, forward strand.
CTTAGCCAATGTAGCTGCACTATCACACCGGATAGAAATAGGTGCTATAGGTTTAGGCCACAATGGAATCTCAAGAAGTAGGTTTTTCAACCATTCAGCTTCTTTACCAGCAGTTGCTAGGGCCACAAATTCAGATTCCATTGTTGAACTGGTGATGCAAGTTTGTTTCTTGGATGCCCAAGAAATTGCACCTCCACCAAGTAGGAATACCCAGCCACTGGTAGACGAATTGTCTTCAGTGTTACTGATCCAACTTGCATCAGTGTAACCTTCCAACACTGATGGGTAACCAGTATATGAGAGACTATAATCCATAGTTCTCTTAAAATACTTCAGTACTCTTTGAACTGCTTGCCAGTGATGAGCACTAGGATTACTAGTATACCTGCTCAATTTTCCCACTGCAAAACCAATGTCAGGTCTTGTACAAGTCATGGCATACATCAGGCAGCCAATTACCCTAGAATACTCAAGTTGAGATACAGCCTTGCCATGATTAGGCATCAGCTTCTCACAAGTATCCATAGGTGTACTCACTGGAGTACAATCAAAGTAATTGAATTTCCTCAGTACCTTCTCAATATAATGAGACTGAGAGATAGAAATTCTTTTACTTTCATGTTTAATCCTTATACCAAGGATAACATCAGCCTCCCCCATGTCTTTCATGGAGAACCTTGATGACAAAATTCCTTTGTCAGGTCAACCTGATTTTGGTTAGTGCCAAAGATCAACATGTCATCAACATATAGACAAATGATGATTCCTTTACCAGATTCATCAAATTTGCTATATACACATTTGTCAGCTTGGTTAAGAACATAACCACTAGACAAAACCACTTCATCAAACTTTTGATGCCATTGCTTAGGTGCCTGCTTAAGTCCATAAAGAGACTTAATCAGTTTACACACCTTGTTTTCATTTCCAGGCAAGATGAAGCCCTGAGGTTGGTTCATATAAACCTCCTCTTCCAATTCACCATTCAAGAAAGCTGTTTTCACATCCATCTGATGAATAACCAGATTGTGAATAGATGCCATAGCAATCAGCAGTCTTATGGTACTGATACGAGCCACAGGAGCATAAGTATCAAAATAGTCTATTCCTGACTTTTGTTTAAAGCCCTGAATGACTAGTCTAGCCTTGAACTTTTCAATAGTTCCATCTACCTTCATTTTCCTTTTGAAAATCCATTTGCAACCAAGAGGTTTGCAACCAGGAGGTAGATCAACCAACACCCAAGTGTTGTTGCCCATGATGGAATCCATCTCATCATTGATTGCTTCTTTCCAGAAAGCAATGTCCTGGGACTTCATTGCTTCTTCAAATGTTTTGGGGTCATCCTCAACAATGAAGCAATAGGAGTATTGGTCTGAGACCTCATCCCTAGTACCTTCAACTAAGTATAGTTGAAACTCAGGTCCAAATGACTTTGAAGTCCTGACCCTTTTGCTCTTTCTGAGCACAGGTTCAGGTTGCTGAACCACAACCTCATCAGGGACCACTGATGGTGCATCATCAGGGACCTCTGATACACCAGTGTCATGAGTTCCATTAGGAATCCTCATACTTGGTCTAGGGACTGATGAGAATCTATTCTCATCAAAGTCTGCATCCCTTGATTCAATTATTGAGTTAACTGAAACATGTTCATTAGGTTCAATAACATAGAACCTAAAAGCCTTGGAATGCTCAGCATATCCAACAAAGATGCAGTCAATGCCTCTTTCACCCAAAGTCTTTTGCTTTGGATCAGGGAGTCTTACAATAGCCCTATAACCCCAAACCTTGAGATAGTTCAGGTTGGGTTTCCTTTTAGTCCAGAGTTCATAAGGGGTAACCTTGTTCCTTTTGTTTGGAACCCTATTTAATAAATAGCAAGCTGTTAACATAGCTTCGCCCCAGAACCCTTGACTCAGTCCTGAATAGGACAACATGGAATTAACCATCTCCTTCAGCACCCTGTTTTTCCATTCAGAAATACCATTTTGCTGAGGAGTATAAGGGGCAGTCGTTTCATGGATTATTCCAACAGACTGAAAGTACTGAGTATCCATGTACTCACCTCCCCTATCAGTCCTTAATCTTTTGATCAAAGACCCAAGTTGTAATTCAACTTCAGTTTTAAACACTTTGAATTTATCTAATGCTTCATCCTTGGTATGTAATAAATAGACATAACAAAATCTAGAAGCATCATCAATAAATGTCACAAAGTACTTCTTATTCCCCAAAGAAGGAGTGGCATGCAAATCACACAGGTCACTGTGAATAAGCTCCAAGATCTTAGTCTCACGACTAACACCCTGAAAGGGTTTCTTGGTTATCTTGGTCAACATGCAAGTTTTACACTTTTCAATGTCCATGTCAAAAGCAGGGATTAAACCATCCCTAGACATATCTTGCATTCTTTTATAGTGAACATGACCAAGTCTAGCATGCCAAAGGTTAGAATCAGTCTGATCATATGTGGTCACAAAAGCTGAAATAATGATAACGCTACACGCGTCGTTCGGGGTCAAAGGAACTTCCTTTTCTTCGAGCAAGTTTTATAACACCCTAGGCAGTGAACCTAATCGTTGTAGTGTAGTAATTAGGGTAAGCCACGGGTATTGATATCGTTCTCTAGGGGAATAGGAATGCTAGTAGGGAGTTACTACGCTAAGTTTAAGGTTGAGGAAGATTATTTTTTATCTTTTTATATTTTATGAAAATGGAAAGGTACGAATCTCGGGTATTGGATTTGGGGGGTTGGTATTTCTACCGATTACTCTACTATTATCTAATTATCTAAACTAAGGTTGTGGGAGTCTATGTCTAATTAATATGTGCTCGTATGATAGTTTAAAGATGTGTTTACTTAGTTTGTATTACTCCTTAATTATCTCCTATTGATGGTTGAGTGTCACGTCTTATTCCTAGTTGTGTTGTGTGTCTAAAGTTGTAGGGTATGCGTTTCTCCCTAACTCTTTGAACTTACCAAAGGGTCTTGTCTACAAACCCACTAGAGATTATAGACTCCTACTCTAAGGCGCTCTTCGGATGGTTTAGCCTACAATTACTCAGGTAATTATACTCTAAGGTTCACAAAGATGAATCAAGCATTAAGTGCACAACGAATGACCTATCGCATTACTAGATCATTAATCAACTAAGATAAGAAACAACCAATCAATATTCAATAATTAAGTTTCATACTTCCTAAGCAAACACATAAATAAACTAGCCGGACATGGAGAACATGCAAGCATACACACAAATAATCAAAGACATAATTGAATTAATGAAGTAAAGACTTATCTTGGTGTAAGATAGGGTTTAAAACCCTAAAATACTGTACAAGACACCTTAGGTTCGGTTTTAGGTTTTTACTCCAAAGACTCTCCACATAAAGACTGAAAAATTCGGATTCTATATATAAGATTACAATTGCGACGGCGTCACCTTATGTTTAGTGACGCCGTCGTGTCGCCGCCATTAGGGTTTCGTCTTGGCCACGTTAACCTTGCGACGGCGTCACCTTATGTCCGTGACGCCGTCCTCTTCAGCTTCTGACGTCGTCTGGATTGCATCTAGGCCGTCTGAGTAGCGACGGCCTACTCTTTCACCACTAGACGCCGTCTCTTGAAAATACGAGTTTTGGGTTCTGTCCCGTCACAATAATTTTGGGACGGCGTCGCCAATAGCACCTGACGCTGTCGCCTTCTACATTCAGCAACTGTGAGTGTCTCGATTTCGACTTTGGCCATTTTCTTCATATATTTGCGCCTTTTCGTCCAAATAAGTGCCATTCCAGCATTTTGCCTTCACGAGACCTAAAAAGTGAAAAGGAACGATATTAAGTAATAACGGATACAAAAGTGATCAAATAAGGACTTAAGCGACCCCTCAAAATGGTACCTTTTAAAACCTTATCAAATATCCCTACACTTGTTATTTGCTTGTCCTCAAGCAAATGTGCTTTTAGCCAATTAATTTATAAGTTAGGGGTCATGAAGCATTAATTCAAAATGGTCCACAACACATATAAGCCCCGCAAAAGTCATAACAAGCACGGAAATTACATACTAGCACCTCACATGGGGTGTTTGGATACTCACATCTCTCTCGGGTGTATAAATGAAATATAACAATATAGGAAATGGAAGATAAACACTCATTAACCGGTCCTAGCACATAGATTATCATAGGCTTGAGAATAGATCAAACCTCCATCGCTTTGGCGTAAGCACCTAGGAAAGACTATCAAAGAGGTCTTTAAAGGGTTGTAACGTTAGGCTTACGGTAGGGAAATAAGGGTTTGGTGGGATAGGTTATTTAGTGGTGGTAAGTCAAAAATCTCTATGTTAAATGCATATGAAGAATGGCGTTGCTAAGCCAAGACTCGACACTCTAAACTCTAGATAACTGAAATAAACAAACATAAATTTAAAGGATAGATGTAGGATGGTAGCCCGTATGTTTTTTTTTTTTTTTTTTTTTTTTTTTTTTTTTTTTTCACTCTATTTTTTTTTTCTTTTTCTCTTTTTCTATTTTTTTCGATTTTTTTTTTTTCCATACACTTTTACTCTACCATCCTCTAAGATAACATCAAAATACTAGGGATTTATGAGCATCTCCCTACACTTGAGTTTTTATTACTCTAATACTAATTTGACCCGATTTGAAAAGATCAAAACACTTGGGGTACATTATTACGCAAACAAAGGGAATTTGAATTTAACGTTCCCTTCCCGTCATTTCATAAACTTTAACTTTTCCCATGAATCCCAATCATCCCAAAACTGTATACAAAGGATATGACTCGACTTAGCAACTTATGCAAGCAACTAGATAATTGAACTAAGGGTTAAGGGTGATAACAAATATTTGCACTAAAAGTGAGTGCATAAGGGGTAGGCTAAGGCGATTTGGGTGTATATTTGGGGGTGGGGTGTAAACAATGCTCTTCATTGATATTTCGGAAAAACCGAAACATCACGAGAACCGCGAAAAGGATAGGCTCTGAGGGGTTAACTAGGGGTATCGTGTACTAAAAATGAGTACAACGCAAAGGGTGTGGGGGAATTACTCAACCGAAGTGGAAGAAGTAATTATATTACAGGTGTTAAACAAGGGTTATCCTAATGCCTCTTATCATTTAGTTATTCCTAACTACACAAGTGTAGCCTCACTTGCGATCTCGGAATGCATCACAAAACAAGTTCTAGAATCTAATATACTACCGGTTCACACTCTAAGCATTAAAGATGAATGCTTTAATTCCTACTAATCTAAGGGCGATCCTCACATTTTGGGTGGAATTTGGGTGGTAAGGGTTTTTGTGCTAGTCATGCAACTTCCTATCCGTGAGACGCTTTTGTTAAGACTAATGGCCCACTCCTATATATTATGAAAAATTTTAAATTTGGTGCCAAAATTACCCTAACCGACATTTTCTCATGGTTTATTACACAATCACAATTGGACAAAGCAAATAATCAGGGATAAGCATAGTTTCAAAGTTCCCGTTTTATTTTCCCTCCCTACACTTAAACTGAACATTGTCCCCAATGTTCCCCGAAAGTATCAAAGTTATGATAAAAGAAGGTAATTAAAAACGAAAGAAACTAATACTCCCCTGATTAGCTTGGTAGGATCCGTGTAAAGTGGTGGTTAAATCTTTTTCCAAGAAGAATTATTGCGTGAAAAGCTCCTTCCAATCTTATGTAACTTCTTCTTGACAAACTAAACCTGCACACTTGAAGAAAACAAACGAAACCTTCGCGTAAAATCGGCGGTAATAATATATATAAGACTCGATTTAAACTAGGATATAATGCTTGTGGAATGGATGTTTACAGAATTTCTAAGAAAATTAAGACCTGGAAAATTCCAAAAATTTATAAGTAGCTCAGAAAACGAGAAAAAGTAATCTGATATTTTTACTCCTTCCTGACGCTGTCAGGTTGCAATCCTGACGCCGTCAGGTTATCCTGACAAAAACTGGTCTGCAATTTTCTGGAAAAAATTCTGGAAAATTTACATCTTTAGAATCTGGAAAAATTTCTGCAAAAACATCCATTATGACTCGATACAAGCATTTGACTCGAACAAACAAACATATATATCTTTTAGTTAATTGTTATTCTCATGTTTACGTTTCTTTTGAAAACGTGTGTAATCCTCCCTACACTTATCCCTTATGTAAAATACCTTTATATGCAATTAAGACAAGGTTAAAAACAAAATAAAGCATTTTTACAAATTTAAACATGAGGATAAACAATTAATAAAAGATATACGACACACAAATAAAAATGAAAAACAAATACACATGGGTTGCCTCCCAAGGAGCGCTTGTTTTTGTTCGAGTCACGAGCCTGACTCTACCCTTATTTAACAGATAAAGGGGAAGTTTTCCCTACACTTAAGTTTAAGTGAGGGTGATAGTAGCAATACACACCCTCAGGGTGGAAATTTGCTACGTGAGGAGAGGGTGATGGGTGATTTATATGCTCAAAGGGGTGTGCTCTATTCATTATAACCTTACCTAAGTCTATTGGTGTAGCGGGTGAATTAAATCTCCCTCCTAAAAATGGATCATCTTCTATCAACTTCAAAAGATTCTTAGTTAAGGATCCATCTTGACCTAATAAACCCGGTTTAAACCCATAGTGTTTCTTGTTATCAACCATGAATGGGTGATATAAGTGTGTAAGGTCATGGGTTACTCCTATATTAGCTTCCACTCTACATGGCCTAGAATCTACCACCTTTATCAAGCAACTACCCGGACTATCTATTTTGATGGGTGGATTGGGGCCTAATTCAATTCCAAGATTCACATCTAAAGACGGAACATTGGGTAAGGTTTTTGGTTGAGGCTTCGGTTAATCAAAATTAGGAACTTCCCTAGGACTAAGAGAGAGGTCATGACAACAAGCATCTAAACCTACATTCCCTAGTGGCGTTTGGTCCAAAGGTTCTACAATCGGGGTTCCTATAGTCTCTTCTACTTCTTCCGGGTAAGTTATAGGCGATGTGTGTTCCTCAAGTGATGGTAGGACTTGTGGGTTATCCGATGAGATTGGATTTTCTACTCTATCCTCCATCTTATCAAGATCACCTATGTATTCATTTTGTACTGTGGTAGCGCCTAACCATGACATGCACCTTGGTACCTCAACTCTAATCATCTCCTTCCTAAACAACCTTTCCGACTGAAGTTTCCAAATTGAAAATAGGTCTAAAGATTCGTTTTTTGGGTCCCATGTTCCACTTCTAAATTGGGCGTGAATCTCAAAGGTTTCCCATGCATTTCGAACACCACGTCCCCAAATATCCCCATCCGCTACATAGTCAAGTCTCCTTTGGGTTTCGTGGGCGATACGAGTGTAAAAGAATTGTAGTGGAAACAGTAAATCAATACCATGATAAAGGACTTTTTGTAATAAATATTTAATTCGAGTCCACGCCTCAGGAAAGGATTCATCATGATGTTGCTGGAACCTCAAGATCTCATTTTGGAGTGGAAGGGGTAAATTATTTAGTAGATTTCGTTGATTGGGTGAAATTTTTGGCAGATTCGCGTTCTTCATAATGGCTAACGGAATAGTCAATGAAAATGGTTACGAACAAAGGTCACGAAGAAGGGGGATAGACTAAGAGGAAGCTAAAAAATGAGAAAAAATTTACTTGATAGGAATCAAGCAAAGAACCTAAACGAGGTGGACTACTAACTAGCTATTCTATTCCCCGACAACGGCGCCAAAAACTTGATAACGCTACACGCGTCGTTCGGGGTCAAAGGAACTTCCTTTTCTTCGAGCAAGTTTTATAACACCCTAGGCAGTGAACCTAATCGTTGTAGTGTAGTAATTAGGGTAAGCCACGGGTATTGATATCGTTCTCTAGGGGAATAGGAATGCTAGTAGGGAGTTACTACGCTAAGGTTAAGGTTGAGGAAGATTATTTTTTATCTTTTTATATTTTATGAAAATGGAAATGTACGAATCTCGGGTATTGGATTTGGGGGGTTGGTATTTCTACCGATTACTCTACTATTATCTAATTATCTAAACTAAGGTTGTGGGAGTCTATGTCTAATTAATGTGTGCTCGTATGATAGTTTAAAGATGTGTTTACTTAGTTTGTATTACTCCTTAATTATCTCCTATTGATGGTTGAGTGTCACGTCTTATTCCTAGTTGCGTTGTGTGTCTAAAGTTGTAGGGTATGCGTTTCTCCCTAACTCTTTGAACTTACCAAAGGGTCTTGTCTACAAACCCACTAGAGATTATAGACTCCTACTCTAAGGCGCTCTTCGGATGGTTTAGCCTACAATTACTCAGGTAATTATACTCTAAGGTTCACAAAGATGAATCAAGCATTAAGTGCACAACGAATGACCTATCGCATTACTAGATCATTAATCAACTAAGATAAGAAACAACCAATCAATATTCAATAATTAAGTTTCATACTTCCTAAGCAAACACATAAATAAATTAGCCGGACATGGAGAACATGCAAGCATACACACAAATAATCAAAGACATAATTGAATTAATGAAGTAAAGACTTATCTTGGTGTAAGATAGGGTTTAAAACCCTAAAATACTGTACAAGACACCTTAGGTTCGGTTTTAGGTTTTTACTCCAAAGACTCCACATAAAGACTGAAAAATTCGGATTCTATATATAAGATTACAATTGCGACGGCGTCACCTTATGTTTAGTGACGCCGTCGTGTCGCCGCCATTAGGGTTTCGTCTTGGCCACGTTAACCTTGCGACGGCGTCACCTTATGTCCGTGACGCCGTCCTCTTCAGCTTCTGACGTCGTCTGGATTGCATCTAGGCCGTCTGAGTAGCGACGGCCTACTCTTTCACCACTAGACGCCGTCTCTTGAAAATACGAGTTTTGGGTTCTGTCCCGTCACAATAATTTTGGGACGGCGTCGCCAATAGCACCTGACGCCGTCGCCTTCTACATTCAGCAACTGTGAGTGTCTCGATTTCGACTTTGGCCATTTTCTTCATATATTTGCGCCTTTTCGTCCAAATAAGTGCTATTCCAGCATTTTGCCTTCACGAGACCTAAAAAGTGAAAAGGAACAATATTAAGTAATAACGGATACAAAAGTGATCAAATAAGGACTTAAACGACCCCTCAAAATGGTACCTTTTAAAACCTTATCAAATAACACTGTCAGTGGTAATATTAAGCCTGAACATTTGATTACATAAATAACCAAAACCAATAAAAACACCACATTTAGAGAGAACAAATTTATCAGATTCAATAACTTGTTTATATCCATGATTATTCAAAACACTACTTGAAACCAAGTTCTTCCTGATATCAGGAACATGAATAACATTAAACAAAGTTACAATCTTTCCAGAACTAAACCTAAGATCTACACAACCACGACCATGCACCAAGGCTGTTGACTCATTTCCCATGTGAAGAATAGAACCATCATTCAGTGACTCATAAGTCTTGAACCAGCTTCTATCTTTGCACACATGAACTGTTGCACCAGAGTCAACCCACCACGCAACATCATCATCCTGCACATAAAAAGATTCAGATACATATGTAACATAATAAATCTGAAAAGACTTATTAAACATATTCTGACCTTTCAGTGAGTTGGCTGAACCACCACTCCCTGAACCATTAGTGCCTGATCCATTGGCTTTACCACCAATTTTAACACCTTTGCAGTCCCTTTTAATGTGACCAGTTTTGCCAAATTTTCAACAAGTAGGTGTTGCCTTCTTGTTAGGATCTGCCCTTGTGTTGTCATGATATTTACGTTTGCCTTTGTTAACATTGTACCTGGTGGAGTTGTTATGCTCCACCATATTGACAACAGATGCACCAGTAGCATTGCTACTCTTTAGCTTGTCATTATCCTGCACCTTGAGAGATTCCTCAATGTGCAGATGACTGCCCAACTCAACAAGAGTTAACTCCTCCTTCATATGTTTCAAGGTATGCTTGAAATCTTTCCATGAAGGAGGGAGCTTGTAAATGACACAAGAGACTTTGATAGCCTCATCCATGTTCATTTGGTGTTGTGTAAACCTTCCAAGTATTCCAAGAAGTTCATTGTATTGTTCCATAACTGGTCTTGAATCAGTCTTTTTGTAATTTGTGAAATTACTAACAAGGAACTTCTTACTTGAGGCATCCTCAACCATATATTTGGCATCCAAGGAATCCCACAGTTCTTTGGAAGATTCAAAGTTCTGATAAATATCAAACAAAGAATCAGACATACCATTCAGAATAAGACCTCTGCATATGTAGTCATCATTCTCCCACTTGCTCCTCCTCCTGATCTGATCCACAGTAGCATCATCACCATCATCAGGAATTGGAGTAGTCAGCACATAGACCACACTCATGCTTGACAGCAAGAAGTGCATCTTCTTCTGCCACCTCCTAAAGTCCACCCCTTCAAACTTGTCCAGCTTAGCAAAGTTTGAAGCCATGTGTTTCATTGCAGCAGTTGCCATTGATTATCACTAAATAGTTTACTTTGATTGTTGGTGTCAGTTGCCCAGCAGCAGGGTAAGATAATCAACTTCAGCAGAAATGCTCAACTGTTCAGTAGAAACAAAACTAATGTCAGCAGTAACAGATACCACTTGGTGGTTACCGGATATCACTTGGAATCGTGTAATCACTTTCCAAAGTAAACTATTCGACCCTAATGCCTGGGTATCATGAATATCTACTTGGGATAAGACCAAATGCAGTTAGAGAATTAGGCACAATTCTTTAACCCTTGCGCTTATAAGTGTTATGTGTTTTCTGTGTGTCCTTCATGCATGATCAGACCTCTTATTTATAGGAGGTTACTCTTGAGCTATTCCAATGGAATTATGTGTATTAATCGGCCAATTAATAGCCTCATAATTATCCCCATTATAGCCGTTAGTGGTTACATGACCAATTAAACGTGGTCATAAAGAAGTTGTAACTGCCATTTAGCAGTACTTTCCATAAGCAGTACTTTCCACTAGCAGTACTTTCACTTACAGTGGAAATACAGCCTATCAGTGGAAATATTGCTTATCAGTACTTTCATAGCATCAGTACTTTCACAGTGCTATCAGTGGAAACACTGCCTATCAGTGGAAGCACTGCTTATCAGTGGAAACCACAAGCAGTACTTTCCACAAGCAGTACTTTCACAAGCAGTACTTTCACCAAGCAGTACTTTCACCAGTATTACCAATACAAACCACTATAAGAGCCAGGGTGTTCATGGACCTAATGGGTGTACACTCCGTACCTCCTAACCCATTACAAGGTGTAAACTAATCCCACAAGTGCACTAAATTTTCCAACAGAACCAAGTCGCTAAGACCTAAGTCGCTGGACACAAGTCGCTACAACACCAAGTCGCTAAACAGTCAAGTCGCTAAATAGCAACTCGCTAAGATTCAAGTCGCTAACAATTTGCACTACAACTCGCTAACACTTTCTGAAGCAAGTCGCTAACCTCACTAAGTCGCTAGCCGTAGTGGAGAATCCACTAACTTGTACTATTTGTCGGCTTGTCTCAATAGACAAGTCGCTAGGCTCAAGTCGCTAACAATTAACATTGTAACTCGCTAACTTTTACTGAAGCAAGTCGCTACGATGAATATCACTACGAGAGCCAAGTCGCTAGCTAGAAAAACTTCAAAAACACACTTTTCAATCCAAAACAAGTCCAACCACAGTGATTCAAGATTTCCAAATCAACACCCAAGCACTTACAATGATTCTAAACACAAAAGTACACTCAAAATTCAAACTTTAACACAAGAAATGATCCAAATGATGCAAAAACCACTAAACTTTCTCAAGCTCAAAAACCATCTAAAAACCACTAGAAATCCAAGATATGAAAAAGAGATGATCAAACCATGGCTCTTGATACCAATTGTAGGATATTGGATTTCATAAACACACTAAACCACAAGAACAAAAGGCGTATAAATGATGTTTCAGAGAGAGAAAGTTAGAGGTTGGGAACTTTAGTGAGAGAAAGAAAAACGCCACCTTACGGCCTGTGGATCAGGCATACAGTGGGTAAAGACCCGTCCGTCCTCCACGGTGTTACTAAACTAAATACTTCTTAACATCAAATAACCTACGACTACGAGCTTTCTAATGATTACATATACTTGAGGTGACCGACACTTTTAATAACCGGATTTACTAAATCCTAACAAAAAGTTTGGTATGTAAATTAACTCTCCTCATAGATAAAATTATATAAAAGATATAGTATAAAGGTAGGGCAGGGCGGTTTTCTCGGTTTGGTTTTCCGTAGGAAAAAAAAAACCCCAAACATTCAATTTTATTAATATCAAAATTACCAAACTGAACTTTTTTCTCATACTTTACCAAAATGACCAAAACATGTCATTTTCGTTTTCCATTGCCCCACATACCATTTTTATAAAAAGTCAGAGTCAGAGAGAAAGAAGAAGAACCATCTACACCCTCTCTCTCTAACTTCAAATGGAAGACGGTGGTGAAGGCGGATAGAATAAAAAAAATGTTTAAACATCACGAGTAATACTACATTTAACAGTCTTAAATGAATGAATGATGTTGTGTCTTTTTTTAATGCATGAAAACAAAACACAACAAGCACACACTCTTTGACTATGTAAAAAACACCTACCTAGCCCCTTCTTCACAAAACATATCATGACGTCACACCACCACCATGTTCATGTTCTTCTTCTTCTTGTTCTTGTTGTTTGCCAACGCCCAGGCCCATGTCTTCGCCCGCGCCTAGCCTCTCGCCCAGGCACCAATCTTCCTTGCCCAAACCCACATCTCGCCCAGGCCACGCCTAGCCTCTCGCCCAGAACCTCGTGCCTCAGATACTCTTTCTTCAGAAAATTTTCACTCGCCCCGGAAAGTTTTCACTCGCCCGGAAATCGTATAATACACGTGTAGTGTTGGGATTTTATGTTTCAAGAGATCCAACGGATAACATTGGAAAGTTCATTTTCGTAAATACTCTGTGCGAGAACCTGTTTCGTAAAGAGGTATCAATTATAGTTCATTTTCGAAAAAACCTCATATGAATATGCTTTGAAAATGCGTCAATGTTATCATCTTCATAACATATTCATGTTTTACATCATATAGCTAGATAGAGCTTATTTATAGAAGTCAAAATTGATCATTTTTAAATTAAAAAAAGAACATAACCCGCAATTGAATAACAAAAGAATCAAAACATGTTGCAAACAACATCCATATCAAATAACAATGAAAATTGATGAAGTAACCCAAGATTTATCATTCATAAAAAATTTAAAAAATAATAATAATAAAAAAAAAAAAAAAAAAAAAAAAAAAAAAAAAAAAAAGGTCCTATTGGGACCATGATTTCTACAACCACCACTAGTGCACCACCATGACCTTACTCCTCATAACCATCTCTAGCCTTATGCTCTTTCTTACAACACCTAAAACAATCTCATACTCAACACTTTGACCAGTACTGATGGTAGGAATAAGGCTTCAAAAGTTACTCCTTGTAATCGTAATGGTGAGTTTCGAAAGAGAAATGATCTGATTTTGTTTTAGGTGTTGTAAGAAAGGTCACAAGGCTAGGGAGTCATTCCGTACCATTTGTAGAACAATCTACGGTTCCGAATTTACGCTTCTTTTTTTAATAAACCCTAGCTAGTTTTTATGAGGAGACTCAAAAGGTAGATTTTTTTTTGGAGATATTACATATGAGCTTCTTAAAAGGTTTTCTAACTTGTCTCCTAAGGGCACACGTTAAACACAATAAAAGTACACAAAAAGTATACATAGATTCATATAAAAATACACTTGTCTGTACTTTTATGTAAATCTTTGTGTACTTTTTTATAGCCCCGATGTACTTATGGTATGCTTATCTTATGCTTTTAGGGCACAAGTTAGAAAAACTCCTTCTTAAAAACAATGTATAAAAAATATTGGGCTTTGTAAGTTAAAAACCAAAAAGTTTCAAAATGGGCATGTTATCTAAAAGAGCCCGATACATACATATTTCGGTGACTCATTCCCCAAGTATGTTCATTGGTCGGGTAATAACCGAATAAACCGAAAATCGAACTCAAACCGAACCGAAAAAATCGGATCGAACTTATAACTGAACCGAATTTGTCAAAACCGAATCGAACCGAACTAAAAATTCGGTTTTCGATTTGGATATGGTTTTTGCTATATGAACCGAAAACCGAACCAAAAACCGAATTTATATATATATATATATATATATATATATATATATATATATATATATATATATATATATATATATATATATATATATATATATATATATATATATATATATATATATATATATATATATATATATTTAGAGTAAACTATACCGTTCGTCCTTGTGGTATGCGTTGATCGACGAGTTTCGTCCTTTGACCGAAAAAAATGCACCATCCGTCCTTAATTGCGAAACGTTATCCACCGTTGATCCTTCACCCTAACGACCATATCTAACACCCGTTAAGTATTTTCATGTGACATCCATGTAAGGCTATTTTGGTCTTTTTTAACATCATCTTTCTCCTTTATACATACTCATCCTCAATCATCATCATCCACCACCATCTTCTTCCACTCTCCACCTTTTTAAAATCACAAACAATTCCATATCAAACACTAATCCTAAAATCATATATCACAATCATAATCTACACGACCTCTACATTTTTGTAACTTCAATTTCTTATATTCTTCCATCTTAACAGCCGACCCAATAAAACATCAAAAAAGACACGCCATGTAAATCTTTTAGATCTTTTTTTTTATTCCCCAACCCGCTTTCCAATATGTATGAAAAGAAGATGAAAAATTCATTTGTGTTTCAATAAACTTCTGAGTTATTCCCCGACCCTCACCGCCGTCTACACGCACCACCACCTTCGACCCGTACCATCACCGTCGACACACACCACCACCGTCTCCCGTCAGATGCTTTAATCCACCACTATCCTTATAAAAGACCGTGTACCCTTATTTAACAATGAAACTGTAAATTATTTGTTGGATCAAGATCTATGATGTGGTACCCACAATCTTAATAGCTATCAGGTAATCAAACATAAGTCCTTGAATAGATCCAACAACCTTTATATTTACATTCTCGTAATTTAGTAAAATCTTTATTATTAATATATGTGAAATTGGGGTTTTTAATTAAATGTAATTGTTATGAGAAGAATAAGAAGTGACATCATCATCTATGTTATGATTGTGTCATGTTGTTTGATTTGAGTGGCGGCGGATGATGATGACTTTATTGCATCTGACTGTGACTCAGATGATGATGATGGTCCTTAATGGCTTTGATCAAGGTTATGTTTCTTATGGTATGTTTGACTACAATGGTGAATTTTAATGTTTGGATCTAGCTAATACAGATCTTAAAAGAAAGATAGAAATTGGGGGTCATGAGCTGATGGGTGTAACATCACCACCAACAACCACCGCAGCAGCACCACCACCAACATCACTCGCACCAGGTGTAGGTTTCATCCGACAAATGAAGAGCTTGTGATGTAATTTAAGAACCAAAGCTTGTGGGGAGCCTTTTAGGTTTCAAGTTGTTTCTATAATTGATGTTTATAAATCTGAACCTGAAATAAGATTAATTTGTGAAATATTTTATTATAAATTGATGTTCATCCTTGCTAGTATACAATTTTCCTTCACGGGTTTTATTCTTTGATTATAAAGTTTTGTGTTTTTTTGGTATTTCAGTTGGAATAAGATTAATATGTGGAACTTTTTGGAATATGGGATCTTAAATTTAATCATTTTTTTATTATCATTTGAGGTGTTTTTGTAGAAATTAAGTTAATTTGGAGAGGAAAAAAAATAGTGGGGAAGATGAAATAGAGAGAAATGGTAAAAGGACAAAAATACCTTTACATGTATAGGGTTAATGATTGTAAGTGTGTTCCGTTAAATCAAACGATCAACGATAGATAACGTTTCGCATTTAAGGACGGACGGTGCATTTTTTTCGGTCAACGCAAACCACAAAGACGAACAGTGTAGTTTACTCATATATTTATATATAAAAACACTTTATATATTTAATATATATATTTTTCATATAACTATTATATAAAAAGACTATTAAAATTTTGTTCTAATATAAAAAAACACTTTTTATGCTTGAAATAGTTTTTTTTCCAAAAGTATATTTAATTAAATTAAATATATATATATATAAGTTTGGTTTTCGGTTTTGACCCATAACCGAACCGAACTTCGGTTCGGTTCTCGGTTCGGTTTAGTCACATATATTTTCGGTTCGGTTCGGTTTTCGGTTATGCTAAAAAAAAATAACCGAATAAACCGATTAACCCGAGAACTGAACCGATGAACACCCCTACTTCAACTCACACACTTTGTATTTGCTCAAGTTTATGGAATGAAAGTTTGAAACTTTTTTTTTTTGTTATTTGATGTTATTTACCAAATGGGTATTTGGTTAAAATTTGAGTATTTATTTGTCATGCACACCAACTGTATGATTATTTCCCAATATTGTGGTTTAATAATTGTATTGCAAATGCTCAGTTTGTTAAGATTTGTTTAAAAACTTTAAGCTATGTGTCCTTAGAAACGGACCTAAATGTTATTGTGGTATAAAAAGTTAGGATATTATATGTTGATTAATTTTTAGAAAACCCTACTTTTTTAATCTTTTAGTCGTGCAGTTGACTAACTGTAGCTAGTAATCGGCCTTGGCGGGGAGTATTCGCATTGGATTTTTTATATACAAATTTCGAAATTATATGTATGACATGTTGATAGGACCATAGAATTGTTCACATAACCATTGAAATTATGTTTATAAATAATTACATAATTGTTCAAATACTTCAAGCCGAGTTTTGGCCAACTTAACCCCAAGTTTGACCTGAGTTTGATTATATTTTGGCCTTGAGTGAGTACTCAGCCTTGTAATCATATCGTGGTTTTTCGGATTTTTCTTTGAACACCCGTTACTAACTAGTGTGGAAAGTTATTTATATATTCATGTTGGATATATAATTTTTGGTCTTCTAAACTGAAATGCGCATTGGTGCAAGTGGAATGATAGCATTTAATATGACTCAAATTTGCGACTGCGATCGATAATGGGTCATAGTTGGGTATAAATGAGAATTTTGGGTTCGATACTTGGGTCCAATCACCAAAGATCATTTGAACAAACTTGTAGCCCGTCAAGGCTATGAAGTTTGTGTTGTTTTTTTCTTTTGGTAAGCATGATTTTCAACTTTTTGCCGACTAATTCACGGGTTTTGAGTCCATCATCACACAGACTCAAACTGGGTAAAAGCCAGGTTGACATGGACACTTAGAGTTGTTTGCACCTAGCAGGAATTAAACTTGTCAACCGGTTCAACTGATTAGACATATCGACAACCCAATCACCCATTAGATATAAAAACCAAAGAAAGGGGTTCATACCACAAACACTGGAAATTGCAAATTCAGCATCGTCATGCTGCACGGCTTGGTTAGTCAAATAACCATGTTGGGTTCAGTAAATACCCAAACCCCTTGATATAGGATTTGAACAGAAAATAACCCAAGTGTTTAGACCGTTAAACATTATCAGGTCACTGAGTGCATAGTCTCTCAGTGAGCCATTTTCAGGATACTCAGTATAAGGCGAAGAAGAAGCCTCTCCACTCAGTAAGGCGGAACTTAAAGGGTAAAGACTTAGTCAAGAAGAAGATGGTGGATTCAGTGAGTGATGACAATAACTCACTGAATCCCTAAGACTCCTCTCCAACTTCTTACACTGAATAAAAACTGAAGGAAGAGACTGAAGGCTATGAAGACTGAAGAATGAGCGGGACTAGGCGGGAAAGGTTTACCCAGATAAAACTAAGTCCCCAAATGTTTAACCAGATAAAACTAAGTCCCTATCTACTAAAGTCATATCTTCCTAAATATAGCAAGCGGCGATACTAAAGGATTCTCTGTTAAGGAAAGAAGCCTCGCCGCCTACTATAAATAGTATAGTGAACAGTAACCGAATATATCAATATTCGTGTTTGCTGTGATCTATCTTTTTGTCTTCTAGGTTAAAGTTAATAACCATACTTGTATAAATAGCATAAGTGAGTGAGTGAAAAGATTAAGCTTGTGAATTGTAAAAACACACACACACAATCCATCTTTTCACTCCTCCAAATACAACTTTATCCTTGAGATAGCTCAGTGGGTTCTAAGAGTTGTTCTCAGACTTAGCCTGAGCTTAGAGAGGAGTCACTCAACTTTGTCATTTCAATCCCAAGTACTATTCCGTAAGTACTTGGGTAATGTATTATTTGATTCATTTCTAATAAGAATATAAACGTTGAAAATTTATGTGTGTGTTTAACTTACGTTAGTTTCAGTCATTATTCACTATTAGTTTGTTTTAATTACTTAAAACTGTTTTATACTATAGTGAATAGGGAACAACAAGTGGTATCAGAGCAAAGCTGATTATAAAACTTTTTATAAAAAAATTTAGCCGCTCTAAAACGTTTTTAAATCAGGACTCCTATGGCTGAAATTGATGTACCCCAACTAGTCGATAAAAAGGGTGGAGCTTATTCAGCTGTTGCCCCTAGACTTGAAGTTGGAAAATTCAACAAATGGAAAAAGCGTATGCTTTGCTATTTGATTGGGATGGAACCTTATTATATCAAGTGTATAAATGAAGGTCTATTTATCCCAAAGACTGCTGAAGGTTTGCCTAAACCTGAAGCTCAGTGGACTCAGGATGAAAGGAGAGTGGTCAACCATGACCAAAGACTCAAAAGTATCATCATATCATGTCTCCCTGATGATATTATGGAGTCAGTTATAAACTGTAATACAGCTAAACAAACCTGGGATGACCTAGTTCATAGCCATGAAGGTCCATCTGATACCAAGGAAAATAGGATAATGGACCTGAAACTTGAGTATAACACCTTCAGGGCTAAGGACTCTGAAACTCTCTCTCAAACTTACACCCGGTACAAAACTCTTTTAAATGAACTGGCAAATGATGGTGTTAAGTTGTCCAAACATGAGATTAATGTTGGTTTTGTAAATTGTCTCCCTGAGAAGTGGTTGAATTTCTCTCAGGGACTTAGAAATGCAAATCATATCCAAAATCTTGAACTTCCTGAAATTTATGGGAAATTTGTCTATGAGGAAAACCTCATCAACAGACGATACCCTGACTTAAAGAAGTCTCAGGAAGTCAAGAAGTCCCTGACCACCACCTCACCTATATCAACTGCATTCTTTTCTAACAATGTGGTTCAAGATTTCCAAGAAAATTCAGATGATGAGCCTGATGAGAGATCAAGTGAGAAGTACCTAAATGACCTGAACGTTGAATTTCAGGAAAGGGCACTCCTTGCAAACTCTCGAAGGTTTATTAAAAGAAACAAAGGTTTTTCAAATGCTAAAGCAAATGAGGACACTGAATGCTTTAAGTGTCACAAAAGAGGTCATTTTGCAAAGGACTGTTTTTCAAAAACAATTTCTGAACCCTCTTATAGATCATCAGGATCAAATCAGTCCTCAAGCTTTAGCAAATTTCAACCAAAAATCTATCAGTCTCATCAAAACTTTCAAAACAAATATGACCAAAACAAAACCATTGATTTTGAAGCTAAGTATAGGAAAATCAAAGCTAAGCTTGCTCTGCTTGAGGCTAGTCCCTCATAAACAAAAAGTGTTCAATTTGTGCAGGGTAAAAACAAATGTCTTGTTGCTGAAACCTTCGACTGGGATGAAGAGCCAGTCTCATCAGATGATGAAATGGTGCATGTCAGCGCACTGATGGCCCTCTCAGAGGAAGACAAGCTAGCTGTTGGAAAGAATCATGCCAGAAATGGAGAATGGGTCAACATCACAATGAAGAAGGTAAATATTCTACTTTGTATGGATGATGACTCTGATTGGCAGTCCTATATGAACTATATCAATGTTGACCTTAAGTTTGTAGAGGAGCAAAGATTAAATCTTTTTTCTAAGTACAACAAGTTAAGTTTTGAATTGAATAAGTGTAGGGATGAGTTACTTGTGTTAAAACAAAACAAGCTTGAGGCTATCAGCTTACAAATTCAAAACACTGAATTAGTTAAAAGAAATCAGGCTCTTCAAGATGAACTTAAGAAAGAAAAAGAAATCATTGCTAGTTGGACTACCAAGAATCCAAGAGTCTTTGATGTTGTGGGTGCCCCCAGTAGCAAAAAGAGAGTCATATGTGAAAATCATCTCCCTGACTCTCACAACAAAGAACAGAGTCCTAAACCATTTGTGTCTGGTGGCATGATTACCAATATGTTGACTGTTCCCAAGCCCAGTGATTGGATTGAAAGGATTAATCCTGAGTAAGCTTCCTAACTTTGACTCTGGAAGAATTTTAGAGCCTGAAAGTCAAGCTCTAAAGAGCATGCTTGGACTCCCTGATGTGTCTAGTAGTACTGAACACATCTCAGAGTCTGAAGATGAATCTCAAGCACCACTTCCACCTTTGGAACCTCTTCAAGGTGCTAATCCTAGCTCTGAGCTTACTCCTTTACAATACAATCCACACTCTCCTAAAGAAAGGTCTGGACTTGGTAGAACCCTCCTGAAAAGACCATCAAAACCAACTCAACATGAATCTACTCCCACTGAAACTTCCACATCCTCAGTCTCCACTGAAGCTGACCAAATTCAGCAACTGACTGAACTTGTGAAGAAGCTAACTGACAAGATGGAATCCATAGAAAAGGTCCCTGAATTAATCAAGGAGACAAAGTCAGCTTCCTCTAGTTCCTCAAAGTCAAAAACCACCACCAAATCCAAGCAGAAGTGTGATCTATGCCACTATACCAGTCATACCACTGATAACTGTTATAGAATCCTTTTTTGTATGATCTGCAAAAAGGACGATCACAGAACTGCTGACCAATTGCAATATGTAAGTACTCCCAAAGAAAACTATGCCAAAGTTGGTCATCAGTATGCTTCCTCATCCAAGTTTGCTCAAAAGTTTAGAGCTAAACCCTTTCCTCCTTGCCCACACTGTGGCTTTAATGATCATCATCCTGATGATTTTCTCATGAAAACTTGCTGTGATGTTTGCGGAAACCCAGCTCATGAGACATCTCAGCATGACAGTGTCATCCAAGCAAGGAGAAGTTCCAAGCAACCCAAAAGCACTGAGTCATCCTCAGTCTTCAAATGCAAAACCTGTGGTAGCACAATGCACTCAACCACTGACCATGAGTCAATTGCCAAATTCAAACAGACCATGAAGCTCAACCCCACTAGTAAGTGGGTCACTAAGAAAAACTAATTCAGTTTACTACTTGTGCAGAGACATGCCAGGGAACCTATCTGGCATCTTGACAGTGGATGCTCAAGAAGCATGACTGGCGTAAAGGAATATCTGCACAAGTATGTAAAGGAACCAGGACCCAAGGTTGTATTTGGTGATAACTCATCATGTTCCACTGAAGGTTATGGTTCAGTAAACTGCAACGGAATAGTTTTCTCTAGGATAGCTTATGTCAATGGTCTCAAATACAATCTCATCAGTGTCAGTCAGCTATGTGATGCTAAGTACATTGTGCAATTCAATGACAAACAAGGTACCATTTTTAATGCCAACAAGGAAGTTGTTTTGATATCTCCTAGGAGAGATGATGTTTATGTCTTAGACATGTCAACTCTCTCTAAAGATGGAACTTGTCTCTTTGCCAAAGCCACTGAAACTATCAACTGGTTGTGGCACAAGAGACTCTCACACTTAAACTTTAAAAGCATCAACAACCTGGCAAAACAAAACAAGGTCTTTGGCTTACCATCACTGGTTTTTGCAAAAGATAAACCATGCTCAGCCTGTGAAAAAGGCAAACATCAAAGAGCATCCTTCAAAACCAAGCAAAACTTCTCTATCAAAAGCTGCCTTCACCTCTTGCATATGGATCTCTTTGGACCAGTCAGTCCTAGATCAATCCAGCACGAGAAGTATACACTTGTCATTGTTGATGAGTTTTCAAGATACACTTGGGTATACTTTCTTTCCAAAAAGAGTCAGGCAGCTGATACTATAATGTCATTCATCAGGAACATTGAAAACCAGAATGACATTACAATAAAACAAATCAAAACTGACAATGGTACTGAGTTTAGAAATGTTGAGCTTAAGACATTATGTGATGAAAAGGGAATTTCCCAAAAAATTTCATCTCCTTACACCCCTGAATAAAATGGGGTGGCTGAAAGGAAAAACAAAACTCTCATTGAGGCTGCAAGAACCATGTTAAATGGCTCAGCCCTCTCAAAACATTTCTGGACTGAAGCTGTCAAAACAACCTGTTATACTCAAAACAGGTCGATCATTGTCAAAAGACATAACAAAACCCCATATGAGATATTCAAAGTTAGACTTCCTGATATCAGCTACTTTCATGTGTTTGGATGTCCTGTGTTTATTCATAACCACAAGGATCATCTAGGCAAGTTTGATGCAAAAGCTAATGATGGATACTTTTTAGGTTACTCACTGATCTCCAAAGCCTTCAGGGTATTTAACACAAGGAGACAACAAGTCGAGGAAACCTTTCATGTCACCTTTGATGAAAGCTCAGAAAGCATCAGGTTCTCCAACACCTCAGTGGAGGAAATAGGAATTGATAACTCTTCAAGATATCCTCCTGATGAGTATAACACTGAAATCAATTCCTCTTACCAAGTTGATGCTGACATCTCATATTATGTCTTACCTCACAATCTGTCACAACCAACCATCAGTGAACTCATTGATAACTAATCAGTCCCAGCTGGGATAGGTAACACTGAACCAAATGTTCGACACCCTGTGTGTAAGCTCCCGGAAAATTTCAATGTACTTAACGTTTTAATCAAGAATTGATCACGATCTATTTCGTCATGAAATTTTCTAAACATCACATTTGCATATCAATTGGCATATGCATGATCAACGCAGTTTGAGCGTTCATAAATATACCGTTGTGATCTAAATAAATTTCCCCACGATCTTGATAACTTTAAAATACGTAATGAATACGTAAAAATTTGTAAAAATTACGAATTTAACTATAATAAAAATATATAAAATTCGTATTGGGCCTCGAAACTCATTGGACTTTTCACCACTTAAACTCAACTCGTTAACGGGCCTTATGAACGGATTACGCCTTATGTCATTGGGCCTCATCTTCACCCGAACCCACGAGATAAGCCCAACATAACTAGAAACCATTTCGGGCCTACATGGTTCACGAACAAGCAAAGGAGTCCAACTCCTTCCTTTTATTTTCTTTTGGGCCTCGTCTAGCAAGACCAAAACTAGCCCAAGACTTCATTTAAAAGAAGTTAGTAAATGTCTTTGTGTTCTTTCTGTTGTAGCCGAACAAGCAAACAAGAGGGGACCAAACTAGAAACCAAAAACACAAAGTCAATAAACATTCACCCTATTTGAGCACATGTTGCGTGTGTACATGATCAAAAAGGGAGACAAGAAAACACTTTAGCTACTCTAACCTATTTTTATAATACTCTAAATCACAAGACCCATTGACTCAACCAAGACTTTAAGAACCATGAGTCCTTCACTGCTAACACTCTCGACAAGGACACAAGATGAAACTCACAAACACTTCTTTTGACCTTGATCCCTTGCGTGTAGATATGAACAAAAGGAGACAACTCTTTCTCTTGAGCTACCTTAAGTATTAAACAACTCTTCTAGGACTTCCCTTGACCACTTTTAACTTGGTTAACCACCAAGTAATAAGTTTTCTTCTTCCATTGTGACATGACAACACCAAGCATGCTCTTGTTCTTAGCCGAACCTAGCTTGCATGCTTGTAAACTTCAAAATTCTTTATACTTCTTTTCCTTGAATTCTAGGGACAACACAAATAAAATAAACAAACTACCATACTTTGCTTCACTATAAAGAACTACCCACATGCATAACTTCATCACAACTCAAACACTTCACACTATCTCTTTGGTTTCTGTCGAACAAGAAGGAAAGGAGGAGCACTTGGGTTACTAGCAAACTAGGAATATTGGCTTGGGTTATTTAAGGTGAAAACTTGGGTAAAGTTCGGTTGATATTTTCTTGGCATCTCACTTCTAGTTCGAGTACTCACACCCTTCTCATCCTAGTAAGTATCTAAACTTATTTTGACTCATAATGATAATGATAGATTACATAACAATGCTTAACTCACTTCATTTAGTGTTTCGTTTAAAATGTTATATATGTCGAAACTTCGTTAAAAATTCTTAACTTCGTAACTTAAACATCGTAATTTGAAATAGAACTCATGTGCCATGTTAGGTTGATGAGGAGTCACGTTAGTTAAGTAAAACTTGTTTTAGTTACTTGAAAACCATGGCACACTAGGACTAATAAACATGTTTAACTAGGAAGAAGAAGAAATGGAAACAAGAAAAGAAACCATGCACGATCACAGTAGCCAAAATACAAGAAATTTTAACGCAGAAACCTCATGATATATAGCGTATTACGTAGAAATTAAACATAAAAAGAGCCTAGCTCAGTTGGTTATCACGCATGGGCTAGGGGCGGGAGGTCACTGGTTCGAATCCCACTTGTTGCACCCTTTTTCCTCCCCTTTTTATAACTATCACCTATTGACAGATTACACCCCTCCACTTCTAATAAATTATAACTAAATAAGTAAATGTTTTTAAAGTATAACAAAAGTTAACTTTGTAAAAATCAGTTTTACCGAGGGACTAATAGTGTCAAAACTGAAAACTCTAAGCATATAATATTTATGGGTACAAAGTGTCATTTTCTAAAAGTATAGGGACTAAACTTGCACTTTTTGTAACTTTAGGGTAAAAAGTGTAAATTTGAGAAAAGTTTAGCAAAACTTATGATTTCATTATAACTTCGTAAAAACAAGTATTTTGATCTTATGAGTATTTTATTTCGAATAACGTTAATGTATTACTTATATATATATATATATTATAAGATTATAATTATATATATATATGTCAAATCCGATAAAACACAAGGGGAATTTATTTCAACACGTTAAAATGATCAACAAATTTATTACGATCACAACGGGGAAAACATTTCACTTATGCGTAAGTGAGAATCATTAATTAAGGCAATGTAGCATGAAAATTAACTTAAAACGTTAATCACGATCGCACACTATTGGATTGGACAATCCAATGATCTATTGAATAAGAATATTCAATGCTCTATTATTTTGGTCGCGAACCAAAATGCTCATTACTGAGATTCGCCATCTCATCATTTTAGGTTTCGAGTTGGAACCTCCGCTACATTGTGCTTGATCTATTTTTGCGTGTGCATTATTATCAAGGTGAGTTCATAGCCTCGCTTTTACTTTATTTTTATAAACCCCGCGAGGGAGATACATGCTCTAAACTAGAACACAAGGGTTTTTCATAAATGCTTGATCTTCTTGATTATTGGTACTGCCTAAGTTGTTAGCCACAAGTCCCCTGATCATGAACCATTAGTCACCGCGAGTGAACGTAGATATCGTGAATAGTACTATGGGGAATAACGAACCCCGTTTCGGTTATAGAGAAATAACCGGGGCGCACCATATCGAATATCTTTAGGTAATATGCTATTACCTCCTTTGGGGCATATTTACGTACACTGGTAATTCGGTGTATGCAGTTGAGTTTTGGTTTCATGAGCTTAGCGCATAATAATCTGTGATATTTTTCTTATGATATTGTTAGTTTACAATGATCATGATCTTATACTTGTGTTCAACTTATTTTAAACCTATGGACTTCACTCAACATTTTTGTTGACCTTTTTAAGCATGTTATCTCAGGTAATCAGTGAAGATTATGACCAAGGTGCGGAACGGGGCATGGCAAGGCTTATCTGGTGGTGTAAAACATAAAAGTTATCATTTCTTTCAAACTCATGATCTTTCTTTTGGGAAAAACACTTGATCTATTTACAATATTTTGTAACAAACAATGAGTTTTCGATGAATGATAACTATTTTAATAAAACGTCTCTTCTGAGTCGTTTTCTATGATTATTGACTATGATCTCCATTCAAGTAACACCCGAATTAGTCTTCCGCTGTCATTAAGATTTTCGGGGGTGTTACACTGTGCTTCATGAAACCCAACCTGAACAAGACATCTCAACAGATGCTCTTGATGATATTGTGGCTCATATACCTGAACTCATCCCTAAGTCTCCAGTGACCTCTACAAGCTCAGATCCTAGACCACAAAGTAAGTGGACAAAATCTCAGAACATTGAGCTTGTAAACATCATTGGTGAACCCACTGAGGGCTTGCTCACAAGAAGCATGGCTGCTAAATTAACTGCAGCTTCAGCCAATGAATGTCTGTATGCTGATTACCTCTCAGATATAGAACCCAAAAGTGTCACTGAGGCTCTAAAATACCCAAGCTGGGTTCAGGCCATGCAAGAAGAACTTCAACAGTTTGATAAAAACAAGGTCATGACCTTGATAAAATGTCCTCAGGATGTCGTAGTCATAGGAATGAAGTGGGTTTTCAGAAACAAAACTGATGAAAACGGCACTGTCATTAAAAACAAAGCCAGACTTGTAGCCAAAGATTACAATCAACAAGAAGGCATTGACTATGATGAGACATTTGCTCCTGTTCCAAGAATGGAATCCATCAGGATCTTCCTTGCATATGCTACCTACATGAACTTCAAAGTTTATCAAATGGATGTAAAAAGTGCATTCCTAAATGGTGAACTCAAGGAAGATGTGTATGTTCAGCAACCTCCAGGCTTTGAGAGTAGTGAATTCCCTGACTATGTCTGCAAGCTTGATAAAGCCCTTTATGGACTAAAACAAGCTCTTAGGGCATGGTATGAAACGCTCTCAGCCTTCCTGATTCAAAACAAGTTTGTCAGAGGAAAGATAGACAACACATTGTTTATCTATAGGACAAAACAAGAAGTGATACTAGTCCAAGTATATGTTGATGACATCATCTTTGGCTCAACAAACTACACTCTTTGCAAACAGTTTGAAAAACTGATGACAAAGAAATTTGAAATGAGCATGATGGGTGAACTCACATACTTCCTTGGACTACAAATCAGGCAAACTGATAAAGGAATCTCAATCAGTCAAGAGAAATACACAAGAAATCTCTTGAAGAAATATGAGATATCTGACTGTGCCTCAGTGAAGACACCAATGGTCCCTCCTAACAACCTTGGACCTGATCTCACTGGCAAGTCAGTCAATCAAACCCACTTCAGAGGGATTGTTGGCTCACTGATGTATCTAACTGCTTCCAGACCAGACATATAATTCTCAGTTTGTCTTATAGCAAGATATCAGTCCAATCCCAAAGAATCCCACCTCACTGCAACCAAAAGAATTCTCAGGTACCTGAAGGGAACCCCTAGCCTTGGACTCTATTATCCAAAGTGCTCAGGATTTGATCTCAAAGGTTACTCTGATTCTGATTATGCTGGCTGCAACATAGACAGAAAAAGTACCTCAGGGTCCTGTCAATTCCTTGGAGGAAAACTGGTTTGTTGGAGTGCTAAAAAGCAACAATCAGAGGCTATATCTTCAGCTGAAGCTGAGTATGTAACTGCTGCAGGATGTTGTGCCAATGTTTTATGTATGAAAAGTCAACTCAGTGACTATGACATCCATTACAAAATGGTACCCATCTTCTGTGACAACACCAGTGCAATTGCAATCTCCAACAATCCTGTCCTCCATCAAAGAACCAAACACATTGATATCAGATATCACTTCATCAGGGATCACATAATGAAAGGAGACATAGAACTTCATTTCATCCCTACTGAATATCAACTTGCTGATATCTTCACCAAACCTTTGGATGAACCTACCTTCAGGAGACTGAAAGCTGAATTGGGAATGCTTGACATTGAAAGTCAGGCATCTGAAAATCAATCTCAGTAAGTTCTTTGAAATGGTTCATCTTCCCTGAACATCCAAAATCAACCTCTCACTGAATGAGTAAGACTCACTCAGGGTCCCTGACATAAAGCATTGAATGCGTAACTAAATGCACCAAGTATTAGTTACTTAAATGTCCTAGGTTGGAAATCCCACCAATTTAATATAGGAATATATGTCTTACTGTCAGGGGTCTCATCACTTACCTCATCCCACTCGGCATTAAATTCCTTTTCTCACAAAAAAAATCCTATGGATATTTTATTGCTGCAAAAGTGCACTTTTACTGTGCACTGCAACTGTTCCCTTGAAATACGGGATTTTACTGCGGGTAGTGGTGGGTGGCATTAAATGTGGAATTTCTAACGTTTTCAAAAACTGTCTATACATATCCACATTTATTCAAAAACCACCCCTCTCACCACTCTATAAATACCCCTCTCATAAACACTAAAACATACACAATTGATTTCTGCAAACAAAACTCTGTCAAAATTTCTTTCAAACCCAGAAATCATTGTGTTCTTCAAACCTTTTTCTGAAAAACCTTCATTGTAAACATTTACAAAAGATTTTTCATCAATACTTAAGAGATTCAAAACACTTTTGACTGTTCTTGTCAAGTTTTTTTTCAAAAACGCAAAAAAAAAACTTTTTTCTCAAATGGAAATGGCAAGAACTCAATCTCTTCAGTATGCACAACAGTGGGCAGGTGATCTTACAAATGTTGAATTTAAAACCAACAATGTCATAGGCAATTTTGAATACCCACAAAATGTCCCAGCCTACAAAGACATTATGAAATTTTTGTTTAATTGCCCACTGAAAAATGCCTTTGTTCAGTGTCCCTCTATTGTTTACCTAAATCTCCTCAGGGAGTTTTGGGCAACAACCGTGGCCTATGACCTGAAACCTGCTACTAATGAGACTGACCTACGACCACTAAAGGAGTATCTCATTAAGTTCAGTCTTTTTGATGGAAAAAAATCAGTCACCCTGGATTACAAAACGTTTTCCACCTCTTCAGGGTTAGACTATAACAAGGGTGTTTATGTCGCCCATCCTGAACCCACAACAGTGAAGGAGGGGTTAAAAAGAATTGCTTTAGAACCAAAATTTTTGGACAGAACCTCTGTCACCAAAAACTCATTCCCCGTGGCTTGGAGGATCCTTTTCACTTTTGTGATTCAGGTCCTCGGCGGGAACCACTCATCAACTGAACAAGTTAATTCTATCCAGTTGATGATGGCCTATTGTTAGATGAATGGGGTAAATGTCGACATTGGGGAGATCATTTACAGTGATCTCGTAACCAAGCTACAGAGTAAGTCTAGGACAAAATATGTCTCATATCCTAGATTTGTCTCTTGTGCTTTGCAAGTGTTACTGGGTTGCAATTACCCTCAGGAAGAAAATTTTGGTGCTACACCTGGTATCCTGAGTAAATCAAACTTTCAAAAAGCCCCAGACTGAATAGACACCCATTGGTGACCAGGAAACATCCACCCCCGTGACAACGAAGGACATTGATACATCACAGTCAGTGCCCTTGGTCACAACCACTACTCCCCAAGATCCAGAGGGAAACATACAACCTGCTGGTAGGGGAGCGCCTTCCACTTCGCCCAATGATGACATTAACACATCACAGTCTTTGTCAGAGGGCACACTGAATAATACCAAAGACTCAAAGGGAAACAAACAACCCGCTGATAGGGATATAACAATCACTGACTCTGCTAAAGGCACTGGGAAAAACCCATTAGTGTCTCAGGGGTCATTGGGGGACAAAGACTCGGAGGGACAGGAACAACCCGCCGATATGGAACCCAAAACCAATCCTGACTCCAGAGAAGGCACTGGGAAACTTCCACCAGTGTCTGAGGGGTCAACGGGGGACAAAGACTCAGAGGGAAATATACCACCCGCTGATATGGAACCCATCACCACCCCCTAGTTAAGTGTTGCTGATGTTGCTGGGCTATTACTTTCTGATGATGAACAGGCTGAAAGTGAAGATGAAATCTTATCAGCAGGAGAAGAGATGGACGCTGATGTTCAAGCTGAACAAGAACATCATCCTGGTCCACAAGAGCCTCAAGAGTCACCCTTCCAGCCTGAAGACAATGACTCAGGCTCCTCCTCCTCTGATGAATTCAAACGATATGATAATGTTCTTCCACTTACAGAGAGGCAGCTGGTTACGTGGATCACTAGAGCCACCAGGAAGCTATATTCTGGGGTTACTGAAACTTTATGGGATCAACACACTGAAGCTGCTGCCAGCTATGCTGATCTAAAGGCTGAAGTACATGCTTTTGATACAAACATTGATGAACACAGGGAAGTCATGTACCATAATCTTCATAAACAGGAAGAAAACCTGGCTAAATTTCAAAGGCAACTTCAGTCTTGTGGTGAATCAATTGATGAAATCAGGGATGCTGTTAAAGAAGACCCAGCACTCAATTCTAAAGTGCTGGAGGCCACTGAGGCTTACTTGAAGAATTCCTCAGACCTAACTGAACTCATCACCATGCTGAAATCAGGAAATGTTCAGGGTCTTCAGTCCTCAGTTCAATCTCTTCAGGCTACAATGAGCTCTCTGGAAGCTCAGGTGACTACTTTGGCCAAGGCATCATCCTTAATGGCCTGGAATCTTGGGCCTAGGATGACTGCTTTGGAATCATCTCAAGCTACTATGGAAGAAAAAGTCACCGGTCTTCAACAGGATACTGCAGATATCAAGGCTATGGTCATGGAAATTTACCAAGCCTTCAAGGGTCAAGCAACTCAAACTCCTCCAGTATCCGCAGCAACTCTTGCCCTCACTGATGCTACGGCAACAGTTGAGGGGGAGAGACATACTGAAGATCCTCCTTCTCACACTGAGGGATCTTCAGCATCATTATCATCATCACCACCAGTCTTAGCAACACCACTATCATCAGCACCACCAGTCTCAACAATCCCACCAACAACAACAACCACACTGACAATTGCACCACCAGTCTTCACAACAATATCTCTATTGGTAGCAACATCTTCTTCAGGACAGGATAAAGGAAAAGGCATCCTGCAAATATCTGAGCCTGAAAAGATACCCTTCAAAATCGGTGACACTGGATACCTGCTCACTCCACAACAGCTAAGTAACTACCTTGCAAAGGAAGAAAGAAAAAAGAAACTTGCTGAAGAAGAAAGGAAGAGCAAAGCAGCACTGATAAAGATTGTCACTGAAGAAGCTGAAAATGTTGGAATTGATCCACTCAAGCTTCAAAAGGGTCAGGCCGGACAGAAGTTCAAAGAAGCTCAGGCTGCTAAAATGGCTGAACTAAAAAGGAAGCTGGATGAAAAGAACAGAAAATCTTCAGTCATTAAGAAAGAAAGAATTGACCATTTACAACTGGTCAATGTCTAGCAGAAGGCAGCCTGAGAAGATCATTGATGTCAAAATCATCCCCAGATCTAAACCACTGGCAATGAATGTCTATAGGGGGGATGATAAAAGATACTTCGAGGTTCATGATCCCCTAAAATTCACTGACTTTGGGATCTCTGAACTCGATGAACTTGGTCCACTGATTGAAAAGAAGCAGAATGCTGCAGTTAAGGAGCTGATGAAGATGCTCAGCAAGAGGTATGAAAGGTTGAGGGATGCACCAGCTCAATTGGGTATTCAGCCTGCCTTAACTGCACCTGAACGATCTCAACCTCAATCATCCCAAGGCAAAAGGAAAAGGGTTGAGCCTGGGCCTGAGATCAAAGTGCCTGGATTGGAGTGTAATAGGGAATTGCCTGAAGGATTCAAGTTTGTGAATTGTTTGGTGATCGAGAAGCCTGAAAGAGGGCTATTCTTCATTGATGTCTATGGAAACCCAACCTTTCAGAGATGGAGTGATATTGACCTTACAGGGGTTGGAACCATGGCAGGGTACATACCAGTGGCCTCTCAAATCAACACCCCTGAAAATGTCAGGTTCTGCAAAGACCTGAACAAGAAGTTGAGAGAACACCCTGACAAAGAAGCACTCCTCAGAAAGAAGCCAAAGCTTGAAGCATTGGGTATTCATCTGGACTGACATCATTTTGTTTTAATTATGTACTAGTGATAGGGACCATGTAACCTGATCAATAAACGATGTATGTTTTGTTAAGATACTCAGTGTCCCTTACTTGTATTCATTAGTACATTCAGTGTAAGAAGAAGCCATTTGCTCACTTACACTGATCAAACACTTAGGCTATTTGTATATCCAAATAGGGGGAGACTGTTGGGTTCAGTAAATATCCAAACCCCTTGATCTAGGATTTGAACAGAAAATAACCCAAGTGTTTAGACCGTTAAATATTATCAGGTCACTGAGTGCATAGTCTCTCAGTGAGCCATTTTCAGGATACTCAGTATGAGGCGAAGAAGAAGTCTCTCCACTCAGTAAGGCGGAACTTAAAGGGTGAAGACTAAGTCAAGAAGAAGATGGTGGATTCAGTGAGTGATGACAATAACTCACTGAATCCCTAAGACTCCTCTCCAACTTCTTACACTGAAGACAAACTGAAGGAAGAGACTGAAGGCTATGAAGACTGAAGAATGAGCGGGACTAGGCGGGAAAGTTTTACCCAGATAAAACTAAGTCCCCAAATGTTTAACCAGATAAAACTAAATCCCTATCTACTAAAGTCATATCTTCCTAAATATAGCAAGCGGCGATACTAAAGGATTCTCTGTTAAGGAAAGAAGCCTCGCCGCCTACTATAAATAGTATAGTGAATAGTAACCGAATATATCAATATTCGTGTTTGCTGTGATCTATGTTTTTGTCTTCTAGGTTAAAGTTAATAACCATACTTGTATAAATAGCATAAGTGAGTGAGTGAAAAGATTAAGCTTGTGAATTGTAAAAACACACACACACACAAGCCATCTTTTCACTCCTCCAAATACAACTTTATCCTTGAGATAGCTCAGTGGGTTCTGAGAGTTGTTCTCAGACTTAACCTGAGCTTAGAGAGGAGTCACTCAACTTTGTCATTTCAATCCCAAGTACTATTCCGCAAGTACTTGGGTAATGTATTCTTTGATTCATTTCTAATAAGAATATAAACGTTGAAAATTTATGTGTGTGTTTAACTTATGTTAGTTTCAGTCATTATTCACTATTAGTTTGTTTTAATTACTTAAAACTGTTTTATACTATAGTGAATAGGGAACAACAAACCATTTCTAGATTCATAGGTTTTGCCATCCACCGTGACTGAACCATAAACGATTGGGATATGGTATGGGCCATGTTTCACATACTAGTACGTGGGTGTTGATGAGTTTATAATACATGACATACAATAAAACTGTAGACACCACAGAGTACACAGCGGAAGACTTAGGATCATAACAAATAAATAATTAACTGAAGAATGCGTAACGTACCTCTTGCAAATGGTTAGATCTCTTTAATGAATGTAATGAAGTGGTTTAAAGAGTTGTCCCTTACCGTTTTACAACTCAAACCAATAGGTGAAAGAATAGTGTCTTACTACCACAGTTTTGTACACACGAATTAACCGCGAATCAAAGCGATTGCTAGATCTAACACAAGCCTTTGTTTAATGAAAAACAAAACCAAAACACCCTATAGGAGGGGGGTTCGGCCGAATGTAAGCAAGAGAGGAGAGGGAAAGATGTAGGGTTAATTCAATGCACAAAGTTATAAAAAACCTTAACCCTAGCCTTTGTATATATAGTGAACTAATATCTTGGAGGAAAAGTTAGGGTTTTGGCTTGGAAAAGCCCCCTATGGCCGGCCATAATGAGAAGGAAAAAGGGGAACCCAGATCTTTTCCATTTTTAAGATATTCACCATATATTCTCTCCTTTTTACATTTAACGGTCGTTAGTCATTTTCGTTAAATACTTAACGATCGTTAGACGGACTTTATGTGTAATAATTAATCGTAATCATTAACATTAATTATTAACTTTAATTCTCATTCGCTAATGTGTGCAATCCCGTGGTCACGAGTTCGAATCCGGACATTCACGTATTTATAAATATATACATTTCCAACAGCTCCCACTTGGATATGTTTACAAAACGTGTAATGACATTGGTTAGCGTCTAGCAACACGCCAATGCCCCCGGTACAACTCGTGTATGATTTTCTGGAGAAAAACCACTTTGATGATTCATCATCATATTCATCCTTTTGTTTCTAATACCATGTTAATAAGAATATGGATCTCACTTATTTCTTAATTAACTATTCTGTTTCTCGCTTTATATGATTGATCAAGATTAC
Source organism: Chrysanthemum seticuspe (assembly GCA_019973895.1). Taxonomy (NCBI): domain Eukaryota; kingdom Viridiplantae; phylum Streptophyta; class Magnoliopsida; order Asterales; family Asteraceae; genus Chrysanthemum; species Chrysanthemum seticuspe. Next base: position 353,436,402 of record BPTQ01000009.1, read on the forward strand.
CAATTCTTTTGAACATATTCCAGAAGACCTTGGGCATGGCCATGCAAACATCTTGACAACCCTACAAGGGGCGCAACAGTATTATACTTCAAAATAAATTTGAATGAAACAAATCCTATTTTGACAACAAGCAGGATTCATAGATTTCGCAACACTTCTGAAAACAATCCTTATAACTACCAGTTACGTATAGCGTTAGATTGCTTCACAAAAATGCACTACATCCATGACATATCTCTGGTATCTCAAGTCAGAGGATAAATATCCATGATATACTTAATGACAAAGATCCATAAAGTATCATCATGTGGGTGGGATAAGTCCTATACGAAACAGAAAATATCATTTTCATTAGAGGATGATTTTTTTTTCATGCTACTTTTCTTATAGTTTCGTTCTCTTTATTAGCATAGGCAAGGGTAAAGGGTTGTGCCAAACTGCCAATACAGAATCACCTCTACCTTTTTCATTCATTGTTTTGTCATTCCGTATCATCACTCATCAGTATTCCTGCAAGTTCTAATTCATTTGATGTTCAAAAACACAATCATGATGCCTTAATGGCATTTAGTTGTTTCCAATAAAAAACAGAAAATAAGCTATGATAACAGAGACCCATTATCTTCGGCAATACTAATATTAGGTAGCAACAGTAGTTAGACGTATGAGGCAAAACTGTTATCAGTATTCATTAATAACATGACGATGTGCAGTGGTATTGTGAACACAGCAACCTAATTCATCTGATCAACATCTGCAAGCTACATTATTTATCACCGAACCTTTATTTATTTATCACCGAAATATTCTATCTGGATTAACTCGTGTATACACTATGACCATACTTACTTTCAAAACAAGTTGGCCTCATACACTCAACTAGGCAACCTCTTATTTCCACTGGCAGCACTCAAGCAACATATACTTCACCTCCATAAGCCCTGATCATCAACAATCAGTGACAGACTGCAGTCTGTCACTTTTTTGGCTTATTTTCACACTTTTCTGTTCATATAAGTTCATTATGACATAATAAACTTATATAAGCCAGAAAAGTGAACTTATGAAACATAAGCCCAAAACCACATACACTCACTTGATTCACCACATACACTCACTTAGCAAGCACAATAAACTACTCGCTAATCATGCTAATAATCGAACAAGCAATAAAAAACATATTAAACTAATCTAAAGGGGAATAAGCTAAACTTGCTAAATGCCAAAATAAACCGCTTATTTTTTAACCAAAACTGATCTAGGAAATAATCTTACAAAAATGACCATATGTAATTTGGCACAAGGATAAACTAACTAGAACTAATAGCTCAGGACCGAACCAAATAAGCAACAAGAAAAACAAAGTTATATAAAATCTGAACCACATAAGTACAAACATAAATAAGCTTACAGCCTAAACCCAGTAAGCCACTAATCAATAACCTCCTATATAACAACATAACATTAGTTTACCATTGAAAATAAGAATAATCTATAACAAGAAAGATGTCCGCCGACTATAACAAGAAAGATGTCTGCCGCCGATCAACACAAGAATAAGCAATAAAAAGATTTTATTTGAGTTCTCAGTTTTGGGTGATTAGGTTTTCAATTTGAAATTGGTTTTGGAGGTTTTCAATTTGGGGTAATTGGGTTCTCACTTTTTATTTTATTTTTAGGGGCAATTTCATATCTCCCCTCCTTTTAAATGAAAATTTCATATATACCCAAACATGCATTAAAAACATTGTACATTATGCATTCAATACTTGCACTTTGAGTATATATGAAATTAAACATGAAAGTAAGGTGATATATGAAATTAATCCTTATTTTTAAATGTGGGGTAATTGGGTTCGGCGATTTTCTAAGTTTGGGCAATTGAGTACTCCCCAGTGAAACTGGTTTTGACGGTTTTCAATTGGGTCGGAGGGATTTTTCAAACTAGGGTGCCCACTTTGGGCCAACCCAATTGATGTTTTTTTTTTTTCTTTTTTTAAAAAAAAAATTGTTGAAATAGGGAAAAAAAATATTACAAAAATAACAATTTATTTTAATAAAAAAATATCCGCAGAAACATCTTCGATACCTAATAACTTTAAAATAATCGACAGGGTCACAAACGTATACTTTAGATTGCATTAAACGGTGTCGTTTTACGCCACTAAAAACCATAAGCCCCAAATATATAACACATATTTACCCAAATCCCATAAAATTGTATTTAAAAAAAACCCATATAGCACAAAAAAAAAAAAAAAAAAAAAAAAAAAAAAAAAAAAAAAAAAAATGAAGCCCAACACATAAGCCCATATAAAAAAAAAAAAAAAACAAACTATTAAACATGAGAGAAAAAATAAATTTGCACAAAAAAAAAAGAATACAAAAAAGTAAAAATAAAATTTTAACGCCTCGCAACAACGCGCCTGACATAAACTCATATAAGGAAAAAAAAACAAACTATTAAACATGATACCCAAAAAAATAAACCCGCACTAATAAACATGAGATCGGAAAAATAAACCCGCACAAAATACAATTAAAAAACCATTTATATAAGGGTGGACGGAGTGGAGCTCGGGTAAGGGATCGAGTAGTGTTAGGGTATTAGGGTACACCGTCCCTAGTACATAGGGTACTTGAACTTTTGTACCAAATCGAGCTCGGAACCCGCTCGATTTAAGCTTTGTTCTCTATTTTTTTTTTGTCTTTTTATGAAAGGTAGTGTTAGGGTAGGATCGGGTACCACTCCGTCTAGTTAGGGTAGTGTTAGGGTAGTATTGGGGTAGTTTTGAGTTGGAAGGTTTTTATTGGATAGAGGTGATGTGGCACCCCCAGGATATTAACGGTGCGTTTGGTAGAGAGAAATTCAGAGAAAAGAAATGAAGTAGAGAATAAAATCTCAGAGAATAGAAATCAGTAGAGAATTGTGTTCAATTCTAATGTTTGGTAACAACAGAGACTTGACCCGAGAAATGAAAAAAAAAATTATTTTAAAAAAAAATAATTTTCAAAAATATTTTTTTTTTAAAAAAAAACTTATTTTAAAAAAAAAAACTTATTTTTAAAAAAAAAATAATTTAAAAAAAAAATATATTTTTTAAAAAAAAAACTTATTTTAAAAAAAAATAATTTTTAAAAAAAATATTTTAAAAAAAATATTTTTTTAAAAAAATAAATTTTTAAAAAAATAATTTTTTAAAAATAATTTTGAAAAAAAATGTATTTATTTAAAAAAAATGTATGTATTTATTTAAAAAAAAAATATTTAAAAAAAATAATTTTTTAAAAATAATTTAAAAAAAAATGTATTTATTTAAAAAAAAACTTATTTTAAAAAAAAATAATTTTTTAAAAAAAAATATATATTTTTTTTAAATATTTTTTTTAATTTTTTTTAAATGTAAAAAAAAAAAAAAAAAAAAATCCATTTCTCCAATTTCTCCACCAAAATAAGAGAAATGGAGCTAACCAAATTACACTACCCAATTCTCTCCATTTCTCTCTATTTCTCTACCCCATTTCTCCGCTTTTTCAATTCTCGGTACCAAACAAGAGAAATGAAACCATTTCCATTTCTCTTGCTCCAATTCTCGGTACCAAACACACCCTAAGGTATTACGCAACCACTCCTTCCTCCCTAAGCTTATAAGCCCACTTATATAAGCTCATCATATAACCTTAGCCAAAAACCCCTTTAGACACATCGGAAAGGTACACATCGACTAATTGTGATCATTTCCTTGTTGAAAATGAAGTTAAACCTCTTCCCAAAGCATGTAGATAACAGTCTTGTCATCTTTATTCCTCTGCACCTTCCCAAAATTAATAAGTCTATAACCCTAGGTCTTACACCTCATCATCAACACAAACCTCATCAATATGAAAACAAGAAAAAGGTCTTACAACCCACAAAGCTCATCGAATAAGCCTGAAAGGAGAAATTGTAAGAAAGAGGTTGTTTATTAATTAACCTTATTTTACCCCTTGCTTATTTTATAGCTTATTGAGTCATAATAAGCCAAAGTATAAGCTTAAACAAACACCTTCGATGGTTACATTTCAATGTTTATGTTTATATATAGGGCTTATGAGCTTATTTCATTTCGGCTTTTACTTCATAAGCTCCATTTTAGGAAATCTTTTGAAACTTAAGGGCTTATATTACCCGATAAGTTTCATAATCAGCCAGAAAATGGAGCTTATAAGCCGAAATGAAATTAACTCAAGCAAAAAATTACAAGCTTATCACATTTTTGCTCATATTTCATAAGCCTAGGTTTTATGGCTTAGTTCTAAATTTATTTTGTGGCACTGACTCTGGGCTATTTAAAAGGGTAGTCGCTCCGCTCGCAATGTCAAGTTGAAAGCCCAGATGAAAAAACACTTGTATAAGCTCTCATAAGTTTCAAAATAAGCCGGAAAAATTGGGATTATGATATATAAGCCGAATCGAGATAAGCTTCAATGTGTAGAATACTTGATAGTTGTGTTGTGTTAGTTTCATTTACATGTTTTTCGTGATGTTATCTATTGTTTGTGATTCTGGTCACCGTTTTCGAATTATGTTGTTTTGGATATTACGTGAATAATAGGAGAATTTGTATGAAGACGAAATTGTAGCTGGATATTACTTGTAGCTGTAATGAATTTGGTCAAATTATTTGTGATAGATAATGTAATAACATTGATGATTATAAGCAATGACTACCAGGCCTATTTTTCATAAGCCCCAATTTCCTGGCTTATTTTTCACAAACCCCAATTTTCTGGCTTATTTTGGGACATATGGGCTTGTATAAGTTTATCATATCGTAATAAACATATATAAGCCCACAAGTCTATGATAACAATATACATAAAAGTATTTCAAATTTCAGATAAAAATTGAATTCCATAACGGTAAAAAGTAACAAATTTCAGATGAAAATGAGTCTATATTTATATTATATTAATTAAAATGTTTTATTGTTGAGACTTGTAACTTTGAAACATTTATTAACTTTGGAAAAGGTCACCCAACTGTTAATTGAAGGTCAAAGTACCCAAACTGCTTCTCAAAACAAAAACCCGATCTTTATGTGTTTAATCTTTAAGTGTTTAAGATTTATGAGGATTTTTAAGGAACTTGAACTTTGTGCTTTCGTATTAATGCAGAAAAGGTCGTCAAAGTTGTACATTATGCCAACATGGAAGAGGGATAAAAGGGTCCTAGAAAAACTACAAGGATCTTTTTTCTACTCGGTTGCCAAAATGAAGAGTTACAACCAGTGTTCAGTATTTCAAGAATTCATTAGAAGCTGCTATAGTAATGATGAAAAAGCTTTTGTATTAGGCCCTAATAAAAAGGTTTCACTGTTTTTTGGCCTGCAAGATGTATTTGCATTATCAGGATTTCCTGTTAATGGGGAACCACTTGTATGTAAGGATGAGGTGACTAAGGATCTTTGCGATAGATATCTTGGCCAACATGACGAAAATGCTAAAAGGTCAATGAGATTGAAAAGAAGATGGCTGAAAGAAAAATTTGAGAAGGTTCCCTCTGATGTAGACGAGGAGAAACTTGCATTTTATGTGCGGGCATACATACTGTACCTTATTGGCACTTTCATTCTGCCGGATGTCAACAATCGTAGTCATTATCCTGCCTATTGGTTGTGCTTTTTAAAAGACTTGAGACCTCATGCATTACAACGCGTTGCATGGGGAGCTGCTGCCTACTGTAAGTTGACTTGGGTACTTCAAAACGATGCAACTAGTTTTGTGGGACCATGGTGGCTTTACGAGGTATTCTATAAATTCAGACTTGACTTTATGTAATAAACTTTTCTATGATTATTCCGACTAACAATTTGATCAAATTCATCTTTAGCTTTTTTTTTTGGAAAGAATTCCAAAAATAAGAGTAGCATTATTGGGGGAGGCCTCATCTTCCATGTCAAACAAAGACATCCCTCTTTTTAAGCACTATTTCCCACTCTTGGAGACACCAAGGAAAGATTCAACAGCCAAGGGACACTTAAAAGAGCGCTTGATATCTATTCGGGACAACATGACAAGTGAGGTATATTTTTGCAAATCTGAATTTTAAACATCCATATAGCCAATACCATTTTTAGGTGGAGTTACTCATTAACTTCGGTAATATTTCAGGATATAATCTTGAAACCGTATGAGGACTATCCGTCATATCGTTCTCAAAGAATCTTTTTTACCCGGGCAGTTACATTTAACTTCAACAATTTGGTATATCATGAGCCGGAAAAGGGCCACATGCAACTTTTATCTCAAGAACCAAAGGAAATGGGTAGTCGGGATCCTCTTGAGACTGTGTCGGCTAGGGGAACAAAGCAAAGAAATTTGTGCAAAACATATGAAAAATACATAAAAATTTGGGGGGCCAGACATGAAGAAAGCTGGTTGATGGATACCAACGATTCTTCTTTCACCCTTCCAGCTATTCGCAACCAAATTGTTCTTGACCAAGAAGAAGAACCTATTGCCGATGAAATGACAGATTCGGAACATGCTGAAGAAGAACCTAATAAAGGTAATAATCATAAAACTTAAATAAATATATATTTCATTGGAAAGGTTAGCCAAACTAAATATATATTTCATTGGAAAGGTTAGCCAAACTAAATACATATTTCATTGGAAAGGTTAGCCAAGCGTTTTAATACTTTGCATTCATGATTGCCGATATTTCCAATGGCAAAAGACATGCCCAGTCGACGATTTTATATGCAAGCATATCTCAATTTTCTTACGTTTTGCAGATGATGGCGGGGGTGATGATGAAGGTGGCGCTCATGTTAATTCCGAAGAAGGTAATAATCATAAAACTTTAATAAACATATATTTCATTAAAAATAAGATTTACATAGTGGTGGAAAGGCTAGCCAAACTAATTCTATTGAAACTTCCCCCTTTTGTAATGGTAAGACAACTGCCAGTCAACGATTTTCTTTCCAAGCGTTTTAATACTTTGCATTCATGATTGCTGATATTTCCAATGGCAAGAGACATACCCAGTCGACGATTTTATATGCAAGCATATCTCAATTTTCTTATGTTTTGCAGATGATGGCAGGGATGATGATGAAGGTGGCGCTCATGTTAATTCCGAAGAAGGTAATAATCATAAAACTTTAATAAACATATATTTCATTAAAAATAAGATTTACATAGTGGTGGAAAGGCTTGCCAAACTAATTCTATTGAAACTTCCCCCTTTTGTAATGGTAAGACAACTGCCGGTCAACGATTTTCTTTCCAAGCGTTTTAATACTTTGCATTCATGATTGCCGATATTTCCAATGGTAAGAGACAAGGTATTACTAGCGCCTCCCTCTGTCGCAATATAAATCGAGAATATAGGTGACTTCGCATTTAAAATTAAGAGCAAAGAATACTTGTATGAGCAAGGGCTTAGTTTCTATGTTAAGAGTCTTTTAATTCAGTAGATAGAAGAAAGTATTAGATAAGGAGTAGGTGAGTGAGTCCTCGCTGACCGGAGCGATTTCGATCACCTAGCAGGCCTTTTATTTGATAGGTAACATCGCCAAAGCGTATCATCAGATTTGACTACGAAGGAAGGAACTCGGCGGAAGATCAGTCAAAAATTAATAGTAATTAGAACTCACCAGATAATTATTATTAATTTTTGGACACCCTTAGTGTTATGTAACGAGGTAAGTACGAGGAATGGATTACTCTATAGCTCATCAACCCGAGAATTTTGTATGCCTTTCTATTAAGCTTTTTTTGCTCCTTCACGCTTTCTAATTTGTTGAAAATACGATCAAATTAAAAGGATGGTTCTGAAACAGTAGTAGTCAATGTTTCTAATTTATTGAATACCTAGGAGAAGAACTTTCAAATTAGACATATGTCTTAGTTTTGATTTCATTCATTATATTCAATATTAATAAAACATATGTATATTCTTCATTTGTTTTACAGATGCACAACGACCCAAGAGAAAGCATTATATTAAAACTAGTTCAAGGGTAGTACCGGCTCCTCTGTATTCTGCAACAACAACAATGCTACTGACAGATGAACAAAAGGAACTTATTCAAAGTATCGGATTTGGCTCCATATTAGATCTAGGAATTCATGAAATACCAGTCTTATTAGGGAGGTATGTGGTTGATAATTTCAATCATGAGACTTCTTCCATTTGTTTGCCTACCGGGAAGATACAAATAACACGAGAAAGCATCCACGACTTGCTTGCGGTGCCCATTGGAGGGGAAAAAATTGTTACTGGGCAAAGGCATGAGAAATCAGATAAAGTAACACAAATCTGGAAACAGCAATTCACCGTAAAGAACATCAGGCCAAGTGACGTGGTGGAACAATTAAAAGAAAATAAATATATACAAGATAAAGCTAAAAGGAAGCAACTGTTTGTTCTTAATTTTCTTGTGCTCTTTACGTCATGTATGATCGCAAGGAACAAACTCGGAACCTGCAATGCAACATTTTTACCACTCATAACGTCTACTGACCGTGCCAGTCAACTAGACTGGTGCGGGTATATCTTAGACTGTTTGATAGAAGCGGGCAAAGAATTGAGTCTTGGAAAGACAGGAGCATTCTTCGGTGGATCATTGTCTACACTGGTTGTAAGTAATTAAAATAATTATAATTATCATATATTTCCTTCTGAATTGAATATATTATTATTGTGCACAGCTACATTATGTGGATTCTACAAAGTGCAAGAGTGTTATTGTCCCAAGGAAACGACCTGCAATAACAGAATGGACAACCGCTCTTCTTAATCAAAGAGAATTTGCTGAACTGGGTGATGGGGGTTTTGGACGAGGAGAAAGTTTAAAGAAATCTACTGCTGAGGAAGAAGAAAATGAAAGTGAACATGGACAAAAAACTTCTAAAGAGGAGGTATGTTATAACCCAATTGAAAAAGAAAAAGAAAATAAAAATAACTGTTTCCCCTAGACTAGTTGATATGTTTATATTACAGGAGTATGAGGAGTATGTTGATTCAGTATACAAACGAGTGCTTTCATGTAAACATGATTTCGAAGATGCGGTCAACCGTGGGTTGATATTGTATCCAGAAAATAGTTTAATTGCCGAAATGCAAAACAAAATGAAAGCTTTGTTTGGTTCCCATGAACCAAGAGATGAAGACGAGTTTGATGAATCAACAGATCCTCCTCCCATTCTACTCAATATATCCGGAACTGGTAATACATTCTTTCGTATTTAGATATACATTGAATAAATGATAATAACACTTGGTAATTTATTGACCTGCTTCAAGACTTGGTAGATGAACCTGGCGGATTTTTTTCCAGTGTCTATCTCCGAACAAAGCGGAAACGTGAAGGTAAGAAAGGGTGATATTTGGTAATACATTCTTTCTGATATTTAGGCTGTAATGCTTGTCTTTAAAAAAGACCGTAGTGCATTCATTAATGAATATGTAACACCAGACATTTTATAAGTTTTAGAAATAGATTTCAATATTAGTATTAGAAATTAGAAGGGACCAAATGATAGTGTTTTATGAAGATAAGGACTTAGAATGCTAAATAGTTAACTAAAAGGACTAATTGTGCAAGTTCTTTAATGTTAGGGACTGAAGATGTAAAGTAGATTCTTAGGTAGAATTACCACACTACCCTTGTTACCTAATAAGCTTATAATTCCAGGGATTTTACCTCTAAATTCCACGTGTGATGTTATGTGTGATGTTATGTGTCATTCATAGAAATTTTAGAGGGAAATTACTAATAGTTATTCATTAAGCAAAATAGTCACAGGAGGTTTTCTTCAAGATCAAAACTAGGTGAATTTAGTATCTATGGTGTATTCTTATAAGAATTCAAACAAGGTGTTCATTGTGATAGAAGCATTCAAGTTCTCATAATCCTATTCTATTCAAGGTGCTCGTGGGAAGCTTACGGAACGCTAAACAAGACCTAGAGGTGAGTAACGGTGCATTAGCTTCATGTTAATAGATTAAACATGATGTTAGAACTTGTGCAAGGTTTCGGAGATAGCCGAAACAAATCATGAATGAAATGCTCACAAGAAGCATCATTGATAAGTTTAGCGTGCCTAAGAAACACACGATATAGAACTCCCTTAGTAGCATCCTTTGTGGATGACCCGTGCTTATATTAGTATTTCCATCCTTAGTGGATGACCCGAGTATAGAATTATCGTATCAAGTAGATACGAACAAGCATCCTTAGTGGATGACCCCAGTTTAGAAAAGCACGCCAACAAATTAGAACCCCAAGAAGAGTACTCGATGGTTAGGGAAGTTCTTAAGTATAATAGGGCGAATATGCATTCGTCTAATCAAGAAGCACGTGCTTAGATATCATGTTATCAATATGAAAATTCAGAATCAAGCTTATGTTTATGTCATGTACAAGTAGAAATACAACTATAAGTCGTGCCATTTAACCATGTTATAGATTATTATGTTTATGTTAGAAATTGCAAGTATCATTTCATATTTATTCCGTTTACTCACTAAGTCACAAGGACTTACCGTTCTCAGCTCATGTTTCATGTAGGTAATTGAAGATAGGCGATGGGGCTTGTAGATATCGAGTAGGATTGCATTTTGGGAGATTAACGGCTACGCTCGGGTATAGGTTACGAGCGACTCATTCTAGCACTTTGATTCTACTTGTACTGCCCCATGTGTCTTTCAAGGTCTAATATTAGTGTTAAAGTAGTTTATAATCAGTTACAAGTCGTTTTAGTAGTCTACGAACAAGTCATGTGATAATGTGTCGTGTAAAGGGGGCGTTTGGCATAAAGCCATTCTAGCCCAAAATGACCCATTTTGGTTATGTACGGGTCTTATCGAATAGTAAATGTTATGTCCAGTTTCTATGAAGTAAATATATGTCTAGTTTGGGTTAATTCAGTTTATGAGTTATGTCAAGTTAGTTTCTTAAAAAAAAAAAAAAAAAAAAAAAAAAAAAAAAAAAAAAAAAAAAAATAGATAGATAGATAGATATCTTGGGGATCAGTATATAAAAAGACATACTTGGGTCTAAACCGGTTTATGCTAACTGGCTCCTTTAGTTGTTCATTCACCGCATCCAAAGAAGCCTGCAGCACTCGAAGGGTTCATTTTTCAAACAGTTTACTCAAAGAATGATAAGCTTGACTAATAGTAACGAAAATTTTATAATAAAACTAACCTGGGAGATTAAAAGGAACTGGAAAGCATCTGTAAATTTCACATTATATCATACTGAGGGTCAACGGGTCGAGTCTCCGACTTAGAATTCAAAGTCAGGAAAACATGCCACATGACTGAGTTAAACCTCTTTAGATTGCTATCTAAGTTCTTGTTCTAACACAAAAATAAAGACAACGATGTTTTCATCTTGCGTCCTTCAAAGGGACTTGACATGCCACAATCATGTTCTACTTGTTCTTTTTAGAAGCACGTTTTCCATGACCCTTCTTTGGATGTCCCTTGCCACGACGCTTCAACATCTCCAGTTTTGACAGACGTCTGCAATATTACAATACAACACAACTCAGCAAGGTCTGATAGAGTTATTGAAAAGATAAACAATCACTCACACGGTTTTCAGTTATATACTTTGACAAAACGTGCAACTCATACTGTGATAACCACTCGAATTACTGACCCTGCCAACTTTCAACCATAGTATGTTGACATCTTAAACCATTACTAAGGACTTATGCGCCATAGTTTTTGTCAACTGTTTTGAAAAATTAAATGGGATAAGTAAGCGCCAGGATCACACTCTGATTTGATTGATTCGTGTAACACAGCTAACAAGATGAGGTTATACAAAGTCTACATTCAATACTGAAGTTATAACTACTAAACACCAGAGTATAGTTTCCTAAACTTGCATGCTCAAGTATCTCATATCAGACATGAAAAACATATGCTCTAAGATGCGGGAAAGAAGATTACTCTTTTTCTTCGCGTGCCACGATATAGAGTTGTAACGACTGAAGGATGGTTTACACTGCAACATCTGCATAGGATGGCAATACCTTTTCTACATGTACAGCATCTCCAACGCTAATAACTTTATTCGAACCATTATCAGTATTCTCCCACACCAGCATCTGCCCAAGGTAAGCCTACAAAATTCATTCAACGTATAAACAATTAGTCGCAGGTTAGCTTCATGTCGAACCCTTTGATCCCACATCGAGAAAATGCAAGTCACACAAATGTATTGTGCGTGTTTCTATATATTCTTGAGCTAAAGTTATAGATTTTCCAATTTTGGGCACTCACCTGTCCCTTATATTGTGAGTTTGAGGTGTTCACTTCTAAAGCTTTGGCTGATCGGAACTTCATCATGGTTTCTGTTGGTTCACTTCCTTGTGTCGCATCCTCTTGATTGACTGTGGGTATCTGAGAAATGAAGGATTACGAATGTGATTAGCACAGAAGTTTCAGTTTTCCAAATCAAAAGTTAAGAACAAAATTGTCATCATGCAACAGAAGTAGATGTAGCAAAATGGTAAAGTGAGTAATGGGTCAAAATGGGTAATTTTTAGCTGATTCGGGTTGGGTTTGACCCAGAACACTTTTTGTCCAACTTTTAAGCGCGTGTTTCCTTTTACGTAGTTTTACCCGTTTGATAGTTCGAGTTTACTGACCCACTGAAATTACAAGACAGGAGTATGAGCACAATACCTTACAACGGGGGCATAGCATAACGCCTTGAAAATTCATCTCATTAATTTTAATCTGTTTCCAAAGGTCTTCAGCAAATGGTTCACAACCATCAATAAAGATGCTGCATAAGTTCAAAAAGTTCCATGATAAGAAACTTTTTAACAGAAAAGCTAAAGTATCGCTAAAAGATCAGTATATAAAAAGACATACTTGGGTCTAAACCGGTTTATGCTAACTGGCTCCTTTAGTTGTTCATTCACTGCATCCAAAGAAGCCTGCAGCACTCGAGGGGTTCATTTTTCAAACAGTTTACTCAAAGAATGATAAGCTTGACAATAGTAACGAAAATTTTATAATAAAACTAACCTGGGAGATTAAAAGGAACTGGAAAGCATCTGTAAATTTAACATTATATCCAGTAGCATACTGAGGGTCAACGGGTCGAGTCTCCGACTCTATATACAAAATTAGAACAAAGTAATCTTCACGTACTGTATGCTTATATGCTACAATCGTATAACAATAAAATACTAGCATACTGTAGAAATGAGTTTGACTAATGTACCTTCATTGAAGCGCACCAATCGGCTAGGTTTACCCAAAAATTCGGTGAACCATTTTGCAGCTTCGTCTCCCTCATCCAACGCCGAGCCTGACCATTCCCAGAGCGATACCCCATCAGACGATAATGACGGTTTGGTCATTGAGACCTTAAGCTCCGCCATCCCAGGAGCACGTACCACTGTCAGAACACAATCAAGTGGGCTCAACAACAATATTTCCGCTTAGGGGCTCATATGGAAGCAGGCTCACAGAGTTAACTAACGGGTCAAAAAATGTCACTGATCAAGTCTAGTTGGGCTTGACTTACCAATACTTTTTAGATTACAAAACTTTCACAGTTAAAATAAATCCAAATCGACTCATTTATTGCTAAACATAACATTTTGGGCTAAAAGGATAGCATACTACCCATGTAAGAAGACTTTGTGGGCACCCAACCAAGAGAAAAAGCCTCAGTGGGCAGGTCAACTTGAATGAGAGCAAGCTTTGGTTCGACACGCTGAGTGCACCCTCTGCCTTTGGAATTCACAACTACCCAATGACGATCCCACACAAATCCTAAACAAAACAAATGCTCATTTCCTTAATAAGAAGTTAATCAATCAACTGTAGGAAACAAGTAACTAATTTTTGGGGGTGTTTATTTAAGCTTATATAGCGAACTTATGACTTATTTGGTTTTCGGCTTATGTTTCATAAGCTCATTTTTTGTGGCTTATTTTGAAACTTTTTGGCTTATATAAGCTTATCTGGTCATGATAAGCTTATATAAAAGTTTTAAAATAGGCCACAAAAAGTGAGCTTATGGAACATAAGCCGAAAACCAAATAAGCCATAAGCCCGCTATATAAGCTTAAACAAACACCCCCAAAAAAGTAGTGAAATAATTGATAAAATACCAGTAGGAGAAAGGGCAGCTTGAGAAACAGAAATCCCTTTGCATGATTTTATTGGATAAATGAATATTGATTTCACCTCAGCCATCTCTCTGTCTGTGTTTCAGTTTCTGTGTGTGTTTTTCTTTTATAAAAGATATTTGTTTAGGTACCAAAGTCATTCAATTGTAGAGTATCATGACAACAACTTGACAACAAGAAGACAAAATCACTTAAAAGTACTTTTAACCTCAAAACTGGAAAGACATGTGCAGCAGCATCATCTTATTGTTTGCTTGTTTTTTTATGGTGACATAAATATCTTCAACCCACCTTCTCTTTTATTTCTTACACATATTTTTACACTGTCCATTTTCACCAAACTGATGTTTTGGCCGATTTGACTCAACTCGCTTCGGTCATTAACCTTGTAGCGAGTAGTACTCGGCCTTGTAATCAGAGTTCTATGACATCGAAATAAAGAATTAAATAAATGAGAAACATAATTTTGTGTATATCAGACCTCCTTGATGTTTAATAAAGACAAACTAAAACTTTAACATACTACGGAGTAATATTTATTTGTAATACAAATAAAAATGGTACATAAAAGTTCCGATTTGGAATTCAAAGTCAGGAAAACATGCTACTTGTCTCAGGGTTAAATCTTTCTAGACTGTTAACTGAGATCTGTTCTAAACATAAAAATAAGGCAAACAACAAGCATTCACTCTTTGCATTTTGTGTTCTTCGATAGGGACATGAGATGCCACAATCATTTTCTACTTGTTCTTTTTAGAAGCACGTTTTCCATGGCCCTTCTTTGGAGGTCCCTTGCCACGACGCTTCAACATCTCCAGTTTTGACAGACGTCTGCAATATTACAATACAACACAGCTCAGCAAGGTCTGATATAGAGAAAGTTATTGGGAGATAACAATCACACACGATTTTCAGTTATATACTTTGACAAAACGTAACTCATACTGTGATAATCACTCGAATTACTGACCATGCCAACTTTCAACCAATATTAATTGAATGGTGCATAAGTCCATAGTAATGAATGGTCAATTAAATGATTTGCAGAGTATGTTGACATCTTAAACGATTACTAAGGACTTATGCACTATTGTTTTTATCAACTGTTTAAAAAACTAAATGTGATATGCGCCACAATCACACTCTGACTTAATTGATTTGTGTAACACAGCTAACAAGATGAGCTTATACAAAGTCTACATTCAATACTGAAGTTATAACTACTAAACCCCAGAGTATAGTTTCCTAAACTTGCATTCTCAAGTATCTCCTATCGGACTTGCTTCAGAATTCAGACCATGAAAATCGCAGCTTATGAGTTATGATATAGCTTGGTAAGAGTCTTTTTACTATAAAGTAAAAAACTAAATGATGCAGATGCAAGTAACAGTTCTGAAACAAGTAGTCAAGAAACAGAAGCAGTGAAGTATTTCCAGTTTTTAGTCCAACTTCAACGGTTAAACTGTACTGATCCAGAAGTCCAAAAATTAAGTGTCCTATACTGTTGGAATTTAGAAACCCCTGGGTGTCTAGTTTCACGGGAAAGAACCAATGAAGCATTTGGAGATTTCTACATAGAGTTATGCTTGTTTTCCTACAGCCTGTTTATGTGGCAGATTGATCCGAATCTTGTCCTATCTTTTGAGTTCCAGGCCTTTTGAGTCTCGTATGCCTTTACGTTAAGTCTTTGATCATTTATAGCTTATTTAATAAGTCTTTCGGTGTGTCAAGGTTCATGGGGTTATGTCCTAAAACCTTACAAATAATCGAGTCCTAAGCCAAGTATGGCATGTCAACTTTAATATGATTTTACAAATAAAACTGAAGCTTTAAACTTTCGTTCTGTGTTATGTATCTCTTTGGTGTTTCCATTGAGTGGTGAACCTATTTATGCCCTGTATATTCAAGGTGGTGAGCAGCGTTGTCCATATGTGTCGAACACGATACTCATCCTACATTCCTACCCATTACTTACCCGGCATCATTAAAATACCCTTTGATATTGACGACATAACATAGCATTGTGAATCAAAATCAACAGATTCAGTAACTCGTAATGATATGAGTGAAAAGGTAACCTAGGTTCAAAATTTGGTATAAAAATTTGTTTAATTATACTTTTTTTCTTGTGTTTGTACATCTAGAAAATGAAAACTTTTCAGATAGTCATTGGAGCAAAGAGGGAAGATGTGATCATCGTAGAAAAAGTAAATGAATGGTCAATTTACAGATATGCAGAGAATGTTGACATCTCAAACCATTACCAAGGATTTATGCAAAGTAGTTCATATTAACCGTGTTCAAATAAATGGGATTAGCGTGATTCAGGAAGTAGCGTAAGTCA
The DNA here is from genome assembly GCA_019973895.1 of Chrysanthemum seticuspe. NCBI lineage: Eukaryota > Viridiplantae > Streptophyta > Magnoliopsida > Asterales > Asteraceae > Chrysanthemum > Chrysanthemum seticuspe. The sequence continues at coordinate 353,452,906 of BPTQ01000009.1, forward strand.
TCAACAATCTTAGAGTCCATAATACTTTAACTAAAGCAAACCTGAGTCAAATAATAATGATTTGTTCTAGTCATAACCGGAAAAAATGTGAAAATACAGTTACACATCTCTCTCATATAGCCGTTTCCTTTACCCTCAGGTAGGGGTGTAACCGTCTACATCCTACCTCCCCCATAGCCCGCTTCGGCGGGATCGGGTATTGTTGTTGTTGGTGCTGTTGATCTCTCTCATATAGGGGGTGTTTGTTAAGCTTATATTTGATCTTATCAGCTTATGTGATCTCGGCTTATGTTTCAAAAGCTCAAATTTTCCGGCTTATTTTCAGAGTTGGTCTTATATAAACTTATTATGATACAGTAAACTCATATAAGTGCATATGTCTCAAAATAAGCCCAAGAATATGAGCTTTCTAACATAAGCTCATAAGCCCAAAATAAGCTTAAACAAACAACCCTATAGTCATATGAAGTAAGTTTGTGTGCCAGAAACAAACTCTCATTCGACTGAGTTGTGAAACTACAAGACGAGGACACGAGGTTATAAAAAATTTACAACCGTGAGCATAAATATAGCTTCTAAACACTAGAGTAGGCAACATAATAAGTATGCAGCTAAGAACCAATTCCGACACAGCAACTAGGGAAATTCACAGATCGTATGATATGCACAGTAAAAGACATGAAAAACATATGCTCTAAGGTGCGGGAAAGAAGATTACTCTTTTTCTTCGCGTGCCACGATCGTGGGGTCTTCCTTCCGAATGTCAGGCGGATACCATTCTACAACTTTCTGACCGATGAAAGGCTGGCGCAAGATCTTGTGCCCCGTTTTTTGACCCGTTGGGTTAAGCACATGACCAAATATCTTTGCTCTTGCTTGCACCACTCCTCTAACTGCTGCTTCAGCCACCATACTTCTTAACGCCATCTCTAAAACAACATAAAAAACCGCACTTTTAGCTTCTTATAACTAGATTATCAACCTCCAAAATCATATCAGACTAATTTAACACCAACTAACTTAAGTTTGAATCAAAGCATTTACGTAACAATATCACACTTAAAGTTGGCTTAAGATTGAAAGATCAAAGTGTTAACTCGCACATTTTTCTCATAATCTATCTCGACTTGATGCGATATATTAAAAGCAGCGTTGTAAAACGAGTATTACAAGGCCGAGTAATTGCCGATTACTCACTACAAGGTCAAAATTCAATCAAACTCAGGCCAAAACTCAGTTTGAAGTATTTGAACAATTGTGTTAATGTTTCTAAATATTCCTATCAACATGACATACATATATGTTCGAATTTATATATAAAAAATCCCAATCCGGTTACTCAGCTAAAAGTTAGTCAACCGCCAGACTAACGCCTAGTGTCTCTTACAACCATGATTAAAACATCAAAAATGGAATTTCCTAAAGCTTAGGGGGTAGTTGTTTAAACTTATTTATGGGCTTATGAGCTTATCTGCCTTCGGATTATGTTTCATAAGCTCATTTTTTTTCAGCTTATTCTGGGATTTAGGGGCTTTCATATAAAGCCCACAAGTTTCAAAATATGGTGAAAAAATGAGCTTATGAAATATAAGCCGAAAATAGATAAGCTCGTAAGCCCATAAATAGGCTTAAACAAACACCCGGTTACTAAGCTAAAAGTTAAGTCAACCGCCCGACTAACGCCTAGCATCTTTTACAACCATGATTAAAACATCAAAAATGGAATTTCCTAAAGCTTAGGGGGTATTTGTTTAAGCTTATTTATGGGCTTACGACCTTATCTACCTTCGGATTATGTTTCATAAGCTCATTTTTTCAGCTTATTCCGGGATTTAGGGGCTTATATAAGTGTAGAAACTTATATAAACCCACAAGTTTTAAAATAAGCCGAATAAATGAGCTTATGAAATATAAGCCGAAAAGAGATAAGCTCATAAGCCCATAAATAGGCTTAAACAAACACCCAGTTACTAAAAAGTCAAGTCAACCGCCCGACTAACGCCTAGCATCTTTTACAACCATGATTAAAACATCAAAAATGGAATTTCCTAAAGCTTAGGGGGTATTTGTTTAAGCTTATTTATGGGCTTACGACCTTATCTACCTTCGGATTATGTTTCATAAGCTCATTTTTTCAGCTTATTCCGGGATTTAGGGGCTTATATAAGTGTAGAAACTTATATAAACCCACAAGTTTTAAAATAAGCCGAATAAATGAGCTTATGAAATATAAGCCGAAAAGAGATAAGCTCATAAGCCCATAAATAGGCTTAAACAAACACCCAGTTACTAAAAAGTCAAGTCAACCGCCCGACTAACGCCTAGCATCTTTTACAACCATGATTAAAACATCAAAAATGGAATTTCCTAAAGCTTAGGGGGCATTTGTTTAAGCTTATATATGGGCTTATGAGCTCATTTTTTTCAGCTTATTCCGCGATTTAGGGGCTTTTATATAAGCCCACAAGTTTCAAAATGAGGTTATGAAATATAAGCCGAAAACAGATAAGCTCTCATAAGCCTATAGATAAATAAGCAAAAACAAACACCCCCTTAAACATTATCCGCCTAGGCCGATTACTAGCTACAGGTAGTCAACCGCGCGACTAAAATATTAAAAATGGGGTTATCTAAAGCTTAATAAACATATAATACCCTAACTTTTTATACCAGAATAACATTTAGGCCCATTTCAAAGGAAACATATAAACCTAAGCATATGTAACACTAAAGTCCCAATATTGAGAAATAAAATCAAACAGTTTGTGTGCATAAAAAATACTCCTGAAATAACATAATAAAAACCAACAAAAAATAACATAGATCAAAGGCAGGCACCTGAGAGTTGAGCAAAACACAGAAGGAAAATGGGGAATTAGTCACCGGATTATGTATGTATGTATTGGGCTATTTTATATCACTGGCCCATTTTCTAACTTTCTCGTTTTAACTTACAAAGCCCAACATTCAAAAGACCCAATGTTAGATAAAAACTCAAAAGTATACATCATGGCCTCATGGGTGAGTAGCTTATTTTACTAGGGGTGAGCGAAAAAACCGAAAAAACGGAATAAATCGAAAACTGAAACTGAACCGAACCGAAAATAACCGAACAAATTTGCTATAACCGAACCGAACTACTAATTCGGTTCTCGGGTTGGGTATGGGTTTAGCAGTTTGAACCGAAAACCGAATTCATATAAATATATATATTTTTTTATATATTTATATATTTTTATGTATATTTATATATAAATAAATACTATTAAAAGGTTATCATAATATAATAAAACACTTATTATATTTGAAATATATTTTTTTTGCAAAAGATCTATGTAATTATTATTATTATTATTTTTAAAAAATAGTGAAATTCGGGTTATTCGGGTCAACACAAGAACCGAACCGAATTAGAATTCAACCGAACCGAACCGAAAACCGAATTTGAATTTGGTTCGGTTCGGTTCTCGGGTTGACCTAAAAAAAAATTTAACCGAACTAACCGAACAACCCGATAACCGAACCAATCAACACCCCTATACTTTACTGGCAGTGCCGGACTCAAAATTAGGGTTGAAAATGAGCTGAGCCGCTCGTGAAAAGCTCGAGATTAGATCGGTAAAAAGCTAGGACGATCCGAGCCTAAGTAGCAGCTCATTTATTAATCGAGTTGAGCTCGAGCTTTACATACAAAGCTCGATTAGGCTTGCTAGCCTAAACGAGCCTAGTATATTTTAAGTATTAAACATATAAAAAACGTTCTGCATTTGTAGTATATGCGAGCTTATAAACGAGCTCAATAACAGGCTTATTAACGATCTCAAAATAGATATATTATGAGCCGAGCTTTAATTTTGCATTGCCAAATCATATAAACGAGCCAAGCTCGAGCTGAGCCTGTATAACATACCACGAGCTGAGCTAGAGCTTAGAAAATAAAGGCATGATGGTCATTATATTGTTAAATAATTATGATAGTGTTTTTTTTGCATTTTAATTATACGTAAAATGATTATTTGGATATATATGGTATTTTTAAAGTTTATAAATGATATATATGCAATTATGAGTTTTTATTAGATATATACGCAATTATAAGCTTTTGAAGGGATATATATATGCAATTCCGCAAAAGAATGTCTAGATAAGCCGCACAAAAAAAAAGTTTATACTGTAAAACATAAGCCCAAAACCAAATAAGTCATAACCTAACCTGCTATATAAGCAAAACAAACATCCCCTAAGTGTCACATCTTATAAAAACTAGCTAGGGTTTCATCTTATTAAGAAAATGGAGCGTAAATCGGGAACCGTAGATTATTACTACCAAGGGTACGGGATGATCACAACCACAGACAGCAATGAGAAAGTGTACGTCCATGAGTCAGACATTATGAAACCTTCTGATGATCATGGGTCGTTTAAGAGCAGCCTTAGTGTTGGTCAAACTGTTGAGTACGAGATTGTTAAAGATGTTGGGTCGTTTAATATCCTTAGTGTTGGTCAAACTATTAAGTATGTCAAAGGAAGTGATGGTGATGATGGTAGTAGTAGGAAGAATAAGGCTTCAAAAGTTACTGCTCCTGGTGGTGTCCCTCTGGTGGGAGGGTCTGATAATAATGATGACTTTTGTTTTAGGTGTTGTAAGCATGGACATAAGGCTAGGGATTGTCAAAGTGAGGAAGGTCATGGTGGTGGTGGTGGCCATTGAGTAGGGGTGGAAACGAGCCGAGCCTGTCAGAGCTCGAGCTCGGCTCGTTTATAAATATTAAGTTTTAATGAAGGTGTTGAGCCGAGCCCGAGTCCGTCAGAGCTTATAAATATTAAGTTTTAATGTAGGTGTCCTAGTAGGGGTGGAGACGAGCCGAACCCAAGCACGTCAGAGTTTGAGCTCGGCTTGTTTATAAATATTAAGTTTAAAAAACTCGGGCTCAGCTCGTTTATAGATATTAAGTTTTAATGTAGGTGTCTTAGTAGGGGTGGAGACGAACCTAGCCTAAGCCCGTCAGAGTTTGAGCTCGGCTCGTTTATAAATATTAAGTTTTAATGTAGTTGTCGAGCCGAGCCTGAGTCTGTCAGAGCTTATAGTTATTAAGTTTTAATGTAGGTGTCTTAGTAGGGGTGGAGACGAGACGAGCCAAAGCCCGTTAGAGTTTGAGCTTGGCTCGTTTATAAATATTAAGTTTTAATGTAGGAGTCTGTCAAAGCTTTAGCTCGGCTCGTTTATAAATATTAAGTTTTAATGTTGGTGTTTTTGTGGGAATCTAAGCAATGCAACATATGTATGAAACTCAATGCACCTTTATGAATGATAATTAAATCTTGGGAATTTTCATTGTTGTTTGATATGGATAATGTTGTTTTCAACATGTTTTGATTAATCTTTTGTTATTCAGTTCTCATAATATGAATGTGTTTGTGCCTTTTCACTGGTGCTCGAGAAAATTAGTAAGACTAGGCCCGTTCAGTTTGAATGAGCATTGTCTTCATGTTTGATATGCTTTGTGCGTTGAGGATATCTTGGCTTGTGTCAAGCTTAAGTATGAAACAATCTTCATTTAGGAATAGGTTTGCTGTTGACCTCGGATCTAAGCCCTGCCATCATCAAAACACAAACTTTTGTCAACATATTACCATACAATCTTTGGTGCATATGAGCTTCTGCTCTCAAAGCATCTAGCATGAATGTGGCGATTTGGGTAGGTTTGGGTTTGTGGGTCGGTACTACCTAAGCCGAAAACGACCTGCCCAAGTAATTAGAGACCTGTGAAACTTATAAACGGGTTGGTGGGCGTTGTTGAAATCACTTAATCCATTTAAAATTTGAGTTCTTATATTTTGAGAACTGGTATGGGTTAGGCTTGTTGGCCCATTCACGTCTTGAACCCCATTTAGACCCGACCTTAACCCATTTCCTAACTAGCATTACTCTACAACCCGATAATCCTATTAGTCTGCGGATTTACTAAAAATTTACCTGGAAGAAACGGTGAAGTGGTCTTGGAGGTCCACATCTATCGTGTGGTTGTATGTTCATGCTTTGTACATTTTGTAATTTGTGTGTTATTAGCTGTACATAGTCATGAGGCTTTAACTTATAGCTGTAGAGATGATTATACTGCTTTGGCATTACATCTATGGTAAGCATATTTTAGATGTTATAGAAAAGCGTCTTCATGAATTATTGACTATTTACTCAAAGTTAGAGACGGGTCGTTAGGAATGAGTATTGATGGTATGGTATGTTTTCATTTGTGCTGAAGGTTGATGCAGTTCTTGTAATTTTCTTGTATGTTAAATATGCAGTTCTTGCCTTTTTTTCCCCCGTTTTGCCCTTTTTGGGTTCGATAGTTTGGGTCAAACCACCAAAAATCATTTGAATAAACTTAACTTGTATCCCGTGATAGCTATGAAGATTGTGTTTGTATACGGTTTTGTCACACTCATGGTTCATGAACATTTAAAGAATTTGGTTCAGAGTCCAGCTAGTATGGCTGTTTAGGCGGGTGAAGTGTGAAAAAAGAACTTTCGCACCATAGAGCTATGGTTGTGATGGTAGATGAACCCGGCATACCACAAGACCACTTAAGCTTCAAATCTTGCTAGCTCACTAAGCTAATTTATCGGCAATTCAGGTCCACTAAACCAAAATTATGCCTCTATGTATATAGAACAAATATAAAGACGATTTCATAGAAAAGAGAGTTGTAATGTAATTTCCATGGGATATACAGTAGTCGATATGAACTTGAGCATTTGAGAAAACAAATTTGTCTATCGGTTAAAAATGACACTAGACGTATTTGAATATTATTACAATATCCGAGATACATATCAATAACGATACAGAATAAGATACTAACTGAATGTAACTAAGTGTCAAAAATTCCGTAGAATAACAGTAACATAGAAGATGGTAACTAGACATCAAAGAGAACTCACGTGTAATAGAAATGATTTTGACTAGGAAAAACGGGACAAAAGAATGACGCCCTCAACAAACGTTACCTTAAAAAAAAGAATTAATAAACCTAAAAAGCCGAAGCATTGGCGCCTTGCTTTTGTTCACTTCGGTTTTCTTCCAAGATTCTTTGGAACTCTATCTCACTTGCTGAGATTAGTCGTTTCATAGCGTCAAAGGTAGTGAGCTTAATGCTGCAACAACACGAATAAGTATTCCATCAACAATCGTAACAAACAGTATATTTTTGCAAGTAAACCATTGGGTTGTAAGCAGACCTGCTGTTTGGTAAGGTTTTCAAAGCGTTGGGTACAAAACCCCTGTATAATCCAGCTACACCATCACGAGCAACAATAGCTAGACAAGATCATCCACAAAAAAACAGCTTATTTGTGTGTTTTTTCCATATAACTTTAAGAAAATTATATATAGCTAGACGATACCTGGAAACGCGTCCAAAATAGTCTTGTAAGGTGTACCCCTCATTTGCATTTGTCGTCTAACAGTATCCAATGGGTAGCACGTAAGCGTGGCAATGCTAGCTGCGACAAATGCTGTCATTATTGATGCTTCAGGTCTGTTGCGTAACTTTTCTGGCAACGACTTCTTTACCCTGATATATATACACACTTGTATCGTTATCTTGACTTTATTGGTCAAACATTCATTTTACTGATAAGAGATATGCTCACAAGTCAAAAACGCAGAAGTTGACAGCAACGTATGGGGCTATTCCGATAAGTGAAGGTCCAAGACCCCTATAGAAAGCTCCCAATCCTTCCTCTTTTAGCATCTTTAAACAAACCTGAAATTGCAGTATCACCCAACTTAAAATTGTGAACATTTTGACATAAGTAATGTTATATATAGGAATGTTACGCACATCTGTCATTGTTTGATAACCAGGATCAACTGCTAAACGTAATCTGAGGACATCTAATGGATATGTCACCTGAAATAAGCCTCCACGATTAGCACAGGTATACATCCGGGCGTATATATTAGATCATTAGGATTTAGGACTAATCTTACAAAAGTTGAAGTCATGCCAGCACAAGCGCCTGCAGCTAATCTTCCAATAATAGAAAGTTCGCCATCCGTTCCCCTAAAAAGTTTCTGCACATGTATAGTACATGTGTATACTTTCATCATTTGTAAATATAATGTACTGATATCACTTGCATAACTTCAAAGTAGTATCTTTGATACCTTGTAGGTGTCGTAAGCAAACAGCTGGACAGCGCTATAGGGAAGGACACGTACTACCTGCAACATAAGCATTGTTACGAGAAATATATAATGAAAGTATTCTTCGGGACAAAGAATGACGAAATATATGAAGTAAGTAGTGTAAGCACCTGAGCAAAGTTACCCTTCCAATAGCCTTTAAGGCCTTCTTGCTTCCCAACAGATACAAAGGCCTGCAATTCATTTCCGAATATCAGTACTAAACATAGTTAAGTATGTTACTGTATGAACTTATAACTCACCTGTACGAATCCAATTGCTTTCTTCGCACTTTCTTGCCCAACCCTTAGACCGTGAGTCTGCAACAAACACATTTATTCTACTATGAGTGACAAAGATCTTCCAAACTGAAACAGAACCTAGAAACTTGAAACTACCAGTAAGGTTACTCTTTCGTTAGTCGTTACCTAAGGTCACGTACTTATTCGAACACAAATAAGCCATTGCAAAATATAGCATCAAAAACAACTACATCAAAGGTTTTCTCAAGTTACATTTCTCACTGCCTTATAAGGGGGTGTTTGGGAATCGAGATTAGCTGTGCTTAAATAAAATTTTTTTTTTTCTTTTTTTTTTTAGAACGGCACCGACAATCTCGAATGAAATCCGACCCCCGAGTTATACCATCCATAACGGGCAGGCCCCGGGACCCGAACCACTAGGAGAGACCCGCGAAGGGAAACCCCCAGAACTCACGGCTTCGCACCAAGAGGAAACCCCTGGTTCCATTTTTACCCCTTGCGAGGCTCGAACCCGGGGAAAACCCCTCCCCAAGCTCCAGAAGGAGCCCAGGTGGCCAACTGAGCTAAGCCAGTTGGTTATGTGCTTAAATAATACTCTTAAGTGCTTATTTACTCTACATTAAGCACATAAACAGTTTCATGTAAACACTCAAAACAGCTTATCTGCTTTCAAAATAAGCGGCTAATCATGTTCGGGATTGCTTTTATGTGCTTTGAAATAAGCAAGTACAAAACCTTACAAATTTTTAGAACTAATTATCTCTTCTCAAATAAGCTAATAAGCAGTTTTCAGTAGTGTTTAGGCTTGTTTATCTACTTCAAAACAATTCCATAACCAGATAAGCACTTAAAATAAGTAGATAGCGTTTCATCCAAAAACTCAAAACCGCTTAACCACTTAGATAGGGTGTTTGAAATTGCCTAGCTAGTTTAAGTGCTTGTCTGCTTATCGCATTTTTTACACAATAATGTCCTAATAACAACAAGAAACAAATAAGTTACCAACTACTAAAAACATCATAACACAACTACCAACATTTAAATAAGACAACATTATATAACAATAACTATATTTAAGCACCAACAGCAAGTGCAATAAGTGAACCTGCATGATGAGTTTTATACGGTCAAGAGGCGCAGTAACGGTCTTAGCAGCAGCACCAGAAACCGCGCCAGCAGCAAACACGGCAGCATCTTTAGGAACCAACGCGACGATAGCCAACGGGTGTTTCAGCAGCTGTGCAGCAGTTGGCTCAAATTCCAGCATTGAAACAGTAGCAAAATTACCATTGTTCCTTCCACGTGGACGACGACATTTATGGTCAGGTTGGAGTTCAGGAATATGTTTCCATGTTAAGGTTGCTTGTTGATGTTTCATTTGAGGTTTTGAAATATGAAAAAGAAGAGAATAAGAAGATAAGATAAAACCCTTATTACAGAAGATGAAGGATGGTTGTTTGTTGGATGCATGTATACCGCCAAAATCTATTTCAACTATCTAAAAATATGTTTCTTTTGTTAGCTAATATAAGTCCTATCGGCCCGGCCCACTTGTTTAGACCCGTTTAATAGTTAAGGTTTCATATTAGTCTTTTCTATTTAATGTATTTGTATTGTACATCAAGTAGGGTTGGATCAGTTGGAAAACTCTTTGCCTCTCAACCGAGAGGTCAGTGGTTTGATCCTCACTCCCTACAATAGGCCGGAGGTCCTTTCTAGCTTTAGTAGAATTGGAAGCAGCCTCTCTACCTTAGGTAGGGGTAAGGCTGTCTACATCTTAATCTCCCCCAAACACCGGAAACGGTATTGGGAGTTACTTGTATTGTAATATTATAGTTGAATCTGATTAACACTTTTTCAGTATTCTTTTAATTTCTACATTTTTTATATGTCACTAAATTTTGTGTGTACTTTCGTTTATATCAATTTCGATCAAATTTTGTGCCGAAAAGTCACCTAACATTATCCTACCGATCCATACCTTTCTCGACCCCATAAAACATGTTTTCGTTTATATCAATTTCGATCAAATTTTGTGCCGAAAAGTCACCTAGCATTATCATACCGACCCATACCTTTCTCGACCCCATAAACCACAAAAACTCAACAAAATTCTAAAATGCTAAAATAACACAGGTCAAAAGTTAAATATGAAAAGAATGTAATATTTTCATGTTGTAAAGGTGAAGGTTGTAGCTTTGTTATGTATCTATAATAATCAAAATTTATGATGTGTCTACATTTTTATTCTCATAGTTTCTTGTTAATTTTGTTTTAAAATGTAAATCTTAAATCCTTCACCAAACCAATTCCAATGGACTGATGGAGTTCAATTTTCAAAGTTATCAAGATCAAATCTTAGTCCATCATCTTTACATATTGTTTTGAGCCCATTTACATCAAATGAGCCCAATTAGTAACCTTATAACGCAGCAGAGTATGGACATCAATTAAACCCTTCAAAAACTTTTGAGGACCAAGCCCATCTATAATATTTTATATTTACACATAAATTGCAAAGTTTTTTCCTAAACGACAACTAAGTATCTTACAATATACATACCACAAATATCTTACATTTGCCAAGCAGAAAATGAATACACAACCATTTTGTTAGAAGTTTCTCACACAATTTCATGTACTATTGAGACATTAGCTCTATATTTTTTCAAACTTAATTAGTCTAAACCATTCAATACTAATATGGTTAAAACTTTCTACTTTTACCCATCCTAATCTATTGATTTGGCATGTCTTACTCCATACAAAGCTTAATATCGAATTTTATACCATAATTTTTCTAGCTCCCATGCTAACAACAAAAATTAAACAGGCACGGCTTCAGCTTTCAGCTAACAGTTACTCGATGACTTTTACTCGCTAACGAAATCTTACACCCACATGTAACAAACTTAAACCTAATTTTTTATTTTCATAAATATATCCAAACCTTAAAAGTAATATTCATTTTTTGAATTTAAAAATGAGATAAAAAGAGGAAAAAAAGTAGTGATGAAACTGAACTTTGGTAGGGGCCAGTAGATGAATGAGATTACCAAACCCTACAAAGAGTCAATACCATTACATAAATTTATTAAAACCTGTCAAATATAAAAAGCCTCTTTAGCTAGCTTTCTGCTTACTGGGGGCCCATTATTATTTCTACTCCACTTAAATAGACTTTTGTATTTGTACCTTCACAATTTTATCCTTATTTGTATACACACACAATTTCATGTATACTATAACTGTGCATGCATGCTTTTAATTGACAAACATCACCCACAAAAAACTTTACTATGCACCCTATTTTTCTTTCCTATGAGAGTTAATTGCATTTTTGGTCCTTGTGGTATAGCTAAATTGCAGATTTGGTCCCTAAAACTTTGAAAGTGCACTGGACGTCCTCATTTTGAAGTTTTCGTTGCATTTTTGGTCCCCTGAGCCCAGAAAACGTTAAAGTTTCACGGACCAAATCTGCAATTTGACCTAGGGCTGAGCACAAAACCGATCGAACCGAGCCGAACCGGACCGGACCGAACCGAACCGGACCGACCATTTTCGGTTCGGTTTCGGTTCTATGTCTTATCGAATGTCGGTTTTCGGTTCGGTTCGGTTTCGGTTCTATGTCTTATCGGATGTCGGTTTTCGGTTCGGTTCGGTCCGACCCAAAACCGACCAAACAAGCACATAAAGCATGTAAACCGGGCCGAACCGACACAAAACCGAACCGAACCGATTCGGTTCTGTTTCAGTTCATGTTTTTTGTGAAATCGGTTCTCGGGTCGGTTCGGGTCGGTTCCGGACCGTTGCTCAGCCCTAATTTGACCATACCACAGGGACCAAGTCTGTAATTTGGCCACTCCACATGGACCAAAAATGCAACGAAAACTTCAAAACAAAGACATTCAATGTACTTTCAAAGTTTTAAGGACTAAATATGCAATTTGACCATACCATAAGAATCAAAAATGCAATTAACTCTTCCTATTATTATTTATTTTATTGAGAAATGAATGAATAGCAAAGACTATTTAGCATTTGATTCGACTAGTTCACATCATCTTTTTTATAAAAACATGCTCACATTAAATCAAACAAATATGGGGTACTACTATTATAACCCACGAATGTGACTAATTGACAACACACATTTCCCTGTCTTTTTCTCATTATTAATTGGATTTAATATCTAGTCTACAAGTTGAATCAAGCTGTATATCTTAGAGCACGAGGTATCGTTGGCCGGTAGCCATGGTGCCAATTCACCGGCCAAGCTTATAATGGCACCACGATATTAGACTTCGTGTCATAGGGTCTGGCGCTGAAATCACCAACCATGCCATCCGTCATTTCATTTTTTTTTTTTTTTTTTTTTTTTTTTTATTTTCTGTTTATTAGGTTATGTGTGAGCTAGAGGGTGTTCTATAACACCAAATTTTAAAAGGAGAGTGTTTTGTGTTGAGTTATAAGTTCTTGTGTTATAAGAAAAAAGTGCTTAGATTGCAACACTTTTTCCCTATAACCCGATACCATGTGCTTTTACCAATGATAAAAAAGTAAGATACTAACATGTAGTGGTTACCATTTACCACATCTCTTGCCATTTACTTGCATAATTGTAAACAATCAAATGCCTCATAACACACTCACACACATATACAAAATTTAATTTCGTTCGGTGGCATGCGCCAACGAATATTTATTTTTCTTAAGCTTCGACGCGTTGTCCATGTATGATATACAACGTTTGCACACGATGGAAAGGCCACCTAATGCTTTTAAACTTAAATTTCAATTATCTAAGTAAGAATTATTCGTAAGTGTTGTATTTAAGTGATCATGTTGGCAATTAGTACTTATAATCATAATCAAAATTTGTAGGTTACAAGATAGTGTTTGAACACGTTACACATAATCAAAATGGGAAATGATTTGCACAATTTTAATTTTTATTGTCACATTTTAATGTACAAGCCGTTAAAACAGATTGTACTTAAAGTATAACTGTCTAATACATACATCAAAATTAGTAGCTTTTGTGTAGTCAAAAAGCCACAAGAGAATAAGCTCGCAAGCTCATTAGCTTATTTCTACAAGAAAAAAGTCACAACCCTTTTTGAAAACTTAATAGCTTAAGAAAATAAGCTCACAACACTCTAAAGAGCTTAATAGCTTTGTGTAAATACAGTAACTATTTATATCTCTGAAAAGTTAGTTTACCAAACACGTCTAAGTGCATGTACGTAATCATATAATAAGCCAAATTCGAGTACAACATTCAACTGGTAAATAATCATACTCTTCATTTGATTGTGAAGTTACAACATATATGTTCTTGAAGGAGAAAATAATGGAAAGAAAATATTTTCTTCTACGTTACAATCAATTATTAGAGGGTGGATAGGAGCAGACAAGCTAACGAAAAAAATTGTAGCGTAATTTTTTTTAAATATATGGCTATTTTTGTAATTTGTCCTCTTAACGAACCGATTTATAATGTTTTGTTTTCGAAAGGCTAAGATGTTATAAGGCACAATTAATCTGGGAAAAAAAAAGAAAGTAGATTACAAGATAAAAGTATTTACCTTCTTCGGGAGTCATGGATTCCATTGCATAATTTGGACGTTTGACAAGGAGGCAGCAAGTTGCTTGTCGATGGATCTTGAAGTCGATCCAGAACCGATTTATAATGTACTCCTTCCGTTTTATAATAATTGTTTACAGACAAAAACACACTTTTGACTTTTGAAGTCTTTCTTAATCAATTACTCCCTCCGTCCCTAAATAAATGTCCATTTTTGACTTTTTAAGTCTTTCTTGTTCAACTTTGAGCTTAAACATTTTTGTTTATATTATATAATACTCGATAAAAATTATACCAACTTAAAATACGTTTAAAACAAAATTCACTTATACATTTTGTATCAAGTATTATATAAGATAAACAAAAATATTTACGGTCAAAGTTGAATAAGCAAGACTTGAAAAGTCAAATGTGAACATTTATTTAGGGACGGATGGAGTAGTTTATAACCTATTAAAGTTTGTAATAATAACCTCAAACGAAGATAATATGGCACAACCTTAAACAAAAAGTAACTTTCTTATTCCGCTAGATTGATTAATAAATTAAACAAAAAGTAAGAACATACATCTTAAAAAAAATTTAGGGCCCGCTTGGTTCAAAGTGGAGAAAGGGAAAGGGAAAAGGAAATGGAAAGGAATGCAAAGGAATGAGTGAGGTGGGTAATCAATCCATTACCCCTCAATTCATTCTATAATGGTTCATTACCCAGTACGGGGTAATCAATCCCTTACCCCTCCCTAACAAAGCACAATATTATTTGTGATGTGGGCCCTTTTGAATACCTTACCCATTCCTCCCCCCCCCCCCCCCCCTCCCTAACCAAGCACACAACAATTGAATACGAGATTGAATATCATAGCTAGCATATCAATTGCCCATGTTTCCTGCAAAACCTTTCCCCCTTCATCAAGTCACTTTATTTCCCCACAAATGTCTTCTCTTTCTCTTCCATCAAGTTCATATACAATATTATTTTCTCTATAAATACTTTATGCCAATATAATTACTAAAACACTCATGAATTCTTTTAAACAATAACATGAACTAAAATAATTCAACTAAAAATCAGCTTTGTTTCTTAACAAGTGTCCGACTGCTCTCCATTTACGAGATTTTTTAGGTGTAGATAGAAATGATCGGTAAAGAAGAGAAAAAAAAATAAAAATGTTGCTTTTTATATTTGATGTTTTTGAATTGAAATAAATTAAAGAAAATGAAAGAATTTTGTGTTATCGAGTTGGGAAGAAAAAATGAAAATAAAATAATTATGCTCTTTTAGACATATTCATTTTAACATAAGAGTCGAATATGAGTAAACACTGAAGGCTATATTGGTCATTATATACTCAATAGTTGGGGTATACGTAAAATTGTTTCCGTCGAAATCAACCCATTTGAAAAAGTGTTAAAAGAAGATTATGTCATTTCGTTTCAGTTTCCTTTAGTTTAAGAAAAACTCAAAATTATAATAAAATTTCAATTTCATACTATTTCCTTTCATTTCCTTCTAAAAAAGAACTCGAGAACCGAGCGTTTAGAGTTTTATTTCTATCACTAATACTTATTTGCACAACATTCAGGTAGGACGGAGTGGAGCTCGGTTTGAGCATCAAGCTCAAGTACCCGATCGGGTACACCGTTCCCACCCCTTAGGGTACTTGAATTTTTGTACTATTTCGAGTTCGGAACCCGCTCAACATCCAGCTTTGTTCTTTTCTTTTCTTTTTTTTTTTTTTTTTTTGTCTTTTTATGAAATTTAGTGTTAGGGTAGGATCGGGTACCACTCCGTCTAGTTAGGGTAGTGTTAGGGTAGTATTGAGGTAGTTTTGAGTTGAAAGGTTTTTATTGGATAGAGGTGATGTGGCACCCCCAGGGTATTAGGGTAATCGGGTACCACTCCTCCCTCCCTCATGTTTCTAGCACACATGCCTAGAAAAGTATAAAGGAAAAAGGGTGATGAAGATTGACAAAGGGATGTCGATTGTTCCATTTTTGAATTTTTAAATTATTTAGTTTTTAAAATTTTTCTCGTAAAAAAATGTTTAAAAATACACAATTTTCAAATATTACAAACCAAAAATAGTTAAAAGATTTTGTAGATCTCCAACTCCATGCATTCAAAGAAACACAATCTTTAAATTATTATTTTTTTATTATTTTTTTTATATCATTATTATTATTTTATTTCTTTTTGCATTTTGGAAAAAACTCAGCCATGATTTATTGATAATAGTCGACAAATCTTTAGTTATCAATAAAAAATCATTACATAATTCATTTTAGTTATGTAAAGTATTTTATTTTATAGCAATAATTTGGTGTTGGTGCTGGAGCTGCAGTTGGGGTTGAAGCTTATATTATAAGTTGGATGTCGGAGCTTATATTTTTATAAAGTTATTTGACGAATTAATTTGAGCTAATGCTTATTAATATAAATTCGTCTATAAATATACTTCCTTCATCTCATATTTATTGTCCTTATCTTTTTTATAGATGTCTCAAATTAATTGTCAACTTTTCACTTTTAGTAAGAAAAAGAGAATTTGTGCAGGAATATTCTATTTGAGTGGTTGAGAATTATAGCGTTCCCACTTTTATTAAACTTTGTGATTCTTGTCCCCTAACAATAATTTTGAGACACAGGGAATAGGGGTGAGCAAAACCGAATTAAACCCGAACCGAACCGAGAAACCTGACAAAACCAAGCCGACCAAAACCGAACCGACAAAACTCGGTTCTAACCCGGTTTAGGTTTTTACTGAGTTTCGGTTTCGGATCGGTTCGGTTCAATCCGGTTTGAGCAAAAAATCGAGAAAAACGAAGAAACCCAGACAAAAGCCGAAACTGAACCGAGAAAAACCGAGTAATTTCGGTTTGGGTTTGGGTTTTTTCCAAGTTTTGGGTTTCGGTTTGACTGGTCGGTTTTGATCCGATGCTCACCTTTAGGAGGGAGTATCAAATTAAATTAAGATATATTTACAACTTTTTAATCCAATATATATTTAAAAGAGTTAACTATATTTTTGGTCCTTGTGGTTGTATCTGGATACCACTTTTGGTCCATTTGTTCAAAAAGTTGCGATTTTAGTCCAAAATGCATAGTTTGGTTCCACTTTTGGTCCATTTTTCTAACGAAGTTAGTTAAGTCGTTTGCAACGTTAGTCCTTTATAACGGTCGTTTGCAACGTTAGTCCTTTATACCAAAGATCTTTTGCAACATTTGCAACGTTAGTCCTTTCAGTTAGTTAGTCCTTTAAAAAAAATTCTAAAAAAAAAAAAATCGGAAAAAAAAAAATTATAATTCTTTTTTCTAAAATAAAATTCGAAAAAAATTTCGAAATATATTCTAAAAAGAAAACTTTTTTTTTTCCGAAAAAAATTCTAAAAAGAAACTTTTTTTAAATTTTTTTCTGAAAAAAAAAAATTTTTTTCCGAAAAAAATTTCGAAATATATTCTAAAAAGAAAACTTTTTTTTTTTCCGAAAATAATTCTAAAAATATATTCTAAAAAAAAACTTTTTTTTTTCCGAAAAAAATTTCAAAATATATTCTAAATTTTTTTTAAAAAATGTATATACATTGAAAAAACGTTTTAGAATATATTTCGAAATTTTTTTAGAATATATTTCGAAATTTTTTTCGGAATTTTTTTTTTTTCAGAAAAAAAAAAAAGTTTATTTTTAAAAAAAGTTTCTTTTTAGAATTTTTATCGGAAAAAAAAGGTTTTCTTTTTTGAATATATTTCGAAATTTTTTTCGAATTTTATTTTAGAAAAAAAAAATTATAATTTTCTTTTCTAAATTTTTTTTTTCCGAATGTTTTTTTTTAGAATTTTTTTTAAATGACTAACTGACTGAAAGGACTAACGTTGCAAATGTTGCAAAAGATCTTTGGTATAAAGGACTAACGTTGCAAACGACCGTTATAAAGGACTAACGTTGCAAACGACCGTTATAAAGGACTAACGTTGCAAACGACTTAACTAACTGAACTAACTTCGTTAGAAAAATGGACCAAAAGTGGAACTAAACTATGCATTTTGGACTAAAATTTCAACTTTTTGAACAAATACACCAAAAGTGGAATCCAGGTACAACCACAAGGACCAAAAATGTAGTTAACTCTATTTAAAAAACATTGAAGTAATTTAGCTAACTATAAACCTTTATAAGCTCAATTTAACTAGCATGAATCTATGGCTTATATAAAACTTTTATAAACTCGTATGACAAACAAATCTTATTTTATAAAATACCCTCCAAGCCTCTCTTATAAATCACACCGACCAAAAATATCAAATACTATTAATTTTCATAATATAAAAACATAACTACTAAAAGCAAGACCATAACACAATCCCTCATTCCCTCACTCTTTCTCCTCCATTAACACAACATCATACCAACTACTCTCTCTTTTTCATAAACAAAAAAACATGAGGCAATACAGAAGAGCTCTAATGAATCTACTTCCATGGAGATCACTCTTGATCTTCACCATCTTCTTCTTGTTTGTCACACAAACCAAGTGTACTTCAAGAACCTTAAGAACCAACAACAACAACAACCACAATCATGTGTTTAGAGTAAGAAATAATCCAAACACAGGAGGCAACTTTTTTGGGTACATGCCTAAAAGAAAAACACCACTTCCATCTTCTGGTCCTTCAAGAAAACACAATGACATTGGCCTTCAGAATTACAGAAGACTTCCATGATGATCACTAGCATGTGTTTTTTTTCTGTAGAAATGAGGTGATATCATTTTATATAGTGCATGTAAATGACATATTTGTAACTATTTTTCTTTACTTGGGTGGTTTATTAATTAACTAATTAATACACTTTTTCTTTGGAAAGTGCTCTAGTTTTTTTGTTTGTTTGCTATATATTTGTGGTTTTGTGCCGGAGGTTATCTGAAAGCAGCCTCTCTGACTTCGGGTTAGGGTATAAGGGTAAGGCTGTCTACATCTCATCTCCTCTATAGCTCGTGGAAGACGGGATTGGGTACCGTTGATTCTTTTTAAACTCGTTACTCATGTTGTTGAAATGTAAATATATGACAGTTTTGAATTAATGTTAAGTTGCTAATGGTTTTGTTTGTTTGAATTTTAGTGTGTACATATGTTTGTAGATAAACCACTATTGTTTTTTTGCATAGTGAATAAGCATGTGAACTGCAATAGTTATAGAAATATGTTAAGTTTGTACCAAATAAACCTTTATTAGCTTACCTTGTTAACTAAATTTTCAAACTAAGATAATTAAGTGGAAATCAAACAATACTAAAATAAACTTTTAGCTATAGTATTATTGGTTAGGAAGGTAATACTCACACCACATTTTTTGATTCATCCATCATTATTTATGCATTACAGTATTGAAGTGGAAATCAAACAATACTAAAATAAACTTTTAGCTATAGTATTATTGGTTAGGAAGGTAATACTCACACCACATTTTTTAATTAATGCACTACTATTTATGCATTACAGTATTGTACAGTACAATACTTTAATGCATAAATAATGTACAATACTGTAATGCATAAATAATGATGGATGAATCAAAAAATGTGGTGTGAGTATCAATTCTCTTGGTTACTATAACTATTGCTTTTACCATTAGTTTTTACAAATGGTAAAAGGGCATATGTGTAATGTTAATGTTAAGTCATGATGAAAGTAACTCTTTATTCATTGATGTGATATGATATATTCCATATAATAAGTTATTATGATAAATGGATAAACATGTAATAATCATATATTTATTTAAATTTTTATAATGATAATCAATAATTTTGTGTAATCCTATTGAAATGAAATGAAGTATTTATCCTATAGCTATGATGGTGATATATGAGTAATTATGTTTTTTTGGGCGTAGTATATGATGGTTAGTAATGAATAAAATAGGTCATAATAACAAAAGTAAAAAAATGAAGATGTTCTAGTAATAATTAGTAAAGAGAAACTTCTTTTTACTTTTCATGATTCTCTTTCATAAGTCAAGGTCATTATGTAATCAAAATGATGTTGCCAGTTTTTGGTTTTTTTCTTTTTTCACCATAATCAAAACCTTTTTCCACCGAAGCTAGTGATCCGAGAGTTGATTTGCACACTCTTATAAATGATTGATTGAGACACTCTAATTTAGAACGTCTTGACATATATATATCCTCACATTACTTTTAGACATGTTCATCATGTAATTGTATAAATGTTCAAACACTTTAAATTTACGTGTCTCAATCATTTATTAGAGTGCGCAAATCACTTCTCTAGTGATCCAAACTAATTTTCTTAAACAAATATTGGAAAAAAATAATAACTTAAATGAATATACTAACTTTTTTTTTTAAACCAACTTGATAACTCTAAAATTCTGTCATTTTCATAATTTATTAAGGCTTGTTACATAGAGTTTAAATAGTCAATTTTTGAACCTTTTTGATATTTTAATTTCTTGTCCGGGCCCCTTATGTTCCTTCAATCTCTATAAAAAGGGCCGACGACTAAAATAGACTAAGATAAAATTTTTTTTCCCATTGCATAGACCATTTTCTTTATTTAAATTTTTTTTTCAAATAAAGACGGTTCGACTGCGCGACTACTCAACTCAAGTTTTATTTTTTGCTCGACTTTATTTTTTTTTTCACTCGACTCTAGTTTTGTTTTTTGCTTGACTTCACTTTTTGGAAAAAAAAAATCACGAAGTGTAAAAGCTGTAAATCAAGGTTTTTTTTTGGATCATTAACTCTTTTAAAAATTTTCTTAAGTAAAAGAATATGGAATAACTCATTCATCTTATTCGAAAAATTCGAGCTCTTAGTAATCTGATATATGTAGCTTAACTGGTATCTTCATGACCGATTCTGAACTTTTGATCTCAAAATGTTTATCAAACAAAATTTGTACTATGATCTATTCTAAAACATGGAAGATAGTTTACTGCTAGAAATTACTAGATACAGAGCCGTCTCGTGGATTTTAGTGGTCTCGTGCCATTACTACAAAAAGGCTCTTAAACAGACACATAATATACATATGTATAAGTAGTGCATGAATTAATTAAGCTCGTCAAGTGATGGCCTTGTGCATGAAATTTGATGGCCTTCGTCAAGTGATGGCCTTGTGCAATCGCACCTCTTGCTAAGATGTAACTCTATTTGAGCAAAAAGAATATAAAGAATTTACTGTTTGGAGTATTATGATTATTATCAATGACCCTATTTCCTATTAAAGGCACACGCGGTCATAATATCTACAATTACGTACATGTCATGATGTGAATTACAAAAGGGAATGTTTCTTTTTTCATATTGGTTACTAAATGTCTTTTTCTTTTATGTGATGACTAATTTTTCAAATTTTGGACATTTGTAACCATGGAAATCAGAATAATATGTTCTTGTGTTTTTTTATATGTTTCCTAGCTACACATGTGGAACTTTATTATTTTTTATAAGCAGGAACGAAAATAAAGGAGGTTTCACGGTATCACGGAACCTCGATAGAAAATGGTCAGGGTTCAAAGTCCACCTTCTAATAAGTACAGTCACTGGGACAGGTGCTCATTGTCTGGGGCCGGGTCCTTGGGGGAGGGTCCGGTTGGCATTCTTAAGATGCATGGGACCAGGGTGATCTCACCGATCTTCACCTATTGGAGACGGAATCTCGATAGAATTTTGCTTCGTAATACTAATTTTTGTAAAAACACTTAATTTTCTAAAATACTCCCGATCCCAATGCATTGTACTTTTTTTTAATTTTTTTTCCTCGTACCACCCAAAAAAAAAAAAAAAATACTGGTTACTTTTACTTTTATTTCTAGTTCCATCCCTGTATATAAGTCAAAAACTCGACCTCCCGAGTAATCTGACCGGTAAACAAATTCGTGTTAAATCCACCTTGGCTATGTATCCGAGTTAATTTGCCCATTCATGCAAGAGGTGTGATACATTCACAAAAAAGAATCCACACAAACCCTCCACTCGCTGACAACCCTCCACTTGCTGAGACGTCAGCGAGTGGAGGGTTTGTGTGGATTCTTTTTTGTGATTCTATCAAAATTCTTCATGGAATGACAAGTTTTCAGAGTATCAATTACTGCCATAAACAAGACAGCCCAAATTAAGTTACGTTTAGTACATCCTAAATAGTAAGGTGAAATTTAAGATGTACTTTTTGCCATTAACCCATTGGGCTATCACAAATTAATTACAAAACCATTTCTAGCATAGTTTGGCTTCAATATTAATTACTACATGTTTAGACCTAATATTGTAAACCTACTTTAATGTTGGTGCTAAAGTTCATGGGTGATATGATAGGCCCATCTTTCATCTGTCTAGTCTTACCTGAAAATATGGTGTTGGTTTTTCACAGTTAATAGTAGTACTAGTACGATAAGATATAAGTAAGCTATACATTTGATTTCTAGAAGAAATAATAATGATAATAATAATGACCTCTTCTAACAAGACTCATAGATGTCAGGATCCCGATCCTGATCTTAGGATCTTACGATTTTACGATACTGCAAAGCAAAAACGATCCGAATCCTACACAGGATCTTTGCAGGCTTAAGATCTTATAGGATCCCGATCTTTACCATACGATCTTACGATCTAATCCGATCCGATCTTACTTTTCTCGGATTACAAACTAAAAAACTACAAATTTATGGGTTGTTTGTTTGTAAAATTCAAAAAACAACATGTTAATCTTTTTAAATATTTTATAATCATAATTTAGAACAACATTTATATAAAACATTCATAGTATTTTATAGTTATAATGTATTATAATGTGTAGATTTGTACAAAATTACATAAACTATTAACAAATAACATTAGAGTAGGATCTTAAGATCCCGATCCGATCTTACGATCACGATCTTGTAAAGACGAAAACGATCCTGGGTAGGATCCCGATCTTGACAACCTTGTCAAGACTATTCTAAAAAGAAACAACAACACACCTATTAATAAATCATATGAGAAATTGAATATTTTTATTGATCATGTATTAAACTAGCAAGAGTCAATGTTTTCAAACCGGGGTCAACCTGGCCGATTCAACCGGTCAGATCGGTGCCCGGTCATAAAAACGGGTAAAAAACCCGGGTTTCTAAAACCGGGTTAACCGGTTAGACCCGTCGGGTTTTGAGTGACCCGGGTCATGAAACTCGGCCGGGTTAGGTTTTCTTCAATTTTTTTTTTATAAAACCGAGTTACCAGGTAGACCCGGTCGGAAAAAATAAAATAATAATAAATGGAAAATAGGGTTTATCTGGCGGTCGAACTGGTGCCCGGTGACTCGACCAGGTCGATTAAAAACCCGGTTTTTAAAACATTAGCAAGAGTTGCATAGAAAGAGATTTTTAGTTCATAAACCACTAGAAGTATATCATCAAAACTCACCAAGGACACAATTAGGGTTAGCTAGGGAAATGATCATAAACGGTCACGTGAATATTTCAGTTAAACCACGTACATTAGGGTTAGAAAAACTAGTTCTTTACGGGTAAACCTTATCCGTTTATCGTTTATCTGTCCCGATTATTAGTTTTTAAAATTAGTGGTGTTTGGGGTCGGGTCCTTGGGGGAGGGTCCGGTTTGGCATCCTTAGGATACAGTCACTGGGACAGATGCTCATTGTCTGGGGCCGGATTCTTGGAAGAGAATCCGGTTGACATCCTTAAAATGCATGAGATGAGGCTGATCCTACCTTTCTTCACATTTGAGAGAAAATTAGTGGTGATTGGATTGGTTGGTACAAACATATATAGCTGTCAGTGAAGCTGGCTTTAAAAAAACAGTACACGAACGGGTAAGTAAGTTGGTAGGGTTTGGTTTTGTTTGTTTGGGTGTGTAGGGGTACATGTACTTCACGCAACATCACAATACACAAACAATACATTACAACTAGCTAGTCAAACATATTTCATCTTCATAGGACCACATTATTTGGCTGTGCACGTGCACATCCATACCCCACACACACATGCATGGAATTTAACAACTCACACTAGTCTACTTTATATCCCAAAAAGTAAACCACCGAACGGATCCGAGACCGAACTGGACCGATCACATTCGGTTCGATCATTGGTCTCGGCTTTTAGGCTAATTCGGTCTCGGTTTTGATCGGTCCGCTTCGGTCCAGACCGTAAACCAATTATTTTGCCTTGTTAGATCGGACTGACCGAGACCGGACCGATCACATACTAGGAATGGCAATGGGGCGGGTTTGGGATCTTATCGGGGCGCCCCATTGGGGTGAGATACTCCCCCAAACCCGCCCCATTCCCCATTGGGGTCTTATCGGGTTGTCTTTTTTGAGCGCGATACTCCATAATACTCGTGTCGCTCCCTGTTTATTCTTATTTCTACACTATTAACAATATTATTTTATGGAATAGCTTGAATAATCGAGAAACCATTAGTAATATATTAATCATTGAAATAAATCACAACTTTATAGAATAATATGACACAAAACAAGATAAAAACTAGAGAATAAATCACAAAGATAAAAACTAACAAAAATAGAGAATTATATTTAGTACGTAAATACTAACACAATATTTTATTTATATGTATATGTATATATTTCGGGGCGGGGATGGTGTGCCTCGTCCCCGCCCCAAACCCGATAAGAATCCCCGTTAAGGCCCCAAAACCCGCCCCGAAACCCGATAAGCATGCCCCGCCCCGCCCCAATAAGTTCGGGTTTCGGGTTTCCCCGTCGGGTTCGGATTTTTTTGCCATCCCTATCACATACGGTCTGGTCCTCGGTCTCGGCTTTTGGACTAATTCAGTCTCGGTCTTGGTCGGTCTGGTCCGGTCCGGGACCGATGCTCACCCCTACCCAAAAGTGTGAATTGGCAGAAACACCTTAATTTCGGGTGCCTTTTAACATCAGTCATTGTCTACCCTACAAGGAATAGCTTCGACAAGTCTCCTAGGCCAATGAAGCACTAAATGGAGTAGGCAGGAACCGAGACTCGAACCCTCAAGTGGGTACCAAATGATCCAAAGTTCTTTGGAGTCTACTTTATATCACTTTCACACGTGTATCCCAATGGAATTTTTAGTAAGATGCATGTACTTATTTGACATATTACGACGTCTTATAGCTAGAGACCATTTTTTTTTAAACTGTAGTGGTTTGCAGTTGGAGCAATGTGTTGTTACATGCATGTCCTTATATACCAATATATGAACATTGACACATAGATAATCTATGGCGAGGATTGTAGGGTTAGATAGGGATAGATTTGACAAAACAAGCGTGTCGATGATATGGGTAGTACGTAACATAATTGACGTGGACCATCAAATTAAGGACCATATATCTTTGAAAATAATTATTGAAGAAGCTAATTATTAGACCTAAAAATCAAGCTCTTGGGTGTAGGGCTGAGCATCGGGCCAAAACCGACCCGTCTCGACCGGATCCCGACCCATCCTGAAACCAACAAGGCTGGAAATTCTAACCGAATCCTGACCCGATTCTAGTTTGGGTAATCCCGAATCCTGACCCGAGTCCCGAAACAAACCAGTTTGTATGGTTTTCTTTGTGTTATCCCGAAACAATCCTGACTCCCGACCCGACCCGAGTCCCGACAAGGCTGAAAACCCAAACCGAATCCCGACCCGAGTTAAGGTCGGTTTGTGTTGATCGTTGTCGGTCGAAATCGGGCTTTGGTCGGTCATCTGTCGTCGGTCGAGGTTGCTCATCCCTACTTGGGAGTGCATGGAATTAAAAGCCCAACTAGACTAAAATGAACCCATAAAACCATTAAAATGTGAAAATAAGGCTTTAGAAATAGTCCATTAAAGGTATAGCTGTAAAGTCTCAAATTTATAGCAAAACTATTGTGCATAATCAAACTAAAAGTTTTGATAATAATTATTGGGTTTTTCTAACATGTGCTCCGGGGCACATGTTAAGCACACCAAAAGGACGGCGGGACTCACGAAAAAAGACGTCCGGACTCACAAAAAATACACTTTTCAAATAAAATATGTGGGTCCGGACGTCCTTTTTCGTGGGTCCCGCCGTCCTTTTGGTGTGCTTAACATGTGCCCCCGGGGCACATGTTAGAAAAACCCATAATTATTTTGGCACAACAACATATATATGGATCATTACAAGATGAGCTTGAGTATCAAGTTCAAGATTATAAGTTCAACAAGTAGAAAGCAAAAGGAAATTATAGCAAATTGTTATCTTGTGCATCAAGTTCAACAACTTCCATTCCTATAATCTTCTACTAATTAAGATGTGCAAATCAAAAACTCCTCGTTGTTTATTACGAAACCGTAAACAACTAACACTTGCAGATGATTCAATCAATCAATTAAGGTTTTGACAATTAGATTAGTGATGTAAATATTACTAGATATCCGAACTCTAGGTATTCATTTCATACCAAGACTACACTATTAACCGGTAAGCTATCAAGAAGAATGCAGATAAAGCATAAATACAAAGATACTTGTGCGCAAATTACCAAAAGACAGCGGTCTTTTTTGGGGAGGTTAGTCTGCTTTGGTTCTAGTGGTAGCCCTACACAGAAAAAGTCAGAACAAGGTGTTAGAATTATATAACATGACATTCAATAATAAAACACAAAACATCAAAGCAAGTGCGGAAGCGTATAGGAACATATAATAAATAATTAATTAACTAAAGAATAAAGTATGCATACCTTTCTTGATTCTAGCCGAACAAGAATCAAATCCACAAACTAGCAATTAGGATGAACCCTAATTTGATTTAGTTAGGATTATATGAATTACCCCTTACCGTTTTGTAATTCAATCCAAGATAATAACAAAAGTATGTTATTACTATGTTCTTGTACACACGTACTAAACCGAATTAAAGTAATGCTAGTTTTTATTAAACAAATAACTTGGTTTGTGGAAAAAGTGTGTATCGACACCCACAAAGGTGTTCGACCGGTTTGGAGAAGAAAAACACACACAAAACAATTTTAGGGTTTAGCTAATGAGCACAAGAGATGGAAAAATAAAACCCCTAGCCTTGTTTATATACCCAAGCAAACTTGGTGAACAAGTTGGTTTTTCTTTCCTTCTTTCTCTCCTTGGCCGATTGGTTTGGATATCCCATAGGGATTCCGGAACCTTCCCAACTTTTGCAATTAAGTCCTTTTCCAAATACCTTTAACGCCCGTTAGTCCATTACATTAATTACTTAACGTCCGTTAGTTATTTCGTTTAATAAATAAATAAATATAACATTTATATTTAATTATTAACTTTAAATTCTCATACGTAAAGTGTGCAATCCCATAGTCTCGAGTTCGATCCTAACTCACATCTACTAATTTATATCCATAAAACCAACACAAGGAGATAATCATAGAAGAACATGAACAATCACGTGAATTTCGCTTCCATGGCTAGCTCCGCCTTTTGTTCTTCAGAAATTTTTGTCACAAATGGAATGAGTAATCTTAATAGATAGTGAAGATTCTGCAACTTCACATTACCAGGAATCTGTTTACAGAAGTAAAAACATTAGTATAAGGTAAGCACGTGAACTAAATCCACATAATCATGTCTGTAGAACACATTACAAACCTCAATTCTTGACTTTAAACACTTGCTACAATTGCAGTTACCACAACAAAATGGACACTGACTTGCAATGTTTTCTTTCTGCAATTGAGGATACCTGAAAGTTTAAGAGATACAATAGAA
Organism: Chrysanthemum seticuspe; assembly: GCA_019973895.1. Lineage (NCBI taxonomy): Eukaryota > Viridiplantae > Streptophyta > Magnoliopsida > Asterales > Asteraceae > Chrysanthemum > Chrysanthemum seticuspe. The sequence goes on from BPTQ01000009.1 coordinate 353,480,687, forward strand.
CTATTGGCTTAAAATGTAACAAACTAACAAATTGCTCAACGCTCTAAAAAAAGGCACTTCATATTTACCATTTTTTGATGCACTTGATGCAATAGAACTTTTCATTACAGCTGGTGCAAGGAACAAGACATTGTTCATTTCTCCCACATTGGTGACATATCTTTAGTATCTTGCGTGGAGCTGCTATTTTAAGACACGTCAAATATGCTTTGCAATAGCAAATCTTTCAGATTGTATGTAAGTCAAATATTGCAAATACCTTCTTCGGTTTGTTCTTGAATATCTTCCTTATCTGGCACTGATTCGCTTATTCTTCTTTTTGTTGATGGACCAACTTCCTTATCAGGTTTTCTTTTACGGAAATACCCTATTAGAAAATCATCACTTGAAGTATGTATTGCTTCCTCAGATCTTAGAAAATCATTCTCCTGTTCATCTACATCACAAGAGTTTCCTTAGCAAAATGTTAGGTTTCTCAACTTTCACAAGAGTTATAAAACATAATGTATTACTACGTACTAATTTGTTACCTTCTTGAGACGCTTTCTGCTTTTTCCTCTGTTGATAGACTTTAAGCACCTCTGGCTTGTCTTTGAGAACCAGAGAAGAAGCATGAGGTCTTTCAGGGAGTAACTCTTGATCCATTTCACCCCGTGAAACTGGCGTTGTTTTATCAGAAACAATATGCTTGAGTAACTCGTGCAACCTTTCTCTCGAGTGATCATAATACTGAGGCTCATCAGTAATCTTGTTATGTAGCATGGTACACAGATCAATGAATGAAAACTTTTGATGTTCATCAGGTGGAAGTGTTGACGATATTAATGTTGAAGTATTTAATGGAATAGGAGTGTTCCCATAGCATAAACGAAGTTGCTCTGCCACAAAATCTTTCAACTCTTGTGCAGCACTTTTGACACAACCCATAGTTGCGGGTGTGTTATCAGTATCAGATGATGATTGAAGTGAGAGCATTGGAGCTGTTGTTGTTGTTGCAGCAATGACTGGAATCGAATTGTTTGATAAAACCCCGGAAAATGGAATTTCAGTGTAATCCATATGGTTATCTTGAGAGTCTCGAGGGGATTGTGAGTGGGGACAAACATCCTCTGATCCATGATCACTCATACTCAGAGGTGTATGTGCATGCTCTAGTTCGAATTCTAACTCACCCGCTCCCTCACTGCCTTGTGGGGTAGGTTCCAACGGTGCTGCCGGAACCGTAGAAGGATTTGCTAACCTGTATTTTACCACTGCTGAAGACTGCGGGTCTGCATACAATAAAAGTGGCTCGGGAATCCTCATTGCTTCTACAACTGTATTACCACATTCCTTAACCAGCCTCTTCATTTTCGTATCTTTAGGACAACCATCAAGTGATCTAGTCGTAATTTGAGGAACCTTTCTCATAAACTCTGCAATAATCAGCTTCAAGAAACGCAAAAATGGTACATAGCGACACTCAGACTTTTTTTGGACTACACTAACGAACTCTTTCCAAATCATTACTGAAAAATCATAATGTCTGTCATAAACAACTCCATGAAAAATCTTCAACACATCCATACTGCACTTGTCTTGTGATCCCATCTTTGGTGTAAGACACCGATTAATCGGCATGAACAAAGTGCTCCACAAAGCAGCCAAATTCTTCTTAAGGAACGTTGACGATCTAGTAAACTTGGTTGAACTTTCATCAAAACCTAGATGTCTGAGATCTCGAATTACTACATCATTTGAAGGAACTATCTCAAAATCATTCATCTCTTTTCTGTCTTTCTTTTGAGGCAACCGTAGAACATTTCTAAGAAACTCGTGAGTTATCTGCACTGTGATATTATCAACGTGACCTTCGCACATCTCTTGATTCTCTGTATGTTTATACTTGAGAGAGTTCCAAAGTTCTTGAATGTAAACTTCGGGAACAGTTGTTGTCGCAGATAAAGCATAAGATAGTGGATGACCCTTTAGAATCTCAATCATTACTTGATGGTGTGCTTTGAGATTGGTATAGTCGATGTGATGATTATTTGATTGGTAAGGAAGAAGATACGAAGCCCGGGAGAATAAAGCCTCGTCTGAAATAGTTTGTGGTTGTTGTTGTTGTTGTGATGATGCCATTGAACGATTCTGTTAAAAAAAACAAAGAGATTAGATAAAACCAAGAAATTTATAACTGTTTTTCATCATCTCGCCAAAAGATTTTTACTAAGTTTGGAGAACAAAATGTTGCGGAACTAGTAAGAGAACAAAATGTTGGAGAACTAGACACCTTTTATGTTTTAAAGAGCAAATAAAGTGTTTCATTTTGGAGAAGTAACATTTTGCGAAAATCTCCTATTGATACTCAAAGATCAACCAATTTAGTTCTCCATGTTCTATCGAGCAAAAACGCCAAGTTCTAAAGCTAACAACCAACCACAACTTGTACTTGTAGATGGAACAAAAACGCGCGCCAACAAAACTTTTATTCAAACATAATAAGTTGGTTGTTCCCCAAAATCGCAAACCATTTCTACGAGTTACGCTTTCACATTTTCAATATAATCAAAATGATAGATATAGAAACTTGAAACAAGTGAAAACACATAAAAGGACTCCGAATCACTCGAGTCTCAAACCTAAAAAGTGAGTGACATTTTGACTTGGATCCAGATGGCCCAGTTTTAAGCTTCGGTCCGGAGAGACTTTGTGGAATAAGAGCTCAGGGGTCCTGGTGCCCCACTAGGATAGGAGAGTTGCCGGAGCTATTCCTTGTGGGGTGGACAATGGCTGGTGCCAAAAGGCACCCGGGGTCAGGGTGTTCCCGCCTATCTACAACTTTTTTGTGGAAAAGATGTAGTTAAGCACACCCGAAATAAGCTAAAATGCTACTGCTAGTCTTTAACAATGGGAAACAGCTTAAAATTAAGCATTTTAATATTAAATGTCACCAGATGAAACAACAAGAATAATAATAAAGTACTCAGATATGAAGAAATGGTTTTGGATTCAAAATTTAACAAAAACAACAAACCTTCGAATCGCCAAAATTAAGGAAGCTTTTATGTTTTTTAGTTTGGTTTTTCTACAAGTGCTCATATATTTTATTGGGTGGGTTTCGGATTTAAATTTATATATTTATAAAAACTAGAAAAAATTACACGTTTGGTCTCTATGGTATACCACAAATAACAACTTTAGTCCCTAAGTCATTTTTATTACATTACAGATACCTATTTTTGAAATCTTGCACGCATTTAGTCCCTATTTTGGATGGGCGTTAGTTAAGTCCGTTAAGTATTTTGCGCTGTTAGTCTTTCGTTAATAATTTTTGCACCGTTAGTCCTTATTTTTTAAAATATAGTTTTCCCCGGTTAGTCCCTCCGTTAATAATAGTTATCGCACGTTTTTTTTACATTTTTGTCCGTTTTTATCCGTTTTCGTTCGTTTTTATCCGTTTTCCCCCGGGTTTTTTTTTTTCGTTTTTCGTCCGTTTTTTACGTTTTTATCCCTTTTCGTCTGTTTTTATATGTTTTCGTCCGTTTTTTTACGTTTTTGTCCGTTTTTGTCAGTTTTTTATCCGTTTTTTTACCCTTTTTTTTACATTTTTATCCGTTTTTTACGTTTTCGCCCATTTTTTCTACGTTTTTGTCTGTTTTTATCAGTTTTCATTCGTTTTTTATCCGTTTTCGCACGTTTTTTTACGTTTTTGTCTGTTTTTATCCGTTTTCGTTCGTTTTTTTAATCTTTTTCGCCAGTTCTTTTACGTTTTTGTCCTTTTTTCCCGTTTTCCCCGTTGTTTTACGTTTTTGTCTGTTTTTGTCTGTTTTTATCCGTTTTCGTTCGTTTTTTATTCGTTTTTCTTATGTTTTGTCTGTTTTATTTCGTTTTTGCCCGTTTTCATCCGTTTTTTGTCCGTTTTTCTTTCGTTTTTGTACTATTTCAACATATTGAAAAAAATTTCCAAAAAGAAAAAAAATTTGGAAAAAAAAAACAAATTTCAAAAAAAAAATTGAATAAAAAATTTCAAAAAAAAATTTTGAATAAAAAAAATATTTTTCAAATATTTTTTTTTTAAATCTTTAAAAAAAAAATATGTCCGTTTTTTTTTCAATATTTTTCAGAATTTTTTTTTACAATATGTCCAAATTTCGAAAAATATTGAAAAAAAAAGTTTTGAAACAAAAAAGGTATTTCGACATATTGAAAATTTTGGAAAAAAAAATTTTCAAAATTTTTTTTTATAAGATTTATTTTTAAAAAAAATATTTGAAAAATATTTTTTTTATTCAAAATATTTTTTTTTTTCGAAAATATTTTTTTTCCAATTTATTTTTCAAAATTTTTTTGGAATTTTTTTTTTCAAATTTGTGAAAAATTTCAAATTTTTTTTTTGGAATTTTTTTTGTGAAAAAAACGAACGAAAACGAATAAAAACAGACAAAAACGTAAAAAAACAGATAAAAAACGAACGCAAAACGAAAAAAACGGACAAAAACGTAAAAAAACGGATAAAAACGAACGCAAAAGGAAAAAAACAGACAAAAACGTTAAAAAACGGATAAAAAACGAACACAAAAGGAAAAAACTGACAAAAACGAACGCAAAAGGAAAAAAACAGACAAAAACGTAAAACAACGGGCGAAAACGGAAAAAAAAACGGACAAAAACGTAACAAAACTAGCGAAAACGAATATACAATGAACGAAAACGGATAAAAACAGACAAAAACGTAAAAAAAATGGGCGAAAACGTAAAAAAAAGGGACGAAAACGGATAAAAACAGTCGAAAACGGATAAAAAAACTGACAAAAACGTAAAAAAAACGGACGAAAACATATAAAAACATACGAAAAGGGATAAAAACGTAAAAAACGGACGAAAAACGAAAAAAAAAAAAAAACTGGCGATAACTATTATTAACGGAGGGACTAACTGGGGAAAACTATATTTTAAAAAATAAGGACTAACGGTGCAAAAATTATTAACGAAGGACTAACAGCGCAAAATATTTAACGGACTTAACTAACGCTTATCCAAAATAGGGACTAAATGCGTGCAGGGTTTCAAAAATAGGTATCTATGGTGTAATAAAAACGACTTAGGTACTAAAGTTGTTATTTGTGGTATACCACAGGGACCAAACGTGTAATTTTTTCTAAAAACTAAGACTCGTAAATTTTACGGGTATTTAAAAGAATATTATAAAAAATATTGAAATATGTATCTCTAGATGTGAAATGAATTTTTTTCAAATGAAATATACAAATAAATTAAAAATTCTCAGATAATTAAAGAAAATATAAACAAATTTTAGTTTTTGGTGTTGTTCATTCCTAGCGTTCATTTTAGAGTAAACTTATAGTATACCCTTTGTTGATTCACCATGAGACGTCACTAGTAGGGTACCCGCGCGTTGCAGCGGCGGATACTGAAATAAATTTTTTTGATAAATAATGTATTTTAGTTTATTATGTTCTTTTTAACAATAAATTTACGGATATCAAGAATTTCGTATAGCCCGTGCCCGTTCGGGCTCGAACCCGTTGGCCCGTGTTCGGACTCAAGCCCATTTGGCCCGTTGTCCGTTCGGGCTTGAATATATGTATAATGTGCTTTATTATTTGTAGTAGTGAAATTTAATGCAGGAATTGTGTTTAATTTTGTTTTACAATATGCTTGATAATTTGTATTTCTTATGTAAGGGGTATTTTAATAACTGTATTAATTGTATTTATTGACCAGATAAATAATTGACTACATTAAATAGCATTAATGTGGTTTTTTGTTGTACACTATCTTCTTGAAAATTATGTGCATATGTTCTACACTATGTTTCTTTTTTTGTAAGTAGCAGTCATTATAATCATTAATAACATTAACCACTTTAATAGCAGTAATGTTGTAAGTCTGAAAATTATATCATGCTTATTTTGTTGTACACTATGCTTATTTTGTTGTAAATTTGAAAATTGGTTGCAGCCATTGTACATTGTACTTAAATGGTTGTAATTTTTAGTGAAGGGGTGTTTTTAATAGCATTAATGTTGTTTGATAGAATTTTGGTCTTAAAATGACACCACGCTTTATTTTGATGTACAATATGCTTACTTTGTTGTAATTCTGAAAATTGGGTGCATTAAAGTGTTATAAACCATGTTTAATTTCTTGTACGTCTTAAAATTAAGAGTGAGGTGCCTTCGTGCATTATAAGTAGTATAGATATAGATAATTATGAGCATGAGCAGTTCGTTGGTAGCATCTAGTCTCGGTCATAATTTTGTTTTTGGTTCTACATACGCTATTGCTCCGCATATATGGCACCCGTGGGCAATGGGCACAGATACCTCTAACCCGTCACCCCCAAACCATGATTTTTCTTTTGCACGTCATCCGTTTGCGGGTACAATATTTTGCCCATGCCCATACACGCGGGTACCTATTGCCCGTGAGAAATCCCGTAGGTCTGTGAAACATAACTTACACACATATTTCAAATGTTTTGAAAATTAAACTCTATTGATAGATATGCCCGTGAGAAATCCCGTAGGTGCATGAGTTACGACATATTGATAGATATGCACACAATTAGTCAGCTATATACGTACTAATTGTATATTGTTGATAGTATTACTACATAAAAAATGTTAAATGATACTTTTGTGACTCATAAATTATTACCTAAGACCAACGGTTACTTGTGCATTAAAGTCGTAATATCAAGTATAGACTATCTTGGCTTGCGAATTTAGATTTTAAGTACATATATTCGATATTTTGATGATTCAAATTCTTCTTATAGTCTCAGATTTCAAAAGAGACGTTTAGTAAGGTTTGTTTTATAAAAAGTATAGAACTTGACAAATATTTAAGCAATATATTATAGCTAAGTACAATAAAATAAAATAAAATAAAATAAAGTTCATAGGTTTTCTGAAAGGTAAATCCGCGAGTGTTTCAAAAAGGGCGTGACAAGTTTACCTATGACCAGGGGTGGCAATTCGGGTCGGGTTAGCGGTTTCGGGTTGACAGGTTGGCGAGTCAGAAAACCCAACCCGAACCTGACCCATTTAAATAATCGGGTCAACTATGTCAACCATGACCTGTTTACGCATAACCTAGACCTGACCCATTTAACCCGTATATATACTTGGGATAGTGGGTTAAATAGATTACCCGGGTTGAATAGGTTAAACAGGTTTCAGGTTGACCCATTTAACCCATTTTACATACAAAAGATGAAGTAGTAACTCGCGATCTAAACCCCAAGTTTTAACCCGTAGCTTACTATATATCCAAACCCGTTTTCTAAACCAAAGTATTCCCTTGTTTTCCCTTTAGCTATCCCGTTCCTTCCCTTTTTTCTTTTTCCCTTTTGGTTTTCGTATATTGTACGAGTGAGGGTGAATAAGGATGGTTTGTAAATTACTCCCTCCGTCTCATTTTTATTGTCCACTTTGACTTTGACCAGTCTTTTTTGTTTAACTTTGACCATTAATATATTTATTTGTGTTATATAATACTTGATGAAAATTATACCAATGAAAATACATTTTAAAACCCAATGCATTCATATATTTTTCATCAAATATTATTAAGCATAAATAAAAATAATTATGGTCAAAGTTGAAAAAGAAAGACTAAAAAAGTCAATAGTAGACAATAATATTAGGACGGAGGGAGTAGTTACCTACCACTTCCAGAAACAATCTTTGACTTCGCCCTCGCAGCGATGTGCGGGTAAGAAAATCCTCATTTATACCCAGCTATCGACTCATTGTTCTACGTGGCTGCAATTTTCATATTTATTACATGCTATCATTTTATTCGTATACACATTTTAGTTAGTAGACCAAGTTTGATAGAAAAAAAAAGTAGACCAATTTTATGTCTAACAAAAAGGCATGACAAATTTTAGTATAAAAAGATTAAACATAGATCGAAACGCGGATAACCGTTAGTTATATCTGATACTAAAGAGACTGATTATAAAAAGACGTGTTAGATATATAGGTTTCTTAGAAAAAAGGAGAAAATTATGAAATAATAACCAACTTTGAAATTTGTTCCAATTTAGTCACTCTAACTTTCTTTTGATCATAAAATAGTAACCAAGTTTGAACTATGTTCCGATTTAGTCACTCAAAGTTTCAATAATGTTCCATTGTTGTGAATTTTTTATGTTTGAGTGACCAAAACGAAACACTTTTCAAAGTTGATTATTATTTATGTCATATATTTTTTCCATGTGTGCGTAACTTGGTTGTATGATAAGTTGGTTGAGATTGGTGAAATTTAAATGGCGGGTATTTATTGTTGAGTTACAACAAAATAATGTACATATGAATATGTTAAACATAGTTTTTTTGAATAATTGCACAATAATAGAATAGTATTGAAACTTGAATGGTTTTTATAGTTAATTTAAAGCTTGAGTGACATAATTGAAACAATCATCAAACTTTTGTTACTGTTAGGCAAAACATTATATTTATATACTAAAAGGGAAAAATGCACTGTAGCAGCTACAGTGGCCCAAAAAATTGCGAGAATAGTCTACGCAATTATCTAATGGTTTCAAAGTTAGTCCATCAGTCCGAGAATTTTAAGGATTTTTTTAGTAAAAAGACATTATTTCCATAAATAATTTTTGAAAATAGTCCTTCTGGTTATCGGTCTTTTTCACATTTAGTCCTTAATAACTAACTTTGAAAAAAAATTTAATACGACATTCTCGTAGCAACGCGCATCATTTTCCCTAAAAAGAAAGTATGAACAACATTGGGCTTTGTAAACAAAACTAGTAAATGGGCCTGTAATATAAAAGAGCCCAATACATACTCCGGTTGACTACTATTGGTAACGAATTTTAAGCTCAAAGTGTTAGTCTTTTAAAAAGTTTGGACCTAAACGAATAATGTTTAAGGGGGTGTTTGTTTTTTGCTTATTTATCTATGGGCTTATGAGCTTATCTGTTTTCGGCTGGTATTTCATAGCGTCAACCGCCCGACTAGCGCCTAGTGTCTTTTACAACCATGATTAATATATCAAAAATGGAATTTCTGGGGGTGTTTGTTTAAGCTTATTTATGGGCTTACGACCTTATCTGTTTTCGGCTTATATTTCATAAGCTCATTTTTCACCTTATTTTGAAACTTGTGGGCTTATATAAATTCCCATATATCCCGGAATAAGATGAAAAAAATGAGCTTATGAAACATAATCCGAAGGCTAGTAAGCTCATAAGCCCATAAATAAGCTTAAACAAATACCCCCTAAGCTTTAGGAAATTCCATTTTTGATATATTAATCATGGTTGTAAAAGATGCTAGGCGTTAGTCGGGTGGTTGACTTAAACACTTTGTCTTTCAATCATATATAAGCCAACTTAAAGTATTGCATCAAGTCGAGATGGAGTATGTGAAAAACATGCCAGTAAACACTTTGTCTTTGAATCATATATAAGCCAACTTAAAGTGTGTTACGTATCTGCTTTGATTCAACTTAAGTTACTAGTCTGATATAATATTGACGGTTGATAATGTAGTTACAAGAAGCTAAAAGTGCGGTTTTTTCATGTTGTTTTAGAGATGGCGTTAAGAAGTATGGTGGCTGAAGCAGCAGTTAAAGGAGTGGTGCAAGCAAGAGCAAAGATCTTTGGTCATGTGCTTAACCCAACGGGTCAAAAAACAGGCCACAAGATCTTGCGCCAGCCTTTCATCGGTGAGAAAGTTGTAGCATGGTATCCACCTGATATCCGCAAGGAAGACCCCACAATCGTGGCACGCGAAGAAAAAGAGTAATTTCTCTTCTCGCATCTTATAGCAAGTTTACATCTTTTTGCAAATGCTTTTTGATGACTTTTACTGCGCATATCATACTATCTGTGATTTCCTGTAGTTGCTATGTAGGAATTGGTTTTTAGCTGCATGCATATTAGGATTTAATCGCAGCACAAATCATACCTACTGGTCCAACGAATATCTCAACATTTTTTTTTTTTTTTTTTTTTTTTTCTAGAAATGGCAGAAAAGATATAATAATGAAAGTATTTTTTGCAAACTTTTGAGCCTAGTTACTTTTTCTGTTGCCTTTGGTTCACATTTTATTATATATGCTGTCAATATCGGTTCGGACTCTTACTAAGCTATGCCAAAAGCTGCAAATTTCATGTTCGGAAGCTTATAAGTGATACTCTTCTCTCTAAAACCTTGTCTGATAGGAAACTGTACTTGAGCATGCGATCTTAGGAAACTATACTCTAGTGTTTAGAAGCTATATTTATATGCTATTGAATGTTAATTTTTTATAACCTCGTCTTGATAGTTTCACAACTCAATCTTATGAGAGTTTGATTCTGGCACACAAACTTACTTCATAGTTCATATGACTACAGGGGTATTTGGTTAAGCTTATTTTGGGCTTATAAGCTTATGTTTAGAAAGCTCATTTCTTGGGCTTATTTTGAGACTTATGCACTTATATAAGTTGACTATATCATAATAAGCTTATATAAGACCATAACTCTCAAGAAAGCCGGAAAATTTGAGCTTTTGAAACATAACCCGAGATCACATAAGCTCATAAGATCAAATATAAGCTTAACAAACACCCCTATGAGAGAGATCAACAACAACAACAATACCCAATCCCGCATTTCCACTGACACGGTGTATTGGGGGAGGTAGGATGTGGACTGTCACATTTAGTTTTTTAAACAGTTGATAAAAACAATGGTGCATAAGTCGTTAGTAATGGTTTAAGATGTCAACATACTCTGCAAATCATTTAAGTGACCATTCATTACTAAGGACTTATGCACCATTCATATACTTAATATTGGTTGAAAGTGGATATGGTCAGTAATTCGAGTGGTTATCACAGTATGAGTTGCACGTTTTGTCAAAGTATATAACTGAAAACCGCGTGAGTGATTGTTTACCTTCCAATAACTTTCTCTATATCAGACCTTCCTGAGTTGTGTTGTATTGTAATATTGCATACGTCTGTCAAAACTGGAGATGTTGAAGCGTCGTGGCAAGGGACCTCCGAAAAAGGGTCATGGAAAACGTGCTTCTAAAAAGAACAAGTAGAACATGATTGTGGCTTGTCAAGTCCCTTTGAAGGACGCAAGATGAGCACATTAGATAACAATCTAGCCAGGTTTAACTCAGAGTCATGTGGCATGTTTTCCTGACTTTGAATTCTAAATCGGAACGCTTATGTACCATTTTTATTTGTATTACAAATAAATATTAGTGTGTTAAAGTTTTAGTTTGTCTTTATTAAACATCAAGGAGGTCTGATTACAAGGCCGGGTACTACTCGCTACAAGGTTAATGACCGAAGCAAGTTGTGTCTTCTTCTTGTCATGTTGTTGTCATGATGAATGACTTTGGTACCTAAACAAATCACTTAAAAAAAAAAAAAAAAAAAAAAAAAAAAAAAAAACTGAAACACAGACAGACAGAGATGTCTGAGGTGAAATCAATATTTGTTTATCCAATAAAATCATGCAAAGGGATTTCTGTTTCTCAAGCTGCTCTTTCTCCTACTGGTATTTAATCAATTACTATTTCACTACTTTTTTGGGGGGTGTTTGTTTAAGCTTATATAGCGGGCTTATGGCTTATCTGGTTTTCGGCGTATGTTCCATAAGCTCACTTTTTGTGGCCTATTTTAAAACTTTTCGGCTTATATAAGCTTATCATGACCTGATAAGCTTGACAAAAAGTTTCAAAATAAGCCACAAAAAATGAGCTTATGAAACATAAGCTGAAAACCAAATAAGTCATAAGTTCTCTATATTAGTTACTTGTTTCCTACAGTTGATTGATTAACTTCTTATTAAGGAAATGAACATTTGTTTTGTTTAGGATTTGTGTGGGATCGTCATTGGGTGGTTGTGAATTCCAAAGGCAGAGGATGCACTCAGCGTGTCGAACCAAAGCTTGCCCTCATTCAAGTCGAGCTGCCCACTGAGGCTTTTTCTCTTGGTTGGGTGCCTACAAAGTCTTCTTACATGGGTAAGTATGCTATCCTTTTAACTCAAAATGTTATGTTTAGCAATAAATGAGTCGATTTGGATTCATTCTAGGGACCCTATCGTTGAAACAAAAGAATTGAATGTTTTTTTATATGAAGTAAAAGGTCAAATAGTTGGGTCGAACTCTGTTAAACGGGTACAAAGTTGTGAAAAGTGATTTAGCGTGTGTACTTTAACCTCGTTAGTTTTCTTACAAGAATAAGCATTGTTTTAAACTTTCAACCGTGAAAGTTTTGTAATTTAAAAAGTATTGGTAAGTCAAGCCAAACTAGACTTGATCAGTAACATTTTGCAACCCGTTCGTTGAGCCCACTTGATTCTGTTCTGACAGTGGTACGTGCTCCTGGGATGGCGGAGCTTAAGGTCTCAATGACCAAACCGTCATTATCGTCTGATGGGGTATCGCTCTGGGAATGGTCAGGTTCGGCTTTGGATGAGGGAGACGAAGCTGCAAAATGGTTCACCGAATTTCTTGGTAAACCTAGCCGATTGGTGCGCTTCAATGAAGGTAGTATGCTAGTAGTTTATTTATATACGATTGTAGCATATAAGCATACAGTACGTGAAGATTACTTTGTTCTAATTCTGTATATAGAGTCGGAGACTCGACCCGTTGACCCTCAGTATGCTACTGGATATAATGTGAAATTTACAGATGCTTTCCAGTTCCTTTTAATCTCCCAGGTTAGTTTTATTATAAATTTTCATTACTATTAGTCAAGCTTATCATTCTTTGAGTAAACTGTTTGAAAAATGAACCCCTCGAGTGCTGCAGGCTTCTTTGGATGCGGTGAATGAACAACTAAAGGAGCCAGTTAGCATAAACCGGTTTAGACCCAAGTATGTCCTTCAATATACTGATCTTTTATCGATACTTTAACTTTTCTGTTAACAAGTTTCTTACCATGGAACTTTTTGAACTTATTCAGCATCTTTATTGATGGTTGTGAACCATTTGCGGAAGACCTTTGGAAACAGATAAAAATTAATGAGACGAATTTTCAAGGCGTTATGCTATGCCCCCGTTGTAAGGTATCGTGCTCATACTTCTGTCTTGTAATTTCAGTGGGTCAGTTAACTCCAACTATCAAAGGGGTAAAACTACGTAAAAGGAAACAAGCGCTTAAAAGTTGGACAAAAAGTGTTCTGGGTCAAACCGAATCCGAATCAGCTAAAAATTACCCATTTTGACCCATTACTCACTTTACCCATTTTGCTACATCTACTTCTGTCCGATGATTATTTTGTTTTTAACTTTTGATTTTGAAAACTTAAACTTCCGTGCTAATCACATTCGCAATCCTTCATTTCTCAGATACCCACAATCAATCAAGAGGACGCGACACAAGGAAGTGAACCAACAGAAACCATGATGAAATTCCGATCAGCCAAAGCTTTAGAAGTGAACAATTCAACCTCGCAATATAAGGGACAGGTGAGTGCCCAAAATTTTCAAAAATCTATAACTTTAGCTCAAGAATATATAGAAACACGCACAATACATTTGTGTGACTTGCATTTTCTCGATGTGGGATCAAAGGGTTCGACATGAAGCTAACCTGCGACTAATTGTTTATATGTTGAATGAATTTTGTAGCCTTACCTTGGGCAGATGCTGGTGTGGGAGAATACTGATAACGGTTCGAATAAAGTTATTAACGTTGGAGATGCTGTACATGTAGAAAAGGTATTACCATCCTATGCAGATGTTGCAGTGTAAACCATCATTCAGTCGTTACAACTCTATATCCTGATATGTAAACTGTACGCATGCTCGTGGTCATTATTAGACTGTGCCATCATGTCAACCCCTTGTAAGTAAATAAGGCCGCGTCTTTGGTTAATCTATCTTTATCATGAACAGAGAAGAAATATGGATATGCTTCGGATATGTGTTAATGTTATCATCTAGGAGGTATCCTTGTCATTTTTGTTAGTTCGAGTTTTGAACTTGACAATTTAGTGTCCAACTGTAGTTGGGTAAGTTTATAGCGACGCGCTCACAAAACAGGCCGATTGGGTACTTATGGTTAACCCATTTGACAATAAGTATAACATCTTTATGTTTTACATCATATAGCAAGTACAACATTCCAAACTTCTTAAAAGGTTACTGTGACTATTATAACTTAGATTAAACAAGAAAATTTTCAGTTTACTTTTATAAATTTAACCCAAAATCAGTTGGGCCACACTGCTCCATTTGACCCAAATAAACACTACAGACTCATTTCTGACTATGCCAATGCCATTATGTCTTTACTAGCCATTTGCCCGCGCAATGCAGCGGCATAACAGACAGAGAATGTGATAGTGGTTGGTCATAATATATGATAAAATGTTGTCGGTAGTGGTAGTTGCATTGGCAGAGCATAATACACCGCGAACCAGACTGAATCGAGAAACATGACCGAATTGGACCGACCAGACCAGACTGAACGTATTTCGGTCCGGTCTTCCGTCCACCCTTTTCCTCATATCCGGTCCGGTCTGGTTCGGTCTTACGCAAAACTTTGTGTTATATGGTGATACTACTTATAAATTATAAGACATCTTAGACACTTTTTTATATAGGGGTAAGTAAGATAGATAACTAAAATAACTTTTGATATTTTAATAAACTTTGTTTTTCCATTTATCTAATTTTTTCGTCTTTAGAAAAGCATATTTTATGATGCTAATGCATAAATCATATTATCATTTTTTCCTCTTTAAAACATCGACTAAATGAAATTTATAATTCATTAAGGATATTATCAAAAGACCGATCAATCAAAATACACTTAAAATACGACATATTACAAAACAATAATGTATAAATTATCTTATCTTTTTTTTTTCTCTTCTTTATGACACTCATTAAATTAAATTTACAAATCATTAAGCGGATTGTACAAACCAATATTTTATGTAGTTAGACTTTCTAACACCACCATTTTAGACCACGCAACAGACCACTAGTTGCAACCACAACTTAACAATATAGACTTCACCAGATGGCGCTAAAATCGCTAGTTTAAAACACCCTTTAAGTTTAAACGTTATATAATATTACACATCAAAACAACTACCAATAGTGATGACCACCGTTTTCGTATAGTCGTTGCATCGTGATGCACGGGTCCTCTGCCCTTTTTTTTTATGAAATAGCATGCGGTAAAGTTGTTCTCTAAAGTTATCGTCATGCATAAAGTTAGCATTATGAAAAACATATAATCGCTCAACAAAAAAATTGGTTATAGGGTGTTTGCCGCCATAACGCATGGGTACCGTGCTATAAAAGTTTTTTTTTTTTTTTTTTTTTTTTTTTTTTTACTAAATGCATAAGCACATGAAAACAAGCCAATTTTCAATTAATAACCTTTGTTGGATATTATTTTTTTCCTATTATAAAAGCAATCCATCGAAAAGACATTGCTATAGCCGAAAAATATAATCAAATATGTATCAACTGCCGCAAGGCGCAGGTACCCTAAACAAACAGTGTAATACCAATATATGGTCCCAAATAAATAGTCACCACCAATTTTAGGTTCCATCAACCTACGTACTCGAACATTGCAAAACCCTCATGAAATAGTAAAGTACCACAAAATTGCGAGATCTTCATGAACATTGTTTGGCTTTGCTTTTCATAACGCTTCTCCCTTCATAACAAAAAGAGACTTCGACTTTATTCTATTTCCAATCACCCCTCGTTCTCCTGAAAGTATCTTTTTACCACATGTAGATGTTGCCCTGCGGGGTTTTATACTCGAAGCAAATTAAGTAACACGAAACAATAAACTAAAACGATTTGTATTAATAAACGATTTGGTTTACAACTATGGTTTTTGTACAATATCTGATATCTACTGCTGGGATTTCATCCCCTATTTATACTAAAGGAAAAGACACAATCGTAGGTCTTCATGTCCCTTCCTGTTTCTCCAAACGGTGTGATGGTTTTGATTGTACCGTTTCACACATAACATAACCGCTATATGCAGTTATTAGGTTTAATATATCCTTAACTGGTCCTTGTGTTTCTGTACATGTACACGTAGACCCTTGAAGTTTGCTTTAGGGGCGAGATTATGCCAACAATCACCCCCTAATCTCGTGCCTAATCCTTTCAGATCTTTTACGCCTAACAGCTCTCTCATTTCTGCATACTTTATCATTGCCAATGCCTTGGTAAGTATGTCCGCCTTTTGTAAGTCTCCACTTACGTGCTCCACTTCGATCTGATTCTTTTCAACACATTCTCTGATAAAGTGATAGCGTATATCAATGTGTTTACTTCTGCCATGAAACACGGGGTTCTTCATAAGTGCTATAGCCGATTTGTTGTTGACTTTGATCGTAATCTTCTCTTCTTCCCAGCCTGTTAAAGCATTTAATAGTCTTTGTAGCCATACTGCTTGACAAGCTGCTGCTGTTGCTGCCATGAACTCTGACTCGCATGATGATAATGCAACAGTAGGTTGTTTTTGAGAAACCCAACTTATAGGTGAGTTTCCGAAGTAAAATACGATCCCTGTTGTTCCTTTGCCTTCTTCTATGTTGATGCCGTAACTGCTGTCACTATATCCAAGTAACTTGCATCCTCCAGTCTTGTGATAAGTTATACCAAAGTTTGAAGTGCCTTTGATATAACGTAACACTTGTCTAATTGCCTTCATGTGTTGCTCCCTTGGTTCTTGCATGAACCTGCTTAATAAGCCAACTGAGTAACTGAGGTCTGGCCTTGTATGAAGTAAGTACCTCAAACATCCAATTAGACTTCTATATTCTGTAGCATCAACTAGTTCTCCTCCTTCCGTTTTTACTAGCTTTGTTCCTGGGTCCATGGGAATCTTGGTTTCATTGCAATCTTCCATTCTTGCGTCTTTAAGAATCTTGTTTGCATATCCTGATTTCTTTATTGAGATTTCATCCTCTGTTTGGATAACCTCTATTCCCAAATAGTAAGCTAATAAGCCTAAGTCACTCATCTCAAATTTTTCTTCCATTTGTGACTTAAACTGTTGAAGGTCTTTCTTGTTACTTCCAGTAACTATTAGATCATCTACATAAACTCCAACAAGCAGCATAGAGTCATTTCTGACTCTTGTGTAGATTGCTTGTTCTAATGTACATTTCTTGAAACCTAGTGATTTCAAGGTTTGATCTAACTTCATGTTCCAAGCGCGTGGTGCTTGCTTCAATCCATAAAGTGCCTTGTCGAGTTTATACACTTTATTTTCGTTTCCTAGTTTCTTGAAGCCTTCTGGTTGTGCAACATACACTTCTTCTTTAAATTCGCCATGTAAAAATGCTGATTTTACATCTAAGTGGTGAACTTCCCATCCATGATAAGCTGCCAATGCAAGAATCAGCCTGATTGTTTCCATTCTTGCTACAGGAGCAAAGACTTCGTCGTAGTCTATTCCATGCTCTTGTACGTATCCTTTAGCCACTAAACAGGCCTTGTGTTTTATAATTCTTCCATCTGCATCTTGTTTAGTCTTAAATACCCATTTTAGACCAATAGCCTTCTGGTTGTCTGGTAGGGTAGCTAGCTTCCATGTCTTGTTTTTGTTGATCGAGTCAATTTCTATCTGCATTGCCTCAATCCAATTTTTGTCTTGTGCGGCTTCCTTATAATTTCTAGGTTCTTCTTCTAATAGCATTAGTTCATCAGGTTGAACTCTTCGTGCACGATCATATATGTTAGATAAGTTTCTGTATCCTTGAACTGGAGTATGATCATATGGTCTTGCTATAGATGAAGTTTGTCTAGTAGATTCTTCTGAGTTTGGTTCATAGTTATATGGTGTAGGTGTTGATGGATAGTCCATTTGTTCAATCTCATCATCAGATACACTATGAGCAGTATTTTTCATGGGACTTTGAGCATCATCTTCATCATTTTCTTCCGGATCTTGTGTGCTCTCTACATCAATGATACTTGATGTTTGGTTCTCATTTATAATGAAATCCGTCCATTCTGGTTCAGTTGGATTGTGATCATCCAAATAACCTTTCCAGTCCCATCCTTCATTCTCTTTGAACTTTACATCTCTACTGACAATCATAACCTTACTTACAGGATCAAACAATCGATAAGCCTTTGATCCTGGTTCACTTCCTAGGTAAACCAATTCCTTGCTTCTATCATCTAATTTCTTTAGATGTGGTTTGGTTACCTTTGCATATGCTTTGCATCCAAACACTCTAAGGTGTTTCAGGTTTGGTTTTCTACCCTTTAGCGTTTCATAGGGAGTAGAATCCTTTAGGGCTTTTGTAGGCACTCTATTTAAGATATAAATAGCATGCCTAATTGCTTCAGCCCAAAAATTTTGTGGCATATGCATAGTCTTTAACATACTTCTCGTTGTGTTCATTACAGACCTATTCCGTCTCTCCACAATACCATTTTGTTGTGGGGAATATGGTGCTGTAAGTTGCCTAAGTATGTCTTTCTCCTTACAGTAGCTTGTGAATTCTTTTGATGTGAATTCACCTCCTCTATCTGTTCTAAAAGCCTTTAAGTTTTTCCCGACCTCATTTTCCACCTTTAACTTGAATACCTTAAAGGTCTCAAACGCCTCATCCTTTGATTTTAAGAAGTATACCCACATGTATCTAGTACAATCGTCTACTAGCAAAAACATGTACTTCTTTCCTGATTCTGTTTCGGGGGAAATAGGTCCACATAAATCTCCAAATACTAAGTTTAAAGGTTCCAAAGACTTAGTGTTTGTTTGATTTGGAAATGGAGCTCTACTGTGCTTTCCTAGTAAGCATGCATTGCATACTTGACTCTTGTGATTAATCCTGGGTATTCCTTCCACTAATTTCTTCCTAGTCATTTGTTTGATGGAATCAAAATTCAAATGACCCAACCTAGCATGCCAGAGCCATGCATGGTTTTCTAAATTAGTCAATAAACACATAGGCATACCAACATTCAAGTTAACCTTGTAAAGTTGGTTTATTGATCTTTCAACTCTCATGAGGAGCTTTTGATCCTGACCATATAGCAATAGTATGTTGTCTTGCATAATGATCTTACAGCCATTCTCTGTTAATTGTCCTAGGCTCAATATATTGCTTTTTAGACTGGGAATGTAGTAAACACTGGGAATCACCTTTTGTTCCTTGTTTTTACATTCCAGCAATATGGAGCCTTTACCCTTAATCTCTACATATGACCCATCTCTTTCCTGAAATTTTCTCATTAATTTCCTTAAAGTGTGTCCTAACTCCGGTCATATGGTTGCTAGCACCATTATCTAAGTACCATAAGCTTTTATCTGAGCTTATGTACTTCTTGGGTTCAATCTCCTTTTCATTTAAGAAGATTTTCTCTCCCACGTCTCCTTTTCCTTCAACTGCCATTAAGAGCGTTGGTTCAATGTCTTCTTGAACCAAGTTTGATTGCTCTTGTCTCCTATTCTTTTCTTTGCAGTTACTCTTGAAATGTCCAAGCTTGTTACAGTTGTAACACTTTACTTTACTAAAGTCCCTTTTCTGAAAATTATTTTTCTTGAACTTATGTGAAGTTTTCTTATCATTGTTGTATTGATTGGGCTTTCCATCTTGGTTATCTTCTGATGATCTAAACTTCTCTTGTTCACCATTCTTATGACTTGTACTCTTGTCATAATTTGTGAACAGAAGTTTGTCCTGATTGTCACTAGGGTTTCCATCAAAGAGTTTTACTCTTTCTTCAAAGGCTTTTAACCTTCCAATTGTCTCATCCAGGGTTGTATTTTCTAGATCAGAAAATTGTTCTATGGCTGCCACGATTTGTATAAACTTTCTAGGTACTGAACTTAATAGTTTTCGCACTAAGGTTTGTTGATCAAAAGTTGATCCTAAGCCACTAGCCCTTGTGACAATACTATTGAGTTTTGCTGAGAAAACGTCAATACTATCATCTTCTTTCATTTTCAACATCTCAAATTCAGTTTTGAGAGTTTGTAGCCGTGCTTTCTGCACTCTATCTACACCTATGTATCTAGTTTGTAGTGCTTCCCAAATTTCTTTTGCACTCTTACAACTAGCCACTTGCAAAATCATATCCTCTGGTAATGCCTGGTAAAGATATGCAGTAGTAGTCATATCCTTTTTTGTATCCAGTTCTACATTACCCGTAGGTTCTATCAATTCCCACAACCCATTTGCTTTTAGTATGGTCTTTATACGAAGAGCCCATACTGTATAATTTGTAGGTTTTAAAACGGGCATTGAAATTGAGAAAATGATGTAACCTCTTTGTGAATTACAATTTCCTTGTTTGTTTCCTTACGTGAGTCTCCAGTCATTTTGTCTAGAAACTATTTCTAATCCTAATAGGGATTATATATTTAGGAATCTAGGAAATTCTTATAAATTCTACTATGAATCAAAAGCAAAAAAAAATTCTAATCTTACAAGACTAAAATTATAAAATTCAAATTTTAGTTTAGAGAGTAAAACCCGAATTTGCGATTCCTTCACGATATGATTTTCCTTCCTTGTACAATTAACCAAACACTCCTCTTGATGTTTCTTTTTTTTTTGCTTTTCTTGATCGAACCAGAAATAAAAAACAATAACTACAACTTTTTTTTTTTTTTTTTTTTTTTTTTTTTTTTTTTTTTTTTTTTTAATGTAGTCAACAAAAAGTTGTTTCCTTGTTTTTTTTCTTTGAAACACTAAACACAAAACTTGTGTTCCCCCTTCCTTCTTTCTTTTTCGAACTAGCAAAAACCAAAACACCAAGCCTAATATTTTTTTTGTTTCTCCTGTCTTTGTACCAACACAGAAACAAAACAATATCAGTTTTCCTTCCTTTTCGCCTTTAATCCCTTCACCAAGGAACAAAGTTCCTTCCTTGTTTTTCTGCCTAAAACCAACAGCGGGCTGCTGTTTTGTTTCAGCGTTTCCAGAAAAACCAACTACCCCTAACTCTTGATTTTGTATCACTTAACAAACGCAGGCTCTGATGCCAATTTGTTGCCCAACGGGGTTTTATACTCGAAGCAAATTAAGTAACACGAAACAATAAACTAAAACGATTTGTATTAATAAACGATTTGGTTTACAACTATGGTTTTTGTACAATATCTGATATCTACTGCTGGGATTTCATCCCCTATTTATACTAAAGGAAAAGACACCATCGTAGGTCTTCATGTCCCTTCCTGTTTCTCCAAACGGTGTGATGGTTTTGATTGTACCGTTTCACACATAACATAACCGCTATATGCAGTTATTAGGTTTAATATATCCTTAACTGGTCCTTGTGTTTCTGTACATGTACACGTAGACCCTTGAAGTTTGCTTTAGGGGCGAGATTATGCCAACAGTAGAGACTGCAATCTTGGTTTAAGAATGCGCGCATCATTGTGTAAATTGCGTGCATCATTGCATTGCTTTTAGGATTTCGCATCATGATACCTAATGCGAGGCCATCCCAAAATGCACTCGCATTAGACTGCAATTTGCCGCATTTATGTAATGCTAGCAACGGTCGCAATTGTCGCAATATGGAATTTAAGTCATTTTGAAAAAAATAAACCATTTAGAAGAAGATAAAACTATTTTAATGGACTTTGAAAAACAGAAGCTGTTGAAAGACTTCTAAAACAAACACAATAACAACATCCAAATTACCCTTCGGTTCAATATCATGCACCATTAACTTGATTTGAAATCCCACAAACAATCATATTATTATAACTTCATGTTATGCAATAGTTCATATTGTTCTTTGATCATAAATAATCATATATGTTAAATAGTTGACCTGAAAATCATATGTCTGATTAAAATTTGACTAAAATTTTTACTTTTGACTGATTTGGTAATGAATGAATTATGATTGTTAGCCACCGATATAACTTATCAGTATACCTTTAACATATTGTAATATCATGTTATCATGTATATGTATAGAATCATGGATATGTATAGAATAGAATTTAATCATTCATGTTCAACCGCATTATTACAAACAATAACAAGGATCTAGAAATTATGAAATTCAAGATCCTAAAATTAAAAATAAATTTACATGTTCATCCTGTTTGAAAGTAATTAAAGAAGGACTTTCTCGTTTAAAACAAAATTTAGTTGGAGTTTATAATATTGTTTCTAAGTATTTTATGTCCTGACTTATTGACTTATTTGTTTTACAAATAGATTATTTGCCTATTTTTTGTGACTTTGTGACTTATTTGTAAATTCATTGCGTTTACTTGGTAATTTTTTTAATTTACTACGTATAAATATTTTTTGTATTTTTTAATACGAAACGCATCGCGTCCAAAATGCGCTCGCATTCGCAACACGCATCACGCATCGGCCTTTGGTACCTTTAACGCATCGGATCGCAAAACGCAATTTTAAACCAAGACTGCAATATATGCCTAATTTATATATATGCAATTTCCTACATACACATATAGATAATATAAAACAATAAAATATAACAAACATTCACACAACTATTTCACTTGTTTATTATGCATTCTGTCGCTCATTTCAACTCTACAATACTCAAGCATGTGAACTAATGTGTCTCTGATATAACTGGATCGAACACCATGTAACGCCCCGACCCGCCAAGGGTAAAGGAATCACAAGTAATGGTGTCATATCAAAGCAAAACATTCATAACCAAAAGAAAGTCTTAACATAAATGCGGAAAATCATCCAAGTCAAAATGACTTCCATACATAGGTCCCAGCGGAAGCATAATAAACTTCAAACATAATATCCGAAATAAATAAGTCTAAAATGGCATCATAAGAAATCAAAGCTAAAATCTCTAAGGTAAGTCCACTCAAGCACTCATCCCAAAGCAACCCAACTTCCAATGCTTAGATACCTGCCGCGGAAGAAAAGAAAAGTGCGGCTGAGCTTCAAAAGCCCAGTGAACAGATATGAAAGCAAAAGCGAATACTAAACGATAACGGATACGAAATAAAGTGAATGAGCAATACAAAATCTTTATCATTTTCAAAGCATAAATCATAATTTCAAAAGATATTTATAGTCAACTACCACGAGCCCAGAACTTATATCAGATCACATTCATATTCACACAAGGCAACATTTTTGTAGGGGAGACCTACCAGAGTTATGAAGGACGTGCACGCACGCAGCATCAATCATCAGATAACATATAACATATAACAGATAACAGATCTAGGATGCATCCATACGCCCCTTCCTACATATTCACAAATATGCTTCACCATCTAGAGACGTGGCAGAACATCACTCTACTGCCCTAGAGTCATATCAGAGGTGCATCACTGATACGGACATGGAACCCCCATGACTAGTTAAATATTTGGCTCGGGTGTCAAACTATCTTAGGTCAAAACAGAATGTCATAACTGACACAGATCATCTTTTATCAGAAAATCATTCATATTTCCAAAATCATAGTTTTCATATCAGATAATTCAAAATCAGATGTTTCATAATTCAGAAATCAAAGTTCAGATAAGCAATAGCTCAAACAAATCAGATTTGGGATTCATAGCAAAGGCTTAGGAAAACCTAATACGAAAGAAAACATTAAGAGAAACCTTTACTGAAAAGGTCAGAATATCTGTACCTTATTCCAATGCAAAGATCGAAAAGCAGAAAGACGAAAACAAAGGATTACTCCCTCTTCACAGAACCTATAGACATTAACGGTCGTCCAAGTTATTAATGATTCCATAATCGTCAAAATGATCTTTTAATATTTAGTATCCATAATTAGTAATCTTTATACGTTAGGGTTTTATTAATGAGTCTTAAGTATTTTATAATCAATGTTGTAGATTAGGGTTCGTTATATCATTTTATTAAAGTCTAAGTTAAATGTGAAAATAGTTTATAAGTTATAACTCACACATGAAATAACACTTACTATATTTAGCTCAAACCCTAATATATTCTCATTTACGTTCTAGGGTTTCTTACTCTTTAATATCTCATTAATATGCATTTACTTTATATGTTACGTCTTAATGACTTGCTACTTAACCTAATACGTAATTAATAACCTTCTTTACTTTTACTCTTTATCATACACGTTTATGATTTCATGTGACCATAAGTTATTAGGTTTTGTATACTTCATACGCTTTACATATATTAAAACTAGGGTTTATGTTTACGTACCCTTACTTATTTATTACACGTCTAAAACTCATGTATACATATATACTCGGTTCACTTAGGGTTTCGGCTAGCAAGTTTTACACAAGACCTAGCTCATTTAAACATGTTTCGTATACAAGTTAATATGTTTTAAACCCCATTCGAAACTCATGCATGCCTCGTCCAACTCATGCATGTCTCGGCTAACATTAACTCAACATATACATGACCCGATTCAATATTACTTATCACTTTACACGTTCCTTATTAATTATATGTTAAAGTAAATTAGGGTTTTCTTGTTTCCTTGGTTACCACCTCTCGGCCCAAAACAAAAAGAAAAGAAACGCGACTAATCAAATATATCTCGACATATACATGCAAGGTACGTTAAAGGAAGATGAATAAACGTTATACCTTCACTTGAATAAGAAAAATCGACACCAAGGGTGTGTGTGAGACTCTCGGCCGAGCAAAAGGAAAAGAAAAGGCAAAGCAAAACTAGGGTTTCAATTAAATGATTATGTGTTGTATTTATAGTTGTAGTATTTGAGTTAGATTAGGAAAGTGATTGGGTTTGGGTTGGCTTGGTCCAACCGAACACACACACACCAACAAATGGGCTTCGGCCCCCCTCCTCCTTGGCTCACACGAACACAACAGACATCCCTCTTGGGCTTAGGCTTGGCGCAAAACAAAAACAAAAGACACGAGTCCGATAAACAAACAAACGGCCCAACTTATTAGCGAAACATATACGTCCTTCGTCGTACCAAAGTCATCCACGAAATTATATTCGTTAAGTTTTTATTTATTAGGTTTTTAATTTCCGTACTTTATTATAAACGTGTTTTACGTATTTTATCATTCTTAGTTCCAAGGGTATTTTAGTCTTTATATACGTTTTAGATTTTCTGGTTTTACAACTCTTCCCCTCTAAAAAAAAATTTTCGTCCTCGAAAATTGAAATGAAACGGAAACGAAAACGATAACGAAATGAGAACATACCGAACTATTCAAAGAATTGAGGATAACTAGCTCGCATCGACTCTTCGGTCTCCCAAGTAGCCTCACGCTCTGGGTGATTTTTCCAAAGAATCTTAACGAACGGAATAACTTTACTTCTCATGACTCTTTCTTGTCTTTCCAAAATAGCTTCTGGTTCTTCAGGCAAAGACATATCGGATCGAATCTGATCAAACGGATACGAAGCAACGTGTAATGGATGATAATTGTATCCTCTTAGGAGAGATACATGGAACACATCATGAACATGCGATAACTGAGGCGGAAGTGCCAAACGATACGAAACTTCTCCTATACGTTCCAGAATTTCAAACGGACCAATGAATCGAGGACTAAGCTTGCCCTTGATTCCAAAACGTTTCACACCTCTAAACGGCGAGACTTTCAAAAATACACGATCACCAACTCGAAATTCTAAATCACGACGATGCTTGTCGGCATAGCTTTTCTGACGAGACCTAGCCTCCTTCAACTTTTCTCTAGCAACAGCTACTTTCTCATTAGTGATCTCAATCATTTCCGGACCTTCGATTAGACGTTCACCTACTTCATCCCAACAAGTAGGTGATCTACATTTCCTTCCATAGAGAAGTTCAAACGGTGCTGCCTTAATGCTAGCATGCCAACTGTTGTTGTATGCAAACTCTACCAAACACAAATATTCATCCCAGCTGCCAGTCCATTCCAAAGCACAAGCCCTTAGCATGTCTTCTAAGGTCTGAATAGTCCTCTCTGACTGACCATCTGTTTGAGGATGAAAAGCCGTACTAAAATTAAGTCGAGTACCCCAAGCTTTTTGCAAACCCTTCCAGAAACGAGAAGTAAAACGCGGATCCCTATCTGACACAATAGCCGTCGGAGTACCATGAAGTCTAACTATCTCTTGCTGAAAAATCTCTGACAATCTGCCAATACCATAATCCTTCCTGATTGGTAAGAAATGAGCTGATTTGGTTAGTCGATCAACAACCACCCAAATCGCATCATGCTTCTTCTTAGTAAGAGGTAGTCCAGTCACAAAATCCATAGATATCTTATCCCACTTCCATGTCGGAATATCCAATGGTTGTAACAGTCCACTAGCTCTTTGATGTTCGATCTTCACTTGCTGACAAATCATACACTTCGATACAAATGTCGCTACATCTTGTTTCATGCCGTTCCACCAGAAATACTGTTTCAAATCCCTATACATCTTGGTAGAACCAGGATGGATAGTGAAAGGAGAACTATGAGCTTCAGTCATAACTTTCTCACGAAGTACCTGATCATTTGGAACGCAAAGCCTATCTTCATACCATACAATCCCATCGTTATCAACCTTAAACTCCGTCTGCTTACCTTCTTCAACATTTTGAGCTACAGCCCACAACTCGCCGTCATCTTTCTGAGCTTCCTTAATTTGCAGTATAAGGTTTGACTCCACCTTCATACTAGCCCAGTATCCATCAGAACCTCGTACGCACAACTCAACATCCAAACGTTCTAAGTCACGAATAATCTTAGGCTCAATCTCAATACTTGCAATCATACCTGATTTCCGGCTAAGTGCGTCAGCAACTACATTAGCCTTACCAGGATGGTACTGAATGTTAGTGTCATAATCCTTAAGAAGTTCTAACCATCTTCTTTGTCTCATATTGAGTTCCTTCTGAGTGAAAATATACTTGAGACTCTTATGATCGGTGAAAATATCACACGTCTCTCCATACAAGTAATGTCTCCAGATCTTCAATGCGAACACCACAGCAGCTAACTCAAGATCATGAGTTGGGTAATTCTCCTCATAAGGTTTCAGTTGTCTTGAAGCGTAAGCTATCACCTTACCATGTTGCATCAAAACACAGCCCAATCCTTTCTTAGATGCATCGCTATAGATTTGATATCCTCCAGAACCAGATGGAAGAGTCAAAATAGGAGCGGAAACCAATCTCCGTTTCAACTCTTCAAAACTCTTTTCTCTTTCATCCGTCCACACGAACTTTTCACCTTTCCTCATCAATTGGGTTAACGGCAAAGCTAAACGAGAGAAACCTTCAACAAAACGTCGATAATATCCAGCAAGTCCTAGAAAACTCCTGACCTCAGTCACTGTCGTAGGTCTTGGCCACTTAGTGATAGCCTCAACCTTAGACGGATCCATGGTTATACCATCAGCTGATACGATATGACCAAGGAAAGCGACTTGTCCTAACCAAAATTCGCACTTCGAGAATTTGGCGTACAACTTCTTCTTCCTCAAAATCTCCAAAACTATCCGGAGATGTTGCTCATGCTCTTCTTCAGACTTAGAGTAAACCAAAATGTCGTCGATGAAAACAATAACGAACTTGTCGAGAAACTCATGGAAAACACGATTCATCAGGTCCATAAACACAGCAGGCGCATTCGTCAAACCAAAAGGCATAACGAGAAACTCATAATGACCATATCTGGTACGAAACGCGGTCTTAGGAACATCTTGCTCCTTCACACGTAGTTGATGATAACCAGACCTCAGATCAATCTTAGAAAAGAACTTAGCTCCTTGCAGTTGATCAAACAAATCGTCTATGCGTGGGAGAGGATAACGGTTCCAAATAGTAATACGGTTGAGTTCGCGGTAGTCGATACATAGACGCATACTTCCATCCTTCTTCTTCACAAACAAAACAGGTGCACCCCATGGAGAAACACTAGGTCGAATGAATCCATTATCTATCATCTCTTGCAGCTGTTCCTTCAACTCCTTCAGTTCTACAGGTGCCATACGATACGGAGCTTTCGAAATCGGTTTAGCACCAGGGATTAACTCAATGCTAAACTCAACTTCTCGAGCTAGAGGAAGTCCAGGGAGTTCATCGGGAAAAACGTCAGTGAATTCACAAACAACGGAAAGATTTTCAATGTTAGGACTCTCCATAGATGTGTCCTTAACAGATGCCAGAAAACCTTGACACCCATGAGCAATCATGGTTCGTGCCTTCATAGCAGAAATGAACTTAACAGATTTGAGTGGTTTAGAACCATAATAAACGAATTTAGGATGTTTTACGTCTCCAAAGATCACAGTTCTAGCATAGCAGTCAATGGAAGCTCTATGATAAGCCAACCAATCCATGCCTAGAATGATATCAAAGTCGACCATATCGAGAGGATACAGATGTGCATGGCGAATATGATCATCAAAACGAAGAGGACACTTAACGTATTTATGATCAATGATCATGTGACTTTTCATAGGCGTAGATATCGATAAGTGATTCGTTAGTGGTTGTGGTTTCATATTTAGTTTCTTAGCACATGTGACAGATATGATGGAGTGTGTGGCGCCGGTGTCAAATAAAACGAAGACAGAATAATCATCAATGAAAAGAGTTCCCGTAATGGTACCTGAAGTATGCTCCGCCTGATTCCGAGTAGTAGCATAGACACGTCCAGTAGTAGGTGGCGGCTTGGTATAGTTTCCAGGAATCGCCGGGTTCCTCTTAGGGCAATCCTTGATCTTGTGAGTAGTAGAACCACAAGAGAAACATCCACCAGTGGCCTTGAAACACGGTCCCGGATGAGCCTTTCCACAAGTAGTACAGATAGGTGGGGGAGGCAAAACTTCAGCTGTCCTTTGCTGACCAGAAGATCCTGAAGCACGACCCTGATTCGATCCTCGAGTCGATTGATCTTTGTTGTAACGCTGGTTATTGTTACCCTGATTCTGACGATCATTTCCATTCTTACCAGCAGCTCTGCTATCCTGACCCCTCGCCTCAGGGCGCCTAGTGTCCACATTCCTTCCCGACTGACCCCGCTGATCATAACCCTTATCCACTTGTCCCCTCGAATCATAACTCCTGCCAGTATTTCCCTTATACTCATTACTTTGAGTCCTACCTTGAATCCGATCACCATCGCGATTACGCTTGTTGTAACTTGAACCCTCATGAAAGATCTCAATGTTACGAGCTGCATCATTGCAGGCCGACACATCCTCATAGTCAGTGTTAAGCAGTCGGTCCAACACCCACTTCTTCAATCCCCATTTGAAATGCTTAGCTTGGCGCCTACCATCTCCAGCAATCGCTCCAACAAAGCTTACCAACCTCATAAACCTACTCATGTACTCGTTGGAGTTCTCATTATCAAACTGGTAGATCGCCTGATAATCCCTCTCATACCTTTGCTGTTCCGCATCAGGGAAGTAACGGTTATAGAAGATAGTCCGAAACTCCGTCCAAGTACAAGTAACAGCGAAAGCATCTCCTCCTCGTGCTTGTTTCAATGCTTTCCACCAATTTAAAGCATCACCTTCCAACTTAAACGCAGCCAAACGAGTCTTAAACTCGTCTCCACAACCCAATACTTCAAACAGCTTCTCAACATGAGTGATCCAGTCCTCAGCTTCAGTAGGAGTAGCAGCAGTGCTAAAAGAAAGAGGCTTGAGCTTACCGAAACGCTCGAGCCAAGTATGAATGCCTACGGGTTGATTTCCTCCACCACTACCCGAAGCACCATTCTGATTACGGATGTTATTGATCACCTGTTCCATCATCTCAGGTGTAGTCAAACCAGGGAAAAGAGAGTTGAGAGCATTCGCAATCGCAGCATCCATGTTAACCGCATCATCGTCTCCATCCGCGCCACCAGTAGTACGAGTTCGAACCATCTAAACGATATTCAAACGATTAGCAAAATGAACAAAGATGAGATACGAAATGGAAGTTCACAGAAGGAAACCTAAGTCTACCCAATCCTCATAGGTCAAATCTTAATTCTAAGGGATAACTTAAGGTTCTTATGTTCACAGGTCCTGACTACAAGTCGTAAACCTGGGCTCTGATACCATAAATTGTAACGCCCCGACCCGCCAAGGGTAAAGGAATCACAAGTAATGGTGTCATATCAAAGCAAAACATTCATAACCAAAAGAAAGTCTTAACATAAATGCGGAAAATCATCCAAGTCAAAATGACTTCCATACATAGGTCCCAGCGGAAGCATAATAAACTTCAAACATAATATCCGAAATAAATAAGTCTAAAATGGCATCATAAGAAATCAAAGCTAAAATCTCTAAGGTAAGTCCACTCAAGCACTCATCCCAAAGCAACCCAACTTCCAATGCTTAGATACCTGCCGCGGAAGAAAAGAAAAGTGCGGCTGAGCTTCAAAAGCCCAGTGAACAGATATGAAAGCAAAAGCGAATACTAAACGATAACGGATACGAAATAAAGTGAATGAGCAATACAAAATCTTTATCATTTTCAAAGCATAAATCATAATTTCAAAAGATATTTATAGTCAACTACCACGAGCCCAGAACTTATATCAGATCACATTCATATTCACACAAGGCAACATTTTTGTAGGGGAGACCTACCAGAGTTATGAAGGACGTGCACGCACGCAGCATCAATCATCAGATAACATATAACATATAACAGATAACAGATCTAGGATGCATCCATACGCCCCTTCCTACATATTCACAAATATGCTTCACCATCTAGAGACGTGGCAGAACATCACTCTACTGCCCTAGAGTCATATCAGAGGTGCATCACTGATACGGACATGGAACCCCCATGACTAGTTAAATATTTGGCTCGGGTGTCAAACTATCTTAGGTCAAAACAGAATGTCATAACTGACACAGATCATCTTTTATCAGAAAATCATTCATATTTCCAAAATCATAGTTTTCATATCAGATAATTCAAAATCAGATGTTTCATAATTCAGAAATCAAAGTTCAGATAAGCAATAGCTCAAACAAATCAGATTTGGGATTCATAGCAAAGGCTTAGGAAAACCTAATACGAAAGAAAACATTAAGAGAAACCTTTACTGAAAAGGTCAGAATATCTGTACCTTATTCCAATGCAAAGATCGAAAAGCAGAAAGACGAAAACAAAGGATTACTCCCTCTTCACAGAACCTATAGACATTAACGGTCGTCCAAGTTATTAATGATTCCATAATCGTCAAAATGATCTTTTAATATTTAGTATCCATAATTAGTAATCTTTATACGTTAGGGTTTTATTAATGAGTCTTAAGTATTTTATAATCAATGTTGTAGATTAGGGTTCGTTATATCATTTTATTAAAGTCTAAGTTAAATGTGAAAATAGTTTATAAGTTATAACTCACACATGAAATAACACTTACTATATTTAGCTCAAACCCTAATATATTCTCATTTACGTTCTAGGGTTTCTTACTCTTTAATATCTCATTAATATGCATTTACTTTATATGTTACGTCTTAATGACTTGCTACTTAACCTAATACGTAATTAATAACCTTCTTTACTTTTACTCTTTATCATACACGTTTATGATTTCATGTGACCATAAGTTATTAGGTTTTGTATACTTCATACGCTTTACATATATTAAAACTAGGGTTTATGTTTACGTACCCTTACTTATTTATTACACGTCTAAAACTCATGTATACATATATACTCGGTTCACTTAGGGTTTCGGCTAGCAAGTTTTACACAAGACCTAGCTCATTTAAACATGTTTCGTATACAAGTTAATATGTTTTAAACCCCATTCGAAACTCATGCATGCCTCGTCCAACTCATGCATGTCTCGGCTAACATTAACTCAACATATACATGACCCGATTCAATATTACTTATCACTTTACACGTTCCTTATTAATTATATGTTAAAGTAAATTAGGGTTTTCTTGTTTCCTTGGTTACCACCTCTCGGCCCAAAACAAAAAGAAAAGAAACGCGACTAATCAAATATATCTCGACATATACATGCAAGGTACGTTAAAGGAAGATGAATAAACGTTATACCTTCACTTGAATAAGAAAAATCGACACCAAGGGTGTGTGTGAGACTCTCGGCCGAGCAAAAGGAAAAGAAAAGGCAAAGCAAAACTAGGGTTTCAATTAAATGATTATGTGTTGTATTTATAGTTGTAGTATTTGAGTTAGATTAGGAAAGTGATTGGGTTTGGGTTGGCTTGGTCCAACCGAACACACACACACCAACAAATGGGCTTCGGCCCCCCTCCTCCTTGGCTCACACGAACACAACAGACATCCCTCTTGGGCTTAGGCTTGGCGCAAAACAAAAACAAAAGACACGAGTCCGATAAACAAACAAACGGCCCAACTTATTAGCGAAACATATACGTCCTTCGTCGTACCAAAGTCATCCACGAAATTATATTCGTTAAGTTTTTATTTATTAGGTTTTTAATTTCCGTACTTTATTATAAACGTGTTTTACGTATTTTATCATTCTTAGTTCCAAGGGTATTTTAGTCTTTATATACGTTTTAGATTTTCGGGTTTTACACACCACCCGCATGCTTTTCTGCGTCTACATCATGTGTCGCGAAGTCTACTATTATCCTTTTCATAGGTGATATTGGTGCCCGTGTGGCTATACCATCTTTTAGATTCTTATGTATCATCTGCAAAGAAAAAGGTGTAGACAAGAAGAATCTAGCTCAGAATTGTGATATGTGTTTTTTGAAAGTTTGAAAAAGAAGAGAAAAAAATATTAAGATTAAAAGATCCAAATCTTTTTAAGAAGAGAGTGTTGAGAAAAGTGACACCGGATTGAAGCAAACCCACAACTAAAATATGAAATGTAATAAAATATGACACACGGATATAACGTGGAAAACCCCAATAGGGTAAAAACCACGGGCAAGGAAAGATACGTTTCACTATGTATAAAACTAGGAGTTACACATTCTCTCTAATTACAAGGATAAACACATTTATATCTCTTGTATTAGGATCTATTTCTCCAACTCTCTAATTAACACAAAGATAAGAGAAAGAATAAGATCCAGAACACTTCTATGTGTTTATGTTCTTGGAAATGGGATACTTCAAATGAGCCATGTACCATGCCTTTTATAGGCATCAAAGCAAAAGGGATAAGCCACTTGCAATGCAACTTACATGATCAAATTGCCCAAAGGTAAGATTCTCTTTTGTCAGATACATTGTATCTTTTCCCAACAATCTCCCACTTGAAGAATCGATTGAAGCTCAATCAATCTTCACACCATTATCCTTCCTTGCACTTCCATGTTGCTCACGTTTCTGCTATGCCGCATGAGGATCGGCACCATATAAACTTGTCACAATTGATTGCTTTCGTCAGATAATCTGCTACGTTATCATCAGTATGAATTTTCTGCATAACCACGGTTCCTTCTTCCACTTTCTCACGAACGAAGTGATACTGAACTCGTATATGCTTTGTCTTTGAATGAAATGCCGGATTCCTTGCTAGATACAAGGCGCTCTGATTGTCACAAAATAGAGTAATTTTCTCTTGTTCGTGCCCGAGCTCTTCCAACAACATCTTCAACCATACTGCTTCTTTGCTGGCTTGAGCAACTGCAACATATTCTGCTTCTGTCGTTGACATAGCAACAACTGACTGCAGTTTTGAAACCCAGCTTACTGTTCCGCCAGAAAGTGTAAACACATACCCGGTGGTTGATTTACTCCCGTCAAGATCACCTACATAATCAGAATCAACATATCCCATGACAATTAAACCCGATTCCCCATAACATAATGCAACATCCGAGGTTCCTTTAAGATATCTAAAGATCCTCTTCACAGCTTCCCAATGCTCTCTACCAGGTTCCGCCATGTACGGACTCACTACTCCCACTGCATGTGCAATGTCTGGTCTTGTACAAATCATCGCGAACATTAAACTTCCCACTGCCGATGCATACGGTACTCGAGACATTTCCATCCTCTCTTCTTCACTGCTAGGACTCATCTTGGAGGATAAGTTGACATTAGTAGGTAACGGGGTTGATATTGACTTACAATCTTGCATATTAAACCTTTGCAAGATTTTCTTCACATAATTTTTCTGTGAAAGCCAAACTTTCCTACTAACTCTATCTCGGTGAATTTGCATCCCTAGAATCTTGTTTGTGGGTCCAAGGTATTTCATCTCGAATTCCCTAGCGAGTTGTGCCTTCAGTTTACTGATACGATCTTTGTTGGGGCCTGCAACCAACATGTCGTCAACATATAACAGCAAGATGACAAAGTCATTGTCGCCAAACCTCTTGTAATATGCACATGGGTCTGCATGTAGTCTGTTATATCCAAGGCCAATGATGAAAGAATCAAATCTCTTGTACCAACACCGCGGCGCCTGCTTTAAACCGTACAGAGATTTGTTTAACCTGCAAACCAAGTTCTCTTTTCCTTTTTGTTTAAAACCTTCTAGTTGGAGCATGTAAATTTCCTCCTCAAGATTTCCATGAAGAAATGCAGTTTTCACATCTAGTTGCTCTAGATGTAAATCATACGTAGCACACATTGCCAAAACTACTCGAACAGTTGTCATTCGAACCACAGGGGAAAATATTTCATTGAAGTCGACTCCCTCTTTCTGAGCATATCCTTTGACTACCAATCTTGCACGATACCTCTCCACCTGGTCATCACCGTTCCTCTTGATCTTATACACCCATTTGTTTACAATAGGTTTTCTACCTGCTGGTAGTGGCATTAGTTCCCACGTTTTATTCTTATGAAGAGCTTCAATTTCTTCTTGCATTGCTTCCATCCAGAACGAAGCATCTGAATTATTCAGTGCTTCTTGAAGAGTTGATGGCTCTCCTTCCTCTGTAAGAAGACAATATGCAACATTGCCCTCCATAACATAATCCGAGTGCCACACCGGGCATTTTCTTTCACGATTAAGAGTACGAGTCGTTGGGGCTTGAGACTCGGTCGTCTCATTCACCTCGTGCTGTGGTACGGCTTCAGAAGAATCATTCGACTGAAATTGTCTTTCCATCTGTATTGATGTAGTTTCTCTTGTAGTGCTATCACCTTCTTCAATCTCTTGACTTTTGTCTTCCATAAAGACAACATCTCTACTGACGACTACTTTGTGGGCAGTGGGGTCCCACAAGCGATACCCCTTTACTCTGTTAGCGTACCCCAAGAACAAACATTTTCTGGATTTCGGATCCAGCTTTATAGTTTCTTGAGAATTGTACATCACGTACACAGGACTTCCAAATATATGAAGGTCTGAATAGTTGACTGGATTTCCCGTCCACATCTCCATCGGTGTCTTCAACTCAACTGCAGTTGAAGGTGACCGATTTATCACATAGCAGGTGGTATTGACTGCTTCTGCCCAAAATGATTTTTCCAAGCTTGCAGTTGCCAACATTGCTCTTGCTCTTTCTAACAAGGTTCTGTTCATTCGCTCTGCCACTCCATTTTCTTGAGGAGTGTATGCTGTAGTGAACTACCTTTTGATTCCTTCTTGCCTGCAAAAGGTATCAAATTCATCACCAGTGTATTCGCCTCCATTATCTGTCCTTAAACACTTGATATTCTTTCCAGAATCAAGTTCAACCCGCGCTTTGTAAACCTTGAAAACTTCAAACACATCAGACTTCTTCTTGATTGGGTACACCCAACATCTCCTGGAATAGTCATCAATGAAGGATACAAAATACTTTGCTCCTCCCAGGGATAGAACCGATGCCTGCCACACATCAGAGTGAACCAATTCTAGAACAGAGACACTTCTAGAATTTGATGTCTTGAATTTTAGGCGATGTTGCTTGCTGATAACACAATACTCACAGAAAGGTAAAGAAACCTTTGTGAGGCCAGGAATTAACTTCCTTTCAACAAGAATCTTCATTCCTTGTTCTGACATATGTCCAAGCTTCTGATGCCATGTTACTGCAACTCTATGACTTGAACTATGTGAAGCAACAGATGCTTCCGCCTCCTTCATTACCTCTCCTTTCAGTTGGTATAAGTTTGCAGCCACCTTTTCACTTTTCATAAGTACAAGCGCGCCTTTTATAACTTTCATGATCTTGTTTTGTATTTCAACCTTACAACCAAGATCATCCAATTTTCCCAGAGACAATAGATTCTTTCTCAGGCCCTCCACGTGTCGCACATCCTGAATAGTACGAGCTGTACCATCATGCACCTTCACCATGATATTTCCAATTCCAAAGATCTTTAGTTCATGATCATTGCAAATGTACACAGATCCACCTTATGAGATAGGTTTATATTGATGAAACCATTCTCTTCTTGCGGTCATATGAAAAGTAGCTCCCGTATCGAACATCCATATATCTGCAAATCTTTTCCTGCCTTCATTTGCAACCGCTGCTTCACAACACAGAGCGTTACCATCTTCTGAAGTGCTTGCGAAATTTCCCTGAGGATTAGAGGTATTTAAACCCCGACAATCTTTCTTAAAGTGACCCGGCTTTCCACATTTGTAGCATTTAAAACTCTTCTTCCTTCCTGTTCTAGATTTACCATGATTGTGACTCCCACTGGAGCCAGGTTCCATTGACCTCCCTCTCGTCACCACCAAAGCCTCCACCTGTCTTGAACTGGTCTGTCTGTCCTCCCTATTGTTACGCATGTTTTCTTCTTCCAGAATAGGGGCCGCAACATCATCGAAGACTAGATAGTCAGAAAGAACATTACTGGTTAAGTTGATTATGAGTTGGTCATATGAGTCAGGTAAACTTTGAAGTAGAATTTCAGCACGTTCTTGTGGCTCTATTTTACAACTCAAATATGTGAGCTGAGAAAATAAAGTATTCAGGTTATTAACGTGCTCAGTCATTGAAGTAGATTCCGTCATGCGCAGAGCATAAAGTTTCCTCTTAAGGAAAATTTTGTTGTGGAGCAATCTTGCCTCATACAGTCGAGCAAGATGATCCCAAATGTCCTTTGCACTTTTCTTCTCCTCTATGCTTGACAAAACTCCATCTGCTAATCCCAGATGAAGATTTGCAATAGCATTTCCGTCCATCTCGTCCCATTTACTGTCATCCGTGACCTCAGCTGGCCTTTCGTCAATGGCCGCTAAACATTTATCCTTTCGAAGGATAGCCTTCATCTTTAATTTCCACAACGAGAAATTATTCCCATTGAATTTTTCGATTTCAAATTTCGCCGCCATTGCTACAATCACAATCTACTTTTCGACAAAACTATTATTTGTTAATAATAGTAACGAACACCTTTTGAGTGAGTATAATTTTATTTATCTTTCGATGTGGAGGGTCCACTAATTAGTGGCAACCACAGAGCATACGATAAATAATTATACACACACCCAACCTTAGCTCTTCATACCACTTGTTGGGAAAAGTGA
The DNA here is from genome assembly GCA_019973895.1 of Chrysanthemum seticuspe. Taxonomy (NCBI): domain Eukaryota; kingdom Viridiplantae; phylum Streptophyta; class Magnoliopsida; order Asterales; family Asteraceae; genus Chrysanthemum; species Chrysanthemum seticuspe. The sequence goes on from BPTQ01000009.1 coordinate 353,518,011, forward strand.
CACTGGATTGAAGCAAACCCACAACTAAAATATGAAATGTAATAAAAGATGACACACGGATATAACGTGGAAAACCCCAATAGGGTAAAAACCACGGGCAAGGAAAGATACGTTTCACTATGTATAAAACTAGGAGTTACACCTTCTCTCTAATTACAAGGATAAACACATTTATATCTCTTGTATTAGGATCTATTTCTCCAACTCTCTAATTAACACAAAGATAAGAGAAAGAATAAGATCCAGAACACTTCTATGTGTTTATGTTCTTGGAAATGGGATGCTTCAAATGAGCCATGTACCATGCCTTTTATAGGCATCAAAGCAAAAGGGATAAGCCACTTGCAATGCAACTTACATGATCAAATTGCCCAAAGATAAGATTCTATTTTGTCAGATACATTGTATCTTTTCCCAACAGAGAGGACTAAAAAGTATATCAAAGGTAAAATATAATTTTCTCATCTTGGCTTTTGAATGTGCCTAGTTTCTTTAAATGTATATACATATCTATGTTTCATTCTGATATTTTATTATCGTAGGCCATCATGGATAATTTTCCGAAATCGGATATATTAAAAGAACTCACACTACTTGATGTTGGCTTTTTAACCTTCAAATTAAACAGGGACCGGATGGCTAACGTATTTTTTTCTCTTCTTTCAAACTTTCAAACAACACATATTACAATTCTCACCTAGATTCTTCTTGTCAACACCTTTTTCTTTGCAGAGGATACATAAGAATCTAAAAGATGGTATAGTCACATGGGTACCGATATCACCTATGAAAAGGATAATAGTAGACTTCACGACACATGATATAGACGCAGAAAAGCATGCGGAGGGTGTTCGATCCAGTTATATTAGAGACAAATTAGTTCACATTCTTGAGTATTGTAGAATTGAAGTGAGCGACAAAATGCATAATAAACAAGTGAAGTATCACCATACTTTTTAGACTCCCGTACGGCAACGAGGGTACATTGAAAAGTGCTATTAAAAAGTTTATTTCCGAGACCACCTATTTCAACAATACTAGAAAGGTTTTTTGCTTGTGTGTCGTAAAGTAATAGCAGAAATATAAACGTAGTAAAAGTGGTGGTTAAGTCCATTTCCGAGGGTTCTTTTGTTTTCAGGTTGGTTGGTTAGTTTTGGAGATAACTATGATGTGGCTGTTTTGTGTTAAAAGAAATGGAGATGAGAAGATAGTGTTGGTGTGTGGAAGATTTAGTTTCGGTTCGGTTTTTTTGGGTTTTCGGTTTTTTCTGCTCACCTCTATTGAAAAGGAGGGAAAATAATCCCTGTAACTTGCTATGATAAGCTCTTGAGGGTAGATTAGTTAATTCTCACATTGTTCCACTTTGTCACATTTAGTTCCTATGGATGATTTGCATTACAATCCAAGTCATATTTCGTTATCTTTCATTACATCCCAAGTCCCATTTAACTTTAATATTAACTCCGTTAAAGCGGGACGTTATTCCACTAAAATAATTGATATATCCGCTAAAGTTTTCTTATAAGTTTGAGTGTTACAACTCCCCCCCCCACTTAATCGATTTGTATCCTCACAAACTATCCTCGTTGTAATTAGAAACATTCTCTAGATTTCTCGTAATCATGTATTCTCCCCCACCTAGCTTTATCTCATATGCTAATGGATGTGGACTCGTAATCACGTATTCTCCCCCACATAGGTTTAATTGATGATTAGAAAGATGATTCACGAACCTCTTAATAGGTCCTAAGTTAGCTGCAAACTCTTTGTGGCCAGCCCGCCCTAGCCATATAATCCATTATCGTGGAGGGCTAGTGATCTACCAGGCTCCATGGAACGTGGGTCTTGTGGTTGCAGAGAAATTTAGTGACGTATACATATCAGATCTTTTAATTGATTTCATATAGATTTTGTCCAGTATGTGTCATTACTTGATTACATTAAGCAACACTAGTCGGTAGGGATGGCAACGGGGCGGGGAATGTCGGGGATTGTATTTACCATCCACATCCCCATCGGGGAATTGCTTTACATCCCCATCCCTACCTCCAATGGGGATCGGGGATCCCTGTGGGGATTCGGGGATCCCTGTGGGGATTCGGGGATCCCTGTGGGGATTCAGGGATCCCTGTGGGGATTCGGGGATTTTCAATCCTTATGAACTAACATAAATTTTCCACCAACTCATCGAAAATATAAAGAATTTTAACTCATAAAGTGTTTCAAGAAATGTGCGTACATCACACATACTTGGATTCATTACGATTTCAATTCAGCTTTAAAGCATCCTCAACATTGTAACATCACATATAATATAAAAACAATATGTATCATGTGTCTATTCAGACAAAATAATAAGTAATACGTAGTTGGTGCTCATGCTTCTAATTCTAAAGGTACTTGATTCTATAAATATCACATATGCATATAAATATACATGCCGATACTCATAAACATATATACATATACATATACAAGTTAATCAAGTATCGATATAACATATACATTCTAAATACTTATACACTAGAAAGATCGGAGTCGGGGTCGGGTTCGGGGATTTATGTTATCCCCATCCCCGCCCCATCCCCAGTTTCATATTTTGGGGATTCCCCATCCCCGTCCCCATCCTCGGTCAACTCGGGGATTCCCCAGTAAAAATCGGGTTTGGGGATCGGGTCCCCATCGGGTACGAAGTTTTTTGCCATCCCTACTAGTCGGGTACTCGCGCGTTGCGGCGGCGGGTACCCGTATGATTATATTTTTTGGCGATAACAAGGTTTCTTTGATGGATTGCTTTTATAGAAGGAAAAAAGAATGTTCAACATAAGTTGTAATCAAAAAATTTGTTGAGCGGTTCTATGTTTTGCATGATGCTAACTTTACGCATGGCGATAACTTTAGGGAACAACTTTACCGCACACTATTTCATAAAAAATAGGAGAGAACTCGCGCATCACGATGCAACGACGATGCAGAAACGATGGTCACCACTATTGCTAGTTGTTTGGCGAAATAATTATAGTTCCTTTTATATAGTCACTACAGTATAAGGCTATGCTGAAACACTATCAATTGTTTTGGAATCTCAATATGAATTCTCACTCTTTTGTAATTCCCTAAGGTCAACTTGCCTATGTACAAACATTGAAAAAATGAAAGAATTTTAGTTTATGGCCGAGTCTTTTTCACTTATAGAGGGAACTAAACACCTCGACCCGGATCAACCAAATTGTAAAGATACTCAAAAGTTGAATCTCTTTTTATATTAAAATTGTCTCTTATATCCGGATGTGGCTCAAACCATTTCTCCAACATTCCATAAACATGAGAAACTATAATCTTCCAGAGGTCAGGGTACTTCTCACATAGCTTCTAGTATTCTAATACTAAGCTCTCACGATCTAGGTTTCATCTCACAAAGCTTCAAGTATTCTAATACTAAGTTCTCGCGATCCAGGTTTCCGTCCCCAAACCCATCATCACTGTCTAACACCCATTCGCCACCTCTGAATCCAGAAAATTGCTGGATTATCAAAGAGAGACTCTGCTGACATTACTCCTTCAACACCTATGTTTTAAGTACCATTTATTCGGTAAATGGGACGGTTTGGACATTAATAAAAAAAATATGAGAAAGTCAAATAGGTTGAAGTAGTCGGTTTGAAAGTCACCCAACATGCATAAAACTTTTTAGGCCAATTGATTGTCTATTTAACCAAGTAAAATAGGTTGAACTACTGAGGTTCCTGTAACATTATACTTTATATACTCGTCTATAAACTTCAAGAAAAGGAAGAAAAAAGTGTTTGTCTTTTGGCACAACCCCGACATATATTAAGAAATTACCAATTTTGACATGAACCCGTTTACACATAACACAACCCACCCAATTTGGGATATCTACCTGTAGTTGTTAAGCAGCTTTGAACATCGTCCATGTGATGGTTATTCCCGTTTGCTAGAAATAAATAAATAAGTAGTATAAGGCTATACTAAATCACACAAATTGATCAAAAGTAGATCAAACAAAACCAACATACATAATACCACAACAAAGACACAAAAACTCATCAGATATAATCATATATCGGAACTACAAAGCACATGGAAAACCACAGACACACCAAAAAGCACCAAAATTATATAAGATCTTAATGGATGTTGAACCAGAAAATACACCAAACCTCGTAACTAAAATTTACAAATTGGTTAAATCCGGAAATATCACGCATAAAATTCAAAACGCCCCCGAACCAAAAAAATTGCAAGGATACCACTAAAACACTACCGAACACTCTAAACATCAACGAATGCACCAACACTCAAACACCACTGGTTTCATCAAGAACTGGTGGTGTTGGTGGCGTAAGTAGTTGATGGTGGCGGCTGTGTCACTGGCGTTAGCAAAATGACAGAACCTAGTGGTGGCGACGTCCGAATCAGTTGGTGGTGGGGTTTGAGTTTTTGAAATAGATATAGAAAAGAAGAGGATGAGAGTATATAGTGAGTGTGTGTCTTCCTTTTTTCTAGAAAAAAAAAAGATTCTGGTAGGATCTGTAAGAAAACTGGATGGCTGGAGGGAGTAAAGACAAAGAGAAAAGCAGTTTCAAATGGGGGTGTAAATGGCCGGTTACTTACAATGGGCTATAAATGAACTTTAAATTCCAGGCTATTTTATGTTACATTTGAACACTATGTAAATGGACTTGAAAAGTGTATTTAATTTCCAATCATTGTTACTCTACATTTGAAATTAAAAGTAGATGAATCTTAATAGCAAAAGTAATTTGTAAGCCTTCCATTAATAGTAAGATGTTGAATCTGAATTTTTAAGCATTCTATTAATAGAAAGTCCCAATGTATTATAAAGTAGTATAGGTATATATAATTCCCTTAAATGTTTTGGGTCTTAACGTTCACTGAAAACTGACACTGAATACCAATACGTCTGGGTAATTTGACTGTATAGTTGTTCTTAACTCTGTGCCATGAGCCGTTAGAAAAATAAAACTTGTGCATCTTATTGCTCGTTATGATTGTATGATTCGTCTATCTATTCTCACTTGCTTGCTTGTGCTTGTGTGTTTGTGACCATTTGTTTAAGCAATGTGCCCATCAAATTCTAGTCGTTCTCAACTTTTAATGTTGTAACATCTGTACCTATCTTTATGGGTAAGGGAGATTACCAAATCGATTTTGAACCAGCTACTAGGATCACTGAAGCTGACAAAACCAATGATAAAAGGTACCAACACTACTTCCCTTCCATATTTAGATAGGTGCATCTTATGATTTGTCTATGTAGCATATTGAAATACTTTCTAGACTGAACACTGATGCAATAAAGCATTAGTGACTACATCGACTATTTACGAATGTGATGCTTGACCAATTTATATATGTGCATATTCGTATTGGGTTAATCACCAATCGACCCACATTAACCCATCACAACCCACTACGACCCGGTCAACGAAAGTCAACCAAACAAGTCAGACTTTAAAAAGTCAACTGAAGTTATAAACGGTTATATGACAGTTATGATATAACTGCCATATCCCCTGAACCAACACAACGGTTCACTAGTACCTTTTCATTTAATATATATTGTAAACTTTTATGTAAGAAAAAGATGATGACAAGATTAATAAAAACACATTTACGTTTCATTTAATCCCTGCTTTTACTTGGTATATTTGTGATTAACGTTAAGACCATAGACCCGTTTGAATAAGGCCAGCAATTGGTATCAGAGCGGTTTGGTCTACTAACCAAAATCATCATTTACCATTACTCGTTATAGTTCCAGAATCAAATCAAGAAAAACAGTTTCGACAAAAAAAATTCTGCAAATCGATTCGAACACAAAATCCAAGACGTCATTTTTTGTGTTTCACACTTCTGTCGCAACAGGGGAACAATCATAATAGTGATTACTCTCAACCCGGCATCAGAAAAATTCGCAAATTTTTTTTCCTTTATTCGAAACCAGTTTTCCTTTTACCCAATCCAATAGGATCAGAAAAAACGAAGAAAATCGTTTTACATTTGATTCAAATTAAAAACTAAAAGAGATTCATCAATTAGGGCACAATCAAGATTCGAATTAGAACAAACACACGTGTTCATAAAAGGAATCGAGCCCAGAAGGATCAATTGAGTCTCAATTGATTCATTTGCATACTCCAATCATTAAACTTCTCAAGGATTAGAAAACCCCCAAATCATAAGAAACCCTAGGTTTCAATTGGAGGATTAATAGTGCTCGAGAAGAACACCCAACACTGGAGAAGAAGAAGAGATGGTCAAACACAGCCACAAAGCAGGCGGTTAACCATCATAAATTGGAGAAGGAGAAGAAGCAGTTATCTTCCCTAGAGAGAGAGACAGAAGAACTTTTGTCTCAGAAAAGAAAAGATATACGCGTTCTATTATCTCAACTGAAAAGAGATAAGAGCCAAAAGAAATAAGAGGCGCGTACAACAAAGGGCTACAAAAGAAAAGGATTTTACTATTAGGGCATCGGGTTAGACCATCAACCCCTCCAGGTTCCAAAATTTTACAAATACCACCTTTCATTTTTTACTTTATATATTACCTTTGATATATATTGTTTTATTTTTGATAAGTTATCTTTAAAATTAGAATCTTATCATATTTTGGAAAGTATATTAACCTAGTGATTACACTGCTTAGTATACTGATTAGGAATAATTTGTAAGGAGTAATTAACCTTAGGTTATTCATTATTGAATTTATAATCTCCAAGGATAGTTTAAAATTTTAAAACTATACCTAGAAAGTTTTACACCCGTTTGAGGAAGATAAAACATTAAGAGCTCACTTTGAAAATAAGATTTTTTTTGAAACACACTTTGTGTTAAAATTCTTTTTGGAGATTTATTGTCATTATCATTTAAGATATGACGAAAGTAAGTGGTAATAAGGAACCTAGTACTAACAGTACAACCCAATTTCAATGCCCAATCCTAAAGCCCGCGAATTACTCATTATGGGCAATTCGAATGCAAATCATTCTCGAAGCGAATGGTTTATGGGAAACAATAGAGCCGAGTGAATCGACTCAACCTGATAAGAAAAAGGATAAAACCGCTATTGCTTTCCTTTATCAAGCCTTACCCGAAGAACAATTACTTCAAATAACAAAGCACAAAACCACGAAGGACATTTGAAATGCTTTGAAAACCAGACACGTTGGCGAAGACAGAGTTAAACAAGCAAGAATACAAACACTCAAAATCCGACTTTGAGATGTTATATATGAAGGAAGACGAAACAATCGACACCTTCACCACAAAACTCACAACACTCGTAAACAAAGCCGCTAGTCTAGGATACACAATAGAAGATGAAACCTTAGTACGGAAATTACTAAATGCTGTACCCGAAAGGTATCTGCAAATAGTCGTATCTATAGAACAATATTCCGATCTAAGTAAAATGACAATGGAAGAGGCAATTGGAAGAATTAAGACCTACGAAGAAAGGATTAAGTTCAAGAAAGGAAAACAAGTGGACAATCAAGAAAAACTGATGTTCACACGACATGACAATAGAGGGAAAAATTTCAGATGACGTTGACGTGGAAAATACAAAGGATGGAGAAACCACGATAAAAATAACCACGAGAAGAAGGATGGAGAAAATTCTCACAATCACTTCAACAAACCAAATATTGATTTTAGCAAAGTAAAATGTTACAAATGCAATAAGACTGGTCATTATGCATCTAAGTGTTATGCAAAACCAAACACTAGTCTGCAATCTAATCTTGTCGAGGTGGACTTCGAACCTACCTTATTAATGGCAATATTAGAAGACCCACATGTAACAAAGATTGAAGATCAAAAGGTCTCGCTACATGAAGAAGATGTAGGATACAAAGAGACAAGTGTCGATAGTCAATGGTATTTAGACAACGGAGCTAGCAACCATATGACTGGGATAAGAGAACACTTCAAAGTGCTAGATAAGAATGTTAGTGGAAAAGTAAGATTCGGAGATGGATCTCATATAGAGATTAAAGGAAAAGGTTCAATCCTATTAGAATGTGATGACGAGAAAAAAGAATCATATCTCAAGTTTATTACATTCCCAGCTTGAAAAGCAACTTATTGAGCCTTAGACAATTTACCGAAATTGGTTGTAAAGTAGTAATGGACGATGATGAATTTAGACTTTATGACATGGACAACAAAATCTTCTTGAAAGTCACAGGACAGAGAAACCGTCTATACAAAGCAAGTTTGAAGATAGGCACACCTTTTTGCTTATTAGCAAACTTAAGTGGCAACACTTGGTTATGGCATGCAAGATTAGGATACCTCAACTTTGAATCATTAAAATCTATGACTCAAAGAGAGTTAGTTCATGGAATACCTGCCATTAAACATACAACACAAATTTGTGATGTTTGTTTAGTTGGTAAACACAGCAGAGCGCCATTTCCCAAGAAAGCAAAAACTATATCAGCATCACCATTAGATTTAGTTTACGGAGATTTATGTGGACCAATCACACCACCAACACCATCTGGAAAGAAATACATATTCTTGTTAGTAGATGATTACTCAAGATATATGTGGGTGTATTTCCTAAACACGAAAGATCAAGCATTCGATACTTTCAAGGAATACAAAGAAACAAGAGAGAAGGAGCTAAGGACAACATTGAAAATGTTAAGAACTGATCGTGGAGGAGAATTCACATCTAACAAATTCACTCAATATTGCAAAGAGAATGGAATAGCATGACAACTAACCGCACCTTACTCACCACAACAAATGGAGTAGTTGAATGAAGGAATAGGACAATTATGTCTACAACGAGATGCATGATGAAAGCAACCAACATGCCACAAAACTTTTGGGCTGAAGCTGTTAGACACGCTATATACATTCTAAATAGCGTTGCTACAAGAGCCTTAGAAGACATCACTCCATATGAAGCAATTAAGAAAAGAAAGCCAAACTTAGAAACTTTAAGAGTTTTTGGCTGCATAGCATATGCAAAGGTACCATCACAACATCTGACAAAGTTAGATGATAGAAGCAACAAAATGGTATACTTAGGAAGCGAACAAGGATCAAAAGCTTACAGACTGTTTGATCCAACAACACAAAGGATATGTGTTAGTAGAGATGTGAAGTTTAAAGAGGATGAAACATGGGATTGGAAGGATTACCTGAGTAAACACACCAACGATGAACCATAATGGTTTGACTTCAAAATTGAAAATCTTGAAGCAACAAATGAACATCAGGAACAAGATATCCAAACAGATGAAAAAGACGATGATATCCCTTCAAATGATGATCATGAATATGCAACATCAACAACAGACTCACCCTCACAATCACAAACACTTCACACACCATCTACAATTTCATCACGAATAAATACTCAATTCACACCAACTACCTCAAGACATTCAACCAATCAAAGTAACTCAACTACAACCCGGAATTTACATCCAGACTTTGATCATACACCATTACAAGGTTTTAGAACGTTGAATGATTTATATGATAACACCGAGGAAGTTTTACCCGAGCATTTATTACTAGCTGAAGATGAACCTAAGAATTACAAGGAAGCATTGAACGATCTAAAATGGATTGAAGCAATGAAGGCCGAATTAGATTCCATTAATAGGAACAATACATGGGAACTTACCACTCTACCAAAAGGACATAAAGCCATTGGATTAAAGTGGTTATTCAAGACCAAGAAAGATGCTAATGAAAATATAGTCAAGCATAAAGCAAGACTAGTAGCAAAAGGCTACATACAAGAGCATGGCATAGACTTTGAAGAAGTCTTTGCACCTGTAGCAAGAATGGAAACAGTCCGATTACTATTAGCCATAGCTGCTAATAACAAATGGGAAGTACATCACCTAGACGTCAAATCTGCATTTCTGCATTGAGACTTAAAAGAAGAAGTCTATGTTATACAACCCGAAGGATTTATAAAAGATAATGGAAAAGTCTACAGACTGATAAAAGCTCTATATGGTTTAAGACAAGCACCACGTGCATGGAACATAAAGTTAGACAATACCTTGAAGTCCTTAGATTTCAAGAAGTGAGCTTTGGAACAAGCTGTCTACACGAAGAGATCAAAAGACTCAATACTTCTAGTAGGAGTCTATGTGGATGATTTAATCATCACTGGCACACCAAAGAAAGAAATAGACAAGTTCAAAGCTCAAATGGAAGAGAAATTCGAGATGAGTGACCTAGGATTAATATCCAACTACTTAGGAATTGAAGTCACACAAACTGGTGGTGACATATCAATAAAGCAATCCGCCTACGCAAGCAAGATCCTAAAGGAAGTTGGAATGCTAGACTGCAACAAAACTTTAATACCTATGGATCCAGGAACAAGACTAATAAAGAACATTGAAGCTACAATGGTCAACTCAACTGAATATAGAAGCTTGATTGGATGCTTACGATATTTGCTACATACAAGACCCGACTTAAGTTATTCCGTTGGATTACTTAGTCGTTTTATGCAAGAACCGAAGGAACAACACATGCAAGCTATAAGGCAAGTACTACGCTATGTTAAAGGAACAAAAGACTATGGAATCACCTACAAGCACAATGGAGGAAACCAGATACAAGGTTATTGTGATAGCAGCTACGGAGTCAACACTCAAGAAGGCAAAGGCACTACTGGAATTATCTTCTACTACGGTGAATCACCAATTAGCTGGAGTACACAAAACAAAGCCACGGTAGCTCTATCATCATGTGAATCTGAATTCATTGCAGCAACAGCAGCAGCAACACAAGGATTATGGTTAAAGAGATTACTTAGCAAGCTTACACACACGCAAGAAGAAAAGGTTACAATACTGGTCGACAACAAGTCTGCCATTGAACTAATGAAGAATCCCGTATTTCACGGAAGAAGTAAGCACATCGATATCAAATACCACTTTATAAGAGAATGCGTCAAAAGAGAAGATCTACAAGTCGAATTCATAAGTGGAGAATTTCAGAAGGCTGACATACTGACGAAGGCATTACCCAAGATCAGATTCCTCACAATGAGACAACTAATTGGAGTCAAAGATCTGCAACAAGACGATTGTGATTAAGGGGGAGAATATTGGCTTAATCACCAATCGACCCACATTAACCCATCACAACCCACTACGACCCGGTCAATGAAAGTCAACCAAACAAGTCAGACTTTAAAAAGTCAACTGAAGCAGTTATAAACGGTTATATGACAGTTATGATATAACTGCCATATCCCCTAAACCAACACAACGGTTCACTAGTACCTTTTCATTTAGTATATATTGTAAACTTTTATGTAAGAAAAAGATGATGACAAGATTAATACAAACACATTTACGTTTCATTTAATCCCTGCTTTTACTTGGTATATTTGTGATTAACGTTAAGACCATAGATCCGTTTGAATAAGGCCAACAATTCGTTCTTAATAGACTTTAATCTACTACTGATAATGATTCCACATTAAGTCTTAGAAAGCACACATCCAAAACCACTCCATCTGTACTAGAATATGTTGGCACTCACTATATTTTAAATTTTGTGTATGCTTTCAGAGGTTCTTTTTTTAAATCTCAAGTGATTGCAACGAACAAGGTCAACAACATCAAATGCAAGGATTTCGTGTGGGTAACCAAGGACGAGTTATTGGAATACTTCCCCGAGCACAACAACTACTTAACAAAAATGATCATCATCTGAACAAGCAACGCAAGATTTTTAAACAGTTCAATAAATTTTCTAGAATCAAATGGATGTGTTCTAGTTGTAAAGCTCCGACTCGGAAAAGCACTGTATGAATTTTGTTAGTTTGGTCCATTCAGTTATGGCATTAGAAAAGATTAAAAGCTTGGATTTTAGTTTTGATTGGAAAGTGTAGTGATTGTAACCTTTTACTAGACTTGCTTAAAGTCATACATTTATGTGAATTGGGTTGTGCCGGATCTGATGAGATTACTCGTTTAGCTGCTACTATGTTTTATTTGATTTTTTAACAGGAGCGAATCTTAGACGGAAAACTCTATAAATACCTGCATATGAAAGTTTGCCGATTACCCTTTTACTTTTACCAAGTGGTTTTATTTTATAATTCGCAACTCTTGAAGTTAATTAAAGAGGGTTTAAACTGAATTCTAATCCAACTTTTCCACTCATCCACAGGTCCTTTGTATGAATCAAGTATTGCAAGTGAACAGAAATCAAAATCATGACTTGATTGTTCCTCTTGGAGGAAATTCATTTGATGTTATGCCACGTCATTGTACATGATCTCACAGTAATGCCAAACTGGTATTGTGGATGTGAGCTAAGTGAGTAAAGACATGAAGACTGCGGTGGGTGCATGTGGGGATAAGGAGACACTGGTTTCTTGCAGGTTTTAGATAGTACAAGGACAAAAAAAAAAAAAAAAAAAACTTAAGTCGGTCATTGGTACATATAAACAAAAACATAAACATACGGCATGGCAATCATCTCCTTAATTATCTTAACCTAAACATACATACGGTAAACTTTTTATTTTTATTTTCTCGTCTTACGTTATTATTGATTATATATTATAATAGATGTTTGTAGAATAAATAAGACAAGGGTTTTGCAAAATCTAAAAAAAAAAAAAACTAGACTTTTTAGCTATGTTTTTTGATGTAAAGTTTGTTGAGCTACTGTATATTTTATTATTTTTATCTATTGAAAACATGGCATCTGCATTAATTTAGCCTAATTATGATTTTTTTTTTCTTATATAAAAACATTTAGCTATTGAAAACATGGCTTCTGCTTCAAAATCAAAGGGAAAAAAGCCTATGACAACAGAAGAAAAAGTAATAATGCAACACGGACGAGCTGAATTAGAATCAGAAATTGTTTTAGAATTTAATGAAGCACTACAGAAGACTTACCCTCCTTACTTGGAGAATGAACAATGCTACTATCTACCTCTTAAGGGAGATCTCAAAAAATATGGAGACTACATATGGTATGTTTTACTTCCTTTGGTACGAGGTTTTTCTCCTAATTTCTCCTAAACAAGAGATTAAACATTTGGTAATTGTTACAGCTGTAATATCTTACACATATGTGAAGTACTAAGATCAAAAGATCCACTACTTTTTAAGAAGACACAACCAAGACTTATTGCAAAGGTAAAAGTATTGTTTTCTCATCTTGGCTTTTGAATTAGCTTAGTTTTTTCAAGGGGGAATTGCATATATATCGATCCTTTTGTAAAAGTTTAAAATTACATATGCTGTTTAAATCAAGTTTGAAATAAAAATAGGTATAATTATTTGAACTTTGAATAAGGCTGATTCTCATATTATCGGTTAATTGTGCTAAAAGAGTCTTCTCTCAGTATATATGAGATTAGATTGTTTAGCATGTAAAAGGATAAACCTTTGATTATTTTCTCCAATTCATTTAAAGGCTATATTATAGAACTAAGTAATAAAACAATGTTACATAATTTACGCATTTTATTCGCTCAATAACTGGAATACTAGATTGTTTAGAAGCAAATTAAACAATCTTTAGATCCTTCTATTAGTCTCGGCTCTATCCCTCAAAACAATTAAATTGACCAATAGTCAAATTGTCCACCTAAGCCTTTTTGGATGACAAATTTAACAAATTGGATCATTAGTCGAAGTACCAGCCTCGTATCAAGTTCTGATATTTTATTATTGCAGGCTATCAAGGGGAATTTTCCGAATTCGGATATGATACAAGAACTCAAAATACGTGATGTCGGCTTTTTAACCTTCAAACTAAATGGGGCCTGGATGGCTGAGGTATTTTTCTTCTCTTCTTTTCCAAACTTTTTTTTTAAAAACATATTACATTTCTCACCTAAATTCTTCTTGTCTCCACCTTTTTCTTTCCAGAGGATTCGTAAGAATCTAAAACATGGTGTAGATGCATGGACACCACTATCACCTGCGGACAGGGTAATAGTCGACTTCCCAACACAGGATATAGATGCAGAAAAGCATGCAGACGGGCTTCTATCCGGATATATAAGAGATACATTAGTTCGCATGTTTGAGTATTGTGGAGTTGAAGTGAGTGGCAGAATGTGCAATAGAAAGGTGAAGTACCTGTCTGACTAGGTGTCTGAATGTTTATGAGTACATTTTATCGTTTTAATTATATATTTTCTGTATGTGTGTGCATGAACTTACATATGTATAAGTTACTTTGCAGTCTCTATGTGTGGTACAAGAACAGTTTCCTGAAGAAAATGGGTTCATTAGAAGTAAAAAAAAGTCGGAAGATCTTTTTGTTATGAAGGAACAAGCATCACGCAAAGCACAAGCAAGCAATATTCACGAAGACCTTGCAGCTATGTGGTACTTTACTTGCTTAGTTTATCAATACATGTGTAGTTTCTTAAACCTTTTCCATATATGGCCTGTGTGGAAGTTTATTAAACTTTTTATCAATTCTTAATGATGTATGTAGGTGTGGATTTTTATTAACTATTTGAAAATGATATATTTAGGTTTGGAGAATATGAGCAAAAGGCAGAATGGATGATATATGTGACTCCTGTACGGCAGCGGGAGTACATTATGCAGTGCTTCATTGTAAGTAACCTTTATGTGCATAAGTGATAACATGTTCAAAAAAAATATATGTTAGAAGAGAAATTGGATACTGATTATTTTCCCGGCCAGGCTGCTCGAGAATTTGTGGATGAGCGCACTACATTGAGCTATCTTGGATATAAAACCTATGGTGATGAACAAGAAAAGCTGACTCGTTTGTGGAACGAATTTGAAACTTGTGATCATAGGGCATTTTTTGGTGAAGGTATATATATTGTTCATTTATTCTGTATTTTATTTGTGAAAAAAATGTGATAACCAAAATTTATTGCAAGTATCATTCCACTTCCTTTGACAAACCAATCCCGCTTTCAACCCATTTTACTTGTTTCGGTTCGACTTGAAATTATATCTTTTTCTTAACCTATAAGCGAAAAAACATGTCCCAAATCCATTTCTATATTTACAGGATTGGTTAAATTAGCTAATTTTCATATTTTTCTTTATATCAGGCTTGGCTTCTGGGTACGGTCCTGAAGCATTTTTTGAATGCACAATCAAGTAGGTCTTCGCCGCTTCTATCATAATTTTTACCCTTATTGTACTTTTATCATTTATCAATGTTGTAAATGTTATTTTCGTATCAACTTGCTATAGTAAGATTTCTAATTACAATTTTTTATATTGAATTCAACAATGTAACAGTAGATTTGTTTCATAAAACGAGACACCCTACTTTCATGTCGAGTCTCATACAGTCATACTCATTCATATTTAATGCTTTGCGCTGTGTTCTTAACAGGTACGGTTACTTGAAAAATCCAACATATTCTGGTTGTACATTTGATGCTAAGGATTTGCTTAATGAACAGGTATTGATCTTATGATGATCTTCTATTACTAGTGAGAGTTATTCTATTGTACTATATCAAATCTCACTAATTTGAAATGTTTGAATAGGGAAATACCTTTATACATCTATTAGGAATTCAACGTCTTATCAAAAACAGTCTCATACGTCCTTACCGCCCCAATCGTGAGTCAAACAAGGTAAGACTTTCTTTCTGTTTCAATGATATTACAACTTTTTTATCTCGGCCCTGGCCAATCTTATTATTGCTTTCTTGTTCTTTGGCCCCAGCAGGCATTAGTTGACAGAGAGCGTGAGGTGGGATTACATTTACTACAATTTACAACGGTAAGACAATTTCTTGATGAGCTTTTACTATTTCTTTGAACATAAAAACCTTATTTGAAGTTATGAAGCATAGTTCTCTGGAATTGCATAGTTGTCAGAGAATGTGAGCTGGGTTACTCTAAAACATTATAGTTTCTTCTAATATGCTCTTAAAGGTATAATAAAGGGCAAGCAATAATAAAACGTAGGGTACCAATTAAAAAACCTAGTCCAGTTTCTAACTGGGCATATTAAGACATCGGGATGTATATTAAGTACTAATTTACTTTCTTACTTTCCTACATCAAGACATTATACAAATGTAGATGAAAAAAATGAACTGAAAAAGTTTGTTTTTTTTATGGATTTTCCTAATTTTGTTAATATGAATATATATAATTATATTATTGCTTTAATGATCTTACTTTCTTTTCCAGATTATCGAAGAGTCTATTCTAGGGAAGTTGCCCTATTTGCTGTGTGAATACCTTTACGACTTGTCTAAGAACGTTGCCTGTTACCTCCTCGAGGTATATTTACATACAAATGCTATTTCTTATACAACATTGAATGTAATTTTGGCTTCTCATAAACCAAGTTTAATTTTCGAAAAGTTAATTTCATTTCTTAAAAAAAGGAAAATGTTAAGACATTTTGTCTCGGTTTTGCATAATTCTGAATGTTTTGCTACAAATGTTTTTTTATTTATTTATTTTTTTTAGACAGTATTGAATTGACTTTCTGGTTCTCTTAAACAAAATTAATTTTTAAGAAGTTAAATTTGATTTATTAATAGACCTGATTATTTTGGCAGACTGTTGAGCTTAGTGAGCACGGAGTTTTGCTGTGTAACGCAGTTCAAGTCGTGATGGAAAAAAGCTTTGATCTTTTGGGGATCACTCCGGTAAGATTTCAATTCATATTAGATTTTTTTAGGTCGTTTTTCTTTTTGTTTTTTGTTTGTTTGTCTTTGTCTTTTTATTATTTTTTGTTTTTTTTTTTTTTTTGTGAAAGGCGGTATTCAAGATATATTTAATCGGTTTATGTTCTTTATTTATTTAAATGGATTTGGTTGATAACATTAAAATTCAATACCGTTATATTGAATTGAATTGGTTCATGTTTAAAGAGTTCAAGTTAAGTATAAAAAGGATTTTTCTTCAAAAACCAAGTCAAGTTTAATTAACTTATTAGGTACAAAAAGCAAAGTTAAGTCACAATTCCACATTTAGTAACCAGTTTTGAACTTCTCTTTTTTCTGTAGGAATCCTCGAAAGGCAGGCCTTCATACTACTTGAAACAGCAATCTGTTCCCATTCGGAATCACTACATTTCTTTGGCGGTTGATAGGTAACTACTGGCAAAACCTATGGCCATTATATATATATATATATATATATATATATATATATATATATATTATTAATTTTTAATAAGTTTTAAAAAGAGTAGTTTACGTTTTTTTTTTTTTTTTTTTTTTTTTTTTTAAGGCTAAATGACTAGTTTTATGGGGTTCTTTTTGTTATGAAATGACGCAAACTGGCTATTAAGCCATCTTTTAGTGACTCAAAGCTCTACTCTTTTCATTTGTTATTTCTTTCTTTTTCTTGTAAACTTGAGTTGAAGGATTTATGATCTGATTAACCAGTGTTTGGGAGCCGACATCCCGTTTGGAGTTGTTCTCGATGAGTATTGAAGTCCCTTTTGGTACGGGAAGTCTTTTCGGGTCAATCACAGTATCCGATCCGTATGGATTACGATCGAATAACTGGTGTCACGTGGATAGGAAAGGTTGCGGACATGTTACTTATTTCGATCACGACTGGCATGATGCCGTGAAATTCCGCAACTCTTCTATCTTACCCTTTGGTGACCGGGTGTCTGGTCCTTCCGTGCCATTTTCTTCATCGTTCAAGATAGACACTCGTTTATGGGTCACTTCCGAGGAAAAGGATAAATGCTATCAACTTTGCTATAAAGGCGGAAAGAGAAAGCTGTTAGATGATTTCTGGAAAGGTGAAGACAGTATTGAGGAAAATACTTTTTCCATCAATGGTGAAGCTGGGTCTCTGGACATATATTACTGTTTATTACGAGATGCAGTCGACACTAGAATGAGCTTAAATTATTATGGTCATCAAAGAGTAAGTGGATACATATTGGCTTACTACGGTGGCTCTAAGCGTGTCGGGTTTCATGAATACAAGGCCCTGATATTTGATACCACAAGAACTAAATTAAAGCAAGGTGATCTTAGATTGACGAAGTCTATGTTGGCGGTACCTAGGGATGGCTCTGTCGTGTTCGATGCTTCCTTTACTCATGCTGATACGAATGAAACTATTGCTAAGAAGTGTGAATACCGTGTAGGTGAGAACAGCGAGTGGATTATAGAGGGCAACAATTTCCGTTTCATTCTTAGGGTGGATTGGATCTAGGGCTGATAAGGTAAGATGAAATTTGATAACCCATTCTGCATTTTTTTTTAAAAGTAGTGCTGCTTAACACTCAAACCTGCATTTTTTTGCAAGTTGTTTTTCATAACTAAACATATGCACATTTTGTTCTCCAAACTTAGTTCTCGAACAGTTTGTTCTCCAACCTTTGTTCTCTAAAACAAAAGGGCTACTAGTTCTCCAATAGTTGTTGTTCAGAACTAAGTATTTTTTATTTATTTTTTTTGTGTCACCAAAAACACGTGAGCATTTGTGTGTATCAAAGTGATTTTAAGCAAAATTTTCACAGATTGGTTAATCTAAAAGGGTTTTATTTGTTTGTTTATTTATTTGTTATTATTATTTTTAGAGTAAACTCCAAAATACATCCCTGTGGTTTGCCCCGTTTCGCACCATACATCCCTCAGCCAAAAGTTCAGACATATACATCACCCCGTTAGTAAACGTTTGACTATATACATCCACAAGGACGAACGGTGCAAAAATTGGGTCGTTAACTTGGACACGTGGCAGTTAAGTGAGGGTAACTTGGTCATTTTATCTCCCCTTTTAACCTTCTCTTGCTACCTCACTACCCTTTTAACCTATTATTTCACCCAAATGGTAAACCCTAAATCAAAACACACACACATAAACACAAATCCAATGTTTCACCCAAATTTAAAACCCTAATTGAAACCCCAATTGAAACGCCTAATTGAAAACCCCTAATTGGAAAACCCTAACTCAAACAGACAACAATGTTCATCCCTAAAACTTGTAGATGTGGGTTACCTACAATCCTTAAAACATCATGGAGACCAAGAAATCCTGGGCGACGGTTTCATTGTTGTCCAAAACCCGTAAGTGTCGAATAATTATATTTTACAATCTAATTTTCAATTTATTTGATTGTCTGATTTACCATTTTTTTGAAGGAACCAAATTGTGGGTTTTATGATTGGTTTGATCCACCCATGTGTGATAGATCAGTTCAAATTATTCGTGGATTGCTGAGAAACATGAACCAGCTACAAGATGCTTCAAGGGAAAATCTGTCTAAAGCAAGAAGAATGAAGTTTCTTTAAGGATTAACTTGGTTCATGTTTATTGTGTATCTGATGTTTAAATGAAAACAAAGGATTGTACTCTTTTGTGTCTTTTAGGTTTTAGTAGTAATGAAGTTGGTTCATGTAATCTTTTGTTATCAATGAAGTTGGTTCCTTTTTATGCATTTGTAATGAATGGTTAATATGTGTTATGTTTTGTTATCTTCAGGCATGGGTTAAAAAGGGTTGAATGTGGTTGAATGGGTTAAAATGGGTGAATGTGGTTGAAAAGGGTTGAATGTGGTTGACTGGGTTAAAATGGGTGAATGTGGTTGAAAAGGGTTGAATGTGGTTGACTGTGATCAAAACATACCATGAGTCGATGTAACATAACACAGAACACAACATAAGTTAAACCAGTACATAACAACTTAAACCAGTACATAACAGTTAAACATACCATACCATCCAGTACATAACATAACATAAGTTATCTAACAAGTTTCCTTAATACCTAACAGAACATAACAAGTTTCCAAAAGCCCTAAATTACTTCATGTTTCTAAATTCATAACAGAAGTTAAAGAAACACTAAAATCACTTCCTAGCTGAACTTTGAGTTACCTTTTTTCCCCTTGGCCCTTGATTCCCCTTGGCACTTGACTGTGATCCACCAACTCTTGAAGACTGTGATCCCACAGCAGAAGGCTCTTTACATGTCCTTTTGTTATGACCTGTTTTGTTGCACTTGAGACATGTTACAGTTTTGCCACTCCTTGAGAGTTTACCATTTGCAGTCATTTTTCCAATTGAAATCTCTACTGCTGACTTTCTCCTTTTCTTTGGTGGCCTTCCAATTTGTGGCTGAATCTTTGGTGGAACTAGATCCATCATCATCTATTTCTTCAATCATAGGTACCATTTGTGGCCTTCCAATTTGTGGCTGAATCTTTGAGAGTTTACCATTTGCAGTCACCAACAGTATTACCATCACCATCTAAACCATCAGAACCCTCTCCCACATCAGCATTTAATCTAGGTACCTCTAAAACATGATCAGAACCCTCTCCCATATCAAGCAATAGAGGCATCCTATTTGTCCTCTGAGCAGGCTTCTTAAAAGGCTTTCTAACTAATGTAGAACTAGGTCCATCATCATCTATTTCTTCAATCATAACTCTCTGTGGTCATTTCCAATATGTTTCCAGAACTGTATGCTCATGCTCAATGTAAACCTCAATAAGTTTATATTTATCAACATACCTAAACATCCCCATCATTTCCTAGTGCTTGTAACCTATAATCCAAATCATTGTTAGGTATTTTGAAATGATAGAACATAATGCAATCTTTCCTCTTGTAACCTAACTTTTGAATCATGTCATTCAATTCTATAACTGAAAACAGGTCAACATCTATAAAATCTATATAATTATAAGTCCCTTGTATGTACTTTCTACCTGGAATTTCAGTAAAGAAACCACCATGATGTATCTTCATTGAGAACATGTTTGGAAAATCACCTACAATGACCAAATTACATTCAAAAAATTAGGGTTTCAATCAATAAAATTACCTACAATGTTATTACAATTAAAGTTAGAAAGATCAAAGATGAAAACTTACTATATGCTTCTTGTTCGTTCACTGGATCATCATAATCACGGATACGCCATTCAGCAACCACCATTGCAATCACTGAATCTTGTTCGTCTACTGGAAATGCGTTGTTGGTTGGTGTTTTTTATTGCTGATTTTGATGTGTGATTATGATTTTTGTTTGTGTTTTTATCTTTGTGTGGATTTGTGTTTTTTGATTGTGTTTTTCATTTGGGGTTTTTGATTTTCAGTGAGGTAGCAGGAGAAGGTTAAAAGGGGGAGATAAAATGACCAAGTTACCCTCACTTAACTGCCACGTGTCCAAGTTAGCGACCCAATTTTTGCACCGTTCGTCCTTGTGGATGTATATAGTCAAACGTTTACTAACGGGGTGATGTATATGTCTGAACTTTTGGCTGAGGGATGTATGGTGCGAAACGGGGCAAACCACAGGGATGTATTTTGGAGTTTACTCTTATTTTTATATAAAAATATTTATTCAAAAGTTAACTTCTTAGTAATAATCTTTTGGTGAGATGATGAGAAACAATTATAAATTTCTTGGTTTTATCTAATCTCTTTGTTTTTGACAGAATCATTCAATGCATCATCACAACAACAACAATCAGTCAATCACAAGAAGAAGAAGAAGAACAAAGGACAACAAAGCAGCTCCAATGGCAATGCACATGTTCCCTGTTTATGCTTTTCTTTCACATTCTATATATAGATCAAACAATTTTTGTCAGACTTTTGACTTTGGAACTTTAAAGTCGAACATCGGCTCTTTTCTAACAGAAATGTAGTAGGAGACTAGAGGTGAAATAACAGGAGGGGTGTTCCAATCGTGAAACCAATTGGCAATAGAAGGAATAGCCCACCAAGCTTATATGTTAACTTTAAGATGATCTATCCACTGATGTGAGACGTGGTTTTGTTAAATCGAAGAAGCCATCCTTTGTAGAAGAATTCCTCTATGAGCCTATTTACCATGTAATTGTTAATTCCTTTCTGGGAAGAATTTTGGATCTTTCAAGTTATTAACGAATGCCCAACTCAGATATATGCGGTTTTGTTTGTCAATTGAAAAGGCACACTCGATGTATTTCCATGGTTGACATTCTCAATAGCCCCACCAAAACTAAAAGAAGACCGGGTGCACAAATTTTTTTGAAGTTTAATATAAGGCCTTTGATAAAAATTTGAGTTTACTTTCATGTACAAAGGAAGCAACTAAACAAGAAATATGAAGACATGTTTTTTTTTTTTTTTTTTTGACCGGGTGCATAAAACCAAAGTTTTTACAGTACGAAACAGGATTTCATCGAGGTCCCGTGACACTCCGTCACTGATCGCGACTGTAGATCTCTGGTCGAGGTTTATAACTTTTAAATGTTGGATTCAAACCACATCTCTATACCACCAACATAAGCTGATTTTAACATTTCTTTCATGATTTTTTTCCCAAATAAATAAGACCAAACAATAACTGTAAAGATCTAGTGAATGTTTATCTTTGAAAAGATATAACGACGAATCACAAAACCATACCATGATCACAGGAAAATGCACCTAGATGCTGCTAACTTACCTACTTACAGTCATGTTCACAACTCGCAAAGTGACTTTGTGCCATTTGCCGTTCAGGATTCATACATAGCAACTTACAGGAAATAAGTGCACCAAGATGCTACATTATAGATTACTAGCCGTTACTGCACGAAAGCTGTTGTGTAATCATCAATAAATTGTCTCAAAAGATCCACACTGGTCTGCAAAATCGGAGTATGATGTTTGACGGATCTATGCAGCTAGTGGGTCATTTCAGGTTCTTGGATCGCCTATGAGTTCAACTGATGTTATGCTAACAGGTGGTTGGTGCAAAACTTGGGCAACAATGTAAAATCTGAAAAACAAAACAAGTAGAAATGTGAAATTCTAAGTAACATTCCGGGAACCTAATTATGTTATATACCTTTTATCAGGGGCGGTGAGTCTTAGAGAGGACGGCTATTCACTGATAAATTGGTATTTAACATCAGTTAAAAGAAACGTAGTTGTTATGTCCCTAGTTTAGCCTGTTCTCGAGGGTGTAAGGAAATTAAGTATCAAAAATAATATCTCAGAGTTCCTTATAAGTGATCATAATAAGCATGTAGTTTTGGTGTGTCGTGCAACACAAACTATCTTGCAGAGCTGGAATCTCTACTTATAAGTGATCATTTACGATTACAGATTAGTAAACAGACCAATGTGGCCCAAGGAGACGTTATTTACATTGCTCCTAACTATCCACTAAAGCAATTTGGGAGTTTTCTAATATAACTATGAAGTGTAACTTAATTGGTGACTATACCTATGTGATGACCATTTTGCGCACACTAATTCCATTTTATAGGCGAAAGAGAGTGACTTTCGGCCTCATAGGAATGAGACTATGTTAGCACTTATTAACAGTAATTTGTAAGCAAAAAGTAGTAATAAGGTTTCGGGAGTAAGGAAGACCAATGGATAAGAGGAAAGTCAAGAACTTACCACTATAGATCATAAAATAGGCTTTTCGTGCATCATTTCTGCTCTTTTACGATCTCACTGAGATTTAAATCCACTATAGTATCCTTCCCAAACAATGAGAACCCAACAGTTACCTGCAACAGATTTTGAATCACTAACATAACATGACCAATTTGTCCATTAGATTACAAATTTCAGCACGTATGATGAATGCATACCAGTCCTCGTTTCTTATCAAGCTTCTTTATGGAGCCTGTAAAGTCGGTAAAAGTCCCAGACACGATTCGAACAGTTGACCCTAAATAGGCCGTGAAGGCTTTCCAGACCGCTTTGCCGTCTTCCCAGTGAGTACTTTTTTACCCGAAAGCGAAAGTGAATTTTTATCCAAACTATGGGCCACAAGACTTCGCAGATGCTCTTCTTCAAAAGCTTTATCTGAAGCTTCCTGCTTTTCCTTCACTTCTTGAAATATTGCTTCCATGTCAGTTTCGGATACAGGCCTCGGTTTGTTAATCTGCTTCTTTCTGCAGAATTTCACAACAAAACCTTAGTAACGGTAAAATGGGTCAATTTAGAAGATTGGCTAAAGATTAAACGGGTCAACATTCTCCTAAAGCATGAAAAAGCATAGGAGTAGTGTTTACGTATTTCCAATCATTCGTCCAACGAATCCTCCAACTCCTTCACAATCTTCTTTTATGAAATTGTGGAGTTCCCTGTTTAGTGTGCAATGCAAAAACACGCATCTAGGATAAAGAGGCTTTGGTTTGACTGAGATATTTCCGCTCTTTAACTTAGTCTTCTCGTCCACAGTTGCAGTAAATACCTGCCATCAAATCCGAAATGCATCAGACACGCAGTAATTTTCTCTGTCTATTTCCTATTGTATTCCAATTCTATCTAAATGCACTGAAATAGTCTGCAAAGAGCGCATTACCAAAGTTCTATTCAGGGGCTGTTTGGATGTGCATTTTAAAAGGTAATTACATTGCAGCTAGTATCAAAAAGGTTAATTCACTTGTAAATAATCAGATATTTCATAAGTAGAAGTAGATTGTTAGAAAACAATCAAGTAATCACAAACACAATTTAACACCTCCTAAATTTTTTTGAGGCTAATTACAGGATTTACTTAATAGCATATACCTGTAACACACTAATACCTTGTTGACACTTTTTTTTTGGATGAAAATGGTGAATATGTATTGCACAAGAACTTTACAAAAAATATAGAAAGAAAGTCTGGACTCACCCAAACTTCCTCAAAATACAAAACTGCAAATGAAGGAGACCATACAGACTGAACTAATGCTATCCCAAAAATTCCATATTCACCATAGATTCACCAACACCATAACCTCATGACTGTTGGCATTGAAAATAATCAAGAAATATATGTCTTTGAAAGTTGAAGGACCAATAGTGTAGATTAGATAGTTAATAACTGTAAAGTAGTTTACTTCCTGTAAAGTAGGAATGGATGTGTCGATTAGATGCATGCCTTGTAGAAGAGTCACAATGGTTCAATAACACCATTTGACATAGTATAAATAGATACCGTTGTAAACGTTTGTTTAGTGTGGAATATATTAGTATCTTTTACAGAAAACTTCCCACCCTCTGTTTCTCATACCGAGTCCCTGCACACATTTCTTGTGCATACTCTTATCAATATATTGTTCATCAAAGTTGCATGATATGCAAACTAAAGAAAAATTAACAATGACTACATTTCCTTAAGCATAGAGTCCTGAAAGTGTTGAAATATTAGCATATGTTTAAGAGTTTTTCTCAACACCTTTTGTGTTGTAGATATAGATTAGAAGAGATAGCTTCTATAACGCTAAATTTATGGACTACATTTCGATAAAAATAACACAACAGTAAGTGACGGTGAAACCTGGAAGTGACAGTAATGTATCTTGTTTGTTCGCAAGTAACACCAACATAACCTTTAGCCCTTTAGTGACAACAACAGCTTCATATCATCTCTACCGACATCGACACGAATGAGAAACCGTCAAAGAGTCTAGCACGGGAAGAGGTTCCCTGTCCTTAAAGGATTTTACGTGCTCTATACCGCTGTGAGCCTCAATACGTAAATTCCCCAGGATTAATGCAGACCCGCGTTGTATGTCGCCAGCGAACGAGCACAACACAATGTTAATGGTGATAGCAAGAAAACCCGAGATGGCAGAAGCAAAACGCAGCAAAAGCATAGTAGCTTACGAGAAGATATATGTGTGTGTTTTTTATGTGTTTCTGCTACTACTAAGCAACAACAAAATACACACTTATATAGGGCTGAAAATCACCACTTAAAGATGATCCCCATGATTTCAATCATGCCTAAAAGAGTTGAGATCATGGGCTGATGGTTGCAGTTAAGAATGCCCTCCAAATCAGCCCACTTTCCCTTGTTTCTCTCGTTGACTAGATCAATATCACACACACATAATTTACACATACTCTGTTGGTAGTTTCTGCACTAACAGTTTGTATCACGAGCTACTACTATTGAACAATGTGTCACCACATAGACCATGTGTACATTATGCTTTAATATATTAAAACTTGCCAAGCTCATCAAAAGTTCCAACAGAAAGATCATTAAATGCTTCCTCTACTTTAAGTGGTCTATAGAACCCAAATGCAAAGCTTCATCATGTGTTGGCCTCAATTGTACGGATCTATGGTCTTAACACAAAATCACAAGTATACCAAATAAGCAATGTATAAACGAAACAAAATAGTGTTTATATTAACTTTGTCATCATCTTTGTTCTTACAGAAATCTGTACAATATATAGAAATTGAAAAGGTATCTCTTGAACCATTGTGTCGGTTCATGAGGAATGGCAGTTATGGAATAACTGTCATGTAACTGTCTTTAACTGCTGAGTTGACTTTTCTCTTAGTTGACTTTTGTTGACCGGGTCATATTGGTTGTGATGGGTGGGTCGATGGTGATTACCCAAAATTCTCCCCCTTAATCACAATCATCTTGTTGTAGATCTTTGACTCCAATTAGTTGTCTCATGGTGAGGAATCTGATCTTTGGTAATGCCTTTGTCAGTATGTCAGCCTTCTGATATTCTCCACTTATGAATTCGACTTGTAGATCTTCTCTTTCGACGCATTCTCTTATAAAGTGGTATTTGATATCGATGTGTTTACTTCTTCCGTGAAATACGGGATTCTTCATTAGTTCAATGGCAGACTTGTTGTCGACCAGTATTGTAACTTTTTCTTCTTGCGTGTGCGTAAGCTTGCTAAGTAATCTTTTTAACCATAATGCTTGTGTTGCTGCTGCTGTTGCTGCAATAAATTCGGATTCACATGAT
The DNA here is from genome assembly GCA_019973895.1 of Chrysanthemum seticuspe. Taxonomy (NCBI): domain Eukaryota; kingdom Viridiplantae; phylum Streptophyta; class Magnoliopsida; order Asterales; family Asteraceae; genus Chrysanthemum; species Chrysanthemum seticuspe. Next base: position 353,544,731 of record BPTQ01000009.1, read on the forward strand.
GGTAGAGCTACCGTGGCTTGCTTTTGTGTACTCTAGCTGATTGGTGATTCACCGTAGTAGAAGATAATTCCAGTAGTGCCTTTGCCTTCTTGAGTGTTGACTCCGTAGCTGCTGTCACTATAACCTTGTATCTGGTTTCCTCCGTTGTGCTTGTAGGTGATTCCATAATCTTTTGTTCCTTTAACATAGCGTAGTACTTGCCTTATAGCTTTCATGTGGTGTTCTTTTGGTTCTTGCATAAAACGACTAAGTAATCCAACGGAATAACTTAAGTCGGGTCTTGTATGTAGCAAATATCGTAAGCATCCAATCAAGCTTGTATATTTAGTTGAGTTGACCGTTGTTTCATCAGTGTTCTTTGTTAGTCTTGTTCCTGGATCCATAGGTATTAAAGTTTTGTTGCAGTCTAGCATTCCAACTTCCTTTAGGATCTTGCTTGCGTAGGCGGATTGCTTTATTGATATGTCACCTTTAGTTTGTGTGACTTCAATTCCTAAGTAGTAGGATAGTAATCCTAGGTCACTCATCTCGAATTTTTCTTCCATTTGAGCTTTGAACTTGTCTATTTCTTTCTTTGGTGTGCCAGTGATGATTAAGTCATCCACATAGACTCCTACTAGAAGTAATGAGTCTTTTGACTTCTGCGTGTAGACAGCTTGTTCCAAAGCGCATTTCTTGAAATCTAAGGACTTCAAGGTATTGTCTAAATTTATGTTCCATGCACGTGGTGCTTGTCTTAAACCGTATAGAGCTTTTATCAGTCTGTAGACTTTTCCGTTTTCTTTTATAAAACCTTCGGGTTGTGTAACATACACTTCTTCTTTTAAGTCTCCATGCAGAAATGCAGATTTGACGTCGAGGTGATGTACTTCCCATTTGTTATTAGCAGCTATGGCTAATAGTAAACGGGCTGTTTCCATTCTTGCTACAGGTGCAAAGACTTCTTTAAAGTCTATGCCATGCTCTTGTATGTAGCCTTTTGCTACTAGTCTAGCTTTATGCTTGACTATATTTTCATTAGCATCCTTCTTGGTCTTGAATACCCACTTTAAACCAATGGCTTTATGTCCTTTTGGTAGAGTGGTTAGTTTCCATGTATTGTTTCTATTAATGGAATCTAGTTCGACCTTCATTGCTTCGATCCATTTTTGATCGTTTGATGCTTCCTTGTAATTCTTGGGTTCATCTTCAGCTAGTAATAAATGCTCGGGTAAAACTTCCTCGGTGTTTTCATATAAATCATTCAACGTTCTAAAACCTTGTAATGGTGTGTGATCAAAGTTTGGATGTAAATTCCGGGTTGTAGTTGAGTTACTTTGATTGGTTGAATGTCTTGAGGTAGTTGGTGAAATTTGAGTATTTATTCTTGATGAAATTGTAGATGGTGTGCGAAGTGTTTGTGATGGAGAGTCAGTTGTTGATGTTTCATATTCATGATCATCATTTGCAGGGATATCATAGTCTTCTTCATCTGGTTGAATTTCGTTTTCCTGATGTTCATTTGTGGCTTCAAGGTTTTCGACTTTGAAGTCAAACCATTCTGGTTCATCGTTGGTGTGTTCACCCAGGTAATCCTTCCAATCCCATGTTTCATCCTCTTTAAACTTCACATCTCTACTAACACATATCCTTTGTGTTGTTGGATCAAATAATCTATAAGCTTTCGATCCTTGTTCGCTTCCTAAGTATACCATTTTGTTGCTTCTATCATCTAACTTTGTCAGATGTTGTGATGGTACCTTTGCATAAGCTATGCAGCCAAAAACTCTTAAAGTTTCTAAGTTTGGCTTTCTTTTCTTGATAGCTTCATATGGAGTGATGTCTTCTAAGGCTCTTGTGGGAACGCTGTTTAGAATGTATATAGCGTGTCTAACAGCTTCAGCCCAAAAGTTTTGTGGCATGTTGGTTGCTTTCATCATGCATCTCGTTGTAGACATAATTGTCCTATTCCTTCGTTCAACTACTCCATTTTGTTGTGGTGAGTAAGGTGCGGTTAGTTGTCGTGCTATGTCGTTTTCTTTGCAATATTTAGTGAATTCGTTAGATGTGAATTCTCCTCCAAGATCAGTTCTCAACATTTTCAATGTTGTTCTTAGCTCCTTCTCTATTGTTTCTTTGTATTCCTTGAAAGTATCAAATGCTTGATCTTTCGTGTTTAGGAAATACGCCCACATATATCTTGAGTAATCATCTACTAACAAGAATATGTATTTCTTTCCAGATGGTGTTGGTGGTGTGATTGGTCCACATAAATCTCCATAAACTAAATCTAATGGTGATGTTGATCTAGTTTTCGCTTTCCTGGGAAATGGCGCTCTGCTGTGTTTACCAACTAAACAAACATTACAAATTAGTGTTGTATGTTTAATGGCATGTATTCCATGAACTAACTCCCTTTGAGTCATAGATTTTAATGATTCAAAGTTGAGGTGTCCTAATCGTGCGTGCCATAACCAAGTGTTGTCACTTAAGTTTGCTAATAAGCAAACAGGTGTGCCTATCTTCAGACTTGCTTTGTATAGACGGTTTCTTTGTCTTGTGACTTTTAAGAAGATTTTGTTGTCCATGTCATAAAGTCGTAATTCATCATCGTCCATTACAACTTTACAACCAATTTCGGTAAATTGTCCAAGGCTCAATAAGTTGTTTTTCAAGCTAGGAATGTAGTAGACTTGAGATATGATTCTTTGTTTCTCGTCTTCACATTCTAATAGGATTGAACCTTTTCCTTTAATCTCTACATGAGATCCATCTCCGAATCTTACTTTTCCACTAACGTTCTCATCTAGTTCTTTAAAGTGTTCTCTTATCCCAGTCATATGGTTGCTAGCTCCATTGTCTAAATACCATTGACTATCAACACTTGTCTCTTTATATCCTACATCTTCTTCGTGTAGCGAAACCTTTTGATCTTCTAGCTTTGTTACATGTGGGTCTTCTAATATTGCCATTAATAAGGTAGGTTCTAAGTCCTCCTCGACAAGATTAGATTGCATACTAGTGTTTGGTTTTGCATAACACTTAGATGCATAATGACCAGTTTTATTACACTTGTAACATTTAACTTTGCTAAAATCAATATTCTGTTTGTTGAAGTGATTGTGAGAATTTTCTCCATCCTTCTTCTCGTGGTTGTTTTTATCGTGGTTTCGCCATCATTTGTATTTTCCACGTCCACGTCCTCTGAAGTTTTTACCTCTATTGTCATGTCGTGTGAACATTAGTTTATCTTGATTGTCCACTTGTTTTCCTTTCTTGAACTTAATCCTTTCTTCGTAGGTCTTAAGTCTTCCAATTTCTTCTTCCAGTGTCATTTCACTTAGATCGGAATATTGTTCTATAGATGCGACTATTTGCAAATACCTTTCGGGACAGCATTTAGTAATTTCCGAACTAAAGTGTCATCTTCTATTGTGTGCCCTAGACTAGCGGCTTTGTTTACGAGTGTTGTGAGTTTTGTGGTGAAGGTGTCGATAGTTTCGTCTTCCTTCATATACAACATCTCAAAGTCAGATTTGAGTGTTTGTATTCTTGCTTGTTTAACTCTGTCTTCGCCAACATGTTTAGTTTTCAAAGCATTCCAAATGTCCTTCGCGGTTTTGTGCTTTGTTATTTGAAGTAATTGTTCTTCCGGTAAGGCTTGGTAAAGGAAAGCAATAGCGGTTTTATCCTTATTCTTATTGGGTTGAGTCGTGTCAGTCGGCTCAATTGTTTCCCATAAACCATTCGCTTCGAGAATGATTTGCATTCGAATTGCCCATAATGAGTAATTCGCGGGCTTTAGGATCGGGCATTGAAATTGGGGTGTACTATTCGTAATGTTAGTACTAGGTTCCTTTCCACTATCTTTCGTCATATCTTAAAATGATAATGACAATAAATCTCCAATAGAATTTTAACACTAAGTGTGTTTCTGAAAATTCTTAAAAAAAATGAGCTCTAATGTTTTAACTTCCTCTAATGGGTGTAAAACTTTCTAGGTATAGTTTTAAAATTTTAAACTATCCTCGGAGATTATAAAATTCAATTAGTGAACAACCTAAGGTTAATTACTCCTTATAAATTATTCCTAATCATTATACTAAGCAGTGTAATCACTAGGTTAATATACTATCAAAAAATGATAAGATTCTAAATTTAAAGTAACTTATCAAAAAACAATATATATCAACGATAATATATAAAGTAAAATAAAAGTGGTGTTTGTAATCTTTTTGGAACCTGGAGGGGTTGATGGTCTAACCCGATGCCCTATTAAGTAAAATGATCCTTTTCTTTCTTTTGGCCCTTAATATGTACGCGTGCCCTTCTTTTATCTGTTGGCTTCTTATCTCTTTGAGATAATAAAAACGCGTATATATCTTTATCTCTGAGAAAGTATCTTCTGTCTCTCTCTCTCTTGGGAAGATGTCTGCCTCTTCTCATTCTCCAATGAAAGATGGTAACCGCCTTTTGGCTGTGTTTGACCGTCTTTAATCCTTCTCCGGTGATGGTGTTCTTCGCGAACGCTGTTTATCCCTCCAATTGAAACTAGGGTTTCGGTTGATTTGGGGGTTTCCTTTTTCCGTGAGAGGTTTTATGATTGGAGTATTGCAAATGAATCGATTGGGTGTCAATTGATTCTTCTGGGCTTGATTCCTTATAAGAACAGGTGTGTTTGTTCTAATTCGAATCTCTCTTTATGCCCTAATTGATGACGCCCGTTTATTTTGTTTGAATCAAATGAAAAACGTTTTCTTTTCGTTTTCTGATCCTTAAGGATTGGGTAAAGGTAAAAAAAATGTTTCGGATAAAAAATAAAAGGAAATTTCGAATTGTTTTTGTTGCCGGGTAGAGTGTAATCACTTTGTGATTATACCCCTGTTGCGACAAAGGTTTGAAACACAAAAGAAAATGACATCTTGGATTCTTTTTGTGTTCTTCGATTTGCAGAAATTTTTTTTGTCGAAACTGGTTTTGCCTTTTGATTTGATTCTGGAATAAACGGGTGAAAATGGTAAGTGACGATTTTGGTTAGAGAAACCAAACCGCTCTGATACCAATTGTTGGCCTCAATTGTACGGATCTATGGTCTTAACACAAAATCACAAGTATACCAAATAAGCAATGTATAAACGAAACAAAATAGTGTTTATATTAACTTTGTCATCATCTTTGTTCTTACAGAAATCTGTACAATATAAAGAAATTGAAAAGGTATCTCTTGAACCATTGTGTCGGTTCATGAGGAATGGCAGTTATGGAATAACTGTCATGTAACTGTCTTTAACTGCTGAGTTGACTTTTCTCTTAGTTGACTTTTGTTGACCGGGTCATATTGGTTGTGATGGGTGGGTCGATGGTGATTACCCAAAATCATGTAGGTCATAGCATTACGTACTAACTACATGTCCTGCACAACTTCATAAGCCATACTCAAACAAGCAGCTACATCCTCACTAGTAGAGTATAACTCACAAAGAAAACAGGAATCATTAGCACAGATAGATCACACCAATGGGAATCCACCCAGTTCATACTACCCTACACACTCGATCAGGAAACCTACTTTATGGCTTGACTGTCCACATTAGATACATTAGCTATCCGTACTAGCTCACGATTACCTTACCAGGGCCTATTTGAAAATTAGCTTGGATAAACTAAGGTACAAATGCTTCAAGTATCCAAGGTACAAGGCCCTCTGATGAGATGAGCTGAAAACTCAATACTTCTTAGAAAGGAAGAATTGAAGTTATAGATTAATAACCTTGATATATTGCAGAACCTCAACTTCTGCAGAATAATAGTAATCATGTTTAAGCAAAAAAAAAATTGAAAGAAAAGTACCCACAAAACCTAAACTAAGGTACAACTTCTACAGAACCTTGATATATTGAAGTTATAGGTTAATAACCTTGAACCTCAACTTCTGCACATGTTTATCACTTCAAGAGAAGGAAATTTTAATCTTCAAGTGTAATAGCATACTTTTTGAATCCAAGATATGCATCATTCTAATGCATAAAAGTGTTGTCCCAACTCTAGATCAATAATATGTAGATTGCAAATGTAAAGTAAATGAATAAGTATTTTTGTCTATTAACCTTCTAAAACATTCTATACATATGTATATATAGTTTCTAATCGATGTTATCTAACCAACATGATGGTTCGGTTGTGTAACCGCCATCCAATAACTGTATTTCAGTTATTATGTTTCTAAATGACGTGTTTGGTCCTTCGTCTAATAATAATTACATAAGAAGCATAAAGATAAAGATTATCGGTTCACATTCTCCTCCTTAATCTTGATCGTTGCTTCGTCCTAAGTCTTGAACTCCGAGCATTTGTCGCATAGTCACGAACTTCAATCTTGGTAGAGCCTTTGTTAGAATATCTGCTCTTTGTAGTTCTCCGCTGACATGTTCCATATTGATGCGCCCATTCTCTACGCTTTCACGAGTGAAATGGTAGCGAATATCGATGTGCTTGCTTCGTCCATGAAAAAATGGGTTCTTGACAAGTGCTATTGCTGAAATGTTGTCGACCTTCAGCGTTATCCTTTTTTCTTCCCATCCAGTTAGTTCACTAACCAATCGCTTTAACCATAAGGCTTGACATGCTGCTGCAGTAGCCGCCATGAGTTTTGATTCACATGATGATAGCACCACTGTTGGTTGCTTCTGAGTACACCAGGTAATAGGTGACTCTCTGAAATAAAATACGATCCCAGTAGTTCCTTTTCCTTGATCAGTGTTGATTCCATAACTATTGTCGCTGTAACCTGTAATCTTGCAGCCGCCTTCTTGTTTGTATATTATGCCATGCTCCTTTGTTCCTTTGATATATCGGATTACTTGCTTTACCGCCTTCAAGTGATGATCCTTCGGGTCTTGCATGAATCTACTGAGTAGTCCGATTGAGTAACTAAGATCTGGTCTTGTATGCAGTAAGTACCTGAGATTTCCGATTAAGCTTCTGTAATAAGTTGTGTCAACTGAATTTCCTTCTTCCTCCTTGACCAACTTAGTACCGGTATCCATAGGTATCTTCGTATCATTGCTGTCTGCCATACTTGTTTCCTTCAAGATCTTGTTAATATAACCTGTCTGTTTGATTGTAATCTCTCCTCCTGTCTGTGTAACTTCTATCCCAAGATAATAAGCTAACAATCCTAAGTCGCTCATTTCAAATATGTCCTTCATCTGGGATTTGAATTCTTAGATTTCTTTCTTCGGAGTGCCTGTGATTATCAGATCATCTACGTAGACTCCAACTATAAGTGTAGAATTCTTGTTCCGCTTTTTATAAACTGCTTGTTCGAGATTACACTTCTTAAAGTCTAAGGACTTTAACGTTTGATCAAGCTTCACATTCAAAGCTCTCGGTGCTTGCCTTAAGCCATATAAAGCTTTTGTAAGCTTATAGACTTTCCCTGTATTTCCTTGTTGAATAAATCCTTCAGGTTGTGTAACGTAGACTTCTTCCTTTAAATCTCCATGTAAAAATGCTGATTTTACATCTAAATGATGTACTTGCGATCCATGATATGCCGCTAATGCTAATATCAACCGAACTGTCTCTATCCGAGCAACCGGTGCAAATACTTCATCGAAGTCTATTCCTTGTTCTTGTACATAACCTTTTGCCACTAACCTTGCTTTGTATTTGATGATGTTTCCTTTTGCATCCCTCTTGGTCTTGTAAACCCATTTGAGTCCTATTGCCTTTTGATTTTCTGGCAATGTAGTAAGAGTCCATGTATTATTCTTGTTGATTGAATCCAATTCAATCTCCATGGCCTTAATCCATTTCTCGTCTGTTGATGCTTCCATGTAATTACGGGGTTCTTCTTTCGTAAATAACAAACTTTGTGGTTCAATTCTACGTGCATGCCTGTATATTTCCGACATGTTTCTGTATTCACGTACGGGTGTATCATCAAATCTATCTCTTGAGTTCTCTACAGAACTAGTAGTAGCTTCTTCTACCTCTTCTGAGTGTGGGTCGTAATTATATGTCGGTGGTGTGATTAGTGAAACTGGATCAGGAATCTGATCTTGTTCATGATACGTGTTGTCATCATTTTCTGTGTTGACTGGTGTAAGGTTCTCATTGTCAACTCCATCTACCACAAAACTAGCCCAAAATGTGTCTTGTGTGCTCGTATCTTCTTCATCTTTGTTCCAATCCCATGGTTTTGTTTCCATAAACTTTACGTCCCTACTAACATGTTTCTTCTTGGCTATAGGATCATATAACCTACATGCTTTTGATCCTTCCTCTACTCCTAAGTAAACCAATGGTATGCTTCTGTCGTCCAGCTTCTTTAAGTGAGGTATCGTTATCTTTGCATAAGCTGTGCATCCGAATATTCTTAGGTTTTCCAGGTTTGGTTTTCTGTTGTAGATTGCCTCATATGGAGTTTTATCTATCAGGGCCCTCGTAGGTACCCTATTGAGTATGTAAATAGCATGTTTAACTGCTTCCGCCCAAAAAGTTAAAGGTAACTTCATTGCTTTCATCATACTCCTTGTAGTTGATAACACTGTCCTATTCCTTCTCTCCACTACTCCATTCTGCTGTGGGGAGTACGGTGCCGTCAACTGTCGTACTATTCCGTTTTCCTTACAGTACCTTGTGAATTCATTTGACGTGAATTCACCACCTCTATCCGTTCTTAGCATCCTTATTTCCAACTTCATCTCCATTTCTATCTTCTATCTAAATTCCTTGAATGTACTAAATGCCTCATCTTTCGATGTCAGAAAGTAGGCCCACATAAAACGTGTACAATCGTCCACTAACAAGAAAATGAGTTTCTTGCCTGAGTGCGTTGTTGGACTTATAGGACCGCAAAGGTATCCATATACTAAGTCCAACGGGTTCTTTGATCTGAATTTAGCTTGGTTTGGAAATGGTGTTCTACTGTGTTTTCCTAATAAACATGCGTCACAAATCTGCCCATCATGATTTATCCTTGGAATTCCTTCTACAAGACCTTTCCTAGTCATCTTGTTTATATTGTCAAAGTTAAGATGACCTAATCTAGCATGCCATAACCATGCTTGGTTATCTATATTTGCTAAGAGACATATAGGTGCTTCTATCTGTAACTGAATCTTGTAGAGTCGATTCTTAGATCTTTCTACTTTCATCAACAACTTCTTGTTCTTATCATACAAAGTCAACTTGTTTCCGTCCATAATGACTTTACAACCTATTTCCGTAAGTTGTCCTAGACTAAGTATGTTGCTCTTGAGGTTTGGTATGTAGTATACTTCCGATACTACCTTATGTTCTTGGTTCTTACAACCTAACAGTATAGACCCTCTACCCATTATCTGTACATACGATCCATCTCCAAAACGTACTCGTCCTGTTACGCTTTCATCAATATCCCTAAAATGACTCTTTATCCCAGTCATATGGTTACTTGCACCATTATCTAAATACCATATGCTTGTATCCGCTGTAGCATATTTCTTTGGTTGAATTTGTTCTTCATTCAACAACACTTCCTTGTGTTCAGTTTCGTGCATAGTCATTAATAGTGATGGTTCATCGTCTTCTAAGATAAGGTTTGATTATTCATGAGTTGCTGGTTTTCCTCTACAATTCCTTTTAAGATGTCCCATTTTATGACACCTGTAGCATTTTACCTTACTCACATCCCACTCATCTTTATTCTTATCCGAACTCTCTTTATAACTAGAGTTCCCTCCTTGTGAGTTATTTCTATTTTTATTCTGCCAGTTCCCTCGTGAGAAATTTGATTTTCCTCCACGTTTGTAAAAACGTTTCCTATTTCCTGAGTGTTCGCCATGTGCGAATAATAGGTTTTCCTGGCTTTCTACTTGTCCTCCCTTCCGGAGTTTGATCATTTCCTTAAATGCCTTGAGTCTTCCAATGATCTCATCTAAAGTGATGTCGTCGAGATCAGTTGTTTGTTCTATGGATGCTACTATCTGAATGAACCTATCTGGTGTGAAGTCTAATAGTTTTTGAACTAAAAGTAATTCATCCAAAGTTTTCCCTAATTCTTTTGCCTTCGTGGCATAGCCGTTTAGTTTAGCCGCAAATGCATCCACCGTCTCATCTTCTTTCATCTGAAGTGAGTTAAACCCAATCATCAATGATTGTAATCGTGCTTTCTGCAGTGTATCTTCTCCAACATGTCTTTTCTTTAGCGAATCCCACAAATCCTTTGCCGTCTTACAACCCGCTACTTGTAAGATCACATCTTCCGTCAACGCTTGATATAGGAAGGCAGTCGTTGCCTTATCCTTCTTATCATCAACTTGTGTATCTAACTTTGGTTCTATTGCTTCCCATAAACTATGTGCCTCTAGTATAACTTTAATTTGTATAGCCCAAACTGTGTAGTTTGTGGTTTTCAACTTAGGGCATTCATATTGTGCAATAGGTGTTACGGGTTTTGTTGTAGTTGATGTGGTTGCTATATCGTCGATTGTCATCTTTAAAGTGCTTAGTATCTTCACTTTTCTAATTCAATGGGATTTATCCTTCCTAGTGTGGTTTTTCTATAAGATATGGGAATATCTAATCTTTCGGGAATCTTAATAATACGGGATCAATAAATAGTTTTCGGGATTTCCTAATAGTATGAAATAAAATATTCTATACTATTCTATACTATTCTAAATATAATGAAATCCATAAAGAGTTTAACTTGTGACCTCGTAGATGCGATGAATACTTAGAGTATTCTCTTTGATTCGTTAGTAAATATCGTCTACCAACGTTTGATGTTATTCCCAAGTTCTGTTCCTTTCGAATTATTTGCCTCGTACCCTTGATGTTCTTTTCTTTGCTTCGTTTTTTTTGCCTTCGAACAGAAAACACCAAATCTCCTTTTTGTCGAATTCCTTTTTTGTCCGACTAGTACTAGAGTCAAAAGCTTCACGTATTGTTTTTTTGAAATTTATGTTTGCCCCCAAGAAGTCTCGGACTTCTTTTCTTTGAAACTTTTGAACTTCCAAATTTCGAATAAAACTTATGTCGAATTATCTCTTCTCCAACAAGCCCGAAAACAATATTGTTTTCTTTTCTTGTTCCTCCACACTACACACGTTTATTTTCCCTTGTAAGTTATTTGATATCTATACTCCGATAACAAACTTCCCACGCACAAAATAATTGGTACCGAGATGGTATCCAAAATCTCCGAAACAAAATGAGTTTTGCTTCTGATCTATTCACGTTGTTGCTTTCCTTGTGTCGTTCGACACTTCTCCACACAAACTTGAGCGCTCCTTCTTCTTTATCTTATCACGTACGTATCTTTTCCACAACATCGTTTTCCCCGCGTATTACCCGCGTGTTCTTCTACTTTGAGTTTGAAAAATAACCGGTTTCTCAAAGTATTTGCCCACTCGCTCTCTAACCCGAACAAAGTGTATGAACTTACTTCCTTCCCTATGTCATCGCCAACAAGGTTTCCCCACCAATCCGTTTGGTGTAAACGTTTGCAATCCCCTACGTAAACGATCGTGCACTATCTTCAACGTATCCTTATTCACGTTTGTTTCTCTTGGAAGTAGAGAGAAAACAAAAAATCTTTGTCGAAAAACAAAAAACTTTCGTATGAAACGAAATCTGTTTTTCCGTATGAAAACGAATTGTTTTCTGCGCTTATCCTTGGGCTTCTCGTTAGTATTTTTGTATCCAAAACGAAGCGTATAACCACTTGCTCTTGATGCCAATTGTTGTCCCAACTCTAGATCAATAATATGTAGATTGCAAATGTAAAGTAAATGAATAAGTATTTTTGTCTATTAACCTTCTAAAACATTCGATACATATGTATATATAGTTTCTAATCGATGCTATCTAACCAACATGATGGTTCGGTTGTGTAACCGCCATCCAATAACTGTATTTCAGTTATTATGTTTGTAAATGACGTGTTTGGTCCTTCGTCTAATAATAATTACATAAGAAGCATAAAGATAAAGATTATCGGTTCACAAAAAGCACAAAATTTTGACCCAGCAGGAAACTACTTTATGACTATCCATTTCTAGCTTTAAAGAACAAGTATCACTCATCTTGCTGTCTCTTCCAGACAGACACAAATGAAATAATAGGATTCTAAAAACCAGAACCATAATTATTGCTTGCCTTGTTGACACTTTGTCTGGATGAAAACGTAGAGTCTAGAAAAGCGTGAAAAGGAAATGTGTTGTTTCTGGTAACAAAGAGTTATTTAGTGACAACATTCAAGCTGATGAAATTGAGAGTCTTCGACTCCAATACAAAAAAGATCTCTTGAGGTTGTGCTTTCCCATCAGGGCTTTAAGATTAAAAACAAGCTGATACTATGATTGATGTATAAGTAGTAGCAGAAACACATAAAAAACAAGTAGGCCAATACTATATATTTTAGAAAGTACAAGGAGAAAAAAGAAACCTTAATTAAGTCGGTTCATTCATTGGTTTTATATAAACAAAAACATAAACATAAACATGATCGGTTCCATTATCTCCTTATCTTAACCTAATCAAATTCTCAATCGACCTCTCAAGCTGCAAGTTAAAGAAAACTCACCACCGGTAAACTTTCTATTAGTAGTTGAAGTTGGCTTCGGATAAAGTTTGTTGCTTTATTAGTTTTAATGAATTGGGATTCATGGGTTTTGTCTATTGAGCTATTATTTATTATTTTTAGCTAGCTAATTTGCATAAATTTTGCCTAATTGTGATTTTTTTCTTGTATAAAAACATTTAGCTGTTGGAAACATGGCTTTTCTATATTTAACTCTTAATTGATGGAGTAGTAGTTGAAATTGGCTTTGGATTAAAAACTAAGAAATTAGTAACTCATATTACGATTTTAATTTGTTGTTACAGCTACTCGTCTACTTCAACAACAATGGAAGATAGGAGGCCTAGAACACGAGACCAAGTACTACAGAAATATGGAAGAACTGTGCTAACTAACGAAATTGATTTTCTATTAAACGAAGCTCTGCAAAAGAATTCTCCTCACTTAAAGGACGAAGTTTGCGTCTATGATCGTCTAGAAGGCGATTGCAAAAAGTATGGTGACTACCTATGGTATGTAGTGTTTTACTTTCTTTGATATGTGTTTTTTTCTCCTTAGTATGCTTTGACATTTGGTAATTATTTCAGCACTAATATCTTGTGCGTATGCGAGTTATTACGATCAATATATCCAAAGCTTTTTGAGAAGATTGGACCAAGAATTATTGCAGAGGTGAAGTATTGCTTTTCAATATGCTCAACTTTTTAATATATATATATATATATATATATATATATATATATATATATATATATATATATATATATATATATATATATAGGGATAGCTTGGCTACAATTTTTGTAGCCAATTGGCTACAATCCTTCATAAAAAATACACTAGCAATGAATCAGGGACCCACCGAAAAGAATCTGGACCCACAAAAAGAAACAGGGACCCACATTATATAGCACAAAATTGTAGCCAATTGGCTACAATAAATTGTAGCTAATATATTCCCTATATATATATATATATATATATATATATATATATATATATATATATATATATATATATATATATATATATATATATATATATATATATAGAGTGAGGATCATGTGCGGATTTTTATTTTTAGTGCGGACGTACGGACAGATCTGGACCGCCCATTCCAGATCTGATCTTGACTTTTTGTAAAAAAGTCAAGATCTGCGCTAACTTCACGGTACCAATTGACCATGTAAACGATTTTTTTAATTTTTTTCCTTTTGATGGATCCTTACTATTGTTATCTTCTTTCATTTTTTTATTTTTCCAGATTTTTCTGAGCACTTTTTAGTTTTTTGATTATGAGTCCTACCGTGATATTAACGATATTATGAGTTCTACTATGATATTAAGAAGCTGTGATATTATAAAAGGGTGATATTATAAAACCAGATGTGATATTAAGCTTTTTTACATGTAAAATTGAAACGTGATATTAAAAAACATATGATAGTTACTATGATATTAACAAATTATTAAAAAAAGTGTATGATAGTTACGGTGATATTAACAATTATATTAAAAAAAATATAAAAAGTTCGTGTGATAGTAAAAGAAACCGTGATATTAACATTTTTTTATTAAAAAAGTAATGGTGATATTAATAATATTAGTAAAAAAAACAAAAAAGTAACGTGATATCAAAGAAAAGTTAGTGTGATATTAACAATTTGTATTTAAAAAAAAAACTTTACGTGATATTAAGATCAAATCTTGACTTTTTTACAAAAGTCAAGATCTGATCTGATCTTGACTTTGTCAAGATCAGATCTTGACTTTTGTAAAAAAGTCAAAATCGACCTTAATATCACAATACCTTTAATCATGAAAACGATTTTTTTTTTGAAATTTTTTTCAGCGATTCTTAAATATTTTTCATCCTCTTTATTTTTTTAATTTTTTCAAATTTTTTTGAATTTTTTTTTTTTAAAAAGCTACTGTGATATTTCCGCACCATCCCTACTTAAAAGGCTAAAACCCACCCGATCCCTTCCCTATATATATATATATATATATATATATATATATATATATATATATATATATATATATATATATATATATATATATATATATATATATATATATATATATATATATATATATATATATATATATATATATATATTTGTTTTTGTCTGATATTTTATATTTTATTATTTTAGAGGATCATGCGTAACTTTCCAAGATCAGAAATGATAAAAGAGCTCAACATACATGATGTTGGATTCTTATCTTTCAAGTTAGACGGGGAGTGGATGGCTAAGAGGATCCATAAGAATCTACAAGACGGTATATCCGCATGGGCACCAATAGCACTTCCGAAAAGGGCAATAGTAGAATATCCGACACGGGATTTAGACCCACACTTACGTGTGGTTCATGTTCAATCCAGTTTTATTAGAGACGCAATAGTTAATATGTTGGAGTATTCTGGAGTTGAAGTGAGCAGCACAATGCACCATCTAGAGGTGAAGTAGCTGTCTCAATGTTGCTATATATTATGTATATGTGTATGTATAAAATTACATGTATATAAGTTGCACATATTTTGCAGTCCCTACGTGTGGTAAAAAAATGCTTTCCTGAAGATCAAGGGTTCATTAAAAATGCAAGAAAGTCGGAATCTCTTTTTGTTGTGGAGGGAGAAGCAATACGTGATTGTCCAAACAATGTCCATGCAGATCTTGCAGCTATTCGGTACTTTACTTGCTCAGTTTATTGATTCGCGTTTGTAGTTTCCTAAACCTTTTCTATATATGGATTATTTGCGGTATTATTAACTATTTTATCAAGATATATTCTTTAATGGCTCTGCATATGTATGGCTCTTTGTAATCAGTGATACATCTCACTGATGATATGATATATGTAGGTGTGGTATTTATGTGCAAAAAGCAGATTGGTTCGTATATGTGACCCCCCTACGACAGCGAGAGTACATTAAACAGTGTTTCAAAGTAAGTAACTTTTACACAACATAACTGATAACACGTTCAAAAAAAGTATTGGACGAGAATCTGAATACTGATTCTTTTCCAGGTTGTTGAAGATTGTTATGAAGATGAAGGTTTTGCGGGTGATAGAGATTTTGAGAATGAGGACCACCCTACCTTGTGTTATGTTGGTTATCAAACCTCTAGCGATGAACGAAAAAAGTTAGAAGTATTGTGGGAAGAATTTTATAAATCAGTCAATGAACTAGGTATATATATTGTTCATTTATTCTGTATTTTATTTTTGAAAAAAATGTGATTACCAGAATTTATTTTGTTGCAAATAGCTAATTTTCACAATTTTCCTTTTATCAGTTTTGCCTGCTGGATGTGGATATAGTCCTGATGACTTCTTTGAGTGTGCTATAAAGTAAATGTTATTTTCCTATCTACTTGCTATAGTCAGATTTTTATTTACTAATTATTTTTATCTTTGTTTCATAAAATGAGACACCATACTTTCAAGTCGAGTCTGATACTTATTCATATTTAATGCTTTGCGTTGTGTTCTTAACAGGTATGAGTACTTGAAAAAGAATAGATATTCTGATTGTACATTTAAAATTGATGAGCTGCTATCTGCAACGGTATGCTTACTTGAAAAAATATAGATGTTCTTCCATCACTAGTGAGATGTTTGCTAATATAATTGCTATTGTGTATTGAATTTTCATTAATTTGAAATCTTTGAATATATAGGGGAACACGTTTTTGTATCTACTAAATGTTCAAGCTATTCTTCGTTCAATTTTGAAGAAGTTTCACAGTGGAGACATGTTCAAGTCAAACAAGGTAAGGCTTTCTTTCCGTTTCAATGTTAACTTTCTCATCTTTGGCCTCAACAGGCATTAGTTCTCAATCTTGTTATTGCTTTCTTGTTCTTTGGCCCCAGCAGGCATTAGTTGGCAGAGAACGTGAGATGGGATTACATTTACTACAATTTACTGAGGTAAGACAAACTTCTTAATGAACTTTTACTACTTTGAACATTAAAAACCCTTAGTTGAAGTTCTGAAGCATAGTTCTCTGGATTTGAATAGTTGGTTTTTATTTCTCTAGGTTACTTTATGTTTCTTCTAAATGCTCTCTAATGTATAATCAAGCCATAATACAAAACAAAATGTTTGGAATAATGTAACAAATAATTATACCAAATAAAAAACCTAGTTTGGTTTTTAAATGGGCATACACATTGGGATGTATATTCAGTATTAATTCAATTGCCTACATTAGGACATTAAACAAATGAAGTGAAAAAGTTTGCTTTTTTTTTTTTTTTTTAAAGAAGAAATAGATTTCCCTACTTTTGTTAATATGAATATTTAAATTATATTCTTGTATTAAAAATCTAACTTTCTTGTCCAGATTATAGAAGACTCTTTTCTATTTTTCAAGCCCCGTTTGGCGTGTGAATACGTTAGGAAATTATCCGAGGACTTTATCAGTTATAGCAGTGAGGTATATTTTACATACATATGCTTTTTCTCATACATATTGAATGTAATTTTCGCTTGTCATTAACCAAAGTTAATTTCATTTCAATAAAATTAAAGGGAAAACATGAAGATTTTTTCATTTCAATATTGTCTTATCAAAGAATGATTATTTTGGCAGGTTCAGCCTAGTGAGATCAGTTTTTTGCTGTGTAAGGCAACTGAAGTGGTGATGAATAAATGCTTTGATCTTTTGGGGATCACTCCGGTAAGTTGTCATCTTGTAGATTTTTTTTAGTTTGTTTTTTCGGTCACGTTTGACTTTTGTTTGTTTTTGGGCTGTATTCAATTGTATTATGATAATACTATTGAATTGAATCGTTTCATGTTTAAATATTTCAAGTAAACTATAAAAATGATTTTTCTTCACAGTATCACATTTTAAATAACTCTAAAAGTTTGTCACTCTTTTTTTCTGTAGGAATCCTTTAAAGACTTGTCCGGATACTTGAAACGGCAAAGTGGTAAAGCTGCCATCGGAAATCATTACATTTCTTGGCCTATTTCTAGGTAACTCGAAAATAATTGATGTTTTCTATGCTGTCTTCATTTCATTTCATGCAATTTAAGTAAAATATATGTATGAAATTTCTAACTAAAAGGATAGGAGATATGAAATTGCCCCTTCTCTAAAGGATTAATTACATATATCACCCTACTTTCATAAATAATTTCATATGTACCCAAAGTGCAAGTATTGAAAGCATTATGTACAATGTTTTTAATACATGTTTGAGTATATATGAAATTTCTAACTAAAAGAAGGGGCAATTTCATAACAAAAGGAAACCCATAAAATCAGTTAAAGCCATAATTTAGTGACTCAAAGCTCCACAGTTTTCATTTGTTTTTTTTTTTTTTTTTTTTAACTCGAGCTGAAGGATAATTTTATATAGAATCACTAAGATCACTGTTTATAAACTGAATGAGCAGAAATTAGTTTTCTCCAAAGGTGAGGTTTATGCAAAATTAATAAATGTATTTTCATTAGACATATATTATTGACATAATAATATGATTGTCACTTCAGTCTCTCGGTTACATAATAATGCTTAGAAAAGGTACGTATAATAAAGAATGTATACATAATTTGATTAACAAGTGTTTTTCATGCTTAGTGTCTACTGTATATTGTTATCCAATCCTTAGTTAAATTTTGTTTTTAATTAGTGATAGTTGTTTTGGTTTTCAGCAGGCCAAATCCGGCGTCTCGGTTGAAATCCCGTTTTGAGCTTTTCTCTATGGTTGTCCAAGTCTCCCATCCAAAATTTGAGAGTGGAAATCTCTTTGGGTATGTCACACTATCGGACACGGATGCTTTACTTGCAGATTGGTGGTGCAATACGGATGAGAACGATGGCGGTCATATAGCTTATTTTGACCATGACTGGCATAATTCTGTAGGAATCTACTCCGTTTCTATGTTGTCATTGGGTAATCCAAGCTCTGTTCGTACCGTTTCATTTTCTTCGTCGATTGAGATATGCGTGTTTCTTCATGTAACTACCAAGGAAAAAGATGCGTGTTATCAGCTTTGTTATTGCCAGGAAAAGATAGAACTGTCTGAATTTTGGGATGGTGATAAAAGTATAAAGCGAGGTACTTTTTACGCTGAAGGTGATAATGGGTCTGTAAGCATATCTTATGTTGGCTTAAAAGATGCGGTAGACACATATATGAGTTTATCGTATGAGCCGACTTGTGGCCATCCAAAAGTATCTGGTTCCATACTTGCGTATTATGGTGGTGATGCTCTTGATGGTTGTGATGGTTTTAATAAACACTCATTTAAGGCCGAGATTTTTCATACCGAATCAGCTATTTTAGAGAAATGCAATAATCTTCTATTGAAGAAATCCACGTTGGCTGTACCAACGAATGGCAGTCTTGTGATCGAAGCACTTTTTGATGATGCTGATTCTGGGGAGATTCTTGTGAGAAAAAAGCGCAGATTCCATGTAAAAGCTGAAGGTTACAGCAAGTGGCTTATCAAGGGCACAAAATGCAGTTTTAATCTTATATTGGTCTGGGCCCCTGCAGATAAAAAGGTAAGATGAAATTTGATACCGCATTCTGCATCTTTTTTAAGCTAGCGCTGCTTGAACACTTAAACCTGTTCGCCCTATTCTTTTGCAACGACTTTGTTTTTCATAACCAAAAATGATTTTGGATGGTACCACATCCTAATGCAATTTCTAAAATACAGCTACTAGTTGTATTTTTATAATGTGAATTGTCTAAAATCGAGTTGCGTATCTGTTTTGAGATGCATATATGTTTTAGCTATTTGTAGTAGTTTGTACATAAGTAAATAGAAGTTGACTATATATGTTTTGAGATGCACATTAAAAATTGATAAGATTTTGAAATATTAATCGATGTTTTAGTCTTTGGAAATCTCTAGTAAAATGTTGAGGGTCGTTATGAGTGAGTTCTACTATGAGCTTTACATGTTATTCTCCTATTTTAGCTTGATATCTTTTTCTCCTTATAGCTGGTCCTGCAACTTGGTGAATTGGTTTGTTTATTATTTACATTTGGCCTTGCAAGTTGGTGTAAAGAGGTGCAGATAAATGTGTATCTAATGCTCTGTGTTGTCTTTTGGTAATCTGCAGCCTATGAACTCTGCTGACTACTTTGAATCTGTTGGTGTGTCGACTCTCTGAAGCTTGTGTTCTGTGGTGTTTTGTGAAGTGAAGCTGGAAAATGTGTCGTGTGCCTTCCAATCCTTTTATCGAAGGCGGCAGTTGATATAGGTCTTTGTTTTCTGATTGTTCAACCACTGTGTTACCGTCTCTAGACTAAAACACTTCACAGGTGTACTTGCGCTGTCATCGCCGATTATTGCTTATTGTTGGCCTCGATGGATGGATCTATGGCCTTTCTAAATTATGTAAAAATATACCAAGTAAAATTGAAACAAAGATTCTGTAAAAGCTTTTGTATTAATCAATATGTCATCATATGTTTGAGTACAAAGTGATATCTATTTATACAACATGAATGGGTACTATGAAGAGTCATGTTGGTTCATGAGAACCTACAGATATGTCGGTTGGCATTGTAACCGCCATATAACATATCTTGTAACTGTCATATAACTGCTATTCTGTAAGTGCCATAGGTTGACTTTCTTCTTTGACTTTTGGGTTGATCGGGCCATATGGGTATTGACTTGGGTCGATTGGGATTAACCCAATATTCTCCCCCTTAATCACAATCGTTTTGTTGTAGATCTTTGACTCCAAATATTTGTTTCATTGTTAGAAACTTGGTCTTCAGTAATGCTTGAAACTGCTAATAAGAGGGTTGGTTCTAAATCTTCTTCGATGAGGTTTTTTTCTTCTTGTCTATGAAGTCTTCCATTTCTTTTATTGTAATGTGAGGCATAATGTCCATATTCATTACAATTATAACATTTTACTTTGCTGAAATCTCTAGGCTTTTTCGTTGCGTCATTGTAATCTTGTGAGAATTTTTCTTCTTCGCGATTTCGGCTATGTGGTGGAATGTATCTTCCTTTTCCTTGATTATCATAGTGATGTCTTCGACCATTGTTGTTGTGTTTTGTAAACAATAGTTTATCTTGATCATCAAATGTTCTTCCTTTCTTAGCCTTGACTCTTTCTTCGAAGGTTTTCAATCTACCAATAGCTTCGTCTAGAGTCATGTTATCTAGATCGGAGTATTGCTCTATGGATGCGACAATGTGATTGAATCTTTCAGGTACAAAATTTAGCAATTTTCGTACGCGAGTTGATTCATCAAGTATTGATCCAAGACTTTCATTTTTGACGTAATGCTTGTCATCTTTGCTGTGAATGAATCAATAGTATCATCTTTCTCCATTTGTAATATCTCAAATTCGGATTTGTGTGTTTGTAGTTTTGCTTTTTGCACTCGATCCACTCCAATGTTTCTAGTCTTTAATGCGTCCCAAACTTCTTTTGTGCTTTTGCAATTTGTCACTTGTAATACTTGATCTTCGGGTAGTGATTGGAATAGATATGCCAATGCGGTTTTGTCTCTTTTATCATTTACTTGAGTGTAGTAGGTTCTACCATTTTCCAAAGACCATTTGCTTGTAGTATGATCTTTATTCTTATGGACCATATGGTATAATTTGTTGAATTTAACAAGGGACATTGAAAGTTTAGGTTATCTAAACTTTTAATTTGACTACTTGTTTCACCTTTTCCCATTTCGATATAATACTCTTATAAAACTCTTGTTAATAACTTTATAAATCTTTAAAACCTAACAATGTAAAACTTAAAATCTTTTAAACCTTTAAACACTTTGTAAAAAAACTTAGAAGCTTTAATCTTTAAAACTTGTAAACCTTAAACTTTATATATTTCTTATCTTAAACCTAATAAGAAAAAACTTAAAACTTGTTTCTTATCATAAACCAAATAAGAGAAACTTTGAAACTTTTTAAAAAAAAACCTTAAAACTTTTCTTATCATAAAACAAATAAGAAAAATCTTTAAAAACTTAAACTTTTCTTATTATAAACCAAATAAGAAAAAAAACTTTGAAACTAAAAAAACTTAAAAGCTCTAATACACTATAAACTTAAAATATAACTAAAAAACTCAAAAAATACCTTAAAACTTAAAACTAAAAATAATGTAAACTTTTCTAAAAAACAAAACTATATGTATAAATACTGAAACTATAAAATAGAGGGTGTGGTTTTCAAATTGTGGAACCAGATGGGTAAAAATATAACCGTAACCCCTTTTTATTTTATATCTTTGTGGTGCCCTAGAGATTTTGTACGCGCCTATTTATATGTTTTTCTTATCTCTTTATTTGAGATAAAGAAAAGAGTAAAGCGTTTGAGAGACTTTATATTTCGTCTCTTATTATTTTAGGATTTGATCCGTTCTTCTTTTCTCCTTATCTTTATGGTCAATCGCCTGTGATAGGTTTGATGGCCTTCCTTTCTTCTCTGATTTGTAGTGTTCTTCGCGAGCACTTGATTCCCACAATTGAAACTTTTAGGGTTTCGATGAATTTGGGGGTTTTATTTCCGAGAGAGATATAGATGATTAGAGATTGAAATTGAGTCGATTGGTGACTCAATTAAAGTTCTGGAACATGTGTGTTTGTTTTATGTTGAATCGTTTAATTTTCTGCCCTAATTGATGATTTCGTTATCAGATTGGTATTTAGTTTTTGTTTTGAATCAAAGGGATATACGATTTTTTTAATCGTTACTGATCCTTTTGGATTGGGTGATACTATTTCGATGTTAATATTTGTCTGTTAACAAAATTTCTTGCAAACTGTTATCTGATTGCTTGGGTTGAGTAATCACAATTTGTGATTGTTCCCTTGTTGCGACAGATACAGAAACACAAAAGATGATTTCTTGATTTTGTGTTCGAATTAGGTTTGCAGGAAAAAATTATTTTCGAAAAAGATTCTGGTCCTTTTTGATTCTGAAACTAAATGAATGGGATTGGTAAAAGATGATTTTGGTTAGTATTGACCAAACCGCTCTGATACCAATTGTTGGCCTCAATGGGTGGATCTATGGCCTTTCTAACTTATGTAAACATATACCAAGTAAAATTGAAACAAAGATTCTGTAAAAGCTTTTGTATTAATCAATATGTCATCATATGTTTGAGTACAAAGTGTTATCTATTTATACAACATGAATGGTTACTATGAAGAGTCATGTTGGCTCATGAGAACCAACAGATATGTTGGTTGGCATTGTAACTGACATATAACAGTTATCTTGTAACTGTCATATAACTGCTATTCTGTAACTGCCATAGGTTGACTTTCTTCTTTGACTTTTGGGTTGACCGTGTCATATGGGTATTGACTTGGGTCGATTGGGATTAACCCAATAACGATAACAGTTTTGAATATCGGTTTTCTTTAGTATCGATAATTTATTTATTTAAGCATGCGGTAAATGCATAAATATGTTAGTTGGACCGGTTAATACCTGTGTAACTTTTCTGTTACAGGTAGAGCACTTTCCGTAGTACTATGGTTTTGTAGTGTTGATTTTGAATATGGTGACTTCAGTTGTGAACCGCACACACTGTGTTATACGGGTTATGCTTAGTGACTTAGTTTTCTAGTAATAAAGTAAAGGAGCATCTTCACTGTTACCTTACCTGGTAGTATTGATGATTCATTTCTAATAGGGTTCTTATCGGTTCTTTGTTTTCTCTTCTTGTTTGTCATCATATCTTTCTGTGTGAATTTTTAGTACACGAGTTGGATCTACAATTTCCAGTACAGGAGTTGGATCTACAATTTCTTTTAATTTGTTGAAGCGTCCAATTACAGTTAAACTGGAAGAACAAAAACACGCACATTCTGATCCAACTATTAGACTTATCGATTAGTCACTTTGAGTTGAGCTAGCCGTTATAGTAATAGAGAAACACCCGATAGCTCGATGAGATTTCTTGAGGGAAGCTCGAGCTCGGCTCGGGAAAATTTGAATTCAGCTCGACTTATTTATAATGATATGCTTTTTAAAATTAAAATATAAGATAAGATTTGAATTCGGCTTGAGCTCGGCTAGAAAAGCTCCACACATTTATAAATATATATTTAATCTTCCTTTCATATACGTAATATACATAAAAGTTTTAAAAGCTCGACAATAACTCAAGTTGAGCCTATATAAACTCGAGCTCGGCTAGATAAACATTTTGAGCTCATTTTATTGGCTTGAGCTCGAACTCAAGACTCGATAAAGCTCAACGCGATCGAGCTTGAGTCGAGTTAGAGCTCGACTTACTCAATAAAAAATTGACTCGTTTTCACCCTGAATTACGGGCAATAATAATAACACCTTTATTCTAATATCGCATGCTTCAAACCTAAGAAAAGCCAAACACTTGACCTAATCAAACAACTTCAAATACTAAAGGATATAGCCCAAACGTTGTTTATACTTCATAATATTATATTGTTAGATGATGGGATTAAAACGCCCCAAACCAATTTTTATTTTATTTTTTTGTTTAATTTTTTCAAAAATCTGGCCTTATAGGGTGAACCTTATACACCAGTCTAGACATTGTGACATTGTGACCCAGTTTGCTACATTTTTCGAAAAAGAAACTTGCATGCCTCGATAATTCACGAAACATTTGCAGATATAGTCATAATTATATACAAACTTGACATTAATAATGCACGAAGCTAACTATAACAAATTGCGGATGTTATTCCAAACACCCATTTATACACGTCAAAACAACATTTATACATAACTCTTTTGCATAAAATGGGGCAAGTAACTCTATTTCAAAATGTCCGAAAGAACTACACTTTACGAAAGACCATAACTTGACCAAAATAATTGGAGGTCTAACTTTCTTCAAACATGGTGCTAAGAGTTTACTTGTCTATTATGCATAAAATGGGCCAAGTAACTCTATTTCAAGCTTCAATCATCAAGGCCAATTTCCATGACCTTACCTCACAGGTCATGCAAAAGAACATTACTCAAAATTTTTCAAACCCGCTAGTTTGCTATAGTTTACAATACGGGGCATAGCGTTTACACTTTTTTTCTAATCTCACATGCTTCAAGCTTTAGAAAAACCAAACACTTAGACATTTTTTAAGCTTAAATTAGCAAATGACACGACATGTCGATTCAACAAGGACAATGCTTATAGCACTACGTATTTGATTTTTGTTTATTAAGTTCGAGGACAACTAGCTTCATTTGAATGACCTAAATATTCAACATTTAAGCAAAAGATTTGAATTTATTGCCTCTACCTTACACCCCCCCCTCCCCCGGGACGGAACCAGAAACAAACATGACTGGGTGCACAATTTTTTTTAACCGTAATATAATTGAGTTTAAGATGCTAACTAAATAAGATTAAAAACACATTTCAATGGACTGGGGTCATTCAAGATATATTAGAGAAAAATCATTGATTTTTTTAAAAAATTAACACTAAATCGAAAAAAATTCATACGTGTCACGGGCACCCACGGGACCCCCCCCCCCCCCCCTCATCCTACAACTCATTGATACCACTTTTGATGTGTATTTAGTGAAGCAAGTGTAGCTTACAGAAAGTATATGAACAAATCAACACCCACCAACCCAATATTGCAATCTAAGCGAAAAGTATAAAAACTCTCCCCCCTTTGCTCTGGCGATTTGGGCGACCAATCCCTAAACCCTAATCGGTTTTTCCTAATCGACTCCCTCCTAATTCATATAGCAATTCCGTCCAAATCCTGATCATTCTTTGATCTTGTGTTGGTGTGCGTTGCTGTTTGATTTCCTAGGGTTTCGTTATTGGTTTAATCGATTTTTGGTTCTTTTCTTTAATCGCTAACTAAGGGTTTGGTGTGATCGCACCCTACTGCAATCACTACATCAATTATTCTGATCGTTTTTTGCTATCTATGGGTTAGTACCGTGATTTAATGTTATATAAACCCTAGTTTTTACTAGGGTTTTACTCGGCTTATTTAAGCAGGACGTAAGCTTTTGTTATTCTGGTTACATATTGGTGGTGGGTTTTCAGTTTTTTTGATGTCTAATTTGGGAGAGAAGACTATTCCAGGCAACGAGGGTAACATGAATGTTAATGGTGATGACATGTCTGATCACGTGCTACGATTTGAGGGTGTACAGGAGGGTTTGGATGTTGCTTCTGCTGGATCTGATAACGCATTAAACCCTAGGGTTGATGCAATTAACGATTCTGGTGTTGTACAACAACCTGCTGATGGGAGTAATGGTCAGAAAGAGTCTTGTTGATCATATTGAATGTGATGGGGCTGATAACGTGAATAAGGTTAAGGATAAGGTTGTTTTGGATGATTTGGAGCAAAGCCATGATACCCCTGCTTCTGATTCGGCTTCTAATGTTTCAAAACAGCCTAATGTGGAGCAATTGATTGCTAATGCGCATCAGAAATTTGATGAAGCTATGAATAAAATTGACAGTGATATTGCTAAGATGGCTTCATCTTCTGATGTGAACAATTCGAGTGGTATTGGGATTCAATCTAAGTCAAAGGGTACTAAAGTTTATTCAGCAAATACTCCTCTGTCGAGTTTTGATGTGGCTATGCAATCCCAGATGTATGGTACTAATCATAGTGTTACTTATGATCCTAATGCACCTAAGGTTGTTACTACTAGTGGTAATGGAGTTAAGTCGGTTTCTTACGCGGGTGTTGCTTCTAATGAATCCCAGAAACATGTGTCTAATTTTCGGAGGTTAGAATGCAGCACAAAGAAGGATGATGTAGACCTTTCAGTCCCAATGAAAGTGGTGGAAGAGGTGAACATGAGGTTTGAGAATACTCTTTACGGATACTTCCTTGGTCAACGCCTTGCTTTTCCTGTTGTTGACTATTATGTTCGCAATACGTGGGCTAAGTATGGTTTACAAAAGGTTATGATGAACGCTAAGGGATTCTTCTTCTTCAAGTTTAATTCGAAAAAAGGCGTTGACGATGTTCTTGATAATGGTCCTTGGTTGATTCGTAATGTTCCTATTATTCTTAAACCATGGACATTGAACACCAACTTGCTTAAAGAGGATTTGACTAACATTCCGGTGTGGGTTAAATTCCATGATGTTCCTTTAGCTATGTTTTCTGATGACGGGCTCAGTCTTCTTGCTACATTGATTGGTACGCCCAAAAGGTTAGATGCTTTTACTAGTCAAATGTGCAAAGAATCTTGGGGCCGTAGTAGTTTTGCTAGGTGTATGATTGAAGTGAAGTCGGATGAGGTTCTTAGGGACAGCCTCACTATCGAGATTCCTTTACTTGATGGTACGGGCTCGACTATTGAGAAGATCCGTGTTGAATATGAATGGAAACCGCCTAGATGTAAGAAATGTCGGGTATTTGGACATACTTTGGTGGATTGTCCTAAGGTTGTGATTCCGACTGCCCAACCTCATAAGGATGTAAGTGATGGTGTTCAGATTGTTAACAATAAGAAGAAGGGAAAGCAAGTTGGGCCGAATCCGGGTCGAGGAGGTTCTTCTAAATCTGTGGTGGGCAAGCATTTTGAATATCGGCCAAAAAGCCTCCTCTTGAACCCAACAAAGTAAATGTCGGTAAGACGATGGCTTCTAATGTGGCTAGTTCGAGTGGAACCAGGATCACTACGTCTAATCAGTATGATGCTCTTAATATGGATGATACAGATGCGGATACTGGTCGTACAATGGAGGTTAATGAGGATGAGTCGATTAAGACTGGCTCTACATCACATGTTCCGCTTGTGAGTGATTCAATGGGAACAATAGATGTTGGTTCTACTCCCATAGTTGAGAAAATTGGTAAGCTTGAAAAACTAATTATTGATGGGAAAGCTACCCTTGTGGATGATGATGGTCAACCTATTCCGTCTACCTATTCTACTAAGAGAGCTAACCCTTTTTCTAAAGTGGGAGAGATTGAGGTGTCTGATTCTGAAGATGAGGTTGTTGCTAACCCATTTGATGAGTTTGCTAATATATTTGGTGGTGGCCAAGAGTTTGAAGATGAGTATGATGACTATGACTTCGATGACTATGCAAAGCAGGTTCGTGATCTTCCTGGAAATTTGGATGCCTTTAATGCCATGTATGGCACAAAGTTTCAAGGTCCTAGGAAGTAATCTTATTTCGTTGTGTCATTTGTTATCACTTGAGTAGTGGTTTGTTTTCTTGTTTAGAAAATAGGAAGTATCTTGATATATAAGCTCTATGCCTATGTAACGGGCTGATATATGGGATTTCACTCATATACATTGTACTTAAACGTTTATTTGGTTAATATATTTACCAGGGTGCAGGATTTCTCCCCTTTACCCAAAAAAAATCAACACCCACCAACCCTTTCCTTTTGCTGACCATGTTCATTAATTCGCATTTCAATTGCTATAAATTAAAGTAAGTAGAAGATAATATGGAATGTTCATAATACATGGTCATTTAATTTGACTGCTAACAACGGGGATAAACTAGTGTAAAACATCACTAAGTGGGTTGAAAGGTGTCAGGTTTGAGCCATTTAAGCCGGGGTGATAAAACAAACTTGGATACTAGGATCGGCGATCATGCTACAACCACACGGGTGAAATAATTGAATTGCGCCATTCAAGGACCATGATTCAAAGGCTAGCAAAAATATACTAGTCCATCATTCCACATTTCAGAATGCTTGTAATAAACTCCGTAACAGCCAAATAACAAAAGAATTGTGCACACGAGATGAATCATATACCGTGACATTGTGTTATTGTTGTATGTCTATTACATCAACAAATTCTAATCATTGAAGGCCAAGATAAAAAACATACAAATGGCATCGAAATCGGATGGAAAAAAGAATAACTAAACTCACAATTTGACACTTCTGATAGGATGATAACTCTTTCAAGACACCTTCCATAATCACCCGTAAACGAATCAAATATTACAATTGTAAAAATGGGTTTTTTCCGAGACCACCTATTTCCACAATGGTATGAAGGTTTTTTGTCTGTGTGTAATACATCTTATTGATGTGGTCGTGGGTATTAAATTCATCTATGCATATACTAAGGGATTTAGCGAGTCTATACGGGTAAATTTTGACCTCACAAAGGTTCTTTTGATACCATTAGCTGGTTTGATATAAAATACTATGGCCTTGTATAACTATTTTTCATAAAAAACACAACTATATATCAAGAGCGTCATCGCCATAATAAGCAAGTATGTGTCCATATACTTTTGAATGACCAACAATCGGCTCATTCGATAACCTCATAGAAGTGTCTACCACATCTTTTAATAGAACGTAATAGATGCTTACAGACCCATCCTTGCCTTCAGCAGAAAATGTACCTCGCTTTATATTTTCTTCACCATTCCGAATAGATTACCCTTCTCAATGTAAGATCTGTTGGGATTTTATACTCATAACAATTATATATAAAACAAATAACATCATCAAAGCATGCAGCGGAAGAACTAGGAATAATATATGTAAGTAATTAACCGAATAAGAAAACGCGTACCTTTTAGCAATTCAAGAATCAAACGTTGATTGAACAAGAACCAAAAACCCAAAACCCTAATTAAGGGTTTATACAAATCGACCCAAACAAGAAATCGACCACCAAGGATTACAAGCTCAAGTGTGCTTGTTCTTCGTTCTTGTACACACGTACTAATAACAAATTGATGTGAAAAGTTAGTTCCTTGAATCACAAATAAAACCAAACACTTGTATCTTTGGGTTAAGCAAAATCGAAAACCCTTGGGGTGAGGGAGTTCGACCGGCCACACAAAGAGGGAGAGAGGAGAGGAGAAATTAGGTTATTGGTGATCCAAGATTAAGTTGTGAATGAATACAATGCATTGTATTTATAGGTAACTTAACTTGGTGACCAAGTTTGAGTGTGATTAGGTTTGGAACCCAACCGATCGGCCAAACATAATCCCAAAGGGATTCTAGAACTTTCCCGACTTTGTAATTTCATCTCTAGTCCTTCTAGTTAATATTTAACGACCGTTAACCAAACCTCGTTAATTATTTAACTATCGTTATGTTTTATTTCACGACTAATAATTAATAATAATAACGTTTTATTTATATTAATTATATACATCAATTCTCATACGTAATGTGTGCAATCCCGAAGTCTCGAGTTCGAATCCGGACATACTATTATTTAAATATCCATAAAACCTTTCAGCTCCCACTTGGATATTACTAAATATAGTAATGACATTGGTTAGTCTAGCTTTCACACGCCAACGCCCCCAGATCGAATCGAGCATGGTCTCCTGGAAAAACCATTTAATGATTCATCATTTTTACTTATCCTTTTGTTACTAATACTACATTAACTATGAATATGGATCAAGTCATTTCATAAGTTAACATTCTATTTCTCGTTGTATATGATTGAACAAGATTACCAAATCTTCTGAACGTATTCCAGATAGATCTTGGGTATGGCCATACAAACATCTTGTCAACCTTACGAGGGGCCCAAATATAGTATTATGCTTTGAAACAAATTCAAAGGAACAAATTCTCTTGACTACAAACATAACTCATGAATTTTGCAACACTTCCGAAAATAGCCCTTATAACTACCAGTTACGGATAGCGTTAGACTATCTTACACAAATGCACTACATTCATATCAGTTATCTGGTATCTCAAGTCTGAGGATAAACACTTCATGATATACTTAATGACAGAGATCCATAAAGTATCATCATGTAAAGTTGGGATGAGTCCTATATTCAATTCATTGAACATCATGTGAATCTGGTATGTCCCACGCATCAATATACTTTAAAAGTATATTCTACCAAAACTCAGATTTGTCTTAATTTAATGACATTCCCACATCATTGATCGACAACGGACTATTTAGAATAACATAAGTTATCCATGAATTAAACATGCAAATATAGGATATAATATTAAGAAAATGAAAAATAAACATAAACAACTATTTTATTTCATTAAAGTAATATTTGTTCATAACATCCTTTATCCAAATACTAATCACAGATCTGCATGAAACTACTAGCTAAACGAAGTCCTATCCCATCAGCATGGTCAGTAAGTTTTTCCTTTGGCAAAGGCTTCGTAAAGGGATCAGCTAGATTATCATCTGTATGAACTTTGAGTAGATTGATTTCACCTATGTTGACTTGTTCTCGAACATAGTGATATCGACGAGGAAAATGTCTGGCGCCCTTCATGACTCCAGGCTCATTGGCAAATGTTATTGCAGCAGAGTTGTCACAATACACATTTAAAGGTAATTCGATTGAGGGCATTACTCCGAGTCCCGAAATGAATTTCCTAATCCAAACAGCTTCCATCGCAGCTTCTGAAGCAGCTATGTACTCAGCTTCTGTAATAGACATCGCAACCGTTGTTTGCTTCTTGCTCTTCCAGTCAACTGCTCCTCCATTAATGACAAAGACATAACCAGTTTGAGACTTCGTATCATCTTTATCAGTTTGGAATGACGCATCGCAAAAACCTGTAACATCAAGTTCTGCATCTGGATTTCCTCCATACACTAGAAACATTTCTTTAGTAGCCCTTAGATACTTAAGAATGTTCTTAACAGCTTGCCAGTGTTTCACACCTGGGTTCTGTTGATACCGACTGGTAATGTTCTGTGCAAACGCCACATCAGGCCTTGTACATCTCACAGCATACATGATAGATCCTACAGCCGAAGCATAAGGAACTTTCTTCATGTATTCCACCTCAGCAGGTGTTAATGCGCATAGTTTATTACTTAAGCCATGTTCAACTTGCATCAGCAAATATCCCTTCTTGGAATTTTGCATACTGAATCTCTTCAATATTTTATCAATGTAAGCACTTTGGCTTAGTCCAATTAACCGCCTTGATCTATCTCGGTAGATCTTGATTCCCAGAATAAATGCTGCATCCCCTAAGTCCTTCATAGAAAAGCACTTTCCAAGATAAGACTTTACATCTTGCATACTTGGAATGTCTTTCCCCATGATCAATATGTCATCGACATATAAGACAAGGAAA
Source organism: Chrysanthemum seticuspe (assembly GCA_019973895.1). Classification (NCBI taxonomy): domain Eukaryota; kingdom Viridiplantae; phylum Streptophyta; class Magnoliopsida; order Asterales; family Asteraceae; genus Chrysanthemum; species Chrysanthemum seticuspe. Next base: position 353,576,317 of record BPTQ01000009.1, read on the forward strand.
ATAACATTACTCCCACTACCTTTGTGATACACACATGGCTCATCAAGATTTTGACTGAAACCAAATTTCTTGATCTCTTCATCAAACTTCATGTTCCATTGCCTTGATGCTTGCTTCAACCCATAAATGGATCTTTGAAGTTTGCATACACGCTTCGGAAACTTTGGATTCACAAACCCTTCAGGCTGCGCCATGTAGATGTCTTCATCTAGACGACCGTTTAAGAAGGCAGTTTTGACATCCATTTGCCATATCTCATAGTCATAGTACGCGGCTATGGCTATAAGAATCCTAATAGCTCTAATGTCTGCTACAGGAGAAAAAGTCTCCTCGTAGTCTACCCCATAGGTTTGAGTGTACCCTTGGGCTACAAGACGAGCTTTATAGGTATGTGCATTGCCATCAATGCCAGTCTTTATCTTAAAGAGCCACTTACTTCCAACTACCTTAGCATTTGGAGGTAAGTCAACCTCTATCCAAACTTCGTTATCTTTCATGGATTGCATTTCCCCATTTATTGCAACTCGCCATTTTTCCTTTTCAGGACTCATCATGGCAGCTTTATAGTTAGCAGATTCACCAAGATCCCCTAACATATTTTCCTCAGCTTCTACGTTGAGACATAGACGCTCAGGTGCACGCGTAGCCCTTGCGGATATACGAATGGGAACCACTTCAATCTCAGGTGGAACGCCCAGAATTTCAGGTTCTACTTGAGGTTGGCTAGTGTTCTCAGAAGGTGTTCTATCTTCTTGATCATATTCCAGATCATAAACTCTCCCACTGAATTCATGAGATATGATATCCTTTTCAAGAAAGTCTCCATACCTAGCAACAATTACTTTGTTTTCAGGTGGAAAGTAAAAGTAGTAACCAATAGTTTCCTTTGGGTATCCTACGAAGACACACTTAACAGATCTTTGTTGCAGCTTATCAGCAGAGTCACGTTTAACAAACGCCTCACAACCCCAGACCTTTAAGTAAGACAAGTTGGGAGGTTTCCCATACCACACTTCATAAGGAGTCTTAACAACCTTCTTAGTTGGAACCATATTCAATATGCGAACAGCAGTTTCTAAAGCATAATCCCAAAAGGATAAGGGAAGAGTTGTAAGATTAAACATCGATCGCACCATATCTAGCAATGTACGATTCCTTCTCTCAGATACACCATTTTGTTGTGGAGTATATGGAGATGTGAGTTGCTGGACAATACCACACTCAGCTAGATAATCTTTAAACTCTTGGCTTAAATATTCACCACCTCTATCGGATCGAAGAGCTTTAATCTTCTTTCCTAGTTGCAGTTCTACTTCACTCTTAAAAACCTTAAATGTTTCAAAGACTTCATGTTTATGTTTAAGTAAATAAACATAACCATAATGACTGAAATCATCAGTAAAGGTTAATAAGTAGTGATAAGGTTTTAAAAGGTACCATTTTGAGGGGTTGTTTAAGTCCTTATTTGATCACTTTTGTATCCGTTATTGCTTAATATCGTTCCTTTTTACTTTTTAGGTCTCGTGAAGGCAAAATGCTGGAATGGCACTTATTTGGACGAAAAGGCGCGAATATATGAAGAAAATGACCAAAGTCGAAATCGAGACACTCACAGTTGCTGAAAGTAGAAGGCGACGGCGTCAGGTGTTAATTGCGACGCCGTCCCAAAAATATTGTGACGATACAGGTCTCAAAACTCGTATTTTCAAGTGACGACGTCTAGCTGTGGAAGAGTAGGCCGTCGCTACTCAGACGGCCTAGATGCAATCCAGACGACGTCAGAAGCTAAAGAGGACGGCGTCACGGACATAAGGTGACGCCGTCGCAAGGTTAACTTGGCCAAGACGAAACCCTAATGGCGGCGACACGACGGCGTCACTAAACAAAAGGTGACGCCGTCGCAATTGTAATCTTATATATAGAATCCGAATTTTTCAGTCTTTAGGTGGAGAGTCTTTGGAGTAAAAACCTAAAACCGAACCTAAGGTGTCTTGTACAGTATTTTAGGGTTTTAAACCCTATCTTACACCAAGATAAGTCTTTACTTCATTAATTCAATTATGTCTTTGATTATTTGTGTGTATGCTTGCATGTTCTCCATGTCCGACTAATTTATTTGTGTGTTTGCTTAGGAAGTATGAAACTTAATTATTGAATATTGATTGGTTGTTTCTTATCTTAGTTGACTAATGATCTAGTAATGCGATAGGTCATTCGTTGTGTACTTAATGCTTGATTCATCTTTGTGAACCTTAGAGTATAATTACCTGAGTAATTGTAGGCTAAACCATCCAAAGAGCGCCTTAGAGTAGGAGTTTATAATCTCTAGTGAGTTTGTAGACAAGACCCTTTGGTAAGTTCAAAGAGTTAGGGAGGAACGCATACCCTACAACTTTAGACACACAACGCGACTAGGAATAAGACGTGACACTCAACCATCAATAGGAGATAATTAAGGAGTAATACAAACTAAGTAAACACATCTTTAAACTATCATACGAGCACACATTAATTAGACATAGACTCCCACAACCTTAGTTTAGATAATTAGATAATAGTAGAGTAATCGGTAGAAATACCAACCCCCCAAATCCAATACCCGAGATTCGTACCTTTCCATTTTCATAAAATATAAAAAGATAAAAAATAATCTTCCTCAACCTTAAACCTTAGCGTAGTAACTCCCTACTAGCATTCCTATTCCCCTAGAGAACGATATCAATACCCGTGGCTTACCCTAATTACTACACTACAATGATTAGGTTCACTGCCTAGGGTGTTATAAAACTTGCTCGAAGAAAAGGAAGTTCCTTTGACCCCGAACGACGCGTGTAGCGTTATCAAGTAGCTAGCACCCTTTCTCGACACATGTCTTAGTGGTCCACATACGTCAGTATGTATCACACCAAGAAGATCAGAAGCCCTTTCTAAACTATTTGTAAAAGGTTTCTTGGTCATCTTCCCAGATATGCAAGATTCGCATTTATCAAATGATTCATCATTGATGTCTTGCAAAAGCCCATCGTGTTGCAGTTGTTGCATGCGTTTCTTGCCTATATGAGCAAGTCTACAATGCCAAAGAAATGAAGAATCCAAATCACCTTTGATTCTTTTATTATTGATGCTAAAGACATAATTATTTTTATCAATCACATTATCATGCAAATCAATTTCAAACACACCATTTACTGGAATAACATTAAAGTAAAAAACACCATTTAAAGAAACAGAAATTCCATAATCAGTAAATGTATGAACGAAACCAATATCTTTTAACAAGGAAACAGAAACGACACCCCTAACAATGGAAGGTGCGTAATGACAATCATTTAATGACAGTACTAAACCCGAAGGTAAAACTAAATCAAACGTGCATATAGCTTCAACGACTGCTCCATTACCCACGTGCAGGTATTGATGTCCATAGGCAAGCTTCCTTGCTCCTCTTAGTCCCTGCAGTGTATTACAAATGTGAATACCACATCCAGTATCATATACCCAGGAATTTATTTTATGAGGAAAAGCAAATAATTCTATCATCAAAAGAGTACCTGAAGTACTGGCCACAGTGCCAGTATTTTTATACCTCTTATTGCGCAACTCATCAAGGTACAGTGGACAATTCCTCTTCCAGTGTCCAACCTCGGTGCAGTGATGACAAGCCATATCCTTCTTCGGATTCTCACGCTTCTTGGGAGGGTACTTTTTGGGTTCTTGCTGATAAGTCATAACTTGTTTTCCCTTATCAACTTTACCCTTACCTTTCCCTTTCTTGTTCGCTAGCGGCTTATTAGGCTTAGAAATTCTACCCTTTTGGATGGTCAAAACCGCAGGTGTAGAGGCCTTCTTGGGAAAACCTTTCTCGTAATCAATGAGCATTGCATGTACCTCACTGACTGTCTTCCCCGTGCAATGCATATTATAATTGCGCACGAAACCACCAAATTCCTTGTTAAGGGATCTGTTGATCAGGCCAATTTGTATGTCATTAGGGTAGACATAGTTAAGACGCCCCAACTGGTCCATGTAAATCATCATTTCTAGGCAGTGGGCGCTTACAGGTTTCCCTTCTCCTTGCTTGCAACTATGAAGAGCATCAATCAAGTCATACAGCTCTACAGTCACAGGCTTTTCAAACAACCTTTGCAATTCTTCAAGCATGAGATTAGGGAAGTAATTTTCAACCTGTTTTTGCAAGTTTGGATTCATACTCCCGAGCATAATGCAGGCGACCTCATTATACTTGTCATACTGATAAGGTTTTAAAAGGTACCATTTTGAGGGGTCGTTTAAGTCCTTATTTGACCACTTTTGTATCCGTTATTGCTTAATATCGTTCCTTTTCACTTTTTAGGTCTCGTGAAGGCAAAATGCTGGAATGACGCTTATTTGGACAGAAAGGCGCGAATATATGAAGAAAATGGCCAAAGTCGAAATCAGACACTCACAGTCGCTGAATGTAGAAGGCGACGGCGTCAGGTTCTATTTGCGACGCCGTCGGAGAATTATTGTGACGGGTCAGAACGCAAAACTCGTGTTTTCAAGAGACGACGTCTAGTTGTGAAAGAGTAGGCCGTCGCTACTCAGACGGCCTAGATGCGATCCAGACGACGTCAGAAGCTGAAGAGGACGGCGTCACGGACATAAGGTGACGCCGTCGCAAGGTTAACGTGGCCAAGACGAAACCCTAATGGCGGCGACACGACGGCGTCACTAAACATAAGGTGACGCCGTCGCAATTGTAATCTTATATATAGAATCCGAATTTTTCAGTCTTTGTGTGGAGAGTCTTTGGAGTAAAAACCTAAAACCGAACCTAAGGTGTCTTGTACAGTATTTTAGGGTTTTTAACCCTATCTTACACCAAGATAAGTCTTTGCTTCATTAATTCAATTATGTCTTTGATTATTTGTGTGTATGCTTGCATGTTCTCCATGTCCGGCTAATTTATTTGTGTGTTTGCTTAGGAAGTATGAAACTTAATTATTGAATATTGATTGGTTGTTTCTTATCTTAGTTGACTAATGATCTAGTAATGCGATAGGTCATTCGTTGTGTACTTAATGCTTGATTCATCTTTGTGAACCTTAGAGTATGATTACCTGAGTGATTGTAGGCTAAAACATCCGAAGAGTGCCTTAGAGTAGGAGTCTATAATCTCTACGTGGATTTGTAGACAAGACCCTTTGGTAATTTCAAAGAGTTAGGGAGAAACGCATACCCTACAACTTTATAAACACAACGCAACTAGGAATAAGACGTGACACTCAACCATCAATAGGAGATAATTAAGGAGTAATACAAACTAAGTAAACACATCTTTAAACTATCATACGAGCACACATTAATTAGACATAGACTCCCACAACCTTAGTTTAGATAATTAGATAATAGTAGAGTAATCGGTAGAAATACCAACCCCCCAAATCCAATACCCGAGATTCGTACTTTTCCATTTTCATAAAATATAAAAAGATAAAAAAAATAATCTTCCTCAACCTTAACCTTAGCGTAGTAACTCCCTACTAGCATTCCTATTCCCCTAGAGAACGATATCAATACCCGTGGCTTACCCTAATTACTACACTACAACGATTAGGTTCACTGCCTAGGGTGTTATAAAACTTGCTCGAAGAAAAGGAAGTTTCCTTGACCCCGAACGACGCGTGTAGCGTTATCACATACTCAGATTGCCATGCAGCTCGTGCTTCAGCAGTAGCATCAGCTGCAGGTTCAGGAGGACAAGGCATAGTCAAATAATTGAGTCTTTTGGCAACCCTCAAGACAATTCTTAGTTGCCGATACCAATCATTGAAATTCGCGCTACCAGTCAATTTCTCTCGATCAAACATAGATTTGAACGACGAGGCTAGTGCAGTAGATTCAGCTTGAGCCATTTCTACAGAAATAAAAGTTCAAAAGTTTGTACTTTCGATAAGTAAACATTCAAGAAAATAAAATACCCTTTGGTCAATATTCATATTAACCATAGAATTTTCCTTGAATTTTGGATCCTCATTATCATAGTTTCACCACATCAGTTGATCTGCTAGTGGTGAAAGTATAGAATAGGTAATCGTTGAAGAACGATAATTGACAAACAAGTTTTCAATTCCAAAAGTTATGGGATTTACAATTTTGCCAAAACAATTAATGCAAAACGTAAGCATGTTTCATCTCATCTCATGCCTTAAGTCATAGGTCTCACTAACTAACTTAATTAAGTTTTCTAACTTAGAAACTGCAAATCATAAAGCTGAGGTCTCACACAACTAAATAATTCACCTCGTTATTGTAATCTAGATCAAGGTCTCACATAACTAAATTACAACTTCAAGTGTTTCATATCATTAGATGGCATAAACTTAAATTTAAAGGGTACAATTTTTTACGTGTAATCAAAACTTATGTATAAAGAAGCATGCATACAACTTTATAACATAAAATTTTCGAAAAAACTTACATAAGATTTTAATTGCTAAGATTAAATTCTACAAAGTTTTAATCGATGCGTTGAGAAACTTACAACTTTGCACTAAGATGCTTCGTACATAGAATGGTTATACTAGGTAGCTCCAATCGAACTCACAGGGGGCAGAGGACCAGGTAAGCGCAAAAGCATAACCTTAGACATCCATTCAGTGCGACTGTGCGCACTTCTTAATTAACCCCTTTATAGTTTGTTCTAGTGGGTGAGCCGTTCTAACCATTTAGTACAGTCGCATCAATCGATTAAAAGTTCAAGAATTATTCTTAGATAACAAATCAGTTTTGCCATTATTTAGTCCATTTAATTTTCTATTCCAAAAAACCCTTTTTGCTTACTAACATGTCAAACAATTTATAAACAAAAAAGCACTTTAATAAAAATTAAACACACTCAAATAATATAAACATATAACTAAACAATTTTAACATATGTAAAAACATTTAGCGACATGCATAATTATTTCAATAAACCCTAATAACAATTCTAGTCGTAAATAAATGCATACATTAACTAGGACTTTCATCTCGCAAGAAGATGAGCCACATACATCGACAAGTCGATTGCGTAAGCCAAAGTTAATAATATACCAATTAGCACATAACGAATTTTCTTAGTTATAATTGAGGTCTTTCCCAATTTGATAATTATTAAATAAATAAAACATGTGTGTATCACTTAACAATTAATCAATAACCAATAAACAATACTCCATGGCAAAACATGCATGTTCCACCATGGATTCCGCATAACAATTATCACCTAAGATACACATATTACATGACACATAACAATTATTCATTAATTAACCACATAAACTTAGCATGCAATCCTAGGGTTTCTACAAGTTTTACAAAATTAAAACATAATTAAATAAATAAAGGGTAATCGACCCTATATATAAAAAATTAGGGTTACCCTAGAAACCATAAAAAGCATGCACATAATCATAAAGATCCAATTTTTATGTGTTTCAGTAATTAATTACATCATATTAACGGCTCGTGATGCCACTGTTGGGATTTTATACTCATAACAATTATATATAAAACAAATAACATCATCAAAGCATGCAGCGGAAGAACTAGGAATAATATATGTAAGTAATTAACCGAATAAGAAAACGCGTGCCTTTTAGCAATTCAAGAATCAAACGTTGATTGAACAAGAACCGAAAACCCAAAACCCTAATTAAGGGTTTATACAAATCGACCCAAACAAGAAATCGACCACCAAGGATTACAAGCTCAAGTGTGCTTGTTCTTCGTTCTTGTACACACGTACTAATAACAAATTTATGTGAAAAGCTAGTTCCTTGAATCACAAATAAAACCAAACACTTGTATCTTTGGGTTAAGCAAAATCGAAAACCCTTGGGGTGAGGGAGTTCGACCAGCCACACAAAGAGGGAGAGAGGAGAGGAGAAATTAGGTTATTGGTGATCCAAGATTAAGTTGTGAATGAATACAATGAATTGTATTTATAGGTAACTTAACTTGGTGACCAAGTTTGAGTGTGATTGGGTTTGGAACCCAACCGATCGGCCAAACATAATCCCAAAGGGATTCTAAAACATTCCCGACTTTGTAATTTCATCTCTAGTCCTTCTAGTTAATATTTAACGACCGTTAACCAAACCTCGTTAATTATTTAACTATCGTTATGTTTTATTTCACGACTAATAATTAATAATAATAACGTTTTATTTATATTAATTATATACATCAATTCTCATACGTAATGTGTGCAATCCCGAAGTCTCGAGTTCAAATCCGGACATACTATTATTTAAATATCCTTAAAACCTTTCAAGATCGCCTTCCACTAATTTAGTTGGTTCAGTACGAAATATTAGGGCCTTGTATTCCTAAAAACCGACACAGCTGTCAACAGCGCCACTACCGTAGTAAGCTAGTATGCGTCCACATACTCTTGGATGACCAACATACTTTAACCTCATTCTAGTGTCTACCGCCTCTCTTATGAGAAAGTAATAGATGCTTAGACACCCATTTTTGCCTTCAAGGTAAAAAGTTGTTTGCTCAATACTTTTTTCACCCCTCCAAAAATCTGGCAGCTCTATCTCTTCCTCGGCGCTACAAAGTTGATAGCATGCATTCTTTTTCTTGGAAGTGACAGCGACCTGGCCGCAACCTTTCTTATCCACGCACCACCCAGCTGATCGTAATCCATACGTATCGGATACTGTGATTAAAACAACCATCACAAATTAAAAACAAAATTTAACAATCTTATGTATACCGTAGATAGTAAGCATGAAAAACAAAGGTTAATCAGATTACAAATGCTGATTAAGGGAGTGAAAATGAATCTCTAAGGAGTACTTTTTCTATCATTAGTATGTAACCAAGAGAATAAAGTGACAATAATATTGTTGTGTCAATAATATTTGTCTAACGAGATACAAATATGGGTTTCGTGAACAAGAAGAATTCTTTCCATCCTCAAGCCGACCCGCTACATTGACAGAAAGAAATACTAATATTCTAACTACCTACAAGTTCTAGCAGATAGCTCAAACAATGATTGGCACCTTTGACTTTTTCTTGTCCTCAACAAATAACACGCTAGTAGACTTGGACCAGACATTTTGGTTTTTATTTGAGACTCTTCGTGACCATCATGGCTAATTAAGTACTCTTAGTATTGATTGTGTTCTCGAGTTTATGTTTTTCAAGTGGTAAAGAAAGGAAAAGCAAGTTAACAAAATTACCAATATGCCTAAAAAATTCACATAATACCACAAATGTGTTGTAATTGGTATGGAAAAGGTTGTTCGATTCACAGATAACTTGATAATGATATGCTTGAATACTAAATCTGATTATTCAAAAAGAAAAAACTTGCGATAATCAAATAATCAAACTTTCATTGTTTGACTACCTTTATCCTCCAGATGGTATGAGTACACGTGGTTGCGTCCGAGGGCATCTGCATGCTTTGGGATATTTCCGATGTTGATCTCATAAAATATCTGGCCATCATGAGGAATAACCTCCTTGATAACTCGTGACGACGTAGCATACACATGGGTAATCCGTGCATGTAGCAAGTCGGCTACCGCGTGTTCAACGACATTATCAATAAACATTTTTTTCCTTTTCCACCATCTGAGTGATATGGTTATTAAAATCCATTAATGACATCTTCTTTGTGTTGTAGCATAAAGAACGAGATTTACCATTAAGAATCAGATACAATTCTAATACAAATTAAGTAGTATAATTTGTGGAAAACAAGACAATTATACAAGCATACAAAGTTGTAGCATAAAGAACACCTGTGCATTTTTTTCAAAGATCACCTATTTCAATGCTAATACGAACTAAGTAGTATAATGTGTGTAATAAAGTAAGAGCAGAAACATGAACATAGTTAAGGTTGTGGTTAAAGCCATTTCCGAAGTTGGAAATGTGTTTTTTTTGGGTAAAGGGGAGTAATCCTACACCCTGGTAAATATATTAACCAAATAAACGTTTAAGTACAATGGATATGAGTGAAATCCGGATCGATGAAGTGGAGGGTAAAAATTCATATTACTTTATACATAGAGGATGGTTCGGATCAATGCATGGATACCTACCGAGTGGTGAAGCATAAATGAAAAGAGACTGCAAAATAAATAAAGGCTTATTCATAAAATTTAATGTTACATTAATTAAAGTGCACCATTCAAGGACCATACGTATGATTTCCTCTTTCAAATTCAAATTAAGTTTTTTTTTGAAAGTTGACTATTATTCACACACGCACAACCCCGCCAAAAAACGGGGAGGCAACAACAAACGAGATTACATCAAATTAAAAGAGTACCCATCTTTCCAACCTATCGAACAATTCCTGGTACGGTTCTTATACCAAAAATAACTAAGAGATTGGATGTCTTGCATGATCTTCCGGGCATCAATTCGGACATTATCAAACCTTTTAGCATTCCGGGCCTTCCATATGCACCAACAAGAGGTGAAAATAATACCCTTCATAATCTTCCTACTTGCCTTACCCTTAGTAACAGTCGAAGGGATGTCAAACGAATCTAAGCACGAGAACAAGAAAATGGGAGCGGACTTGCACCAATTTCCAACCTTAGACCATATACCCATCGAGACATGACAATTGCAGAAAAGATGATCCACAGATTCCTCTTCTTGCTCACATAAGGCGCAAACCTGAGACCCAACATGACAGTTCCTGGCCCGTAAAGCGTCTGTAGTTGGCAAACGATTCAAGGCCATTCTCCACATCAGAATGTTGGTCTTCTTTGGAACCCATTTAGACCATTTAACCACAAACCTGTTGCTAAAATCCATTCCGCTTATAAGGAACTCCTTAACGGCTTTGACACTAAAACTATTATGTTTCCCACCAATCCACTTCCACTGATCCTTACCATCACTAAGATGCAAACCCGACAACAGATTGTTAATCTGATTCCATTCCTCCATCTCAGCTTCATTATTGTTCGCAAGGGAAGTACCATCCATACAAACAAACCTATTTAACCTCCCATCAAATTTATCACCAACCATACACCTTTTCTCCTTCTCTTTTTTGAAGAGAAGGGGGCAAACATCCTTCAGAGGCTCGTTCGAGGCCCATGGGTCAAGCCAGAACCTAATCGAATTCCCATTTCCAACAACACCTTTGAAAGCTTGATTCAAGCTTATGCCATTAATCTTGACTTTTGAGACAGTTTTAACAATGTTAGCCCAAACTCCCGACGCGGCTTTACAAAGCGGAAGCGAGGACCATTGCCTTGAGAAGCCATGAAACGCATCAACAACCTTCTTCCACAAACTACCGGAGTCACATCTGTAGCGCCAAATCCATTTAGATAGGAGGGCCACATTTGCATCTGCTAGTCTAACAATACCGAGGCCTCCAACCTTGACAGGAGAGGCAATCTTTTCCCAAGCAATCCAATTGATTTTTTTGTGACTCCTCCGTCCCACCCTATAGGAAACGACGCATAATACCTTCCAGACCCTCAATCACTTTCAAAGGCGCCTTGAATAAAGAGAAGTAATACGAAGGGAGACTTTCCATCACACTTTTGATCAAGGTAACCCTCCCACCGATGGAAAGACATTTCCCTTTCCACCTGGATAATCGAGCCTTAAAAATATCGAACAGAAATTCCCAATTTACAATCCTATTCATGTTTCCACCTATACGAATACCCAGATAATTGAACGGGAAAGCCCCCGGTTTGCACGCAACATTAGCCGCAAACGACTGCAACTCACCATCCTCAACACCTACTCCAAAAATCTGAGATTTCCCCAAGTTTATATTGAGGCCCGAGCAAAGGTAGAAGCATCTCAAAATCCTGGTAACTTTCAGAATATTGGGCAGAGACCATTCCCCCAGAAAAGTACAATCATCGGCATAAAGGAGGTGGGAGATAGAAGGGCCATTATTTGGGAGAGAAATCCCCCCAAAGAAACCACAGAATTCGGCCTTCTTCATAATACCTGTTGAAACAGACAAAGACCTTGATAGATCTTGAGCTCGTGGATCGTTATGTATGCCTATGTAATCACAAGCACAATAAAAGACAATCTCTACTACTAATGTTTATCAGCGGAATATAAACACAAGTAACAAATAACTAAGAACTTCTTGATCCTCTATGGATCTTTATATTAACTAAAACTGAGTTTTTCCAATCGGTACATAAACCTTTCTAATGTGTTCCTTTTATAGATAAGGAATCCTAAACAATATCGCTAAACCGTTTTCCAAGAAACGTATAATCATAAAACTAATAAAGATATACACAATCACTTCCTAATAAAGCTCATGTATATCCACACTAAATAAACTAAATACGGAATAGACACTTCCGCAGAAACAAACTCATCACTATTATACTTCAGTAGAATAAGTCTTCGGCAGAATCCACTTCACTTCAGTAGAAACACTTCGGCATTAAGTTCAGCATAATCAAGACTTTCACATAATTCCCAACAATCCTCCCCTAAACTGGAATTTGACTTGTTAAGTTCCAGTTTCTGGATAGATCTTACAGCACCAGAGGATTGGACACGAAAAACATCAACAGCAAAGAATCCAAAGAACATCTCTATGATGAAGAAACTCGGAAACACCATATCTTTGCAGTAACAAATGACAAAAAGTACATCAAAACAGATTAGTTTCATACTATTCTCATCACATCCAGGTGTGTTAACTCCTGTGAGAGGTGAATCATTGAAAATAAATGGATTTGATGTCTCTTTACCAATAGCCATCACTACTGGAGTAGCCATATGTTTCAGTTCGTAAACTATGGTACACTGATAACCATCTGATTTATGGGCAAACCAACAACCATATAAACGGATTTGAAATGTCTTTACCTGTAGCCGTTTGCTCAGGACTAGTCAATTCTTAGAATTGGTGAATTGAGAACCAAATATGGAATGCCACTGCCTTTACCACAAGCCATATACAAGTGGGCTAGCCAATTCTTGGATTCCAAACAGGAATAAACCATGGTGAATTGAAAACCATACAACACTCAGCAATAAAGCATAGGTGGTTGCATACCCTATGATTTTTAGCAAATCATTACAGCTATCAACAGATTTGATGTGTCTTTTCCAAAGTTGTACCCTTTGGACTAGCTAACTCTTTGACATACCCAAAGTATATCAGGTGAGTCAATAACCAAAAAATATACAACAAACCTGCAAGAAAAGTTAGATAAAACAAAAGATTTTTTTTTTTTTTTTTTTTTTTTTTTTTTTTTTTTTTTTTTTTTAACTAAACAAAGAAAACAAAGATTACAAAATATTACAATCAAGATGAACCTTTATGTGATAGAAGTTGATTCTTAATCAAACCAACACATTGAGTAGCATGAAGGTCATCATTGCCAACCGGATTAGGAGGCACTTCCAACTTGTGTCTCAGCAATCTTTCCATAAAAGTATCAGATAAAGGATAAAGTCTATCTGATAGCATACACAAAATCATCCCACATGTAGTCTGAACTACCTGAACACAAGGCAGAGGATAAAATCTCCAACTCTCAATCTCCCATTTATGAGAATTCTTCCAAATAGAATACCCTTTACCATGTGGAGAATCAGAATCAAACATAACCTGAAGATCTCCCAACAGATATAAACCAGAACCAGTTGCTGGATGAAACTTATAATACTGAATAACATGTTCATACAGCATCTTCAAATCATGTCGATTCACCAAATGAAGAATATCCTTCAAGAAGTTGAACTCAAGAACAGTATGATCCAGTCTATACACAGTATTAAGCTTACCAGCTGTCCAATTAACCAAAACCACATGAGTTCCTTCAGGAAAAGCTTCAACAGATCCAACCTCAATAAATGTAGATTCATCAGCCTTAAGATCTAAAGTAGTATTCCTTGAAGCATGTTTCTTAGCCAATCTATCCGAACTTCTTGTAACTAAACTCTGCTTTCCCATATCAGCAATGTTATCAGTATCAAGTTGTAGATCAGTTTCCTGAATCAGAGAATCACTTAACTCCACACTTGACAACATATCAGAAGAAACCAAAGAAGATTCAGCAGAAACACCCATATCAGAAGAAGGAGTATCATCAGAAGTTGTATCAGAAGGAACAACTGGAGTTACCACCGAAGGCAAAACATCATCAAAATTATCCACAATTTCAACTGTTCTCTGTCTCTTGGCTGTAGGAACATCAGACATTGAAGCACTATTTGCCAATTTAGAAGAAGAAGTAGAACCAGAAGAAGAGAATTTCATAACCATATGATACTGTCTAATCAAAGCATCATCAGATAAAGTCATGATTTGCTTCATTGTCATACCAGAATTATACATAGCAGCATTCTTCACAACTCTCCTCATATAATTCCTCTTCTGAGCAACAGTCATAGGTTTTTCTCGTTTGGCTTTATTTCTCTTATCAATAAGAGCTCTTCTCTGTGCAGCAGATTCCTTCTTCCTTTGATTACCAAGTGCCACCATTTTATCCACAAAATCATCATCATTAAAAGAATCTCCTAAGATAAGTTTTGCTAGATCAGGATCAGAAACACCTTGAGAAATATAACCATCCCATTGATCATCAGTAATCATAGGAAAGAATGCATCAAGCTCTAACTTTCTTTCAGGAGACAAATCAGAAGCATACTGATCTTGAAGAAATTTAGCCACAACACGACTCTTCTGGATATTCTCATAATCAGCAAACAATCCAGCCTGAGCTTGATATTGTTCTTTAGTCACTTTACCTGACTTCAACAGATCATCAATCACAGGTTCCTGTCCTGTCTAAGAAGATGTCTCAGCAGAACCAATTTCAGCAGAACCAATGTGAGCTTCAGAAGCAATCAAACCCACATCAGAGGAAATAGGTTGAGACAATTCCTCAACTGGTGTAGAGAAAACTTCAGGAGAAGCATTCAATTTATACATTCTACCAGCAAGAAAAACCTCTTCATCATCTGCTGAAGGTGAAACATTTGAATGTTCTAGTATAGATGAAGTCTGAACATCAGTAGTAACCTCTTTCATTAAACCATCAGTAGATGCATCCTCCATATTTAGCTCCTTTGAAGTATCAGCAGATACCTTATCCAACGAATGTCTTCGTCTTTTGCTAGTATATAGAATAGGCTCCTTGCTAGACTCCTTTCTTCGTGAAGATTTAGCAATAGAAGAAGAAACATTAGATGTTAATGCCACATCAGCCAATATATCAAGAGATTCATTAAGATTCTCTTCAGCCTTCTCCTCAGAAGAAACCAAACATCTCTTTTTACCCTGCTGACTTAGCAATTTCTCCAAGTGCTCAACTTTAGTCTCCAATTCCACAATCTTCTGACCAAGAACAGACTTGGTTTTTGTAAGTTCTTTCTTAAGACCAGTCACCTCACCTGTAAGCTTGTTCACCAGATCATATAATGAGGTAAGTGAAATAGGATCCTCAGAATGTGATTGCTCAGTCAAAATTGGAACTTCATTAGACTGTTCAGGAGCAACATCAACCTGATCAACATTAGAACATCCTTCACCAAATGGAGTCCTAACAGGACTTGGTGTAGGCAATCTGTCAGTATCAACCTGAACTTCATTAATTTGATCCTGAACTTCTTCAATAGGAACTTGGATAAATGCTGGACTAGAACATGGTCTTGGTGAAGGTATAGATGTTTCAGCAACAACAGAAGGACCCTCATCACTATCTACTGAAAGATTTCCATCAGTAGGATTGGAAGAAGGTAAAACTACATTAAGCTCATTATCAGTCTCATTCTCCTGAGGTAACATGGCAGCTAACAAAGGAAAATGTGTCCCTTCAAATTTAGTCCTCATTGTAGCAAATAACTTAGGAGTCAGAACACTTATGGGATGAAAAGCCTGGGTTTGTGTAGAAACATTCAATATCATCTGTAAGAACCTAGGGTACATCAAAAACTTACCCTTTTTCCTAGTTATGTTTTCTACCATATTATCAAAGATATACTTAGAGAAATTATAAGTCAAACCCTTAGATAAGCAAACAATACCACATCCCATTTGTGTTGAAAACTGATCCCATCCTCCAGACTTATTGCTCAAACACTGTAGCAACGTATGAACCAAGAACCTCCACATAGGACAAAGCTTATTTTTCAACCACATATCTGTCCTCGGACTTTGATATCCAATAGCTCTAAGTCCTTCAAGTACCATCGTAGAATCAGAATGATAAACACCATTCTCATCATCCAAGCAAAGTTGTCTTCTGATCAATTCCTCTGTCACCACATATACTTGTCCATCAACACTTGCAACTATCTCAGTATTACCTCTCTTTTCTGCCGACGCCCAAAATTGAGTAATCAAAGTTTCATATATAGCATCTGGAGAATGCGTCAATGCATATACAATCTTTGATCTTAGTAAGAAAGAAATCATCGGCCTATAAAGTTCATCTCCTCGAGCAGATCCAAGAAAAGCAACCTTATTATGATCATGTTTGAATTGAAGCGCCATGAGAGTTTTTGAAGATTAGGGTTAGGATTTTGCACAAAAAGGAAGTGTTTTTAATGATAATAATAAGCGAATCACTTAATGTGGAGCGAAAATATGTCGTAACGAATAAATAGAAATTTCCCAACTTTGGTCAAAGTTGACCAAGGATGACGTGGACTTCTACTTTTACTTGGATTCACTTATAACTTCGGTAGAAACGGAAACCATTCTGCTGAAGTAGAATACTCAGTAGAAACAGAAGACTTACTCTCGAAGCTTCAGTAAATATCTTTTAACTGTTTCACCCACACGCATTAATTCTCTTACCACTTGAACCCGGCTATAAAACAATCCCAATGCACATAGACTTTTTCATCAAAAATCCCCAAATAATATTTCAAACCCTAATTCCTTCAATCCTTCAAAATTAACCAGAATAACCATGAGTACTAAACCTGAGATCATAGATCTCACAACAACATCCTCATCATCATCCTCATCATCAAGTGAAGATACCAATCCATGGTTTCACTATTTTCCAAAACCATATCCACTACCAAAGAAGTCACCCTTTCTCTCCTCATCAGAAGATGAAAGTGTTGAGAAACCAAGTGTATCTGCTGAAGATTCTGATGAATCCTATAATGAGGGAACATCTTACTCCCAACCCTCAGCACCTAGGCCTCAACAAAGGCCACGGGCCAAAAATCCACCACTCCCTATGGGAAGAAAGGTGGTGCTTGGTCTCTCTGCATCATGTTTTGGTGCATCATCACATATCGTATTGAGGAACGGAAAAAAGAAAATGATGTAAGTTGATAAATGATTGAAAGAGTAGATGATGCGCAAATGCAAATCTTTCGGTCTCATCTCTCTGCCACAATCAGCTTCAGCTTCTTCGTTTTCATCAATCCATCCTCTCCATTTTGATCCTTAGCATCTGTTAGAGTTGGTTATGCTTTCACAAAGGCATAGCCAGCATTTAGTGCCAAAAGATGTGAGCGATCGTGCATATCCAACAGCTATTAGTGTGAAAGATGTGAGCAGCCATACTCATCGTGCTCATCTTTAGATGTTGGAATAGATGATATGTAATAGATTAGAACTATTAGATCATGTAGATGCTTTTGATGTTGCCTGTACACTGTAATCTATAAGCTGTAAACTGTTTCTTGAATGAATGAATGATCTATTTGCTTCTGTACTTCTTTTGATTGAATCAAATAACTTTAGTACTTCAACTTCAGAGGAAACAAATAACACACTTCAGCACAATGAATTCAGTGGAAACCAGCTTAAGCTTTCTTAACCATAACTCAACAAATCAGGGACAACCATTCTGCAAAACAAACACAGAAACATACACAAACCAACAAAGAAACACACTAAAATTACATTAGCAGGTTAGAGTTAGTTAAAATCAACCAAATATACAAAATTACATAGCAAAATGCAAAGTTATACACAAATCCTCCCCTGAGGCATATGCCTCCCCTGAGGCCTATGCCTCCCCTTAAACTTTGCAGTTAAGGGTTAAGCATGCCAATATGGACCACAAGGTGTTGAAACCTTGGTCCTTCAAAAGCCTTTGTTAACAGATCTGCCACATTATCATCAGTATGAATTTTGACCACATTTATCAAATTTTTATCATATGCATCTCTTATAAAGTGGTGCCTGATTTCAATATGTTTTGTTCGACTGTGAAAAACTGGATTTTTAACAATGCATATGGTACTTTGATTATCAATAAAAATTGTTGTGTTCATGAAATTATACCCATAATCCAACAACTGATTTTGAATCCAAAGAACCTGTCCACAGCAATTAGCAGCAGACACATACTCTGCTTCAGTAGATGAGGTAGCCACAATAGTTTGTTTCTTGCATTGCCAAGAAATCAATCTTTTTCCAAGGAATTGGCAACCTCCAGTGGTGGACCTCCTATCCAGATTAGCACCAGCATAGTCACTATCACTATAAGCTTCCAACTTAAAAGGAGACTCTTTTGGGTACCAAAGACCTAGAAAAGGTTGGCCTTTAAGGTACTTAAAGATCTTCTTAACAGCATTGAGATGGGAAGTCAGTGGAGTAACTTGATGTCGCGAACAAACACTCACAGCAAAAGTAATATCAGGCCTGGAAGCTGTTAAATACATCAAAGACCCAATCATAGACCTGTACAAATGAACATTCACAGGTGGATCAGCTTCAGTGTTGGTCTTTGACTTTGGAGCTTCATAAGGTGTAGTAGCAGTCCTTACACCCTCCATACCAAACTTCTTCAAGATGTCCCTCACATATTTGTCCTGACTTATAAAGATACCATCAGGTTTCTGCTGAACTTGAAGACCCAAAAAGAAAGTCATCTCTCCCATTGCACTCATCTGAAACTCTCCCTTCATAAGCTCCTCAAACTCCCTGCACCAAGCTTCCTTTGTGGATCCAAAGATAATGTCATCCACATAGACTTGCACAAGAATAATGTCAGTGGAATTCTTCTTTAGGAAAAGAGTCTTATCAATTGCACCTCTTCTGTAACCATGCTTCAGCAGAAATGTAGAAAGCCTAGCATACCAGGCTCTGGGTGCCTGATGTAGTCCATAGAGAGCTTTGACCACCTTATAAACATGATTCGGATGATCTGGATCTTCAAATCCTTTAGGTTGAGTGACATACACCTCCTCTTCAATTTCACCATACAAGAAGGCTCCTTTGACATCCATTTGATAGACCATAAAGCCCATATAGGATGCATAAGCTAAGAAAATCCGTATAGCCTCAACTCTTGCCACTGGTGCAAACACTTCATCATAATCTATCCCCTCCTCTTGTCTATAACCCTGTGCAACTAACCTGGCTTTGTTTTTAATGACAACACCTCTAGCATCTCTCTTATTCTTCAGAATCCATTTTGTCCCAATAGCATACTTACCATCAGGTAGTGGTACCAATATCCAAACCTGCTGATTTTGAAATTGTTGCATCTCATCCTGCATTGCTTCAAGCCAACTTGAATCTTCAAGAGCCTGAGTAACACTGGTTGGTTCCACTTGTGAAAGAAAACAAGCAAACAGACAATGTTGATAGTCTGTGTGATTGTCTCTCTGCTGATTTGAGACATAAGAGACAAAAGCCACCTGTCCATATTTAGAACGCGCCACAGTACCTCTTGTTCTAACAGGTGCATGAGGATCACCAATAATATTAGATTGTGGATGAACATTGTTGATCCTTGTAGTTGTGGTGGTGTTGACATCAATGGAAGAATCAAGATTAGTCACAGTAGGTTCAAAGTCAGTATCATAGGAAGGTGTGTTAAAGATGCCTGCTTTAGGTTGATGATGACCAAGATCTGAAGGTTTTGGAAACCTTGTATAAGGTTCACCAAGATCTGTTGACACTTTAGTAGAACTAGGAGTAGGGTCACCATGTCTTTCAGCCGAATTGGAGAGGTGAGGAGAAATAGAACTACCTTCAGCAGAATTGAAGTTTCTGCCGATTGCTTCATTTGATCCTTCTTCAGCATTCCTCTCAGCATCTAACTTGGCTGCATACTCTTGTTTCTTCAGTCTGGCAAGGTCCTCAGCATAATAGAATTCATCTTCACCCACATCAGTATAATCTTTAGAAGTGTCACCTACAAAATTGTTAGGAGAGAAGGAAGGCACTACAATGGGTTGTTCATCATCAGACCCACTGTCAGAATGAGCATCCAAAGTGTCTGAATGAGGAGTTGGAGATGCTTCAGAATCTGCATTTTGATCAGCCTTATGTCTAGCATAACCCAAGTAATCAGTCAAGTAGTCAAGATCAAATGACCAAACATGACCCTGGCCTTGAACATTAGGCTTGTCTTCAAGATACCTCAGATTCAATGTCTCCTCAATCTTCTTTGCAGATACATTGTAAACTCTGTATGCCTTACTATGAGCAGAATACCCCACAATGTAACCATCATCAGCTTTCTCATCAAATTTGCCCAAAGGATCACTGGTATTTAAGATTGTCACCTGACAGCCAAACGGTTTAAGGTAATGAATAACAAGAACTTTTCCAAAGAGAAGTTCATATGGTGTTTTAAGATGTGGTCTAGTAATGGACACTCTATTGAGTACATAACAAGCTGTATCAACAGCCTCAGTCCAAAACATGGTAGGAAGTTTAGAGTCTGCTAGCATTGATCTTGCAGCCTCTATTAAGGTTCTATTTTTTCTTTCTGCCACCCCATTTTGTTGAGGGGTTCTTGGAGTGCTATAGTCCCTTTTTATTCCCTTTAACCTGCAGAGTTCTATAAGAATGGCATTTTTGAACTCTGTACCATTATCACACCTAATTCCTTTTACCTTTTTGTTCAACTGATTCTCAATAAGGGTAATGAAGTCTTTCAATATTTCAGATGTTTCATCTTTGGTCCTTAGAAAGAATACCCAACAAAATTTGCTAAAACCATCAGTGATCACCAGACAAAAATATTTATGATCAATGCTTCTCACTTTAGTTGGACCAAACAGATCCATATGAAGCAGCTGAAGAGGTTCAGAAATAATGGTTACTGCTGTAACAGGAACACCTTTGTAAGAGGCTCTGTGCTGCTTTCCTTTGCTGCATGCAACACAGTTATGATCATTGGTGAATACTTTGGCAGGAAGACCTTGAACAAGGCCCAGCTTAGAGAGCTGGTTGATGGTCTTGAAATTGACATGGGCCATCCTTCTGTGCCATTTGGTGGACTCATCCACAGATGCTTTAGCCACCAAACATGTTAAGTCACCTGCTGGTTGAACATTAGTTAAGTTGAATGTATAAAGATTATGACTTCGAGGAACCTTCAGTAGAATTGAAGTATCTTCTGGGAGTTTGAAGTCTTTAGACAGCACAAGACATTCATCCTCTGTGAAGAGTACTTTGTTCTTAGTGTCACAGATTTGTGAAACTGAAAACAAATTGAAGTGTTGAAGTTCCTTGACATAATAAACATTCTCAAAGTCCAGCTGAGGTGTTTTGATGGTCCCTTTTCCTGTAATTCGTCCATCACTTCCTTCAAAGGTTACATTTCCTCCACCTTCAATAGGTATAAAGTTATGCATCATGTCCCTGTTTCCTGACATACTTCTAGAACAACCACTGTCAACAATTCCAACATCTTTATGCTTAAGGGGATGATCCTACAACAACAAAAATATACAAATAATTAGTACACTATGGAGGCTCAAGTCATTGCTGACTTGAACCTGCCTTGTGGATCATATGAGTTGTGCCATGTAGAAGTATAAGATCCACTATTGTTCTTGGGTTTCCAATGAAACTTAGGTCTCTGTTTATTCCAAGAACAACCTGCTGAGGTCTTGACAGCAGTATCCCAGTACCCTCTCCCATCAGTCATAGGGTTTACATATCTAGGCCAAAAACCATTTTTAAAATATTCACTTGTTGGTTGAACATATGGTTTTCCAAGTGATCTTCTCCAAGGAAAAGAAGTATTATAATTAGCAGCTTGTGGAACATAAGGTGGTATATCATTAACATTGGTCCACATTGGTCTAGATTTCCTAGAATCACCACACCTACTCATTCTTTGCTCATGATAATTACAATCCTTAATTAAATGAGATTTACTTCCACACACAAAACATTTCTTCTGAAGAGAAGATTTATTCAAACCAAAAGAAGTATTCTTACAAGCAGAAGTATTCAAACCAAAACCATGAAAAGAATTGTTTTTAACAGTATTATTATGCATAGAATTAAAAAGCAAGTCTTCAGAGGCAACTGTCTTGGAAGGGCATTCCTTGGCAGCAACTCTGTCATGCTTATTGGTAGTCTTGGGTGCAGGCAGGGGTGAAGACTTGGGAAGGTCAGACTTGGGAAGGTCAGACTTGTCATTTGAATCACACTCCGTAGACCCTTGCTTGGAGGACTTGTCACTGTTAACACAAGAGACAAAGTCATTAGTAGAAGTATTAGGGTCTGGCAAGTCTTTTGACTTTTTGCCATACAGATGGTGTGATCCATCAAAGTCATTAATAGTGGAAAGGTCAATGGGCATGTGCTCACCTCTAATTGGTCCACGAACAGCATGTAGGTCACCTTCTTTCACAAAATTAGCTAGGCCTGCTGGTGTAGATCTATGTGTGTCATCCCTAGCTTCTAGGCCTACATATTTCTTAAAACCTAAAGCCACTGTAGAATTGGGAGCTTGACTGCTATAAATGAGACTAGCCAACTTATTACCATTCATCATCCACTCATTATTCCTAGCAATTTCCTCCTTAAGTTTCTCCTTAAGCTCTAGATTTTCTGACTCTACATTTGCTCTTAACTTTTCAGACCATTTTAACTCATTTGTAGCACATTCGAGATCTCTTTCTAAAACACCTATTTTCTCACCATAAGCTATTTCATTCTTTTGTAACCAAACCTTTTGTCTTTCTAGTGTTTTTAAAGCCTGTTTATAAGCTTCTACTTCCACATAGCATTCATTATATTTTGGTTCCATAATATCATAAGCTTGTTTGAGTTCATTATAACGCTCACTACAACCAAACAAACAGTTTTGTACCTGAGAGATGCCCATCAAGGCAATCTGATCATGCCTATCTTCTGAAGTACAGCCTGCAATCAACCCAACATTATCAGAACCATCATTATCAGACTCCTCATGTAGCTTCCATTCCACATTGCTATCAAGAGTGACCAACGCAGTTGATCCCTTTGAAGTTCCTGCATCCTTCTGATACTGCTGATAAGTAGAGTATCGTACTTCATCACCAGCTTTCCTGTCTTTGCATTCTCTAGAAAAGTGACCTATCTGTTGGCATGTGAAGCATTTAACCTTCCTTTTATCAAACCTTGCTGGATCGCGTCCTTTGAATCCAAACCGTCTGCCAGCTTTGCGCTCAAAAGTCTTGATATCCATGGAAAGCATGGCCACTTGCCACCTCAGCTTCATCTCTTCAAACTCAAGTGGGTCCACTTGATCAAAATCCTCATAAGCCAGTTCCTGCTGAGGATCATAATCAGCAAAGAAAGATCCAAGAACATCTTCCATAATTCCACTGGATCTAGGAAGAGAGCTTGATGAAGGAGCAGCATTAGATGATGATGGATATGGGCTTGGACCATAGCTTGACTTTGGAGTAGAGGCTCCAACAAATGCAGTATGACTAGCAGTAGAAGATGATCGAAAGGGGCTTCTTACATCATGTTCAAGAGCTTTAAGTTTGTTATACAGCTCATCAAAGGTCATCATGTCCAAACCACCTTTAGCTTTTAAAGCTATGCTTACATGAAGCCAAGAAGGAGGTAATGACCTCATAAACTTAGAGTTACAGTCATCATTATCCGGCTTAGCCTGTAGCTGATTCAACTGACTTAAGATCTTGTGAAACTTATCATAGCCCTTGTGAATTCCTTCCTCTTCAGAGATCTGAAAGTCCTGAAACTGTTGTCTTAGCATCGACTTCTTCAGTCTTCTGGACTCCTCATTCCCACCGAACTTTGCCTTAATCGCTAACCAGATATCTTTGGCATCTTGCATGAAGTGAAAATCACTCAAGTGATCCTCAGGAATAGCTTGCAGAAGAATAGTTCTGACTTTTGTTTCTCTCTGAACTGCCAGCAACTCTTCAGCAGTTTTGGGAGGAACATTCATCATATTACCAGCAGCATCCGTGGTAGTCCTCTTCAAACTGTTCCCCTTCAAAATTACCTGCCATAGATTCCAATCAATGTTGGAGATCCAGTTTTGCATCTTCATAGCCCAAAGATCATATTCCTCCCTTTTAAGGTAAGGAAACTTAGCATTGCTATTAGATAGACTTAGTTGCTGCAGATGGGTGGAGTTTTGGTTGTTGGTGAGTTCAGTATCAGCATCTGAACCAGGCATGATGTTTTTGTTATGGTTGTATGGGAGTTTAGAAAAAGCTTGTCCTTAGTATCGTAGAGACTCTCACGAGGCTCTGATACCACTTGTTGAAACAGACAAAGACCTTGATAGATCTTGAGCTCGTGGATCGTTATGTATGCCTATGTAATCACAAGCACAATAAAAGACAATCTCTACTACTAATGTTTATCAGCGGAATATAAACACAAGTAACAAATAACTAAGAACTTCTTGATCCTCTATGGATCTTTATATTAACTAAAACTGAGTTTTTCCAATCGGTACATAAACCTTTCTAATGTGTTCCTTTTATAGATAAGGAACCCTAAACAATATCGCTAAACCGTTTTCCAAGAAACGTATAATCATAAAACTAATAAAGATATACACAATCACTTCCTAATAAAGCTCATGTATATCCACACTAAATAAACTAAATACGGAATAGACACTTCCGCAGAAACAAACTCATCACTATTATACTTCAGTAGAATAAGTCTTCGGCAGAATCCACTTCACTTCAGTAGAAACACTTCGGCATTAAGTTCAGCATAATCAAGACTTTCACATAATTCCCAACAATACCCGATAGCGCTTCCATAGAGATGAAAAAGAGGAAAGGAGAGAGGGGGTCACCTTGCCTCACCCCTTTTCCATATTGAAATTCAAACGTTGGAGAGCCGTTCACAAGGATAGCCGCACGGGCAGAAGATAAGATACCAAAAATCCAATTGCGCCATCTAGCAGAGAAACCCATATTCTCTATGACCAACAATAAAAAACCCCAATTGACGTTATCGAAAGCTTTATTGAAGTCCACCTTGAAGATAAGAGCTTTTCTTTTGCTTCTTTTAACCCACGAAATAATCTCATTCAAGATTAGAGGCCCATCTAGAATATAACGGTCACCAAGAAAAGCCGATTGATTGGGCGAGATCAATGAGCTAATAACTACTTTCAGCCTGTTTGCAAGCACCTTAGAAATAACCTTGCAAACAGACCCGACCAAGGTGATAGGGCGATAGTCATTGAGATCCACCGGGTCTTTCACTTTGGGAATCAAAGTGATGAAGGAGGCATTGCAACCCCTGCTTATCGCACCATCTTCGAAGAAGGCCTCCAAAATGTCATAGAAATCATTTTCAAAATGCCCCCAAAATCTTCTAATAAGTTTAAATGTGATACCATCAGGTCCCGGAGCTCTATCTTCCCCACATTCGAAAACCGCCTTTTTAATCTCCTCCTTGGTGAACCGAACCTCTAACATATTAGCATCCGAGGTGGATAACCTGGAAACCCGATCACTATCCAAGACCGGGCGGTCCTTCCAGCTCTCACTAAATTTAGTTTTAAAGAAATCAAAAACCTGCTTCTTCACAAGCTTAGGTTTATTCACCCACTCGTTATTAACCATAAGACCTGGAATAACGTTGGTGTTTTTCCTGCTATTGATAATACCATGGAAGAAACGGGAATTGTCATATCCCTCCATCGCCCATTTGCTTCTAGAGATTTGTTTAAGGTCATGTGAAATGCGATCCTCTATTTCGTTCACCCTTCGTTTACATTCAATCCGAGACCATTCCTCATCCTCAGAAAGATCCGAGTTTTCCATCTCAAGATCAAGCTCTTCAAGCTCTTTCTTGCATACCTCGAGGTCTTCATGCTCTTTGCTCAATAAAGTATCGCGCCACTCTTTTAAATGCCCAATAAGCCATCTCAATTTCCTGACTAATTTCAAGTCAGGGGCCCCCTCATATTGGAATGAATCAAGAGCTTTGTTCACAACCTCCACACATTCGGGCAAGTCCAACCAAGAATTAAACACCCGAAACGGCTTAGGCCCAAAGTTGAGATCCAATAGAGATAATAAGATCGGATTGTGGTCTGAATAGAGCCTCGGAATGGACCTAAAGCACGCTTCAGGCCATAAATCAATTACCTCCTTACTCACTAAGCACCTATCAATCTTACTCAGCTTTTTACCTCTTTCGTCCTTCTTCAAATATGTGAATTTACTGCCTTTCATCTCATATTCAAAGAGGTCGGTCGAATCAATAAAAGAGTTAAAATCACAAGCACACCCCCGCTTGAAACTTGACCCCTTTCTTTCTTCACTACTTCTCACCGCATTGAAGTCCCCAATTAAAATCCACCAGCCATTAAGGGAGTTTTTAAGCTCGGATAATTCATCCCACACCCTCTTTTTGTCCCTCCTATGTTGAGGAGCATAAACATTTACCACGAACACGATCTTATCGCATCCTTTAAGAGTGCCTTTAATGATCAAGTAGTTTGTGTTTTTAATAACCTCCGTTTTTTTTAATACAATAGGATCCCAAACACTAAAAAGACCCCCCGACCTTCCTATCGAATCCATCACTTCAAAATCAAAACTTGACTTCCCCCAGAACTTTTTCATTGTGTCTTCCTTCAAACCCCTACATTGAGTTTCTTGAACCGCTAGGAAAGAAACTTGCTCCTTGCTTCTAATCTTTTTTATCCAGTTCGACTTCCTATCTCCCCCTACCCCTCTAATGTTAATGGATAGAATATTCATTGGGAAACGCGATTAATACCTTCATCCATAATAGCCGCGCGAATCTCCTCTGTGGCCCTCGACAAATCCATGCCCACCAAGCTTCCAACTTTCCAGGGTTTCATTTATTTCAGCTTCCATGCCTTGATCCATCTCTCCAATTCTCCCCGAAATCCCACCATCATCTGCCAAGATTCAGAATGAGAGCACCCATCCATGGGGTTGGAAGGGGAGTTGTTGAGGTCTAAATGGCTTGAGTTACCTTCAGAGACAAAGGGTACATAAACGCTAGACGCATCATCTTTAGGATGGTCAATGTTTCTATCGTTTAAGCCCAAAAGGTCATCAAGGGAAAAGGGATCGGACTTCCTGGGCCGTTTCTTGGGCCTAAAAGTGAACCCATTGGCAAAATTATTAATATCATTTGCACACTTTTGGTTAATAATTCCTTCTCCCCTATGCCTGTCTTGCAACCCCCCTCCTGATTGACTTTCACTAGGACCAGTATTGAAGACAAAATTATTATCTTTGGTGGACCCCAAATTTTTGGAAAACTGATCCAACCTTGAGCTACTAATCCCATGTGCCACCCTACCATTATTATTATTGAATTCCTCATGCAAAAAACCTTTGGTTACCTCATCAATGCCCTGCCTTGACAATTCGATATCCTTACCCACTTCACCTTCTTCCCATTCGTATGGTGCCGGAGATTCCACTAGAGCCGCCATCTCACCGTCATGAGTGATGGTGCAATTGGGTTGCCAATCTACTAACTTTTCCAAAATCCAAACACGGAACTTTTTATCCCTCCAAGTGATAGTAACGGTTTCCTTGATTTCTTCACCATCTCCAACAAGGATGCCAATTCCTTCCACCGAACGGTTAGTAGAACCAACATGGACTGCTGATGGAAAAACTGGTTTACCAAAGAGACTACCAATTCTATTAAACGTGCTAGCTGAGGCTAGATGAAGTGGAACTCCATGAATTCCCACCCAAGCAATCCGTTCAAACGGGATGATTTGCCCAGACCATTCCTCAACCTTTATGAACCAACCTTCCCATATGGCTTTCTTTTGCATAAACCGACTAGTGGTATTCTTGTTATTGAACACCAATAGCACGCAAAGGCCCCCGAGGTATTTCATTTCCATCTCAGGCTCTCCAAGACCCCCCAAAAGGGAGCAGAGCATGGTGAGGATAGAAAAGTCCAGGCACCACGCCACCACTGCCATCCCAAAGATGGAGGACATCTCGCATTCTGCCGGCTCAATATTTATCACCGCCTCCTTCTTAGCACATGAGCTGCCTTTCACCATACTACTATAAGACCTTCCAACATTCTGGCCCCATGCAACCACTGGTGGGACGTTGGAGACCGGTTTACCTCTAGCTTGCCCCTCTTTCTGTTTATCCAAACCGATGCCCACTGCCACATTCTCAGTTGCATAACGAGCAATATTGATCTCCAGTTTGAACCCACCTATCTTCACATTTGTTAACCTCCTTTCCAACTCTTTCCAACCATGTTCCCGTTTGAAGCTGACAAAACCAAAACGAGCCCCTCTACTGTTACGTTTCCTAGCAATAAAAACACCAGCTATCATTCCGAATTCTCTGAGTCTTGTCGCTAGATCCCATGGCCGACACCCATCAGGGATATTAGACACGAAGAATTTGATGATATCACACCCATGTCCTTCATCTTTTCGACTTCCTTTTTCTGCTCTTGTTCTTTTTTTGTTAAAAACCTCTTGCCATCCTTCCTCTTTTTCTCTCTCCTTTTTTCTCTCCCTTTCTCTCTCACACATTGTTTTGACCTTTGACTCTTTTTAAAATTTATGTAGTAAATAAGTGATATATTAAAGTGTTTCAATAATGCATTAACAATATATTCAACAATTGACTTTCAAAACTCAAGTTTCAAGTTTTCACTTTCACCTTTGATCTTTTTTACATTTTATGTAATAAAGATAGAAGAAAAGAAAGTCATTTTCAAACTCTCCAACAGAAATCCTCTAAGAAAACTTTGAAAGTAACACTATTTTATTTCGTTTTTAGTATTCATTTGTATGTTACTACGTATTGTTTGGTTATCTGTTAAATATATAAATACATATATCAAAAAAAAAAAAAAAAAAAAAAAAAAAAAGCATTTCTTAAAATATTATCTGTTCTTAGAGACGCCAGGCTTTATTTATGAAAATGAATATAGTTTGAAGCTCTTACAAATAAATCTTATTGGAAAAATTACAATTAAACTTTGTAATTAAAGATGGCCAAATAAGTAGTCTCATACTGTATCAAGCATGCATGTATAGACCTGGTTATCAAGCATGAAGTTATTGTGTTTAATCAATGTCTGTGTTTTATTTTTATAGAGTTAACTAGATTTTTCGTCCTTATAGTTTGTCGGCCATTTCATTTTCAGCCTATTGTTTTTTTTACTTGTTACTGGTCATCTTGAGACTTCTTAGAGCATCTATTATGTTCAAATTGATCACCAATAGCTTTTGAAAATTTCACCTCATATTTTTCATTATCTATTACATATCAAAAAACTTTTACTATAAATCTCTCCAACAGTAAATTGGAAGAGCAAGTGGTAGAGAAAAGGAGTAAATCGGTATAGTTTGATTAAAATATTATTGTACTCTAGTACAAAGTCTCATACTCTTGATTAAAAGATTTTAAAAAGGCTCACAGTTGCATTGGTAAAAAGGTATGTACTGCAAACACATTATGGTTTGTATGTTTTTCTTTGCCTTCACTAGTAATGCATTCAACAAGCTCTTAAGTGTTCTGTAGCTTTATGGAAAGCCAAACATGTTCTATTTTTATGTGCTCCAATTTATCAAAATCTTGCAATGGTCAATTAAGGTTGACCCACTAATCTAAATAAGTTATGTGAACCAATGCATTCTTTCAAATCAATGAACTGGCATGATTCGTTTCTACTCATTCAATAGGCCTCAGATTGACATTTTTTCATAGTTGTCAGGATCCCGATCCTGATCTTAGGATCTTACGATTTTACGATACTGCAAAGCAAAAACGATCCGGATCCTACATAGGATCTTTGCAAGCTTAAGATCTTATAGGATCCCGATCTTGACCATACGATCTTACGATCTAATCCGATCCGATCTTACTTTTCTCGGATTACAAACTAAAAAACTACAAATTTATGGGTTGTTTGTTTGCAGAATTCAAAAAACAACATGTTAATCTTTTTAAACATTTTATAATCATAATTTAGGACAACATTTATATGAAACATTCATAGTATTTTGTGGTTATAATGTATTAGAATTTGTAGATTTGTATAAAACAACATAAACTATTAAAAAATAACATTAGAGTAGGATCTTAAGATCCCGATCCGATCTTACGATCACGATCTTGCAAAGACGAAAACGATCCTGGGTAGGATCCCGATCTTGACAACCTTGCATTTTTTTTTTAAAACGCGACATCCAATGGTCAAAGTGAAAAATGAAAAGTAAAGAAAGTGAAATGTTGAAAAAATTAAAAATAAAATGTTAAAAGAATTAATTATGAGTAATTTCAACCAAGGTTGTCAAGATCGGGATCTTACCCAGGATCATTTTCGTCTTTGCAAGATCATGATCGTAAAATCGGATCGGGATCTTAAGATCCTACTCTATTGTTATTTCTTAATAGTTTATGTAATTTTATATAAATCTACAAATTCTAATACATTATAACCATAAAATACTATAAATGTTTCATATAAATGTTGTCCTAAACTATGATTATAAAATGTTTAAAAAGATTAACATGTTGTTTTTTGAATTCTACAAATAAACAACCCATAAATTTGTAGTTTTTTAGTTTGTAATCCGAGAAAAGTAAGATCGGGTCGGATTAGATCGTAAGATCGTATGGTACAGATCGGGATCCTATAAGATCTTAAGCTTACAAAGATCCTATGTAGGATGCGGATCGTTTTTGCTTTGCAGTATCGTAAAATCGTAAGATCCTAAGATCAGGATCGGGATCCTAACAACTATGATTCAACTATTAATACGCAAATGTTTCAAAAGAAAACTATTAATACACATCGAAAACCGAGTTGACCCGGGACGCTTCAAACCCGGCGGGTTGACCCGGTTTAATCTGACCAATTTTTCGACCCAACCTATCAGGTTGACCCGTTTTTCGACCGGAACGGTTGAACCACCCGAGCCGAACTGGATTTCAAAACATTATGTTTAATCCCTAAATCCTCAAACTTTTATTATTTTTAGTTTATAACCTATAACCTTTTTTTTATCACTAAAATTATATGCCGCTATAATCCCGTTGCTATGCACGGATACTCGTTTAGTATATTAAAAGAACCAAACCAAAGACAAAGAAAAGAAGAAATGGCAACCTATCCTCTTTAATCAAATGTAGGTGCATCAATTATGAGGTAGGCGTATCAACTATAAGGTACAAGCTTTAAGGCTTAACATCATTCCGAGAGTTCATTTTTTACAGCAATATATGTACAATATTAATTTCAAGCACGAAAATAGAAAACTAATTTCGATAATCCTTTTCGAAAAATGGAGTATGCATACAACCATTCTACCTAGAGTACACCACTCCAAAGGGAAGCTTTCCAACAGTTTCTCGTAATCAATGTTCTTCTGGTACATCTTCTGTGGTGGTGTATTGTTGCTAGACTCGATGTAAAGCAAATTAAGGCCCGACTCAATATGGTCCACCATGAAAAAAGGCTTGTCCCTCGATACTGGTTGTTTGGTAAACTATAACGACCTAACATCTAGATGGAGCAAATAATTTGTGCTTTTCACATGCCAGTAGGCACTACTTCCCCCATCAGAAATAACTATATTCTTCAAACAAGCAGCGCCACAATCTGCAGGTAGAGTCTTAATTATCATTCACTTCTCGATCAACCCAATATAGCTCCTCCAAGCTACCAGTCGTAAAAAAAATTGATCAAGGTCATATACTGGCACCCTATATTCTGGTCATTTGAAGGACCTAAGCAATCACCAATACCCAATTGCCACATGTGTAAGACAATCTGATCTTTACCATTGTGCATTAAAGCATAAACATCTTCTTTTCCACAGGTATATTGTGGTTTTGGTATTTCAATTCCTTTTTTTTTTTTTTTTTTTTTTTGGGTAAAGGGGAATAATCCTGCACCCTGGTAAAATATATTATCCAAAAAAATATTGAAGTACAACGGATGAGAGTGAGTCCCTCATCTCAGTCCCATAAGACACTTACATAACCAATATATAAGAATGACAGGCCATTCTTATAACTTACAAATCCAAATACATCTAACAATGAATAAAAATAAATAAATCGTAGCTCAATTAAACACTTGAGTCTTCTTAGTCATCATAGCGATCCAGAACATGCACATGAAGAAATCCATAACCAAGTTTCCCCGCCTTTCAAGTAGTACTCCAATCCATGACTAAAAACCATTTCATGCAATACCAAACTTACCATTAGATCCAAAACTAACACGAGTGAAGCCAAGTGTAGATCGGACCATAGTAACTCCAAAGGTGCTTCAAACACCATATCCACCTTCAAGCAACGATCACTATGGACAAATTCAATGCGTCATAAACACCCTCAAGAAACCAAGAGGGTCAGCGAGAAACCCACAGCAATTTTGAATAGCCATAGACTAACAATAGGGTTTAACCACCCTAACGAACCATAGACAAACCCTATGACATGATTATGTATACCATTAAACAGCCAAATGCAAATAAGATCAGAAAGCAAACCAAAGGTATTACAACCTGCCATAGACAAACACAAGGGTTATACAAACCCTAACATTCACCACCATGATCAATTCTGAAGCATCAAGGAAATAATTGACTGAAACATCATGCAGAACCGACCAACCGTAGAGTTTTTGAATAAGAACCCTAAAAACTTAACATCCGTTAACGAGCAGCTACTACATGAAAAAGTGAACAAGATCACTATCCACATCATAATCAAACCAGTAGCAGCAAGAAACAACATAGATAACAAATAAGGTTTTAATAAAAACCCTAACATCCATAACCACATCAATCACGGATCGCAATAAGCATAATAGAACATGAACAATAGCAGCAGGATCCAGCAATAATGCAACGAACATCCAGCCATACTTACATCTCTCCCTTAAATCCACTTACAAACACAAACAGAATCTAACCCTAAACGGGTTAACGTACAGATAATCAAAACCCTAACTAGGGTTTACTTCCAATCGAATCAAATAAAAACCTAAAAAAGGTTTCTTAAGCGTTCAGCACAAATCTATCACCAAATCGACCCTGATATATGTAAAATCAGTTATACACCGACTTAAGATAAAAGAATAAAGGGACGATTCAAAAAAGCGAAACCCTAAAAAACAGATCCCATAAAAACGTCCAAGATAAACGAATTAAAGTATCTATTGGTTAGGGTTTCGGCCATAAGGAAGGGACAATTCTCTTTTTTGTGACCTGATGGGAGATGAATAGCTTCTTCTACGCTATTTCTTCCACCAAAACCGGTAGATTGATGTAGGAAATAACTTTAGTGGGTTTGGTGAATCGGACCGTTTCAACATGTTTTACCACCAACCTCTCTCTCTCTTCTTTTGTAGATAAAGAGTTGTCATCTCCATAAAATCCTTTTGAATGATAAAACTGAAGAAACAAAAATGATCAAATGTTAAAAAAAAGTTACTAGCCCCTTCATAGAATTGAATAATACAAATGTTAAATCATGAAATGCAAGGTATATTTTTAGTCTTGTAATGCACAAAAACAAAATCTAGTTTTCACTTTAAACTGATGAGCTTCAAACAAGGGTGATTATGGAAGGTGTCTTGAAAGAGGTATTAAATTCATCTATGCATATACTAAGGGGTTTAGCGAGTCTATACGGGGAAGTTTTGACCTCACAAAAGGTTCTTTTGATACCATTAGTCTAGGTCCAACAGAGCTTTTTACATTCTTGTGAAATGTCTTTACACGGTAAACCAAAAGTGTTACTTAGATTGGTAATATTTGATTTAGAGACTAATGTAAAAAAAAATGGTCAATATGGTGTGCCTAGTGTCCTTAAAAACTGTAATGTTTACACATACTCTTTTGAAAAGATGCTCTACAGTTTTTTTTTATGGTTTTACGGATGTGAATGTGTTTTTCTTAACCTAAAAAAAGAATGTTCGTAAAATACAGATTGCTTAAAACTGTCTTGAAAATCAGGCCAGAACTTCTGTTAGGAAATTGCAATTGCGTGGTAAAAGACTTCTCAAGAAATTGTTCCAGATGGTGACCATCTGAGGTACCTAAGATACAATGCTAATACAAACTAAGTAGTATAATTTGTGGAAAACAAAACAAGCATACGTACAAAGTTGTAGCATAAAGAATCATATTTACCTGTTTTCTTTCCAAAATCACCTATTTCAATAACTATAGAAAGATTGTTTGCTTGTGTGTCATAAAGTAAGAGCACAAATATAAACATAGTAAAGGTTGCGGTTAAGGCCATTTCTGGGGGTTCTTTTATTTCAGGTTGGTCTTTTAGTTTTGGAGGTAACTATGATGGAGGTGTTTTGTGTGAAGAAAAATTGAGATGAAAATGGTGTTGGTGTGTGAAAGATAAATATATGGAAATATGGGGTAGATGGAAATGAATGAGTGACTACAATTATATTAGAAAGGAAACAAAAGAATCATACAAAAGACAGGTCTACCTTTATGTTATAATTCCGAGACCACCTATTTTAATAAAGATGAAAAGATAATCGCCATGCCACGTGCCACACACTCCTTTCATGGCCAAAATCCATGGCTGGTCTAAATACAAGCCGGATGATTTTTTAGTAGAACTCATAGATTTTTAAACCTTTATGCTATTGTTACTTGGTGTTGCCCGCTCCTAATCCTAATGTCTTCCTGCCATTTCTTTCGGTGAATTAAAGTGTTTGGGTTCGAGTAACTAGAAATATATGAATGTAGCGATGAAATGAAGATGTGTTTTGTGTTTGTATATATAGGGGTGTATTAAAGAGGGTGGTGAGAGCCAATGGGAGTGAAGTGTGCGGATCGGTGAGGAGGGCCATTGGATTAAAATACATCTTGCGGCTGTTAGAGATTTGTGTTTGTTATTGTGTGTATCTTTGGTGAATATGAAGAGGGAGGAAAAAGAGTAGTTGGGTGGTTTTACTTCTTGCAGGCTTGGTGGTTGAGGAACATAAGTAGCGTATAGTAGTCCATTTAATTTCAAAGAGTGGTTTTGGTATGTTGAATTAGAAGAGCTGTAAAACTTTGCTACAAGCTTAAGGAATTTTATTGAGAATTTTTTTATAAGTATGTGATCACTATGGTATATATGTTAGTTATTAAATCTTTCAAAAATTTAGTGCGTTGATCGATAATTTATTTTTGGCAATGGAGAATGATAATGTTACGTTGTTTTGTATCATTAGGGTGTGATAGCAGAGAAACAAGCGGGAAAGGCCAATGTGGCTGCCGGGAAAGACAACAATACCTCCTCCTCCCTTTCTTCCCATGCGGATTTCTTGACTGAATGTGAATTCGTGTTGATGTCATGGATTGAAACTAGATTTTTCGTATCCATTCTTGTAGTACACCCAACTTTGCGACCAAAAATGTTGGCTTCATGTAAAACGACACTCTTGAAACTGAAAACAACGAAGAGGTCTCTTTCTCTATTTGTTGTGGTGACATTCATCAATATGTCTTTGTCTTTGTTCCAATAGTCTAAAACTTTAGTTTATCCATCAAGAAGATCGTGGTCGTTTTGAGAACGATAGAAAATGTATTTAGACTTCTAACACGTACAATCCAACTAGCTACTACTATACATGTATTTTTAGAATATAATGGTTTCATCCTATACACCGTATAGGTATATACGCGTATAGGGTTTAACCCTACAACCTATAAGTGTATAGGCATTGAGATGTATTTAACTTATTCTTAGTAGAGTAATTCACATTCCAATTCCGAAGTTGTACTCGTGTTTTGCAAAGACTTTTGGTAAAGAAGATTAAATGTTGTGACTTTGTAAGTTATCCAATCTATTTATCACATATTTATATAAGAGAGCATACTTAACATACATAAAGCAAAAAAATTCCTGTAAATAAATGTTACAGTGTAAATGAGAACACCAAACTATTCATTACTCATGAGGACAAACATTGAATTATGGTTGAAGTAGAGCAGGATAGGTAAGGAAGACCACTCTTACATATTTACTCTTTCAGTTTACTCAAATTTTAAAGTACATGTCATCCGAAAACTCCAAAGTTGACACACTTCATTTATTATGAAACTTATAAAGTCATCTACAATGCATTAACTCTTTGCAAAAACTTTTATAAAAAGTACCAAAAAATTTAAAGATGAAGAGACTTTTGCTGTAGTTTTTCTTCAAATACTTGATGTTGTTCAAGTTATTGTTAAGAAGGTTTTTATCTCCAATAGTATAAAGCTTCAGAATGACTAATATTAAAAGAGGAAAGAAAGTCATTTTCAAACTCTCCTATTGAAATCCCCTAAGAAAACTTTGAATGCAACACTACTATTTCATTTTCGTTCAGACAAGTCACACTTATTTGTAGGTGACTGCAGTTTGTTGTAATATTATTAATAATTTGTATGTATATTGTTTTGTTATTTGTTAATTACAGTATAAATTGAAAAACACATTTATGAAATATTATCGTTTTTTAGAAAGACCAGGCTCTCATCTCTGGCCAAATAAGTACTCTCATACTATATTAAGCATGCATGCATAAAGGTTCCGATTGCTAGACGGCACTCTTGACCCCTTATTTTCTTTCCATAGGAACTCCTAAAGTATACTTATGCATTGCTAAAGGCGGCCAGAATACGAAAACAACAACACTAATATATATGTGAAGTTATCAACTCGCATCACAATACAGACTATACTAAGGTGATTAGCACACTATCTTTATCACATGGTTATCTTGGCGCTAACGGGGGAATCTAAAAGTGAGATCTTAGATACAATACGGGGCATCGCGTTACCCAATCAATCAAGTTCAAATACTAATGGACATACACGACTCGTTGTTTATGTACATGTTGAGGTTCCACAGCTCTCAACCACACTCTGCATCATGCTATAGTTCACTCAAAATTAAAATCATATATTCATATCGTACTTGTGAATTAGCAAAGGACACGACATGTCAATTCAACAACGACGATGCTTGATTTTTGTTTATAAAGCAAAATTTGCACCTAATTTCGGGTGTAAAAATACGAAGGAGAGTAACAATACGTGTATTTGTGGGCATCATTATTTGCTCATAACTAGTTAGTGTGAGTACGAGAAATGATTTTGATAGATGAGAAAAATTGTTGATGTTAAGTCTCAATATAAGAAACTTCATTAAAATACTTGGGTAGTTGAGACTAATGTCTAAGATTGGTATATCATCTAAGAGTGGATGGCTGAGAGGATCCATAAGAATCTACAAGACGGTATATCCGCATGGGCACCAATAGCACTTGCGAAAAGGGCAATAGTACATTATCCGACACGGGATTTAGACACAAAAGTGCGTGGGGGTCTTGTTCGATCCACTTTTATTAGAGACGCAATAGTTAATATGTTAGAGTATTCTGGAGTTGAAGTGAGCAGCACAATGCACCATCTAGAGGTGAAGTAGCTGTCTCAATGTTTGCTATATATTATCGTTTTATATTATGTATATGTGTATGTATAAAATTACATGTATATAAGTTGCACATATTTTGCAGTCCCTACGTGTGGTGAAAAAATGCTTTCCTGAAGATCAAGGGTTCATTAAAAATGCAAGAAAGTCGGAATCTCTTTTTGTTATGGAGGGAGAAGCAATACGTGATTGTCCAAACAATGTCCATGCAGATTACACGGATCGTTTTTTGTGACCAACACTTATACACTACTATGATATTTTCATTTTTCTTTTTGACCCATGTATACAACTAACTGAAATTGTATCACACAATGATTGTTTGTATAGTCAGACAACAATATACATATTTACAAAATGTTCATGATCTAAGGGGATACAAGAGATGTTTATTACAACAAATTTAGAGTAGTTATGAATGATAGCTAGACCTTAACTAAACAAACAAAGTAATACCAAAAATATGGTCCTAAATATCACCACCCATTTTAGCCTCCATCAATCTATGTACTCGAACATTTGCAAACCCAATTGAACCAACTCTCGGTAACTTTCAAAGTATCCCGTCAGCATAACACCTTTTAAAACATTGATCGTTTTTTTGTGTTCCCCTATCTCGAAAAGCTACCCGTTAAACACATCATCCACATATATATCTCTTGATGATTAAAACCAAAAATTTTACCCTTCGTAAACCACGACAATTTATCCAACTCATTCAACACATACACCTTCCAAAATCACCCGTTAACAAATCAAATATTACAGTTGTTAGAAAGTTTTTTATCGAGACCGCATATTTCAACAATGGTAGAAAGGTTTTTGTTTGTGTGTCATACAATAAATCACAAATATAAACATATTAACGGTTGTATTCCAAGGGTTAGTTTTAAGTGTGGAATTTACATGCAAATTACAAAATGGTTAGTTTAGTCTTAACAGTCGTTGGTGTTGGTGTCAATGTAAGCAAGACCTGCTTGTTGTTTGTATTTTGTTGTGTGAGTAAGAACAGTGATGCACTTTTTCATAGATGAAAGCATTAACGATACCTTTTTTGAAGATTTTACTACATTACTATCTAGTCTAGTGAAAGAATGTAGTTGATAAAATTTAATGAATGAAATGCAGTTGAACAAAGAATTGAATGTATGAAACTACAACCTACGAGTGACAATTGAAACTTTATAAGAATTTTAAGGATGGATAGGTGGAAACTTTAAAAGACTTTAGGCATAATCATGCTCACAAATATGAAATGTTGATAATGTTGATCATTCCTCAAAAATGTATATATGCTTGTTTAAGCTTATTTTAAAGCTTATGGGGTTATATGTTTCGGTTTATCTTTTATAAGCCCACTTTTTTTTTAAACCTAGGAGCGTATATAAGTTTATATAGTATGATATAATGCTATTATATAAGACATATGTAAGCTAGAAAAGCCGAGCTTAATTAACAAATATAAATCAAAATTGTATAAGCTTGTAAGCTCGAAAATAAGTTGAACAATGGTCATACCTTCTATGAAAGAAGAGTGTGAGGTCGTGAGAGAGAGGAAAGAACAAACATTGAAATGAAAGATAACGTGTGAGTCGAACAGAGAGGAAGAAAATAATCAGAACGTTTCTCAAAATCTTTCAAACTCGCTAGAGTTCGCTTTGCTTAAAAGTTAAACTCGTGTATTAGTCGGCTAAACTTTTAAAAGAAACATAGTTAAAGGTAATATTAGCAACTCTGGATTACTCTCTTCATAAAATGATAATCAGACTATGTAGTGACTCCCGTGTGCTCTACTAGCGATAATTAGGCGAAAATCCACAAGTGAGGTATAGTATCAGGTTCAATACGTACGCGGCATCCCGTGAAAACTTGATCGTATCTTATGTCTCAAAAAAGTAAATGAAACACTTCGAAAGAATTAAAGGCATATAGTAAGAACTTATGTTATATTAATTTAGGTTTCGTGTAAAAGCAATACTAAACCAGTTGGATGATTAACTTTAACTATATACGCAAACAATGATTCCACATCTCACATCTTTTGTTGGACAAGATATTAAAACAATAAACACTAATCTAAGGTGCTTAATTAGCAAAACTTGATTACTCTTTATATGCACGTTTCTAAACGAGTAGAATCAAGTCGAGTTTTGGCAGAGTTCGACTCAACTCGAAAATATTATGTTTGACTCGAGCTCGGTCGGATAGCTCGACGAGCTTTCTTTAGAAATGTTCGAGCTCGGCTCAAGAAAATTTTAATTCAGCTCAAGCTCGGCTAGAAAAGCTCGACTTATTTATAATGATATGTATTTTGAACCAACTAAAATTAAAATATAAGATAAGGTTTGAACTCGGCTCGAAAAGCTAAACACATTCATAAAATATTTAAATTTATTGCCACTAACCTACCCTCTACAACACATCTTTGATGTGTATTTAATACTATGAAATAGCGTGTTTGGCCTAACTAGTTACCTTTTATTTGCAACATATTTGCAGAACAAATAAATGAAGCAAGTACTCTAGCTTGCAGACAAACACCCACCAACATTTAGTTATGAGTTTTGCTCAGGGGCGGAACTAGAGGTTTCCAGGAACCGATAGATGTTTGACGCTCAATGTAAATTTTCGTAAAAAAAATTTGATTTTTTCGAATGAACTTGGTTATGAAATTTTGTGTCACACAAATACTTGTTTCTCTTAGTTAATACACTAATATGTCAAAAGAAATACATGTCTTCTTAAACTGTTTACTAGTTTCAATGAAATTGTACCTTGTATATAATTTATTTTATACTCGTAAAAAAAATGTGTACATGATGACTTAAAGCACTAGGTCCGCCCCGGCATTTCCTACAATCACATAATACTCGAGAAAAACAAAAAAGTTGCATGCCTACAAAGCCATCAAAGGACAAGCACTGCTAGGTGATCTGCCAGTGTGTTAGTGTGTTCAGGGGTTAAAGGTAGCTTCCTGACCAGGGCTGGATTTGAGCATGTGCGGGGTGGGCGACCGCACATGGCCTCATTTTTTCGGGTTAAAAGACGACCATGTTGTTCGTATTTTGTAAATGGTTAAAGGATCACCATATTGTTTTTCTTTATGACCTTAATATTATGTAAAGTTTCATTTAACTCCTACGACTTTTTTAAAATATAAATACAACCCCAATAGAAATACTCGGTATTAGGTTTACAATCCTATAGGTTGCAAGGCCAAATCAAGACCAGTTTTTTCAAATACTTTAATTTATATTACAAAAAGTTTATAAAACACATTAGTAGCTATTAGAGAAATTATATAATATATTATGTAGAATCAAATTAGCTTTACATGTACATCACCAATCGGCCTTTTTATGGACGACAATTGAAGGCTTTGGGCGAGGACATTTTTCTTATCGGGGCCTATATAAATAATTTTGAACAGGGCCTCCAAAATCAACGAGACGGCCCTGTTCCTAACCACTATCCAAAGGATTCTGGTCTCTAAGACAGTCCCGTAATTCGTGAGAGTCTTTATTTGTAGCTAAAGGCCACAAACTTCTTTACTTTCTAACGACAAATTTATTTAAAGACTAGCAAGAACTCGGCAAAATAATAATAATAATTCTCCCAACTGTGTGGGCGATTATGGCCAACTGACGTGGTCGTCTTGACATGCTGGGTTTCGGCCAACTGATTCAACTTCCTCGTTGTATTCAGTGATCCAACCTCTTCGTTGGTGTGTGGCTGTTCTCCTTCTTGTTGGTTTCTCTTCTTCAGGTGTCGGTTTCACCCTTAAAACTCGCTTCATCCTTGAAACGCAGCCCACACTGTTTGGTTCGCTTGATTGCTTCGACATCTTCTTGTGGAAGGTTCTCTGTTGCAAGATTTTCTGTTTGGGCTGCGTTCTTGACACCATGACCTGCTGGGTTTAGCTTGGTCGTGTTTTGATCTTCTGTTTCATGGGTTGCGTGGCTTGGTGACCATCATAGTAGCGACTTGGTTTACAACCTCAGGTAGCGACTTGGTTTATTTGTGTTTTGACACAGATAACATGAAAAGAGGTCTGTTGGCTAGCTCACTTTTGGGTAGCGACATGGTGATTATGGTAGCGTGTTAGTGCAACTGATGTATGTCTTTTGTGTATTGGTGGGGCCCACGCTAAATGTCTTTTATCTCTTTTGGTTTTTGTTGTGTCTTGTCATAACAGTAGTACTTGGGTGTACTTCTTTAATTTGTCTTTGTTTGTTTCTCTTGTGTTAAAAAAAAAAAAAAAAAAAAGTTTCCTTTTATTTGCGGGTTGTTTATATGGCTAATCGCGAGGCATTTCGGATTTCTTGTCCATTGCAAGGTTGTGAAGGATGTAGTGGGGGAAATGGTAAAGGGCTCACTAAAAAATATTTTATCGACCATTTGAATACGCGCCATTTTAAAACGGATGCTCTAAAAGTCGCATACAAGGATCGGGTTTCGAAGGATTCTGCTTTATTCTCTGCGCTTGATCAGGCTCTTCATGCGGCAGGAGTGTGGCTTTGTGGGGTGTGTTTTTGCACTCACACGTTCAGTAAAAATTGTAAACATGCCGATGGGGAGGTGGTTCTAGCACCTAGCTTTCATGAAGTTGCGATCTATGGCATCAATGCACCACTCGCGCCAGTTTTAGATACTGTTAATGGTGCTCTCGTTGCATCAGCCATTACTGATGGTGGTATTGGGGGAGAGGCCGTTCCTTTGACTACTTCTCTGGACGGTGGGACTGTTTTTGATATCAACTTACTAAGCCGGGTGTTCTCGATGAAGTTACGTACTGTTAAATGCATCCATCCTAGGCTGCGCTTGGGTTTCGCCAAGATTTTTCATAATGCCTTAGATAGGGTCCTTGCATGCCCGGGGGATCTGTCGGTATGGGTGCAACTCCTTATCTTGCAGTGTTGTGTTTTGACCTCTTTCGTACCAGCTAATAGAGCTCAACGGCGTTCTGGAGAGCGGGAAAAGGGCCAGCTTGAATGTATCTCTCGGGCTATCCTCCGCTGGAAGGATCCTGCAGACAGGTTTGCACTGGTGATGGAACGTTTATCTGGGACCACTTCTTCCTTCGGTGGAATGACGAAACCTAAAGATCTTGATGCAGCTAACCTAGTTCAATGCAAGCGCAAACTGGGGGACGGACACTTTACCGCGGCCATTAAGGTGCTTACGTCTTCTGGTGTCGCTCCGTCTACATCTGACACCCTGCACGAGTTAGAGGCCAAACATCCCCGCGCCCCACCTCCAATTTTGTCATCGTCTCCTCTAGATGAAGATACACTTCTTGTGGATAAAGACTTGGTGTTGAACAGGATCCGCAGTTTCCCTAAAGGAACTTCTTGTGGTCGAGATGGGCTTAGAGCACAACATTTAATGGATATATTAGGAGGGGCTGCGTCCGCCATTGCTGATGTCCTGTTAGGTTCCATCACGGGGGTTGTCAACCTTTTTCTCAGTGGAATGTGTCCTGCTATATTGGGAGAATATATTGCTAGTGCCCTCTTGACTCCGTTGGTTAAGCCGGGTGGAGGCATACGCCCTATTGCTGTCGGCACGGTCTGGCGTAGGCTTGTTTCGAAGGTTGCTTCGTCTTCTATTAGCAACTCCATGAATACCTATTTGCAAGACTTTCAATTTGGAGTCGGCGTCCCGGGTGGTTGTGAGGTTGTCCTTCATTCGGTGAATCGGCTCGTTAAGGCTAAGGGTCACACTGTTGGGACTTCCATGCTGCTGGTGGACTTTCAGAATGCTTTTAATCTGGTTGACAGGAGTGTCCTTCTCCAGGAGACCAGGATCAGATGCCCTTCTATTGCTCCGTGGGTTGAATTTTGCTATGCCAGGCCAGCTAGACTTTATTACGATGATTCTATCCTTTGGTCTTGTCAAGGGGTGCAACAAGGGGACCCGCTAGGCCCCTTGTTGTTTGCCCTTGCCTTACACCCCCTAATCCATGCTATTAATAGGTCCTGCGAGCTCACACTCCAGGCCT
The DNA here is from genome assembly GCA_019973895.1 of Chrysanthemum seticuspe. Classification (NCBI taxonomy): domain Eukaryota; kingdom Viridiplantae; phylum Streptophyta; class Magnoliopsida; order Asterales; family Asteraceae; genus Chrysanthemum; species Chrysanthemum seticuspe. The sequence continues at coordinate 353,619,969 of BPTQ01000009.1, forward strand.
GGTATCTGGACGATGGTACTATTGTTGGAGACACCCTTATGGTTGCCAAGGCGCTTGACATTATTATGACAGATGGACCAGCTCGGGGGTTGTTTTTGAATGTCGATAAGACTGAACTCTTCTGGCCTAAGAAGGACCCTAGAAGCAGGGTGGAGGGTGTTTTTCCCATAAATATCTCCCGCCCAGTCGAAGGTGTCAAACTGCTAGGTGGTTCAGTTAGTTTGGATGAAAGTTTTTGTCAGGAGCTGGCTTTGAAAAGGGTCTCTAAAACTATCTTGCTAATGGAAGCTATCCTCAAACTTAACGACCCCCAATGTGAGCTCCTTCTTCTTCGCAATTGTGCCGGGGTGGCAAAATTATCTTATACCTTGCGGACTTGTTCCCCTTTGTACGTGCGAGAAGCCCAAGTCCGGTTTGACCGGATGTTGCGTGCTTCCTTGGAGAAGATTATTACAGCCTCCGGGCCAGGTTTTGGTGACTGGCAGTGGCGGCTCGCCACCCTCCCAATCAAGATGGGCGGGCTTGGCATTCATGCGGCAAGTGACATCATCCAATATGCTTTCCTTGCCTCTCGTTTGCAAACCAGTGATATGCAGGACCAGATTTTGGTTAAAACAGGCATAAACTCTTATGGCCCTTCATTTCAACATGCCCTCGATATGTTTAGCAGTGCTTGTAACACGGACACGTTCTCGGTCGCCTCTGACGCTCCTGCCCCCCATATGATGAAATCCTTGGCAAAGTGTTACTTTGGTGTCATCGAGAAAGATCTCGTTTCTAAGTATTCGTTAAGCCCGAGGCAGGTAGTTGTCCGCAGTTGTACCCCGGGCTCCACATGCACAAGATTTCCTTTTCACCATACCTATTGATGGGTTGGGCCAGAGGATGAACCATCGCCAATTCCGTTCGGTATTGTGTTATAGGCTCACCATACCTATGTTTTCTGAAGGAAGCTCCTGCCCAAGCTGCAAGCATCGTATGGACCAATGGGGGGATCATGCAGTTCACTGTTCCAGTGAAGTGGGGGTGAAATTCAGACATAATTTGGTGCGGGATATTCTTGTCGACATATGTTCCAAGGTTGGGATTATGGTGAAAAAGGAGGCCTCATTGGGGTTTCTTTCGAGGGACGGGAAAGAACTGCGCCCGGCAGACCTGCTATTATTCAACTGGATCCAAGGTAAGGACGCGTGTTTGGATGTGACTGGAATCTCTCCTTTTGCGGGTATTGATGCGTCTGCATGGGCCCCCGGGGTGGCCTTACATAACGCTGTGGAGAAGAAGAAAAAGAAATATGTGTCCAAATGTGAAGAAAATGGCTACAAGTTCATCCCTTTTGCTTTCTCTACATTTGGGGAGCTTGACACGGAAGCTTTGGACACGATTTCACGTATCAAGACTGTTGCTATTAGCCACTCGAATAGTGTCAAAAGTGGGGCTTTTATTTTTCACAGACTAAGCTTTTGTATTCAGAAAGGAGTGGGAGCCCAACTAGTGTCTCGGCTTCCCACCAATTTCTTGTAATTCTTTTGGTTTTCTAATGAAGTGATGTTTTATAAAAAAATAATAAAAATTAAAAAAATAATAAAAAATAATAATAATAATAATAATAATAATAATAATAATAATAATAATAATAATAATAATAATAATAATAATAATAATAATAAAATTGAGAGCTTACAAGCAGAAATTGGGTCATTTAAAAAATCAAGCCACGCCGGCCATAATGATTTTGACTTATGAACAATCCATGAAAACGATAAAGTTTTTATTTAATCCATGAGAATGTCTTAACGTGGAGGTTTAACTTTAAAAGACATCTTGTTTCGGTAGCGCCAAATTACCCTTAAAGTAGTAAAGATGACCCTGTCGATACAGCCTTTGATGCTACTCCGTAATTTGTACGTCTCAAGGTGATCAACCGATTCTTCGTTTTATATTTTTTGAACTATCGCTTATCGTTGGGGCTCTTTTTTATGTCTCAAGCCACATAAAACTCACAAAACTAAATCAAAGCAAAAGTGTTGATCGATCACTTTTGGAGTTTTGTAAGTGTATTTTCTTGCATATTGAAACACGAGAAAAGATCAATATAGATCTTATATTTGTCATAGATCCAATTAACCAATAATGTCCATTATTTAAAAATAAAAAATAAATAAACTAAATAAATAAATCACCCTTTTTTTAAAAATTAAATATCTCGCAAACCGTTAAACGTTACGCGAAAAAAGTCATACCATCGCGACGAGAATTAAATTATTTTTCTATAAATATGCACTTCTATATAATTTCGACTAATTTTTTTTTTAATTTTTCGCCTAGAAAAATCGCGTGTGATTTTGAAAATGAATCACGTGTGATTTTTACAAATCACATATATGATTTTTAGAAATCACATGTGATTTTTCTCGTCGTAAATTTTGAAAAAAAAAATCGTCGAAAGTATATAGAAGTGCATATCTATAGAAAGATAATTTAATTCTAATTGCATGATGTATTTTTCGTAGCTTGAACATTTACCGTTTGCAAGATAAGTTTGTTTTTAAAAAAATTGAAAAATAGTTTTTTATTAATTTTGACAAAAAATAAATCACTAAGATTGATTTATTTGATTTATAACAAATATGAGATCTATATTGATCTCTATTGAAACACAACAGTGATTTCAAATTATACACCATTCTATACATGACATACGAACACTATCCAACTGAGATCATTCATTTAAAAGAATTTAATACTATTAAAATTAACGGTCGCATAAAATAAATTGAAAATTACACATTTTCCTACTCTTGTGCTTAAGTGGAAGGGGTATGGTGGCTTTACTCCAGCGCCATTCATACGTGGCAGCCAATTTGGGGCCGCCAAATGCGTGTTGCCACACCACAATCACCTTGCGCCATTTATGGCGTGATTCATCCAGCGCCAAACCTATTTTATCTTTTCTTTTGTTTATTTTGTTAATCTATTTAAAATGAGTTTGTGTTTGTGTTGTGTTTTTGAATGTTTGAGTGTGTGTTTTCTTGAGTATGTGTCGACTGTGTAAGAATAAGAGGGGGACATGAGGTGGTGGTGTGACGATGTGTTCCCAATGCCGTTGTTGTCATTGTATTCCTTTTTTTTCTTTTTTTTTCTTACTTTTTGTATTTTTGTCATATTTGCTTTCTACACCAATTAACAAAGAATAAAGTTGTGATACTTGTGCACATTTTAATTTCGATAACTTTTTTCTAGTTTTGTATTGTATTTTATATTTTATATTGTATTTTTAATTTATAAATAAATAATTAGTTTGTGTAAAAATTTGAGAAAAAAAAAATGATGTGAAAAAAGGGTACGCAAACGGCATGTGAAACGAGGGAGGTGTTTTTATGTGTGAATGTGAAACAAAAAAAGCTAATGTAGTGCTGATTTAGCACAATGGCATGCACAACAACATGCCACCGTACCCTTTCCTCTTAAAGAAAGACAAACAAAGCTACTAAATGACAAACAACAATAAAGGGAGAGGTTATTCCCAACACACCCATCTCCTCTTTTTTTTAATTTTTTTATTTTTTTATTTTTATAATTTTGTTTATATAAAAAGACTATAAACCTGAAAATACGAAACAGAAAATATAAAGTTTAATAAGTCAAAAGCTAAAAATTGATAGAAAACACGAAACACAAACTAATAAAAAAACTATGTTGTACTGTAAAATAGGATGACAAAAGAAAATAAGAACTATTTTGTACTTTAACCCTCCTTATGTCACATCCAAGGAGGTGAGGATAACATAGCCCCAATAATATATCCGCTAAACATTGTTCTTGTCTTCAACAATGATGTCTTCTTTCATTTTCTTGAAAACCAAAACTCAAAACAATTATATGTGCACCTCTAAAAGATAGATTTTTTTTTTTTTTTTTTTTTTTGGAACAACTTTGCGTCCAACAGTCAAAAGGATGAGAAATGAGTAGAAGAACTAAACTATAGCAGAGAGAGAAAGCAATTTTGGACGGGGAGGATTTTGGGGAACTATCATTTAAAGAATTCATTCTTCTTCTAAGCTGCAATCTCTTTAGGATAAAGAAGGTGGATTCTTTTTGTTGTGCTTATTGTACGATTTAGAATCCCATCATCGTGCAAATCACACAAACCATACAAGCATTCCAGGAAGCATTGTGTAAGATCTTTTCCGAGACCACCTATTTCAACAATGGTAAAAGATTTTTTGCTTGTGTGTCGTAAAGTAAGAGCAGAAATATAAACGTAGTAAAGGTTGTGGTTAAGCCCATTTCCGAGTGTTCTTTTCTTTTCAGGTTGGTTGGAGGTACTTATGATATGGTGTTTTGTGTGAAGAGAAGTTAAGATGAGAAGATGGTGTTGTTTGTGCAAGGTATATATAGAGAAACATGGGGTAGATGGAATTGAATCAATGACTAAAGAAGGATATTTGTGTTTCTTTAGTGTTGTTCTTGACCCTTTATTTGAAAGTGTGAATCCGGATCGATGAAGTGGACGGCTGAAAATTCATATTACTCTATACATAGAGGATGGACAAGATACTTGAACAATAATTGAAATGCACCATCCAAGGACCATAATTCGAAGGCAAACAAAAATACACTAGTCCATCATTCCACAATTCGCGATGCCTGTAATAAACAACCAAATAACAAAAGAATTGCGCACACAAGATGAATCATGTACCGTGACATCGTGTTACTGTTATATGTATGTTACATCAACAAATTCTAATCATTGAAACCCAAGATATTACAGGAAGAATACATACAAATGGTGCCGAAATCAGATGGAAAAAAGAGTAATTAAACTCGCAAATTCGACACTACTAATAGGATGATAACTCTTTGATATAAGATTAAACCGTATACACCCGATAGAGAAGCACTCATAATAAATCAATTTAACAGAAAATTTCCCATGGATCTTTCTAGTTACGATTTGTGTTTGTAAAGTAACACGCTTTAGGATGACAGTTGGAACCTGCCACTTGGCTTTTTTCTTCTCCATCCCTGTTAGAAAAAGAAGACAAAAAAAATTTAGCTGTCAAATAAAGCTGGACAGAATATTTAAGGTGACAATCTCGATTCCTTTAGTTGTGAACATGTCGAGTTAAGTTGTGTATAAACAGGTCAAATCAAAACTTTAGTTTAAAATAGAGTTAATTGCATTTTTGGTCCATGTGGTATGGCCAAATTGAAGGTTTGGTCCCTAAAACTTTAAAAGTGCAAGGATAGTCCCCATTTTGAAGTTTGGATTGCATTTTTGGTCCTTGGATAAAATGAAATGACTAAAATACCCTTTGTCTTGTTCAGAGAAGACTAGGGTAATTTGGTCATTTCACACTAAATGCAATCCAAACTTCAAAATGAAGACTATTATTGCACTTTCAAAGTTTTAGAGACCAAACCTGCAATTTGGCCATACCACAAGGACCAAAAATGCAATTAACTCTTTAAAATATAAGGGGTCAAATGGATTAAAAATCGTCCAAAAGTTTATATTTATTGCATACACCATCCTAAAGTCAGTAATTTATATGAACACAAGAAACTAAGATAAGTGAAACTTACAAAAGCAGCATAGTACACAAAGGTTAGGCCTGCTAGAACGACAAATGCGATTTGGAATATGTTATACCTGTCAATAGGATAATCAGAAATGAGTAGGAGAGTCAAAGACAAAAACACATTGTGGAAGGAAGAAATAAACGTGACTGACTTGTATAAGTATTTGATTCCTCGAAGAGATTGCAAAGTATGACCAAATATCTCTTGGGCGGCTGTAGCTTGAGCGTAGTATGCAAATGCAGTTGAACAGAACTGGATCACACTGAAACCATTAAAAGTAGATGGTCATGACCAATGTTCAAGTACTAGACCATGTAACCAGGAGATTTACAAATAATAGCTACCCGAAAAGTGAGGAAGAAAAAAACACATTAAACAACCATAAGGAGTGGTGTTGATTTAAAAACTAGAAGCTAAACTCACCATCTGATGGTTCGCTTGTAAAGGATTGACCGCGACCAACAATACATACATAAATTCATTACACCAACAGGCAACTATAAACACACATACATCCATCTAACCACAAATTCTCTAAGGATTTACTCGACAAAAGAAATTATTTAAATGGTTAAATCGACAATTAACGCATACTAGCTTGAGCTTTTCTGACATTTGCAGCTCAACCTTTATAACACTGTCTATAAATGCTAAATTTTTTTGTTGGAAAAATTAGACACCAATTATCCCAGAAACAAATTATCTCTCACAAAAAATTAGTGAAAACAGTTCAGTATGCTTGTTCGACGCTCGATCAATCTAAGGGGAAAAGGCTAATGGGCATATGAATTACTTTGTGGAAGAAAATGTATAGCAATGAGATGAGATCTATCACAAGGAAAATGGATTCTGTAATGTTTATGTTGCAATATTTACCTGATGGAGCAAAGAAGAATGAGACCCACGTTAAATAGGAATGAATTCATGAGAGTAGCTCCCCACCTGTAAAATAGTTTCACAGGTTAATAACCACAAGATATTCGTATGGCCAGCGAACGTAAAATAAATATATTAGAGTTAAAAGTTTCATTACTTCATTGGATGGATGGTGATAAACACTAATCTCAGACCAAGCATCATTGCACCAGCAATAACGGCAAGCAGAAGGTAAAAGCAAAAGAATGCAAAGGCAGCAGTACCCAGAAGACCTGATGATGTATTACTTGGTCAATGAAGCACGAATGTGTTTATTATACACACAAACACACACACGTGTGCGTATGCATTTAGATTATAATGCGTAAAAGAAGAAAATGGAGAGAAATAGAAAATTACCCCAAATATCATCCAACTTGATGAAAACCTCATTTAAGAACGGAGAAAGTGGAGGATCGATCAATAAATATATCACGATGTGTGCGACCCAAGCTATTGAAACAATCAACCTAACATGAAGGCAGAGTCAGAGTGCATTCCGATAAATATAAGAGAAGCACGAAAAGCACCAAGACAGTTAGAAGGCAAGGAAAAGGCATAACATAAGACACATATTACAAATGATCAGTTCGAAATTTAGTCTGCTGATTTTCACCAACTCCTACACGGCTACACATGACTAATAGTGCGTTAACATAAATTCGATTTCCTCTTTACTTGAGTCTGATTGTTAAAATTGAAGTATATAAAAAAAAGAACTTGTCTTATATTTTCGACAAATGGTACCTAGGGGGATATAAAAGGGAAGTGGGGCATACTAATACAAAAAATGACAGTAAAACAAGTTCGTTGAAGATTCACATACTAAACATGACAAGCAAAAAGCCTGGTAATAGAATCACTTACCCAATGACTCCAAGTATCAGCTTTACAAGATAGCCAAGAACGGTCATAGCCCAGGTAGTCTCTGCCTGAACAGATTAAAACGTATTACAGTGGGTAACTAGGAAAGATTGAAAGACATCAAGCAAGGTGATTCTGAAAACACATTACATGTTTATTACCTTTTCTCCTTGAGGATACATCTCCTCTAGAGCATTCACGTCCTCCTCCAAAAGAAGCAACTCCTGAAAGATAAACATAACCTTGAAAATCAACTAATGATCGTATTTAGATCTAGAACAAAATTAAACAGTAACATACTATCAAACTTTAAAACCATGAGATATTCCTAGGCTCCACACAGCTACGGGTTTTAGCACTAGATTGTTTCTACTCCTCTCAGGTTATATAAGACAGTCTCAGCACTGTGTCTCTGTCTTGTTTTTCTATACGTTAATATTTTGACACCTAAGAAGGATAATTTGATAAGGCTGTCATATTTGTTTCCAAAACACTTCCCAGCATAGTTAATTCAGCATCCAAAGATTTTAGAAAATGATTTTAGCATTTGTATAATTATCAAAATATGTTCCAAATGCAATTCGCAGGATAGGTGCCATCATCAAAGGCTCATCACTTTCCAACATACGGAGTATTTCTTTACGCTGCTATACGATTTATAGTCCTGTTTCTCCACATCCTATATGCAACAAACATTGACGAACCAATGGCCTTGCATATAACAAGCTCAGAGTACTGCACAGTCACTCCTATATATTTTTACGTTGCTTTCCTTCCCCTACCTTCGACAGCAGAAGGAGAGGACATCTAACGGATACATATTCGATGCAACAAGCAACATAGAAACAGAACATGCCACCTATATTGAAATTAGTTCTTATGTTCGACAGAACTTTCAGGAAAACATACCTTTTCTACAGCTTTCATGTTTTTACGCCATTTCCTTCCTTTTGAACCACTTCTTTCTTCCTGATGAAGTGCATCAGCTGCCTTCTTCAATTCTCTTGCCTTTTTACCAAGTTCTGTTGCTTCCTAAACAATTAAGATAACAAAACAAAACATTAATTTCTAGCTAAATTATTCGAACAGTAATCGGATTGATAAACAGAAGAGCGTAGGGACTACCTTGATATACTGTGATCTAGTAATCACTGCTTTTGGACGCCTTATAAATGCAAATATAAGACTCAGTGGGAGGCAAGCAATGCCAACCCCGCCAAATATCTGTTTATGAAAAGGCAAAGCTTTAGGATTATGCAAAAAAAGGTCACATTATCACATCCTATTTTGAGACACCAACTAGTCTTAACTTACAATGAACTAAACTCAGTAAGAGACTAAGAACTATCATGATTCAAGAAATGAACTTACAGCGAAAAGAACGGAGCCAACAATTGTAGTGAGGGCAACAATATATTCTGGAAAAGTAGAGCGTTGGGTCCACGTTGTCTCTGATGAAGGACTAGCATCATAGGCAGAACACTGTCATTCATATAAGAGAAATATAAGAACCAGAAGAAATGAAAAAAAGAGAGTACGGCAGAATACCAAAGCAACTGAAATGTATAAAGGAATACATCATACATTTCCATTCGCGCGTCCGTTAACGACACATGGTTGACCACTAGTAAACTGGAAGGTATTTGGGAATGCCATTGTCGAAGAAGACAGGTGCCTAACAGTGAAGTCAACTTTTCCAATAACACCTAGCACATGAAAATTGATAGAACTCAGCAAAAACCGTTCAACAGAACACAAACATGAATTACTGCAGGCTTCATTCAATATATATCAACAATATGTATGCACCAATGGCACGACATGTAAGAGTGATGACATATGAATAATTTACACAAGGCAAACCAAGGCAATGTCTAGACGCTTATATGCCTACGCAACAAGGCACACTTTCAAGGGAATGTAAAGGCATGGGATAAGACCTATAAAAATATATCATCAATCCTAAGATAAGTATACGACACGATAGAGTAATTTTTGTGACAGCCCTGCATAACCTAACGCCTCTGAATTCTATTCTGTGCACATCGTACCTAGTTGCGTGAGGAACCAAAGATATAAGACAAACCCCCTCCTGACTAAAACTACTAAAATAGCTGTTCCTCTTAAGTTGCAATTGATCATAATGGAAAAGGTTCCTGGCAGAAATACTAACCGTATAAAATACCGAGCACCAAACCACAAACAATGGCCATAGTTCCCACCCACAGCAATGCACTTTTAACCCTCTTGCCAACAGTCCTACAGATAAAAAAACAGTCGTAAGCATACAAAGAATACAGGTTAAATTGTAATATACTGTAACAAGTTCCGTAAGGAAGTTCCATTTCAGCTCTTTAGGTCAAACAACATATCTTCCACTTTTATCTAATTATATGTTCAAGAATCCTTGAAACTTTCTCAATTACTAACGAAAACATTAACACTTCAACGAACACTACGCATTCAGACATTTACATTTACATAAAAGTGCCACTTAATCAATTTGACCCTATACACCCCTTTTCAGACATCTACATTAAGGGGTTGTTTGGGTCAGCTTATTTTCAGGCTTATGGCCTTATTTAAATTTTAAAAAAAAAACACATAAGCTCATGTTTCTCAGCTTACTAGCTTATCAAGTTGAGCTTGTGAACTTATATAAGCCATAAGCTATAAGTCATAATCTCATAAACTGAGAAAAAAGAGCTTATGAGCTTTTCCAAATTTGAATAACCCCGTAAGCCCAAATAATACACTAACCAAAACACCCCCCTAAGACTTCAGCAAAACCTACCAACGGCACATTTCCTATTCATAAACCGTAAACACTAAACGTGCGTCCTGAAACATCAACACTTATTTCTAACTACATATAAACATGTCAGGTAACATAGTTGTAGTTATATAGTGTAAACTGACGGAAAAGCTAAACACTAAACGTGTATCCCTAAACATCAACATTTAACATAGCAGTATATGTAATTATAAAGTGTAAAATGACGTGCATAACAAAAAACTTGATAATAAAATTAACCACTCACTTATCTTGATAGCCTTATAAACACGTTTGGTAACATTGTTGTATCTGTAAAGTGTTGACTAACATAAAAGCTAAACACTAAACACGCATCCCCTTAACATATCAAAATTTACTTATAACGAAATATAAACGTGCCAGGTAACATAGTTGTATTCGTAATTATAAAGTGCACATTGACCTAAAAGCTAAACACTAAACACGTCGCCAAAAATCTAACTTTTATTTCTAACTAAATATAAATGCATCAGGTAACATAACAGTAGGTTGTGTTTTTAGTGTGTGTAAATGTGTAGCACTATTTCCTAAAACTAGCTATAGCTGTAACTATAAAGTGTAAACTGACGCAAAAGCTAGAAACTAAACACATCTCCCGAAACATGTAACATTTATTTCTTACTAAATATAACATAGCAGTATCTGTAATTATAAAGTGTAAACTGGCGCAAAAGCTAGAAACTAAACGCGTCATGTAAAATAACGCGCGGCTCAACGACCTAAAAGCTAAACACTAAACGCATCACCAAACATCTAACATTTATCCCTAACTATCCGCAAAAGCTAGAAACTAAACGCGTCATGTAACATTTACTTCTAATTAAATATAATTATAAAGTATAAAACAACGCGCTTAAAACGTACTTATCCTGATCGCCTTCGTAATAAAACATAGCAAACGGAATAACAAAAAACACAAGCACCGCGTCAACAATATAAACCACCAGCCACAAGCTCTTCATCGGGAGCGTGAGGTTACACGCGCCGTTATAAACCGCGTGCTGACACGCCTGCCTATTCGCCACGTCAGCAGGCAGCATTAAAATAGATATAGCCGAAACCGATAACCCTAAGACAACGACGAATTTGGGGAAGTAGGCTTGGTTTTTGTCATCGGTGTGCTGGTAGTTGATTAGGAGGTATAAGTTGAATATGAAGACGAGGATTGTTACGACTATTGCTACGATTACTAGTGCTAAGTTGAAATCCCCCATTTGGATTAGAGCATGGATTATGTATTGTTTGGGGTTAGAAGGTAAACGCGTTTACTAATTATTTCTAACTAACGCGTCGCCAGACATCTAACTTTTATTTCTAACTAATTATAAAGTGTAAACTGACGCAAAAGCTAGAAGGTAAACGCGTCATGTAACTTTTATTTCTAACTAATTATAAAGTGTAAACTGACGCAAAAGCTAGAAGGTAAACGCGTCATGTAACTTTTATTTCTAACTAATTATAAAGTGTAAACTGACGCAAAAGCTAGAAGGTAAACGCGTCATGTAACTTTTATTTCTAACTAATTATAAAGTGTAAACTGACGCAAAAGCTAGAAGGTAAACGCGTCATGTAACGTTTACTTCTAACTAATTATAAAGTGTAAACTGACGCAAAAGCTAGAAGGTAAACGCGTCATGTAACTTTTATTTCTAACTAATTATAAAGTGTAAACTGACGCAAAAGCTAGAAGGTAAACGCGTCATGTAACGTTTACTTCTAACTAATTATAAAGTGTAAACTGACGCAAAAGCTAGAAGGTAAACACGTCATGTAACATTTACTTCTAACTAATTATAAAGTGTAAACTGACGCAAAAGCTAGAAGGTAAACGCGTCATCTAACTTTTATTTCTAACTAATTATAAAGTGTAAATTGACGCAAAAGCTAGAAGGTAAACGCGTCATGTAACATTTACTTCTAACTAAATATAACATGGCAGTATCTATAATTATAAAGTGTAAACTAACGCAAAAGCCACAAACTAAGCGCGTCTCCCGAAACATTGACCTAAAAGCTAACCACTAAGTGCGTCGCCAAACATCTAACTTTTATTTCTAACTAATTATAAAGTGTAAACTAACGCAAAAGCTAAAAAGTAAACGCGTCACAATTTACTTAAAAAAACGACTAAACGCGGTTAAAACGTACTTATCCTGATCGCCTTCGTAATAAAACATAGCGAACGGAATAACAAAAAACACAAGCACCGCATCAACAATATAAACCACCAGCCACAAGCTCTTCATCGGGAGCGTGAGGTTACACGCGCCGTTATAAACCGCGTGCTGGCACGCCTGCCTGTTCGCCACGTCAGCAGGGAGCATGAGTATCGAGATAGCCGAAACCGATAACCCCAAAACGACGACGAATTTGGGGAAATAGGCTTGGTTCTTGTCATCATGATGCTGGTAATTAATTAGAAGGTATAAGTTGAATATGAAGACTAGGATTGTTACAACTATTGCTACGATTACTAGTGCTAGGTTGAAATCCCCCATTTGGATTAGAGCATGGATTATGTATTGTTTGGGGTTAGAAGGTAAACGCGTCACTAACGCGTTTACTAATTATTTCTAACTAATTATAAAGTGTAAACTGACGCAAAAGCTAGAAGGTAAACGCGTCATGTAAGATTTACTTCTAACTAATTATAAAGTGTAAACTGACGCAAAAGCTAGAAGGTAAACGCGTCATGTAACATTTACTTCTAACTAATTATAAAGTGTAAACTGACGCAAAAGCTAGAAGGTAAACGCGTCATGTAACATTTACTTCTAACTAATTATAAAGTGTAAACTGACGCAAAAGCTAGAAGGTAAACGCGTCATGTAAGATTTACTTCTAACTAATTATAAAGTGTAAACTGACGCAAAAGCTAGAAGGTAAACGCGTCATGTAACATTTACTTCTAACTAATTATAAAGTGTAAACTGACGCAAAAGCTAGAAGGTAAACACGTCATGTAACATTTACTTCTAACTAATTATAAAGTGTAAACTGACGCAAAATAAAGTGTAAACTGACGCAAAAGCTAGAAGGTAAACACGTCATGTAACATTTACTTCTAACTAATTATAAAGTGTAAACTGACGCAAAAGCTAGAAGGTAAACGCGTCATGTAACATTTACTTCTAACTAAATATAACATGGCAGTATCTGTAATTATAAAGTGTAAACTGACGCAAAAGCTAGAAACTAAACGCGTCATGTAAAATAACGCACGGCTCAACGACCTAAAAGCTAAACACTAAACACGTAGCCAAACATCTACTAACATTTATTCCTAACTCACGCAAAAGCTAGAAACTAAACGCGTCTCCCAAAACATATAACGCGCGGCTCAATGACCTAAAATCAAAACAGTAAATGCGTCACCAAACATCTAACATTTATTCCTAACTCACGCAAAAGCTAGAAACTAAACTCGTCTCCCGAAACGTATAACGCGCGCCTCAATAACCTAAAAGCAAAACACTAAACGCGTCACCAAACATCTAACATTTATTCCTAACTCACGCAAAAGCTAGAAACTAAACTCGTCATGTAACATTTATTTCTAATTAATCAAACATAACATTTACAAACTGTAAAATAACGCGCTTAAAACGCACTTATCCTGATCGCCTTCGTAATAAAACATAGCAAACGGAATAACAAAAAACACAAGCACGGCATCAACAATATAAACCACAAGCCACAAAGTCTTCATCGGGAGCGTGAGGTTACACGCGCCGTTATAAACCGCGTGCTGGCACGCCTGTCTGTTCGCCACGTCAGCAGGCAGCATTAAAATAGATATAGCCGAAACCGATAACCCTAACACAACGACGAATTTGGGGAAGTAGGCTTGGTTCTTGTCATCGGGGTGCTGGTAGTTGATTAGGAGGTATAAGTTGAATATGAAGACGAGTATGGTTACAACTATTGCCACAATTACTAGTGCTAAGTTGAAATCACCCATTTGGATGATTATGTATTGTTTGGGTTTAGATCAGTTTTGTTTGAATTGGATTTGATTACTAGGGCTTGTAATTTAGATCTGGTAATTTAGGGGGGAATGCGGAGTAAACAAAAAGAGTGTTGTTGGTGGAACAGGCTGGAAAAATGATTGGGAATTTTTTTGGACCCAACAAAGATGTCGTGATTTTCAATTTTTTTTTTTTTTTTTTTTTTTTTTCTTTCGTTGTAAAAAGAGATAGTGCCGAATGCCACTTCCAAATATTTTCAAAAACTTATTTGGGTTTTTCTAACATGTGCCCGGGGCACATGTTAAGCACACAAAAAGGACAGAAAGACTCACGAAAAAGGACCTCCGGACTCATATATTTTATTAGGAAAGTGTATTTTTTTTTTGTCCGGACGTCCTTTTTCGTGGGTCCTTCCGTCCTTTTTGTTTGCTTAACATGTGCCCCCGGGGCACATGTTAGAAAAATCCAACTTATTTTAACTAATAAATTATACAGTATTACTATTAATTATTTTTTGTTTTTTCATATCAAAATTTTTTGTGTCAATTTGAACTTAAAAATGAGGAGTTATCTCGCTAAACATGAAAAACTGCACACTTCGCGAACCGGCTCAATCTGAAACTCGTAGAATGAATTGATTTAATAATTATATTAGTTACGAGAAAATCATTCATGTGAATACTCGTTTTTATCAGAAAAATCGTTCCGGATGCAATGGCAAAAATCCCGTGATTTTCAATTTTATTGGACCTAACATCGAAGCATGTAGTGATTTTCAATTTTTCTTTTTTTCTTTTGTTGTAAAAAAAGATAGTGTTGGATGCCACTTCCAACTGTTTAACTTAAGGGCATCCACAGTCGAGATACGTGTCATACGTTCAAACCAAAAAATTGCCACCTCATTGGAAATATAATCCATTGTGGGTCTTCCACCTATTCACATGGATAAAGCTCGTGCCTCTCTGAACAACAGAACAATCCATGTCCTTTTTATCAATTTTATTATTAAAATATTAGATGTCTTTTAAAATAGTACTAGTGGGTGTCACCTTAATTTAATATTTATAGATAGTATGCATTGTGGGTGTTTCACACAAAGATGTGATGTGTTGATATATGAGTGATGTGGCAACCAATTGAACTCAAAATGATTCAATGGATTGAGGATGCCCTAAGAGTGAAAGATAAGCTCATTTGGTTTATAAGTGGAGTTATTAGGATTTTGATTTGAAGTAGTTTTAGGAAGGAGAAATTATATTTTCGTTAAATATATTTTATAATAAATTATAAATACAAATTATTATCAAATAATAAAAGAAATAAAAAGTATGATAAAATATACTATGAATCCACATGCATAAAGAGACGGAAAAAAATATAATTGCCCACAAAAATCTGAATTTCACCCAAAACTATGATTTCTTTAATCAAAATAATGAACCAATAGTGTTTTGTTAACATCAAACCCAAACCAAAGTGTCAAACCAAATGCACCCTAAATATGTTTAACAAGGCATTTTTGATCTACTTAGAGTGACAAGTGCAACAAATGTTATAAGTCTTGTCACGTTAACTTTTAGTATCTAATTTTTTTATAAAACAAATGGTAAAGAACACTCATCTGCTAAAACATGTTATACGTGCTTGTGGTTTTAATTTTTTAATTTTTTATTAATCTTTAAGGTTAATATACAAAGATGTAACCATACTTTACAAAAAAAGCTCACCTAATTTATTCATACAATTTGTTTATGGGGTGTTTTTTGTTTATGTGTGGGGTCATGAGCTTATCTGATTTCGGGATTATGTTTCATAAATCATAATCTTTGATTTTGTGGCTTATTTTCTTTCTTTTGATTAGAGGTGGCAAAATGGTTCGGTCATGTTAGGTCTTGGGTCTTAGATAAGTATAGGTCTAAATGGGTATTGGTATTTTAGTGGTTCTAATGCAAGGAATAAAGAAGACGAATTTTTCTCATACATAATGAAAAGCTAAAATGCCATAATCACTAGCAAAATCAATGGGCCATTGTAAATTTTATATATGCACACATCTTTTACTCTCTTTTTAGCATATTTGTTGTTTTTCTTTCAAAAAAACAAAATTGTCATCATAAGATACTTATTTTGCCAGTAACGAAAAATGAGTTTATTGTTTTTTTTCTTCCATATCTATCTTTATTACTTTGTGTTCAACATGAAAATTTTGATATTTAGTCATTCTATTTTAAATAATAACATGATAGTTTTGCATATTAAGAATAGCAAAATTCATCTCGTCTGGTAGTGTTCAAAATAAGACAAGTTTACGCTTAAGGTAGTAGTGAATGTGGCAAATTTTATTTCACATTAAATTAAACTTTTTTTAAAAATATATATATTTTTTAAGATATATAAACTACATATAATGCATTTTAGACATTATCACTTAATTATTTTTCAGATTTCTAAAATAGATTTTAAGCATTACAAGTTCTAAAATTATGTTTACACAAATATTTAATGCATTAACACATCTTTACAACAACTAAAATTAATGTTTAATTGTCCTCGCGATACGCCTAATAATATCAGCAATCATTAGCCTATAAAAAAAGTAACTCTCAATACCGTCTTCCACGGGTTATGGGTACCCAATACCGTTTCCGGTGTTTGGGGGAGGTTAAGATGTAGACAGCCTTACCCCTGCCTAAGGTAGAGAGGCTGCTCTCAGTTCTACCAAAGGTATAAAGGACCTCCGGCCTTTTGTAAGGAGTGAGGATCGAACCCGTGACCTCTCGGTTGAGAGGCAAGGGGTTTTCCAACTTATCTAACCATACTTGTTAATCATTAGCCTATGTGCCCCTATAAACCATCAATTCACCATTCTATTTTATATGAATATAAACTTTCGGACAAAGTGAAGGTCTGAATTTCCGAAATGCAAAAGAAGATCATCCTACAAAACCCACTTATGTCACCAAAATCAACTCTAACGCCACTGCCTCCGGCGGATGGTGCTATCTCTGCCATGTAATCTGCTGGTAACGTGTGTTTATATTGCTGATGGCCCCTTACTACTTACTAAATAATAGTCATATCCCAATATTCGACACTTCCTTTATATTAGTATTATATATTATATTGTTTGGTGATTCATCGGAGTTAGGGTTATGTTTTGGTTGGTGGTTTTGGTGATAGATATTTGTATATTTGTTCAATTTAGGGGTTTTGGTCAAATGCTGATGATATTGATATACTTAGTTTGACTTCTTGTGGTTTAGTTGATGGTTTTGATGTTGGGTGTTTTTGGAGCTCTGATGTTGATACATTGATACAAATACGTTGGGTTTTGATCGTATATTGCCACATTTTTAACAGGATCTTTACGAAACACGCCTTTTTAAATGGATAAGATACTTTTAGTTAGTTTAGTTATTGCAACTCAGGTTATTTAACGTCACTTATGGGTAGTCGCTATTGGATTCATTAGATAAGATTTAGGTCATATTTGTTGAGTTGTCATATTTAACGGAATATTGTACGAAAGTGTTAATATCTCCTTTTATACGGAATTTATCATTATTGCAATGATGATTTTTCTTGTTTCTACCATCACTTATAGGCTTATGTTCTTTTTACTTAATGGCTAAAGTAAAAAAAGGTAAATGGAAAACGAAATAATTTAAATTTTGTTTCCCGCTTTTCACCCCAAAAAGTTCTTTTGTGATTTTGTGGATATATTTTACTTCACTTACTATGTGTGTGTGTGTGTGTTTGGTTTGTAATACAATCAATAATTGAGAGGGTCTACTTTTTTTTATGAATAGTTGGCTTTTGGATATTTGTTTGGTTAAGAATCAGGGAATTTGAGTTTAAGAAATCTCATGGATTTTGATATGGGTTTGGTTATGAATTTGGGAGTAGTCTTGATGTGCATACCCTGTTTTTTATTGACTCATATTCATTTATATCCTTTTTTTAAGTGATTAGATGAGCAAGTTATGTTCCCACTAATCCAAAATGTTTTGGTTTTTATTTTAGTTAAAGGACTGATGTTATTGGTAGTTTAATTCTAGTTTGTTTTGCTATTGAGAAATCCTTTTACAAGTTTGCAACTACCCTGACCGGCTTGTAATATGATAACTCGTTGAGGCTCATTTTTTAAAATTTCAATTTTGCAATACATACTTTATTTCCCACCCGAATTATATAGTCAAACAAAAGTCAAATGTGATTTTTGATTTGAAATAATGATTTTGTTGAGTGTTTGGTTAGGAAATGATAGTTATTGTTTAATATATGTGGTTATTAGAAAATAGAAATAAATTAGTTAAATGGCAAAATCTATCTCCATATATAAGTCAATTTCACTAACTATTGTTCAAATAATGGGTTGTTAGTTTATTTATTTAGTAGTAGCAGGAAGTGTTATAGAAAAAGGGAACATGTAAAAATATTAAAAAATTTAATAAAAAAAGTTGTTAAATTAATAGGACAAATAACATAATGAAACATGATTTTAACTTTTCTAATGAATAGTGGTTAAGGGGTATAACATTTTTCATAAATGTATATAAGGATATGACCCTAAGAAATCAAAAGTTTAAAAAGAAAATTTGCCATTAAGGAGCAGTGTTGTTTACAAAAATTTGCTTATTATTTTTCAAAGCATTCTTACGATAAAAACGACTATCTTTGTCGGAAACGAATAAATCAAAGCAACATTGATTGAGATGTGTAACTCGTACGTATGCCTGTGTAAATATAAGTGAAACCAAGACAGTAATAATTTATTAATGGAACATCACAATTAGGCACGCCGCGTCCAAATCATTTTTCAATTTTGAATTTTAAAAAAAAAATTGAAATTTAAATTTATACGAGTACTAATGTTGCTCCTAAACCAAACACCCCTCTCATAATTCAATTCCGTCTTCTTCATCATCATTATTCATTAAACCCTGCAAACCACCACCATTTCCGTCTTCATCATCATCATCTACAACTACATTGTATTCATCATCATCTACCAACACCTTAAACCCTAAAAATCACCATTTCCCCAATATGGTAAAATCTAGGGCTTCACAGTGTAAACCGACATCCTCCAACAAACCCAAACACAATTTTGCTGCTGAGTTCCTGATATACCCTAAGACAGACACAAAATTCATCACTGACATGTATTATAAACTGGATGACGTAAAGTATCGGGGGTTGTCATTAGGAGCCTTCATGGAAATCCTCATTGCGGAGCTGCAAGTCAACCGACGGCATGGTTACGTGCGGCTGTTTTTGTATCGGAGGGAGGTTTTTTTTAATTCTAGTAAGCTTTTTGCAATTTTCATTCAGAAGCGAAACCTATACGTAGTCACTGTCCAACACTTTGATGGGCGGGTGTTTGAGGTCGGGACATGGGAAGACGGCTATAGATACTTTTTTGGATCCGGATACACTGGTTTTGGGCAGCATTACGCCGCTCTGTTTTGCGAGGAATTCAAAGACTTGCGAGGTGTAGAAGTAGGTTATCGGGCGTTGGATAACGCGATCCAGGACCTAAGCAATCGCCAATACCGAGTTGCCACATGTGTAAGATAATCTGATCTTGACCATTGTGCATTAAAGCATTAACATTTACTTATGGATGTAATATATTACGTACGTGTAACCTGGGTTGATTAGATCGAGTTGATCCCAAGATGAAGTGAAGCAGAAATAAATGAGAGGGTGATGATGAGAGATCAAGAAAATGGGTTTTTGTCTGATATCAATTATTACTAATTTTGATTTTGTGGGTCTTTAAGTTGTCAATCTATTTATATAGAGAAAGGGTTTTTATTTTAATTAATTAATTTATTTTTTTGATTTGTTTTTGAGAATAGAAATTGACCTTTTGGTGGAGTTTTTAACCAAGCCATCAATATTTATAAAAGTATTTACGAGTTAGTAACAATGAAAGATGGGTAGAGTTGGATGAGGTTTGGTGTTCTTAGTGACTTGGATGAGGTTTCTATTGTTCTGGTGCAACCTAGTACTACTATTCCGGTACCCATTGTGACTCCTACTACTCTATACGTGAACATTGTTGAAAGTAGCCCAAGTGCGTCTACGGTCAATTCTTCTTCTTCTAAGCTGAATAGTAGACCTGTAATGGTTAATGATGGGAAAAAGGTTGGTAACCCGTTTTCTAAGGTTGGAGAATTGGTAGTTTCGGATAGTGATGATGATGAGATTTTTTAGGACCATAATGCGACCTCTAATTTTATGGCGTTTGGTGGTTCTACAAGTGGTGGTGGAGGTTACATGGAAGCTTATTGGAACAATGGAAGGATAGCACCTATGACTACAACCCTTATGATGCTGACGAGTTTGATGATTGTGGACTGACTGATGCTCAACTTAAGGCTGTTGGTGTTCATGACTTTAGTCTTCGTGGTTAGTTTATATAGGTTGTTCCTTTCATTTTGTGTTGCATAATTATGGGATGTCATTACTTATGATAGTTTAGGTAGTAAGCACTGTAGGTGTGTTTGGTTTGCCCCTTGGGCTGAGATGTGGGAATCACCCGCATTCGTTGTACTTAAATATTTTTTTGGAGTAATAATATTTTACCGGGGGTAACCCTTTTACCCAAAAAAAGGATGGGTAGAGTTGATCCCTTATACAGATTTATGCACAGTGGCCCCACACATGAGCAAGGACTGGAGACCGATCATGGAAGAATGTTCTTCAGTTTCATCTTGCTAAAAGATCCGAGCATAATAAGCTTATATAAGCCCAAAGGAACTAACAAGCCGAAAAAGAAAATGCTTATATAAATTGCTAATATAAGAGATAACACAAGCGATTTAAGTTATGTCTTGTCAAAGAAGACACCCTTATATACACTACTATTTACTATGTACATATATTGTTTTACAACATTGTTAAATAGACCATTATATGAGCTTTGCACAATACTTCCACACTCTTTCACAAAATAACCCAAAGGAGAAACTTTTATAAAGTTTCTTGGCTTGTGTAGAATAGTCTATAATCCTAAGCATGATGCTCTCAAAGTTGACGAATTTTGTGACAATTGTTTTATTTTATTTTATTTTGTCACATTAGGGAGTGTGTTTGGGAAAAGTAGATGGAGCTTATAGAAGCTTATAACTTACAAGAGCTTTTGTTAAAGTTGAAATCATTTTTTCCCAAATATGTATCGTAAAGTAGCTAAAACTTGAGCTTATAGGTCTAAAATGACATTATAAGAGAGAACATATAAATTTACAAAACTAAAGCTAAGAGGAAGGGGTATGGTAACTTGAGCATCGCACCATTCCCATGTGGCACCTGAAATGGCGCTGCCATTTCGGCGTTAGCACATCACCAAGGCCCGACGCCATTTGCTATCAAATTCAAATTTTCTTGACCGTTTGATACAAACAGCTAGTTTCTTAAAAAAAAAAAAAAAAAAAAAAAAAAAAAAAAAAAAAAAAAAAACTATTAAACTTTACCACTATTTATAAACCCAATCATATTTACGCACAATACTTACTTTTCCATCATCATTTATTTTAACACTTAACATATTTCATTTTTACTTACAAAAAAAATGTCTCAAAACCCGACTGATCCATTTTCCCAAGATCAACTCAATATGTCACAACAATCATCATCGTCTAACCCTCCGACACCTTCGTCGGCTATTCGACATCTTCTCAATATCCTCCTTTTCGTACCTACTACTCTATGCCAGGTATGTTAGGTATGCCAAGTATGCCGAAAATGCCGACCCCAAACAACTATATAATCAATACTAAAATGTCATGCTTAACCAACATTTTCAAAATCTTCAACAAAATCCAACACAAGAAACACAATAAAACCAATTGACGCCACAACCAACCAAGCCCTCGTCATCCAAAGGTAGAAGAAAAAAAACAATTCGTAAAACGTAACACAATCGACATACCCGACACCGAATATGAATCCGAAATCGTATGAGCTCATTCTCGTTGGTCGAAGGTGGAGGAAATTTTATTAGCCTCGTGTTATGTTGCCATTTTCCGACGATGGCTAAGTCAGAAATGACCAAAAGGACAATTCGTTTTGGAAAAAGGGTTCTTGCCAATTTCAACGAACAATCTCATCACAAACGCACCAAGGATAGGTTGACGAGAAAGTGGGCAACTATGAACCCTAATTGTCAAAGGTTCAACGCTATCTACAAACGTTTAAGAGGTGTGGGTAAAAGTGGGGAAAACGAGGGTGATCTTATGAGGCGTGCTAGGCAACCGTATCGTGATGAGGCCTAATCAGGAAATAAAAAGTTTACTCAAAACGGGGCTTTGTCGGTATTGAAAGAACACTACTCGCCGACCTGGTTAATCTTACTGGACATGCCGAGCTATTCGGCGATGATCCGAGACCACGTCCCCCGGGCAAGCAAAAACGTCCGTAAAAAAAACAAAATCCGAAAGCTCGTCGAGCACTGTTCGAAGTAACCCGCCGAAATTTGCGGGTATGATGCAAAATGAGTCGCGACTTAAACGAGAATCCACTCAAACGGCGTATAAGACGGCGAGGAAGAAAGATGAGGTCATAATGAAAGTGAAAGAATTGAAGTTTCTCAATACGCCGACCAACCCAAATTTGCCAGTGGAGCGAGCAAGGTTCATCGAAATGCAAAACAACTGATTTAGACTTATTTGAGTCCTATAAGCTAATCATATAAGCTTAGCAAAACATGGCGCAAGACACCGCATATATGGTATGCTTAGAGCTCGGTGAAGCTTATATTACAAGCTATAAGCTTGGGTTTACTTTTTCATAAAGTTGTTTGATGAATTAGTTTGAGCTAAAGCTTATTATTGTAAAATCACATAAAAATACGCTAAATGACAATCTTATATATTTCAAACTTTTTAGTACTAATTCCTTATATTTTAAAAGGTATATAATTTTACTAACCATAAGCCCTTCCAAGCCCATTTCAATTAGCCTGTGCTTATGGAGGCTTATAATTAAAAAAAAACTTCTATAAGCGCGTGTTACAATTTGGGGAAAATACGTTTTAAATTTGTAGGGCTTAATGGAATACTGTTGTAGATGTATTTCTTGTTGTTATAATTTGGGGAAAATACGAAGTAAACAAACAAAGTGTTGGAACATGCTAAATGATTGGGGATTTTTTTTAAACTGGTTTGGTTTTCGAACAAGCATTAGAGTTTACAACAAGGCCCAAAATTGTCTAAAGTTAAACTCGGACAACATGTAACGTCGATCGATATCAACGGGTCTATTTGGCGCTTGGATTTTAAGGGCTTATAATGAAACGCCCAAGATTTATTTATTTATTTATACATTTTTTTAATGTCAAATAACTTAAATCTGTAAAACTTACAAACTCTGAAAACATCTTTCATTAACATAATATGTGAATATTGTACAAAAGTTTCACAAGCGGAAGCGTACATTATACAGGTGTAGTTATAAACCAAACACAATGTTTTAACCCATTTTCTAATACATGTTCTAAAAGAAATAAAAAGTAGCCATTTGTGGGTTGCCATTTGGCATGTTGTGGGTTGTGACTTTGGGTTGGCCTACAAAGTGATTGTATGATTTTTTAGTAAAAAAGTACTATTATTTTTGCACGTATAAAGTGACGATTGGGTTAGCAATCTTATAAATAAAGATAATTAGATGAGAAGATTGAAAAGTTTTTATTAAAAAATACAATCATTGTTTTTATATGATATACGTGTTGGCAACCCAATCTACCCCTCAAAACAAATAACTATTTTATCTACCAGTAATAGGGGGTGTTTGTTTAAGCGTATATGTGACTTATGAGCTTATGTGCCCAAAATTGTACCCTGCCGAAAAGGGTTATGAAGATGTTGGTGGGCTACAAAGGCTTGTGAATAGGATCTGAAGGCACAGTTGCCATCCCCTATTGATTTGTACCTCTTAAAACCCCCGAGGACGTGAGCCCTTTCTTCGCCTTTGGCTTTCACAACAACATCGATCTCCTTTACTGTAATCGGTGCTTCGTAGTCCGGAATCACCTCAACTCTCTTACCATCCTTTTTTATCCTTGATTTTTGATCCTAGAGACAGAAATAGACATAGAAACTAAAACAAACACCCCTAAACACAATAAGCTGATTAAATAAGCTTTGACATGCAAGAAAGAGATCTACCTAGAAACATAAATAATAATAATAATAATAATAATAATAATAATAATAATAATAATAATAATAATAATAATAATAATAATAATAATAATAATAATACATACATACATACATACATACTTTAAATATCCTGTCAAAATCCCTTTTCATTCTTGCATTTGTGTGATAGTGTGGTGTTTTTGGATTATGTTTGTTAAAGATCTTGAAGAATGAAGAAAGGCTGGCTGCTGCAAACTTGTTTAGGGTTTAACAAAGGTTTAGTTTAATAGCCCCTATTATTTGGTCCGGTGGAAAAGGCTGAAAATGCTTTTGTGAACCATTGTATAAACCCCTTATGACATGTCTACTTATTTTTTGACCCTATGTGTAAAAGTGGGTTATATCCACATCTACGTATGTAAACTATATAACCGACTGAGACCGGACCGCACCGGACTGGACCGACCACATTTGATCCGGTTCTCGGTCTTGACTTTTAGACTAATTCGGTCTCCGTGTTAGTCGGTCCATTGCTCAGCCCCCTATAAACATACACTTTGAACTAGGGGTGAGCAATCCCGACCGACACTCGACTCCCGTTCCGATCCCGACACCCGACTCCCTTCCCGATACCGATCCGACTGTAATCGGGTCGGTAGTCGCCTATTAATCAGGATTCGGGACGGGTCGGGAGTCGGGACGGTCCCGAGAAAACGCAGCCAAAATCAAGATTCGGGACGATTCGGGACCATTATCGGGATTCGGGACGAGTCAGGATCATTATCGGGTCGGGAGTCTGTTTGGGTTTTTCCCCATTGTCAGTATCGGGATTAGTCAGGACGGGTCGGGATTCGTCCCGATGCTCACCCCTACTTTGAACGCTAAGTAAATAAATTAGTAAACTTGTAGTTTGGCCGAGCCCTTAAAAAAATACTCATGTTTTAGTAAATCCCGATCCCAAAACCCATCAAACAAACACCTTCCTTCAAATTCAGTTACAAAAACAAACTTATTAGGGCTCATGAACTAGTAACTCAAAAGCAAAAACAAATGGCTGGAATAATGACAGCTTCAGCTTCAATTCCAATAGATAAGTTCACGGGACTGATTCAATCCGCTAAATACTCAACAGACATCCCTTCGAAACTCGAAAACCTGCAAAAATTGAAAGATGAATTATCATCACTGGATAATAATAACTATCCTTTGGTTGCGAATGTGCTTCCGAACCTTATCGATTTGCATACTGATCGTTCGAGTCCGGTTTGGTTTTCAGCTTATGTTACATAAGCGCACTTTTTGTGGCTTATTTTGAAACTTTTCAGCTTATATAAGCTTATTATGTCATAATGAACTTATAAAAGCGTAAAATATCTCGTCAACTCATTGTATATTCAATCATGGGATTATGGTCCCAAAGGCGATTATTTCCGAGGAGCGGGTTATGCAAAGGGAGGCTTTGTTGATCTCGGATATGGTGATGGCGGAGGCAAGTATGGTGATGATACCGGAGGTGGTTTAGGTCTAGGAGGCCGTGATGTTGGTCATGGCGGTTATCGTGGTGGTGGCAGAAACAATTATCGTGGTAGTGGCGGAGGCAAATATCGTGGGCTTCAATGTAAGGGAGCCTATTGAGGTAAGACGAATATCATGGTTTTATTACAGATTGAGACTTGAATAACGTTAATCGTTGACTTGTGAAGAAGCACACAATAGTGTTTGTATTTAACAGCATCTAATTACACTTGTGCTCAATACTATGCAATTTACAAGAGTTTCAAATGACATGAACCAGAATGTTTAAAGGGTTTATAATTTACAACATGGTTTCTGATCGGAGGATGAATAATCATGATGGTTGGTGCTTTTCAGGCGAAGCCAATGGCAACATTGTATTTTGAAATTGGTTTGGATCCATCAAGTTCTGCTGTGAAAGCGGGTCATGTTTATGGAGTGCATCATACTTTTAAGATTGCTTTCGGTTAATACAAATATCGTCATTAAACGTTATTTATATTTTTTATCTTTACCTAAGTTTTGTTAACGACAAAAGTAAATTTAATTTGTATAAAAGCTTAAAGCTTGTCAAGTTTAATAGATATTAAAACAAGCTTTTTCAAACAATATATTCATCATTCAAGCATTTACATTTATGATTAGTGACATCTTGATATGACTCTAATCATTATGTATGATAGTAGTGTTTAGAATGTGTTAGGTTCTTAAAACCAAACACTACTTAAGTACTTGCATATTTCTAAAAATAGAAATACAATATATGACATCATGTGATGCATCATGGAAATCATTGGAAGATTTTATTAGATATTTTTGTGTGGATTTGTAATCTTCATATCTTGCACAATCTCACTTAGATAGAGTTGACTTTGGCAAGATTTGATATCTTGGCTGTCAGACCCAGCGGTACCAAATTGGTACACGGGCGGAACCCTTTAAAGGGTTCCACGGTTCGTGGACGCTCATGTCCATTTTGGCTATAAATAGCAATGCCAAGCCAAATAGTTTTTCATCCCTTTCTATTATACTCTCATACATATCTTCTCTCTAACCTTTCTAACTCAGTTTCATATCATAGTAGTGATCTCTTTTGTAGCAAAGAAAATCAAGTCACATTCAAGCTTCAAACGAGAAGTTGGAAGTCTTGTTTGTTTAGTGTTGTATGATCTAGTGTTGATTCATACTTCATTGTTGTATTAAACCATCATAATCTTGTGAGTGTGAGTGGTTAGTATTTTAGTCCTCAAAATACATTGTGCGGGAGTAGTTGTACCCTTGGAAAGAACTCGACATCTAGCTTAGTGTCGGAAATTGTGTAAGCGAAGTGTAAAGGTTTTCTCCGCCGGTGAAAGGAGCTTATTGACTAGTGAAGTTAAACTCTCGAGTGTGAGACTCGGGGAGTGGAGTAGGGCAAGGAAATAGAGTCCTTGTAGACGAACCACTATAAACAACTTGTTGTGGTTTGATCATTTCTTTCCTTATTTACTCTTTACATATTACTTGCATATTTCATCAACATATCCAAAGATCAATATCAATTGATCTTTCAATAAGTTTCAAAATAAAGTTTTTAATTGGTAAACTATTCAACCCCCCTTCTAGTTTTCTACAATTGGTACCAGAGCCTCGTTGCTCAAGAATTTCTAAATTAACTTGTATTTTATAAACTTGAAACGATCCATGGATTCTGAAAACTTTAAAGAAGGGCAATCTATGCAAAGACCACCACTCTTTGAAACCAATGGATTTATCTATTGGAAAAACCGTTTTGAAACATATGTAAAATCAAAAGATATAGATCTTTGGTTTATTATTGTTAAAGGGGATTTTAGTCCTACAACAAAGGATATTTTTGTTGATGAACAAAAGAAATTAGTTCCTAAAAATAATGAAGCTAAAATGATGCTTTATAATGCTTTACCTAGAAAAGAATATGAAAGAATTTTTATGTGTGAAACCGCCAAAGATATTTGGGAATCTTTGATTATTACACATCAAGGTAATTCACAAGTCAAGGATAACAAAATTGATCTTATTGTTCAACAATATGAACAATTTGTTATCCCTGAAGATGAAACCATTGGTTGTGGATGTGCTCGCTTTAACACTATTATTACATCACTTAAAGCACTTGATGAATCTTTTCGTAGTAAGAACCTTGTCAGGAAATTTCTTAGAGCACTCCATCCCAAATGGAGAGCTAAAGTGACCGCTATTGAAGAATCAAAAGATCTTTCAAAAATGTCACTAGACGAGCTAATCGGTAACCTCAAAGTACATGAAATGGTGATGGAGAAAGATTCGGAGATCATCAAAGGAAAAAGGGAGAAGATCAAATCCGTTGCTCTAAAAGCAAAGGCGGAATCAAGTGATGATGACGAATCTTGCTCCGGTAGTGAAGATGAGGAATATGCCATGGCCGTTAGAGATTTTAAGAAGTTCTTTAGAAGAAGAGGAAAGTTCGTAAGACAACCTCGAGAAGAAAAGAAGCCATTCCGAAAAGATCGGGATGACAAAAAGGGTAAAGGTGAAAGAAAGTGTTTTAGATGTGGTGATGCAAATCATCTCATAGGAGAATGTCCCAAGCCTCCTAAAAGCAAAACTCAACGAGCTTTTGTAAGTGGTGCTTGGAGTGATAGTGAAGACGATGAAGAGTCAAGCAAGGAAGAGATCGCTCTAATGGAACATGAGTCAAATGAGGTACTTTCCGACTCTTCTTACTCTTCTATTGATGATGACACCTTGCAAAAACAATATAATCAATTGTGTGAGCTAAGTCTAAAAATCATAATTAAAATAAATTTTTAAAAACCAAAAAGGAATTTTTGGAAAATGAAGTTTATGAGTTAAAAGAAAAAGCAAAACGACTTGAAAAAGGAAAAGCAAATGACGATGATTGTAAATCATGTCAAGAGCTTAAACTTGAAATAGAAAAACTAAAACTCACACAAGATGTTTTAATCGAAAATAATTCTAAATTTAAAAGGTTTAACAAAAACATCGCTCTTGCCGATGAAATAGTTAAAATCCATAAAACACCAGGAGACATGAATGGGCTAGGATTTAATGAAGTATTAATTCCAAAGAGTCAAAACAAAACGGCCGAAAAAGAAGAACAATCTGTCAAAACTGCTGCAGTACAGCACGGACCAGACGGAACCAAAATAAGGGTTCCGTCCGTGGAAACAAATGGTGCCGTGGGTACTTCAGCAGGATAGAATGTTCGTAATACGGACCGTACTGAATTTGTCAAAGTAACAAAGAAAACCAATGATAGTGTTAAACTAAAACCAGCTGTTACATCAGGAGTAGGACTTGCTAAAAATGAATTTAGATCAAAAACTACTCAACAACGATATAAAGTACCTTTTGCCAAACGCCCCTTTCCTAAGAGCAACCACAACGTACAACCCAACCACCAACACAATGGTTGGAATCAAAACTTCCCTAGACCATATCAAACTCCAGATTACATGTCATGGAACTCTTTCCCATCATTTCCATACATGAATCAAATTAATGGTATGTTTAACCCAAACGGACCCATGAGATATTGGGGACCAAATGCTTGAGTTATTTACTTCTTAGGTATGCTTGAAAGTTGGATTGGAACATGATGAATGGATAAAAGATAGTGGATGCTCACGACACATGACGGGCAACAAAAGTCTCTTCTCATCATACCAAGAGTATGACGGAGGTAATGTCACTTTTGGTAGCAATCTCAAAAGCAAAATCATTGGCAAAGGTACGATCGCTCATAACTCCCTAACTATTGAAAATGTTGCTCATGTGGATAGGTTAGGATTTAATCTACTTAGTATTAGCCAATTATGTGATAAAAAGTATAAAGTACTATTTGATGAAAATGGTAGTAAAATACTAAAAGATGGTATCACCATAGCTAAAGGAGTTAGAAAAAATAACATATACGTCATGAAGATAGATAAAACATATAACAACAAACTTTGTCTAACAACATTAGATGATAGCTCATCTCTTTGGCATAGACGCTTAGGTCACGCTAATATGAGACTTATACAAAACCTATCTTCAAAAGAGCTAGTTAGGAATTTACCAAAACTAAAATATGACCAACACTTTTGCGACGCTTGCAAAATTGGTAAACAAACCCATAGTAGTCACAAATCAAAAAATATGGTGTCCACATCTAAGTGTCTAGAATTATTACATATGGACTTGTTTGGACCATCCACTATAAGAAGCTACGGAGGCAACTTATACACTTTGGTCATAGTAGATGATTACTCAAGGTTTACTTGGACGTTGTTTTTAAAAACCAAAAATGAAGCTTTTGATAAATTTGAAATTCTTAGCAAGAAAATTCAAAATCTACTAGGTGTTAAAATTGTGTCGATCCGAACGGATCATGGTCGTGAATTTGACAACAAAACTCAATTTGGAAACTTTTGTAATACAAATGGTATAACACATAACTTTTCCGCTCCAAGAATACCTCAATCAAATGGAGTAGTAGAACGTAAAAATAGAACAATTCAATAAATGAGTAGAACAATGCTTAATGAACAAAACATTCCTCAAAAGTTTTGGTGCAACGCCGTTGACACTTCTACATATATTTTGAATAGAGTCTTAATACGTCCTTTCCTAAACAAAACACCATATGAGCTTTACAAAGGTAAAAAGCCAACTTTAGGATATTTTAGAGTCTTTGGTTGTAAATGCTTCATTCTTAATACTAAAGACTATCTCACCAAGTTTGACCCAAAGTCTTATGAAGGTGTATTTCTGGGTTATTCTCAAACTAGCAAAGCTTATATTGTCCTTAACAAAGAAACAATGATAGTCGAGGAATCGTTGAACATAACGTTTGATGAAAGTCCACCTCCTTCTAAGACATCACCTTTGGTAGATGATGACTTAGTTGAAAGTCAAATAATAGAAAGTCAAATTAATGGTAACAAGGAAGATGAACCATTAAATAAGAAAATTATAAACATCAAAGAATCTAAAAGTCATCCTTTAGAAAAGGTCATAGGACAACTTAATCAAAGAACCTTAAGGTCACAAGCCCAAAATCAAAGTAATCATTTTTGTTTTGTATCCACCATAGAACCGAAAAACATAAATGAAGCAATAAAAGATGAATCATGGGTAATTGCCATGCAAGAAGAATTAAACCAATTCGTTAGAAATGATGTTTGGAAATTAGTTCCAAAACCTAAAGATCAAACCATAATTGGAACGAAATGGGTTTTTCGAAATAAAATAGATGAAAATGGTATAGTATCTAGAAACAAAGCTAGGCTTGTTGCACAAGGCTATAATCAACAAGAAGGTATTGATTATGATGAAACTTATGCTCCGGTAGCTAGACTCGAATCTATTAGATTATTACTTGCTTATGCATGTGCTTATGACTTTAAATTATTTCAAATGGATGTTAAAAGTGCCTTCCTTAATGGGTTTATTAACGAAGAAGTGTATGTTGCTCAACCTTCCGGTTTTACCGACTTTGAGAAACCACATCATGTCTTCAAACTCAAGAAAGCATTATATGGTCTTAAGCAAGCACCAAAAGCTTGGTACGACCGACTTAAGACTTTTCTTATTGATAACAAATACTCTATGGGATTAGTAGATAATACTCTTTTTACCAAGAAAAAGGAATCACATATTATCATTGTTCAAATATACGTTGATGACATTATATTCGGATCAACTTGTCAAGAACTATGTGATGATTTCTCTAAAATCATGCACGACGAGTTTGAAATGAGTATGATGGGTGAGTTAAATTTCTTTCTAGGACTTCAAATTAAACAACTAGAAGATGGCATATTTTTTAACCAATCTAAATATATAAAAGACATGCTTAAGAAATTTGGGCTTGAAGATTCCAAACCAACTAAAACACCCATGTCCTCGGACACCAAACTCACCAAGGACGAAGAAGGCGAATCCGTAGATAACACTAAATATAGAGGAATGATTGGTAGCCTACTCTATCTTACGGCTAGTAGACCCGACATTATGTTTAGTGTTTGTCTATGTGATCGCTTTCAAGAAAACCCAAAGGCATCACACTTAGAAGCCTTAAAAAGGATTTTTAGATACATTAAGGGAACAACGTGTTTAGGATTATAGTATCCCAAAGGAACGGGTGTAGAAACCATAGTGTATGCCGACTCGGATCATGCCGGTGAATATGTTGATAGAAAAAGTACAAGTGGTATTTGCACTTTTGTTGGACACTGTCTCACCTCATGGTTTGCAAAGAAGCAAACGGCCTTAGCCATCTCAACTACTGAAGCCGAGTACGTCTCAGCCGGAAAGGCATGTCAACAAGCTCTTTGGATGAAGCAAGCTCTCGTAGATTACGGAATTCATCTCAATGACATTGTGATACTTTGCGACAACAAAGGAGCCATCGATCTCAGCAAGAATCCCGTTCAACATGCTCGTACAAAGCATATTGAAATCCGTCATCACTTTCTTCGCGACAATGTTCAAAAAGGGAACATTTCAATTGAGAAAGTATCCTCCGAAGACAACATTGCCGACATCTTAACTAAGCCTCTTAAACGAGAACCTTTTATTCTTCTTAGACTTGGTTTAGGGTTAATGGAACCAAACATGTAGGATAAACATAGCCTAAAACATTAGAATAGTCAAACCAAACAATTTTGTTTTATATCTGCTACTGTAGCCACGGTACCAAACGACAACAAGGACGGAACCAAAATTTTGGTACCGTCTGGTCCGTGGTGTCTACAGAAGCAAAAATGCTACCTACAAAACATCTTCTTCCTCAAAACCCACTTTACCAAAACGTGTAAAACTTAAACCAAGCTCATTATTGACACATTCCCTCTCACTAATCACAGAAGATAACATCATTGTAAGTATCCTAACTACATTTTATCTCTCAATTCTGAGTCTAGGATTCTTATTTATGCACAAAACTATCAAAAATCATTACATGGGGTTTTATGTATGCTTTTATACTAAATATGAATTCAATTGGCAAATTGCATAACTAGTCATTGAAATTAGGTACTACATTATCATATTGCATAAACAAATCATGTTTCCCACTAATTAATAGATAATGAATATAAGGCCTTATTCAAATAACCAAACACCCCATGTCAAAATTTTTGAAAAGCTTCTCACTTGTAGGAAAACAATTTTTCATTGTTAAATACAAATAGAAACGTTAGACTTTCATCACTTGCATGCTCTTGAATACTAAAGGTATTGCATAGCTAATATGCATTCCCGGGTATATTCAAATGAAGCCACATTGAATTAGGAGCATTCGGGTTATCTCATGGTATTTGCCAAACACCCCACTAAAACCATTTTTATGCATAAAATGAGTCGAGATAACCGCAATTCCAAATTGGTTTCATATAGGCACACACTAGAACCAAAACGTTAAAATTTATTCTCATTTTTAACATATTAATTCTTGTCCTTAGGAATAACCATGGTAGCCGCAAGATTCTATGATCACAAAGACACCCTTAACTACATTCCCAAACACCACAAAACCAAAGGACTTACTAAGGAACAAGTAGAAATATTTAAGAGTCTAGAATCAAGGTATTTCCATGAGGGTAGAACCATTCACTCATCCTTCCTTGAAAATACCAATCTTCGTGAAGAACTAGCCGCCATTCAATTCGATTGTCTTCTTGACATCGATGAACCAATTTGTCCTAGGTTTGTGTTAGAATTCTATGCTAGTGTGACCGGCTTTAGTGATGAAGACGATGATGAAAGAATCAATCAAAACGACTACACCATCACCTTAGGCGACTTTGCTCAAGTGTTGGGAATTCCCAACCGAGGAACTTGTATCTACACGGACAAGTGGTCACTCACGGCTCTTGATGCAATCAATGACCGCTCTCTTCCCTACCAAACCCGTTTGGCCGATAAGGATGCCATCCGTGAACACCTTTTTAACCCAAAAAGTGATACAACCCGAGTTACCCGAAAGGGAAAGGAGGTAAACCGGGATCCATATGGAATGGAGCTAAATGAACTTAAACCGGAATTTAAGAAATGGGAGGAGCTACTTAGAGCCAACGTCATTACCACCATAAGAAATAGGGATCACATAAACGCTTGCCTTTGTCACATGCTCTACAACTTGTCCACCCGACAACCATTCAACTTAGCCTACTACATAGCTAGGAGAATGATTGATATTCCAACTCAAGGATCGGTTGCTCTTCCATACGGGATGCTTCTCACCCGTCTCTATAGAAACTTTGCACCAATTCCGCCAACCCCAAAAGGGATGCACCTTCACTATGAACTCATCCCTCACATATTTGTACCTTTGAGTGATGAACGAGTTGCTAAGACAAAAGGCAAGAGAGCAAACCTCCAACTCCATCATCATCATCATCAAATAGCTTCGAGGATGGTCTTCCAAGCTCTTGTCTCCCACCTCACGAGTATTATGCGTCTCTTCCCGAGATTGAAAATGAATCAGCGGAATTCAAGCAAACTAAGGGAATGTTCAAGTGCCTTGGTAGGATGATGAACAAGATTTACAAGAAGTTGGACAAATGAGGGTACTTTAAGGAGTGTTTGGAACAATACATTATCATTAATGTTTGATACTATTTAGTTGTTTTTATCTTGTAGGATGATAATATGACTTCTAAAACTGACGTATGCTAACAATCTTATGCAGGGGGATAGCACAAGTATGCTATCAAATTTTACCCATATTCACTATAATGTGAAAATCAATAAGTCTTGCTCAAAATCTATGCTCCACTATGTTTATACATGTGTTATTTACTTTTCCTAACTAGAAATGTTTAGTATAACACCTTTTGAGAAAAATTTCAGGTTTCGGAAAAGTGCCCGACACCTAAAAACATACTCTGTCTTGTTTTCTGCACTCCACGGACCAGACGGCACCAACGATTTGGTACCGTCCGTTATGTAAAATGGTACCGCCGTACCTGTACAGGCGGACCAGACGACACCCTTTTTAGGGTTCCGGCCGTGTGTGATTTTGGTGCCGTGGATCCTCCAGGTAATTTTCTGAATTTTGACTCTTTCGTGATTCCAAATTACCATCCATTACTTATAAATCAATCTTAACTAGTTTATACTCTTATTAGAACTAGTATACTTCACTTAGGTATATAAGAAATCCATTTCCCACCAAAATTCAAAAATTTGAAAAATCTACCCAAGGAGCCCTTTGGCATAAAGGAAGGAACCAAATTTTTGGTACCTTCAAATCCGTGGGTGATCTGATTGTTAGGAAATTCCACTCATTAGAACACATTTATTGCAAATCTTTTCTTCTTCACTCCATCTCTTTTGAATGGATTGACTTGGGTGATATGACTAGCATTCAACCCACTTCCAAATCATTAGGAACCTCATCTCTTCAATGGTTTAACATCAAATCAAACACATTTCTCTATAATTTTTCACTTTTATAAATTAAGAGGTTTTACCATGATCATCCTCACACCTTCTTCATTCTTACTATCATCTAGCAAAGAAAAACCAAAGTCAAAAATGACAAAATCATCTCCAAAACCTTGCAAGAAGACCGCTAGAATTAGTGTGAGGCCTTGTTGCTTTGTTAACCTTAGCTCCTCATCCGAGTATTCTCCACTCACAATCTCATCTCCCATCCGAGATGATACAAGTCTTACCTTGGCTACACCAAATCACTCACACATTATGATCACCACTCCACCACCTACAAAAACACCAACTTCACCTCCACCGGCACCTATCCAAACATCCAAAACACCCTCACCACCTTCTCCACCAAAGTCTCCTACTCTCATGCCTATGGAGTTATTCTTCACTCCACCAACTTCACCACATCCTTTCTTGGAGGACTTGGATGACTTGCCTCCTAGGCCAAATCATCCACCACCATTGCCATCCTTTGGCACAATTGAGCAAATAGCTCATGAATCACCAAGGTCATCTTTTGACCCAAACGCCCCACTAGGGCCAAAACCTCTTCTCTTCCACCCCATTTACAAAGACATTCATGGTACTTTGTATGGGGATCATCCACTCCCAACATCAATGTCCCCTCATCTTGAGGACATTGAGGAGTGCATGTGGGATGCCAATCCCACTAGAGAGGAGATTCAAGCGGAACTCCACAACCTCCACCAATTCAAAGGCATGGTGGATTCTCACTTAAGTGAGACTATGCAAATGCAAAATGCTTTGCTTACCTCCATCATGACCACCCCAAACATTCCCAACACCACCAACACATCTACCATACCACCACCACAACCTTCCCAAATATTCTACCCTCCTAGGCATGGTTGCTCAACTTGTGAGCAAACGGCCCAAACCGTGGAAAGGACCCGGGTTATGGTCCATGACTTCCAAGAGGAAATGAGGTTCATCCTCAATCATATCCTTGAGCGCCTCAATGCTCTTTCTCATCCACCATCAACTTAGGATGGTCATAGATTAGCATTTCTTTCTAGTTCTTCTTTTCTTAGGATTAGTTTCTTTTTCTTGTACTAAAACACATCATTGTGTTCCCATTTCATGATCTTTATTCATGAAAATTTTAACTAATGAATGGTGTTTTTATTATAGTGTTGGTGCTTTTACATAGTGTTTGAAAGTGCTTGTGAATGATCATTATTACTAACATTTTTTTTTTGTAGCTTTATTTTCACAATCCATGTATCTTCCCATTAAGTACCCAATTTAGGGGGAGCTTTGATCAAGGGGGAGATAATGGCTCGGGCTCATTTCATTCCGCATCGCCTCTTCTTTTTGTTGAGACAAAAAGGGGGAGAAAATATAGAACTTGATTATATTTTGACTTTTCTGAAAAAGTCAAACTGACATTGACTTTCTGAAAAAGTCAAACATGATACATCATTGATAATACTTGACTTTTCTTAAAAAGTCAACTGCATACTTTGACTTTATGAAAAAGTAACATCATGCATCAACTAGTGAATACTATGACTTTCAGAATAAGTCAAACATTATACACTTGCATTATCATTCTCTTTTCAAGTTCTAAAACTAATATTTTTATAACTCTTGCACAAACTTTGTATCTTTTATAAAAATAAAATTTATATTTTGTCCTCAACAAAAAGGGGGAGATTGTTAATACAAATATCGTCATTAAACGTTATTTATATTTTTGATCTTTACCTAAGTTTTGTTAACGACAAAAGTAAATTTAGTTTGTATAAAAGCTTAAAGCTTGTCAAGTTTAATAGATATTAAAACAAGCTTTTTCAAACAATATATTCATCATTCAAGCATTTACATTTATGATTAGTGACATCTTGATATGACTCTAATCATTATGTATGATAGTAGTGTTTAGAATGTGTTAGGTTCTTAAAACCAAACACTACTTAAGTACTTGCATATTTCTAAAAATAGAAATACAATATATGACATCATGTGATGCATCATGGAAATCATTGGAAGATTTTATTAGATATTTTTGTGTGGATTTGTAATCTTCATATCTTGCACAATCTCACTTAGATAAAGTTGACTTTGGCAAGATTTGATATCTTGGCTGTCAGACCCGGCGGTACCAAATTGGTACACGGGCGGAACCCTTTAAAGGGTTCCGCGGTCCGTGGACGCTCCTGTCCATTTTGGCTATAAATAGAAATGCCAAGCCAAGTAGTTTTTCATCCCTTTCTATTATACTCTCATACATATCTTCTCTCTAACCTTTCTAACTCAGTTTCGTATCATAGTAGTGATCTCTTTTGTAGCAAAGAAGATCAAGTCACATTCAAGCTTCAAACGAGAAGTTGGAAGTCTTGTTTGTTTAGTGTTGTATGATCTAGTGTTGATTCATACTTCATTGTTGTATTAAACCATCATAATCTTGTGAGTGTGAGTGGTTAGTATTTTAGTCCTCAAAATACATTGTGCGGGAGTAGTTGTACCCTTGGAAAGAACTCGACATCTAGCTTAGTGTCGGAAATTGTGTAAGCGAAGTGTAAAGGTTTTCTCCGCCGGTGAAAGGAGCTTGTTGACTAGTGAAGTTAAACTCTCGAGTGTGAGACTCGGGGAGTGGAGTAGGGCAAGGAAATAGAGTCCTTGTAGACGAACCACTATAAACAACTTGTTGTGGTTTGATCATTTCTTTCCTTATTTACTCTTTACATATTACTTGCATATTTCATCAACATATCCAAAGATCAACATCAATTGATCTTTCAATAAGTTTCAAAACAAAGTTTTTAATTGGTAAACTATTCAACCCCCCTTCTAGTTTTCTACAATCCTTTTCTGTTTGAGATGCACACACCCGGGTGCTGTTCCGGTAACTATTTTCTTTATTACAGGATTCCACTAAGATCATGTTTCTATCCTGTTTAAAGAGTTCATGTTTTTGTAACTTTAATGAACATATTGCCCAACGCAAGCTAACCGGCTCTATCCGCTCATCTTTACAAAACTAAATACGCATCTACTAATATGGGTCCTTTTGAAACCTTATTATACAGGAATCATCTCAGGGTGGCTCAATTCTTACACCGGCCAGCTGATTGGTATCCATGGCATTGATCCAGAGAAAGACGGGATTCCTCTGAAGAAGGCAAGTTCTTTTTTCTTTTCTTCCCGTTGTTCGTTTTACATTCATAACAAATCTTTGACCAAAGTTAATTTGATTTTTTACTGTTATACAATCAATTTATCGAATAAGAGAAAAGGGTCTGAATAGTCTAACCATGATACGCCATTAATTTAACCAATGTGTCAATGGCTGGTGCCAAAAGGCACCCGGGGTCAGGGTGTTCCCGCCAATCCACACATTTTTGTGGAATTTAACCAATGTGTTAGGCTTTGTATAACTAGAATACTTGCATGCTAATTTCTTGTGTCATTTCTACAGGTTGACGGAGCACTGCTAAGACACTCCAACAGACATGAACAAGATAATACTCAAGAGATTTTGAAGAGGCTTCAAACAATAAAGCAAAGATGAACACATATCACCATTAGCACATTTATACGTCGTAAAATAATAATTAAGAACAAACATGATTCATCAAGAGTGTTTAGCAATATTTTGGGAATTATTATAATTATTATAATATTATTATTCTTGCTGTTTAATATTATCAAGAGTGTTTAGCAACATTTTGGAAATTACATTTATAGTTTATAGTGAATAAAATAAAATAGTAAAAAAATCTTTATTTAAAATAGTAAAAAATACATTTATTGTTTTTTCCACCATAATAACCGCCTACGCGACGACTAACTTCACGACTTCTGGGACCTAAACCACCTCTGTCATCACTGCCTTCAGGACCTTGACCAACTCCGCCTTCAGGACCTTGACCACCTCCGTCATCACCACCTTCAGGACCTTGACCACCTCCAGCATATTGAACATAGTTACCTCCCCCATTACCATATCCGCGACCAACACCGCCTCCCTGTTGATTACTCTCATCTTGGGAAAAATGGCCTTTGGGACCATGGTCCCATGATAGAATATGCAAGGCTTCCATATTAGATTCTAGGATTCCTTTCAATTCATCGAGTGTCAGCATCGTATCCTGTTTAGGGGTTCCTCGAATACGATTTGAAATTATCATCCAACGCTTCGGTAAATTCGACATAAAATCATGGTTACCCACCATGGGAATATTCCCCTTAGTCTCCATTAACTCGCTGAATACAACGTGATACAAAACAAACCTCACGCTTTCTGAAAAAGTTAACGCGAATTGGCCGATAGCCCAAGCCCAATGCCAATTACGAGTAAGAGGGTCCCTCTGTTGAATTATTTTCAGTATAGCTTTATTTAAATAATGAAACCCAATCAAAATCTCTTTCAAGACTCCATCGCTACCCTGAAACAGCTCACTGTATTTCTGGCCAAAACCTGTTACCAGGGAGTGGTAAAAATACCTTTCTTGTTCATACCCTGTCCCTATCTCATATACAGTACCATTAATGTCCTGTAAACCCACAACGTAGATATCTCTTTTTCTTATAATAATTGCATAATACTTACTACCATTCTCTAAAAAATCTTCGAGTGTTGGATAAAGAAAGAGACGCACGTATCCGTGCCTCCTCCCGTGTCTTATCTCATTGATCAGAAGAAGAATGAACTCACTAAACTCTAGTTCCCCATAATCTATTCCACCATGAAAAAGGCCCGACTCAATATGGTCCACCATGAAAAAGGGCTTGTCCCTCGACACTGGTTGTTTGGTAAACTTGAACAACCTAACATCCAGATGGAGCAAATAATGTGTGCTTTCCATGTGCGAGTAGGCACTACTTCCCCCATCAGCAATAACCATATTCTTCAAACAAGCAGCGCCACAATCTGCAGGTAGAGTCTTATCATTCATTTCTCGATCAACCCAATATAGCTCCTCCAAGCTACCAGTCGTAAAAAAATCGGTCAAGGCTAGGTCATATACTGACACCCAATATTCCGGTCATTTGAAGGACCTAAGCAATCGCCAATACCCAGTTGCCACATGTGTAAGATAATCTGATCTTGACCATTGTGCATTAAAGCATAAACATCTCCTTTTCCACATACGGAGCCACTATCTATGACTCGCATGGTATCCTCTCGATACACAAACCCCAAGATATATTTAGCACATATATAAACACAAATCTTGATCTTCGATCAAGATTTAAATGTATCAATATTTGTAAATGAGAGGGTAATGATGAGAGATCAAGAAAGTGGGTTTTTGTTTGATATCAATTATTATTGATTTTGATTTTGTGGGTCTTTAAGTTGTCAATCTATTTATATAGAGAAAGGGTTTTTATTTTAATTAATTAATTTATTTTTTTGATTTGTTGTTTGAAAATAGAAATTGACCTTTTGGTGGAGTTTTTAACCAAGCCATCAATATTTATAAAAGTATTTACGAGTTAGTAACAATTAAAGATGAGTAGAGTTGGATGAGGTTTGGTGTTCTTAGTGACTTGGATGAGGTTTCTACTGTTCCGGTGCAACCTAATACTACTATTCCGGTACCCATTGTGACTTCTACTACTCTATACGTGAGCATTGTTGAAAGTAGCCCCGAGTGCGTCTACGGTCAATTCTTCTTCTTCTAAGCTGAATAGTAGACATGTAATGGTTAATGATGGGAAAAAGGTTGGTAACCCGTTTTCTAAGGTTGGAGAATTGGTTGTTTTCGGATAGTGATGATGATGAGATTCTTGAGGACCATAATGCGACCTCTAATTTTATGGCGTTTGGTGGTTCTACAAGTGGTGGTAGAGCTTACATGGAAGCTTATTGGAACAATGGAAGGATGACACCTATGACTACAACCCTTATGATGCTGACGAGTTTGATGATTGTGGACTGACTGATGCTCAACTTAAGGTTGCTGGTGTTCATGACATTAGTCTTCGTGGTTAGTTTAGATAGGTTGTTCCTTTCATTTTGTGTTGCATAAGTATGGGATGTCATTACTTATGATAGTTTAGGTAGTAAGCACTGTAGGTATGTTTGGTTTGCCCCTTGGGCTGAGATGTGGGAGTCACCCAAATTCGTTGTACTTAAATATCTTTTTGGAGTAATAATATTTTATAGGGGGTAACCGTTGTACCAAAAAAAAGATGGGTATAGTTGCTCCCTTCTATGGATTTATGCACAGTGGCCCCACACGTGAGCAAGGACCGGAGACCGATCATGGATGAATGTTCTTCAGTTTCATCTTGCAAAAAGATCCGAGCATAATAAGCTTATATAAGCCCAAAGGAACCAACAAGCCGAAAAAGAAAATGCTTATATAAATTGCTAAAAACTTTATAAGAGATAACACAAGCGATTTAATTTATGTATTGTCAAAGAAGACACCCTTATATACACTACTATTTACTATGTACATATATTGTTTTACAACATTTTTAAATAGACCATTCTATGAGCTTTGCACAATGCTTCCACACTCTTTCACGGAATAACCCAAAGGAGAAACTTTTATAAAGTTCCTTGGCTTGTGTAGAATAGTCTATAATCCTAAGCATGGTGCTTTCAAAGTTGACGAATTTTTGACAATTTTTTTTTGTCACATTAGGGAGTGTGTTTGGGGAAAGTAGATGGAGCTTATAGAAGCTTATAACTTACACGAGCTTTTGTTAAAGTTGAAATCATTTTTTCCCAAATATGTATCGTAAAGTAGCTAAAACTTGAGCTTATAGATCTAAAATGACATTGTAAGAGAGAACATATAAATATACAAAACTAAAGCTAAGAGGAAGGGGTATGGTAACTTGAGCATCGCACCATTCCCATGTGGCACCCGAAATGGCGCTGCCATTTCGGCTTTTGCACATCACGAAGGCCCGACGCCATTTGCTATCAAATTCAAATTTTCTTGACCGTTTCAAAAAAACAGCTAGTTTCTTAAAAAAAAACCTATTAAACTTTCACCACTCTATATAAACCCAATCATATTTACACACAATAGTTACTTTTCCATCATCATTTATTTTCATACTTAACATATTTCATTTTTACTTTCAAAAAAAATGTCTCAAAACCCGACCGATCCATTTTCCCAAGATCTACTCAATATGTCGCAACAATCATCATCGTCTAACCCTCCGACACCTTTGTCGGCTATTCGACATCTTCTCAATATCCTCCTTTTCGTACCTACTACTCTATGCTAGGTATGCCAAGTATGCCAAAAATGCCGACCCCGAACAACTATATAATCAATACTAAAATGTAGGCCTGGTCATGGGGCGAAAACCAGACCGGACCGAGACCGAATCCGGCAAAAAAGATTCTCTTTGATAGCGGTCATAGGGGAGTTCAGAAAGGGTCTGATCGTAGATAGAGACTGAAACATGTGCGGGGGTAGGGGCGGATGTAGCCAAGTGGATCAAGGCAGTGGATTGTGAATCCACCACGCGCGGGTTCAATCCCCGTCGTTCGCCCATCAATAAATGGACCATTTGTCGGTCCGGTCCGGTCTCGGTCGGTCCGATCCAACAAAGCTAAATTTTCGGTTTGTGATCCGGACCAGACCGGACCGAGACCGAATTTCCAAAAAATGGTAGACCGTGACCGGACCGCCGGTCCTTCAGTCCGGTCAGTTTCGGTTCAGTCCGGTCGGTTTTGTTGGTCGGTCCGGTCCATCCGGTCCGTTTGCTCACCCATACTAAAATGTCATGCTTAACCATCACTTTCAAAATCTTCAACAAAATCCATTTGCTCACCCCTAATCCCGACCCCAAAACCCATCAAACAAACACCCCCCAAAAAAAACCTTATTTTCATTACACACACAAACACAAACAGACCTTGAAATTCAGTTACAATAACAACTTAGGGCTCAAATGGCTGGAATAATGGCAGCTTCAGCTTCAATTCCAATAGACAGATTCACGGGACTGATTCACTCCGCTAAATTCTCAACTGACATCCCTTCGAAACTCGAAAACTTGCAAAAATTAAAAGATGAATTATCAGTGGATGATTATCGTTTTGTTGCGAATGTGTTGCCTCAGCTTATTGATTTGCATACTGATCCGCTAAATCTATAAACGCCCCTAATCCCGACCCCAAAACCCATCAAACAA
Organism: Chrysanthemum seticuspe; assembly: GCA_019973895.1. NCBI lineage: Eukaryota > Viridiplantae > Streptophyta > Magnoliopsida > Asterales > Asteraceae > Chrysanthemum > Chrysanthemum seticuspe. Next base: position 353,663,378 of record BPTQ01000009.1, read on the forward strand.
ACACCCCCCACCCCCAAAAAAAAAAAAAAAAAAAAAGCTTATTTCATTACACACACAAACACAAACAGACCTTCAAATTCAGTTACAACAACAACTTAGGGCTCAAATGGCTGGAGTAATGACGTCAGCTTCAATTCCAATAGAGAGATTCACGGGATTGATTCAATCCGCTAAATTCTCAACTGACATCCCTTCGAAACTCGAAAACCTGCAAAAATTGAAAGATGAATTATCATCACTGGATAATAATAACTATCCTTTGGTTGCGAATGTGCTTCCGAACCTTATCGATTTGCATACTGATCGCTCTAGTCCGGTTCGACGTCTCGTCGCAGAGTAATAACCGTTAATTCATGTTTAATTTCGTTTATATGTGTTGCTTTACCTTTTGTAGATGCATTAGGATGTGTTTGGTGACGACAACGAGCGTTTAGATAATGAACTTATATAAGCAGAAAAGTTTTAAAATAGGGGGTGTTTGTTTCGGCTTATATAGCGGGCTTATGACTTATTCAGTTTCGGGCTTATGTTTCCTAAGCTCACTTTATGTGGCTTATTTCCAAACTTTTCGGCTTATATAAGCTTATAAGCTTATATAAACGTCGAAAAGTGTCAAAAAGTTTCAAAATAAGCCGCAAAAAGTGAGCTAATGAAACATAAGCCCGAAAACCAAATAAGCCATAAGCTCGCTATATAAGCTGAAACAAACACCCCCTAAGCTTACATGTGAGCTTACGAGCTTAGCTGATTTTGGCTTGTATTCCATAAGCCGCTTTATTTGTAACCTTTTTGGACTTTTTAAAGCTTATTATGTCGTAATAAACTAATATTAGCGGATAAACATCAAAATAAGGGGGAAACTTGAGGCTTATGGAATATAAACCGAAACCAAATAAGCTCATAAGCCCGCATATGAGCTTATTTGGCTTCAGCTAATATTTCATAAGCCTAAGTTTTCCGGCTTATTTTGATGTTCACCAACATAATAATAAGCTTAATAAACCCAAAGGTTACAAAATAAAGCAGAAAATCAGGGCTTATGAAGTACAAGCCGAAATCAGATAAGCTCGTAAGCTCACATGTAAGCTTAAAAAAATACCCCTTGGTGACGACAACAAGCGTTTAGATTTATGTCGTTGCACACTATGTTACCAAACGCTTTTTTTTTTTTTTAAAACAAACAACAAGTGCTACGGTTAGTATTGATTTTAGATGTGCCAACGCCGGTTATTAATAAGGGGATGTTTGTTTCGGCTTATATAGCGGGATTATGGCTTATGTAGTTTTCGGCTTACGTTTTATAAGCCACAAAAAGTGAGCTTATTGATTTTACTAACCATAAGCCCTTCCAAGCCCATTTCAATTAGCCTGTGCTTATGGAGGCTTATAATTAAAAAAAACTTCTATAAGCGCGTGTTACAATTTGGGGAAAATATGTTTTAAATTTGTAGGGCTTAATGTAATACTGTTGTAGATGTATTTGTTGTTGTTATAATTTGGGGAAAATACGAAGTAAACAAACAAAGTGTTGGAACATGCTAAATGATTGGGGATTTTTTTTAAACTGGTTTGGTTTTCGAACAAGCATTGGAGTTTACAACAAGGCCCAAAACTATCTAAAGTTAAACTCGGACAACATGTAACGTCGATCGATATCTACGGGTCTATTTGGCGCTTGGATTTTAAGGGCTTATAATGAAACACCCAAGATTTATTTATTTATTTATACATTTTTTTAATGTCAAATAACTTAAATCTGTAAAACTTACAAACTCTCAAAACATCTTTCATTAACATAATATGTGAATATTGTACAAAAGTTTCACAAGCGGAAGCGTACATTATACAAGTGTAGTTATAAACCAAACACAATGTTTTAACCCATTTTCTAATACATGTTCTAAAAGAAATAAAAAGTAGCCATTTGTGGGTTGCCATTTGGCATGTTGTGGGTTGTGACTTTGGGTTGGCCTACAAAGTGATTTTATAATTTTTTATTAAAAAATACTATTATTTTTGCACGTATAAAGTGACGATTGTGTTAGCAATCTTATAAATAAAGATAATTAGATGAGAAGATTGAAAAGTTTTTATTAAAATATACAATCATTGTTTTTATATGATATACGTGTTGGCAACCCAATTTACCCCTCAAAACAAATAACTATTTTATCTACCAGTAATAGGGGGTGTTTGTTTAAGCGTATATGTGACTTATGAGCTTTTGTGCCCAAAATTGTACCCTGCCGAAAAGGGTTATGAAGATGTTGGTGGGCTACAAAGGCTTGTGAATAGGATCTGAAGGCACAATTGCCATCCCCTATTAATTTGTACCTCTTAAAACCCCCGAGGACATGAGCCCTTTCTTCGCCTTTGGCTTTCACAACAACATCGATCTCCTTTACTGTAATCGGTGCTTCGTAGTCCGGAATCACCTCAACTCTTTTACCATCCTTTTTTATCCTTGATTTTTGATCCTAGAGAGAGAAATAGACATAGATAAATTAAACTAAACTTAAATAATAATAAGAAAAACTAAAACAAACACCCCTAAACACAATAAGCTGATTAAATAAGCTTTGACATGCAAGAAAGAGATATACCTAGAAACATAAATAATAATAATAATAATAATAATACATACATACATACTTTAAATATCGTGTCAAAATCCCTTTTCATTCTTGCGTTTGTGTGATAGTGTGGTGTTTTTGGATTATGTTTGTTACAGATCTTGAAGAATGAAGAAAGGCTGGCTGCTGCAAACTTGTTTAGGGTTTAACAAAGGTTTAGTTTAATAGCCCCTATTATTTGGTCCGGTGGAAAAGGCTCAAAATGTTTTGTGAACCATTGTATAAACCCCTTATGACATGTCTACTTATTTTTTGACCCTATGTGTAAAAGTGGGTTATATCCACATCTACATATGTAAACTATATAACCGACTGAGACCGGACCGGACCGGACCGGACCGACCACATTTGATCCGGTTCTCGGTCTTGACTTTTAGGCTAATTCGGTCTTGGTGTTAGTCGGTCCATTACTCAGCCCCCTATAAACAGACACTTTGAACTAGGGGTGAGCAATCCCGACCGACACCCGACTCCCGTCCCGATCCCGACACCCGACTCCCTTCCCGATACAGATCCGACTGTAATCGGGTCGGTAGTCAGTTTGCGTTTTTGATAAGGTTTTAAAAGGTACCTTTTTAAGGGGTCATTTAAGCCCTTATTCGATCACTTCTGTATCCGTTATTGCTTAATATCGTTCCTTTTCACTTTTTAGGTCTCTTGAAGGCAAAATGCTGGAATGATGCTTATTTGGACGAAAAGGCGCGAATATACGAAGAAAATGGCCAAAGTCAGAATCGAGACACTCAAAGCTGCTGAAACATAAGGCGACGGCGTCACTGCATATCTGCGACGCCGTCGGGAAGGAATTTTGCGACGGTTCAGAAGCGAAATTGCATGTTTTTAAGGGACGACGCCAGGTTCTAAAGGAGTAGGCCGTCGTTACTCAGACGGCCTAGATGCAGCCAAGACGGCGTCAGAGCTGAAGGGGACGGCGTCACAGTCATAAGGTGACGCCGTCGCAAGGTTTACGTGGCCAAGACGAAACCCTAATGACGGCGACACGACGGCGTCACGAAACATAAGGTGACGCCGTCGCAGATGTAATCTTATATATAGAA